>JAEIGQ010000131.1:0-600000 GCA_018904275.1 Lordiphosa clarofinis
TTAAAAACGGGACACTATGAAATGCAATATATTCGTCATGGAAAGAGCTGTTAAGAACATGTAACGTAAGCCACAGCACCAAATACGTTCAAGTGTGTGCACATACTCCGACTATCCAATACATCTAGGAACAGAACTTCCCATCATGTTACAGTGTACCATCCAAATACACTTCGACTACGTTACCAAGACCATGCGAATGCTATCCACTGGTCTTTCAAGAGATGTAACAACGTATCTGCTTGAGACTAAAACGCTGTTTAAGCGCACTTGGGAATCCATGGAGCAGTAACACAACATATGCAATCTGATCGACTACTCCACAGTCAGTCCCGCATTACCTACAGTCAACTGAAGCACAACCTTTCGACCAGGAAGTACTTTCTAGATAGCCTCAACCATATCGGCTATTTTGGAGCTCCTTTATCTTCTATTTGCAAGAGAACCTGCAACATCGCAACATCAATCTGAAAACCAGAAATGCATCGAGTCATATTTGTTAGGCTAACGGCTAGTTGCCATAGGCTTTTTTTATTATCTTTTCAAATTTTTATAATTGTTAGACTTCATATTTAGTATTTACGGGTAATGCATTCCAGTGTCATTTCTAGCTATTTTTGAATAAGCGAATAAAAATTACAATCAGCGGGAAGAAAGAATTCTGTATTTTTACAAGTGATTTCGACTTCTTTTCAACTTTATTTTAGTTTTAGACCAATTGGATAGTTCTCCATCTCTGACAGTCATTTATCGACAATAATTACCACCGCCAATACCGAAAATTTTGAAACATAAATATCGTAATGTCTGGCTGCCGTACCCGGAAAGTATGAATCTGATATCCTCGAAGAACTTACAAAATCACTTTTTTGTAAACTTGCTTAGCTCTAGTCGGAAGTAGGGTGTGCGGCGTAAGTAGAGTGTTGTTTTTGACCAAAACTTTAAGCACAAAAGCGTTTAGTCAAATTATGATTTATTAATTTTGGCCAGGTACGGAAAAAGTGTAGGGTTTCAGCAGAAATCTAATTTCTCTATTTCCTTAGTGCCTTGTGCCAGTGCCTCCTTATGCCTGTCTTTAATGATGGTGCCTTGCTCTTAATATGCCAGTGTTGAATCTAGTGGAGTAGCATTTGACGGAGCAATTCACACCCAACTGGATGCCCTATCATTCTGAGCCGGAATACAAACGCCTTTTAAAGTTTCCTTTTGAGGCTACAGTGGCCAGAGGTGTATAAGTGGCTGCCGGATAATTGGGCTGCGACCCTAAAAATCTTCAAATTAATGATATGTAGAAGCCACATCGATTGTGAATTTACCTCCTTACACCCAGTAAGAAAGACAACGAACTTAGTTGCTTAATTAATTACTTAGGTTTTTTTTCTAAAATTAACTATAGCTAGATTGTATTGTTGATAGAGATAACAGCCCTGAAGATCGAACATAAATTATAGCCATAGTAAGCCAAGTATGCATGTACGTATAACAGGTGATATTAACTACTTTTTTTGGCAGCAAGTCATCTTTGAGCTCAACGACGGCAGTGCCTAGTAAGTTTGCATCTATAAAATTGATCTTTGAATGCAACATACATATAATGGTTGCTTACAATCAGGGTTCTCAAAGTACCGTACAAAGTACCGTACGTTTGTTTAGTACACAAAAAGTACTGAACTAATCCAAGTACCGTACTCAGAAAAGTCCGGTACACTTTTCGTTTCGAACTGTACGAAATCACACGTACCGTACATATTTTGTAACGCACCGACCGAAAAAAGCGAGTACGGTACAGCGTCGTAACGCACCGACCGATAAAAATAAGTACCGACCTTTTTTGTGTTCAGCACTCGTACGTACTAAACAATTTTAGTTACGTACAATTAAGTACAAAATGGTTTTTAGTTAAGTACACGGAGTGTAAAACGAATTTAGTAACAGACTTTGTGATAAGTGCACTGACTGAAGACTAATACAACAAGGAGGATAAAAATAACTGAAGACTTATTAAATCGCGAAAAAAAACCAAAGAGGATAAAAATAGTAATTATGAAAAAAGTAATTGCCAACCAAGTGAAAAATCATGTCAGGATAAATGCATAGGCGCAGTATGCGGCTAAGGGTTCTCCATGGCAACTAAACCGCTAAGAGCTTAAGAAACAGTTTTTCAAAGCCACAAATGATCACGCATAACTACATTCCCCTGTCTATGACAATACTGAACCACGAATCATATATGACCATTATCCACCACTTGTAAATTTGTATAAAAGCCTGCCAGACAGTGGTTTGAAACAGTTTTTAAGATCATAACTATGTTCTTGTCTTTTGGTCATCCGCGGTATTAATCGCGGTTTGTTTTTGCCATACACAGGGGAATGCAGTTATGTTTGATAGTTTGTGGTTTTGAAAATCAATTTCTTAAGCATTTCGCGGTTTTATTATTTTATTTATTTTGTAAGTTACAATTAACGATTTACGTTCGATCCATGATACAACTATATAAGGTAAGGTGCTCTCTGAGAGAGCTCTCTTTTCGGGACTCCAAATTTTCATTGTGTTGCTGTCATTTGATTGAAAAGGTTGTGTGAGTACGAATTTTTTTTTGATTTGCCGACGGGATTTCTATTTTATTTGGAATTTGTAAAAATGACGAGCCAATACTGTTGCGTATGTCGATGTAAAGCAGTGCCGGCCTATAGCTACCAGGAATTGAAGTCTGTCCTGGATTTATGCAAACGCGAGAAGAACTCTTGATTGTGTGAATCGGTGAACACTAAATTGCAAGTAAGACGACTGTGGACTGGAGCAGAGGCTGCCAAATGGAGAGGACAGAAAAGTGCGCTTGTGTTGGTGAAAAAGAGAACTCCCTCCAGACTGCAGTAGTTTAACTTGCAATGAAATCTTCACCGATTCACAGAACCATAAGTTCGGCACGCGATCTGCTCTGAAGAGAGCTCTTATGGCCGGCAATGAAGTAAAACAGGGTTCGCCAAGAAGTGAGTGCGGCTGTCTCTAGCCATATTGTTACAGCACTGCATTTTGGGCAGACACCGGCTAGCAAGTCAGTCCCAGACCGCATCGCGAATAATCACTACAAATTCAAATCTTCACTAGAAAAACAAGTAAGACCATTGCAGTCGAGTTAGCTCGACTTCAAAATACCCTGTAAACACATACACAAACAAACACACACGCACACATACACACACGCGCCCTCACACAGGCGGGCGCAAGCAGCAAACGTAATGCGTAAAAAGCAAGGCGTGGGGGGAGGGGGGGTGCAAAAATTGTTTCGTTAATAACTTCTGTGTTTTTGCTCAGATTTCAATGTGCTTTTCAGAATAGATAGATTATAGGCCTAAGATAATATATACTAAGCGACGATGTTGTAACTTTAAAATTGTGGCTCTGACAGTTTTTTGCGGTTTAAGGGGGGGGGGGGAAATTTTGCAAATCTGAAACGTACGGCCTATACCTATGTACATGCAAAAATTTGTATCTCTATCTCTTATAGTCTCGGAGATCTACGCGTTCATACAGACAGACGGACAGACGGACAGACGGACGGACGGACAGACGGACATGGCTAAATCGACTCGGCTGTTGATGCTGATCAAGAATATATATACTTTATAGGGTCGGAAATGTTTCCTTCTCCCTGTTACATACATTTGCACAACTTCATGATCCCCTCTTACCCATTTTCAATGGGTACAGGGTATAAAAACGGGCACAAATTCAAAAAAGCAAACAGTTATTGGCCAAACAATCAAAATTCAGAACAAATCTCTAACGAAGAAGCAGCGCCATTAGCCGGCTAGAGTGTTCCTACCGACAACGCTCCCAAGCAGCGATTTGGCTTTATTAGCTGCCCTAATATAGAAGCAATTTGAAAAGTGCCAAGCGAATACCAATAAAATTTAGTCATGTGTTTGTAATTCTGAGGGTGCTTTGTTTTTTGTTTTATTCTCTCTTTCTTTCTCTCAATATTAGCAAAAGCTGTCAGTACTCGATCCTTACATTTACATTTATTAACCTAAAGCCTACTTGAACGAAACAAAACGAATGAAAAGAAAAGAATGAATTGAATAGATATGGATACTTATAGGAAAATAGAAGATAAGAATAAAGCTATGCTTAATAATTGTTATGAAATGAAATCTTAAGTCTTCTTGATGGATCCGTCGCCGAATCAAGTTATTAGTAGCAGTAGGGGCAACCCAAAACCAACTTCTGTAGGTGTTGCCATGGTAGGGAGAGTAGAGATCGGGGTTAAATTCCAGCTAATTCCCCTATGCCAATCTATCTTTATTAGTCCCTTGTCGGTCCGATTCTTTAAGATATAGTATGTACTAGGAACCGATTATCCCATCATTTCAATCCAATTTTGATAAATTAATATTCTCTGACAGTGCACTTAGTATTGTCGTGGTGTGTCCGCTATGGTTGGATGAGGAAGAACCCCACCCCATCCGGCGTGCTGAGCAAGAGCAGAGCTAAAAGTGCACGCTCCGAGTCCTTCATAGCCAGGTCGAACGCGCGGAAGCGAGCAGATCTTAAGGTCGGCTGGTCGTTCGACTATCAAAATAATAGTACTCACACGCTACAGGCCTTCTCTATACATTTTGCAAGCATTATCCATTCATCGTTTATTGCGCATAATATCTCCTGATCCGTAAGTTGCTTTCTTCCTCGAAATCTGCATCGAAAATCTCTGAAAACGGGACATCTGCCTAGAAAGTGTGTTATATCCTCGCCTTCTCTAAGGTTGCACAGCGTGAACTCCTTGTTTCCCCGTCTGTGTATGCTTCCGTTTAACCACAGAGTGCCAGTGCGTGCTTTAAGTATCCAACTAATTATCGTTCTGCTGTATGAATTGTTAAAATATGTTCTGCCTCTTTCTTATAAAAACGAGACACGCTTCATGTTGCACTCTTTCTATAGTTATGATTTTAAGCATAAGTTTTCGAATTTTCGTACCAGCATTCGTTGGCATTAAAAATTGATTAGTTTCAATCATAGCATAAATAATAATTCAAATTTTTTTAAAATTTTTTTGGGACTTTTTTTTAAATTTATATTTTTAAAAAAACTTGTTCTCTTAATTTATTTTTTATTAGTTTCGAGTTTAATCAAATTTTATTATTTAGTATATATTCTCTAATAAATTTTTATAATTTCTTCTTTTTTTTTTTTCTTTTTTTCTGATGTTTTCAATTAAATTTATTTTGTTTTATTTTCTACTTCTTCTATTATTATTTCAATTTATTTATAATTATATATTTTTTTACATTTTATATGTTTTATTGATATTTTAATTAATTTTTGATTTTATATTCTTTATATTCTTTTTATATTCCTTTACCCTTTTTTCCCCTTTTTCTTTTTTTTATTTTTCTCTCCCTTTCTCCATTTTATCCTCTTTTTTTTTCTTTTCCTTTACCCTTTTACTCTCCCTATTTTATCTCTCCCTTAACTTATTTTTTCTTTTTTTTTTTTTTTTTTTTCTCTTTCTTTTTTTTTTCTCGTTTTCTTCCACCTAAAAAAATTTTCATCTTTTTTTTTTTTTTACTTTATTATATCTTGTCTAATTATGAAATTTTTCTTTTCTTTTTTCCCTTTTCCTTTTTCTTTTGTACCCCGCCCCCCCCCCGACTCACCCTTTTTGTTTACTAATCGTAATCATTACATATTTGATTATTTTTTTTCAATTTTATATTTCGAGTTTTAAATAAATACTCAGAAGATCAAATCAATATCCCATATCAGGGCAGCAACCCAATCCATTTTTTCGGAGCTTCGATTGCCGGGTTTGAACCAAATTGTAGTAAAACTTGAGAACCGCTCATCTGATCCTTATCATTTCTTCGGCAAATCGATACATTTTGCTAATTACTAACTATCTCTAGAAGGTACAAATCTTGAATAACGTTTTTTCCAAATTGCGGGGGCGGGAGGGGGCGTGGCAAAAATTGAAAATAAACTTTATCTGCCTGCAAGTATAAGAAGCATTTGTCCCATACATGTCAAACCTCTATCTCTTACCATCTCTGAGATCTAGGAGTTCATACAGACAGACGGACAGACGGACGGACGGACAGACGGACATGGCTATATCGACTCTGCTGTTGATGCTGATCAAGAATATATATACTTTATATGGTCGGAAATGATTCCTTCTGCCTGTTACATACATTTGCACGACTTTAGTATACCCTTTTTACTCTACGAGTAACGGGTATAAAAATGTTTTGTAATAAGAAAGAAAATGGTGAGCATCAATATTTTGGAGATAATTTAAAAATCTCTGGCCCTGTTCACCAGCATTCATCAAACATAAAACATCATCCCTCAAAAAATGTTAATTGGCTTATGTTGAACGCTTTATGAAATATACTTTGGAGTTCCTAGTTCAAACCAGTGTGCAGCCCTGCCTAAAATTTCAATTCGATACTCTCGTATAAAAATAAACTGTTTTCAGTGTAAATTTGATACAACGCGTATCAAATTGATATTAATACAAACTTGTTTGGGAGTAAGTTTTTCTGCTGTACTTTAGGACAAAATTACGTTTACAGCACATAACCAATAAAACTTCCTGATTTATAGCAATTTAATCAAAAAATTATTGATGCAATCCCCCAAAACTTGAGGTAGTAATGAACTCACCCTGCGTCGAATTTATTAAAATTTAATTATGTTATTATTTTTGTATTATCATCATATTAAACTTGCGCTCCATCCAGTGTAAAGTTCAACGCCTTGATCTTTTCATCAATCCATGGCCTTAGATAAGCCACATTGGCATACACAGCTGGCACATCCTCTTGGGCACACTCAATGCCCCAGGAAACTATGCCAGCCAATTGATAGCGATCCTTTTGTCCCGGCAACGAGCAGAAGAGGGGAGATCCGCCATCTCCTTTGCATGTATCCTTGCCCTCCTGACCGCCGGCACAAATGAAGCTGGGACGTAATCGAAAGCGACGTCCAAGGCGCGTGAGTCTTAGCATGCCCTGACACTCAGCTTTTCCGACGAATGGCAGATCAATGCGTTTTAAAAGATTATCCGATTTATCGCTATTCGGCTTGGTACCCCATCCGGTGGCAATGCACAATCCCCTATTAAACTGCTGCGTCACCTGTGGCGTCTCAGGTGGAGGCAGGCACAGGGGTTGTATATGCGGAGCCAGCTTGAAAGGCTCTTCCAGCACCAATAGGGCAATGTCATTGAAATAAACGAAATCTTCGAATTCCTCGTGCCGGATAATCTGACGAATGCGACTCATCTGATGCTCATGCGGTTCATTCAGACTATTGAGATCCCATTCACCCGCTCGCGCCAAAAGAGTGTCCACTGTTTGGTTCAAAATGTTGTGAGCGCTGGTCAAAACCAATTGGGGATGGATTAGAGTGCCACCACATAGATATTGATTGCGACCCGTGAAAATGGCCATCATCCAGGGAAATTCACCGAAGAGCGAAACATCCGTGGCATATTCATAATTATCCTGATCGGGTATTAGTCCCATGGGATTACTCCAGCCGCAGCCCTCATACTTGAAGTCCTTCAACTTGCCCTCATACGAGGTGCGACTAACATTATGCTGGTGACAAAAAGAGATTTAGTATGTTTGTTAATCATACTACATATCATCAAACATACCTTTTGATCCACGGCACAACAACGGTCCAAGGCCCTAGTACAATCCGAATTGCCTATTCGAGGATTGATAATATGATGCCCATCATCGTTGATGACGTTGTTATCCCTGCACAATATTCTAGGCACACACTCCATATTGGGGCCACAACTTTCATAGCCCTCCTCTTCAGTAGCCACCGCTGTTGCCTTGGTGGTTACACTCGTATCTCCTCCACCTTTACCTGCCCTTAACATATCTCCCTGAGCCTCCATCATGGCATCCCAGCTCTCCAATTGCGCACGTTCGCAACAGATGTGGTTCATGCTATTGTTACAATAGCGGGCTATACGTGGTCCAATGCCTTTACCCCTACCCGAGTCATCCGACTCAGTGCAGCGCTGCACAGTGACGCATAGTTCATCCTTGCGACACGCTTCCTGGGCTGGGATGAGTTTAGGAAAGCAGCTGAAACAAGCCAGCAGCGAGAGCCAACAGAGAGATTGATGGACCATCTAAACGGAGAATCAAAACAATGAAACGCGTTTAGAGTAAGAGAGCGAGAGGGGCAGAGAAAGAGGTAGCGTGTAGATTCTAGGCCAACCGCGGGGCGCAGGTTATCAGCGGACTAAGTAACTATCTAAAGTAATCAATACAAATATAATCCGTGAATATAATATATATTTGAGAAAATGCTGCACTCTATGACTTCGCGAACTTACATTTCCCAACTGGCTTAAACAGGTTAAGTATTTTTTACCCACAGTTGACAAAGATTTATTTATTGTTTTGTTTTTTTTTTTTTATGCAGCAAGCGTTGGCAGTGAGGCAAGAGTTTAATTTTATTTCTTTCGACGCATCTGGTATCACACTTTTAATTGCTATTCTTCATTATCGCACTGCATCATTGCTTTTACATTGATATTACTTATGTGTACATCATTCATTTAATGAAATCGATTTATCAATAACCAAATCTACGGCTTCTATAATTATACAATTTTTTACTTATTTAACTTGCTTTTTTGCGTATTTATTTCCAGACAAACTTGATGCTCCGAGCGCACAAAATCAACTGAAACGTTTGAGTGAGATTTTCTACATTTTAATGATTAGATCAGTCTAGCATATAAGCTGAACGCAAAAGAGAAGTTTGAAAATGCAAAGAGCACAGCTAGGGTAACTATTTATGTTTTTAAATTTGACCACAAATAACATTTCAACTTAGTAGCATAGCTCTCTCATGTTGGTGTGTCTGAGAGTTCAGCTTCGACTTTTCAAAATAATTTTTAAAAATTGAGTAATATTTACTAATATATTAAATCCAATTAGCTTAATAGCAAATAAGCCATCAGTCAAAAGGTATAAATGGAACTTCCGAGTCCTGCCATTACATATATCTCAAGAATCTTCAATGCTGTACTGAGATGTGGATACTTTCCAACTCAGTGGAAGAAATCGCCAATCATAATGATTCAGAAACCAGGAAAGATAAAACTTAAGCGTCAACATACAGACCCATATGCCTTCTATCTTGCTTATCAAAAAAAATTGAGAAGATCTTACTTCATAAAATTGATTCACATGCACAAAATATAATTCCCTTACATCAATTTGGGTTCCGAGCAAAACACGGGACCATTGAGCAAGTCATCCGATTAACTTCAGATATTCGGACGGCGTATGAGCACTGCTCTGCAATTTTCCTAGATGTTGCCCAAGCATTTGAATGGTTGGACGGTCTTATATTCAAAATTAAGACACTGCTTCCCTCAAATACTCACCAACTCTTAGAGTTTTTTCTGTCCGACAAAATGAGTACACAACGGAAGAGTTCACCATTGGAGCCGGAGTGCCACAGGGTAGCGTTCTCGGTCCCTTTCTGTATGTATTGTACACTGCAGACATCCCAACTGACCCTCGACTAACAATATCCACAGTTGCGGATGACACGGAAATTCTGAGCAGATCAAGATGTCCAATTATCGCATCAAGACTTTTGGCAAGCCACCTAGCTTATGTGGAGGAGTGGCTGGCCAACTGGCGAATAAAGATTAACGAGCAAAAGTGCAAACACGTGACGTTCACAGTCAACAGAAACACCTATCCCCAGATATCCCTAAACGCGACATTGATACCCCAATCAAACGATGTTGTATACCTTGGAGGACGGCTCACTTGGCGCAAATACATAGATTTGAAAAAACTTCAAATAAAGCTGAAGGCCAACAGCCTGCACTGGCTAATTAACTCTCGTTCCGCTCTAAAGCTGGAATATAAAGTATTACTGTACAAAAGCGTCATAAAGCCTGTCTGGATTTATGGATCGCAGCTATGGGGAAATGCCTGTGCGAGCAATGTCCACATTCTTCAAAGATCTCAATCAAGGATTCTCAGAACACTCACTGGAGCACCATGGAACATTCGCAACGAGTGTATCCACAACGACCTAAGGATCCCATTGGTCGAAACTGAAATACAGCACCTCAAACGCAAATATTCCGAGAAGCTTCTTGCCCACCCTAATGAACTTGCACTATCTCTCACCCTGCAATCAACGCATTCTCGCCTCAGAAGGAAAGACCTACCACACCCGCGACTGAATTAAAGGGCCGCGGAAAATAAACTACCTCCAATAGGGGATGGTTTTATAATAGTTTCTAGATTAAGATTTGAAAACTTATTGTTAGTCTCGTTAAGAGAAGATTCAATAAAATAAAAAAAAAGCTAAAACCAAAAATATGGAATTGAATTTTGTGTTATTTCCCCCTAAGACTAGCGGGCTGTAATTGGCAAATGCGTAATAAATTGAAAAATAGCGGCTAGCGCTGGTAACTTCATGTATTTTTCGATGCCACAATTAAATACTTTGTAGAAGTTTTTCCATTTGAATGGCAAAAAACATCGATATGCCAAAAGAGCTTTAATTCGATCGTACTTAACTACGAAAGCAATTGAATTACTAAAGAGGTATTTCACAATTTATGTAAGCAAAAACCGCCTCATGCCTCCATGCAAGACCCTGTATCTTAAGATTGGCTGGCTTTATATGCAGCCGATGATGGAAAATGCTTTTGCAAATCTAGTATTCATGGAAAACTGTCGGATTGGCATGCACATGCCAAGACAGCCAAGCATAAGTCTCCTTCAGAATAAAATTCCGTTTGTTGCATCTATTCCTTTAAAATCCTGGCTGCATTATGTTTATATATTGCCGCACATTCATCTGTCAGCCCAATTGACCATTTGGGATTGTTGAGCGGAACCAAATTTAATGATGGCAGTGCTATTAAGCTTCATAGATCAAAGTGACAAATAAAAGACAAATGCTGTCATAATTATGAAGTGAAGTGCTTAAAAAAGGCAGGGACCAATTAGACCTACATAAGTTCAGTAGCAGAAGACGATATGTTCGACGAGCTTGAGAAGTTTTTAAAAATATATGATTAAATCAATATAAAATGCTCCGTTGACACCATTTGAAAGGAATTGAAGGTTATACAGCAAGAGGACTTTGCAGCATGTTTTGAAATTAACAAAAACATTGGCACAAGTGTAATGCATTCGGGAAAGAGGGGGAGAGGGAATGAAATTAATTTACAAGAATTAATAAAGATATTCCGTTATTATTTGCCCACAGTATGTAGTATAGTAATAAGCAATATTTTTAGATCCTCAAAGATTAGATTAGATTAAATGGCCGATAGACTTTTTATAAGCAGCACCGTACAAACGGCCGCAACTGTGATGTGCAGCATTTCAGTTTGGTTCCTGTGGGGCCTCACTTCAAATATATTCTGATAGGCTCCAAACTAGCTTTCACTAGTGAACAGCGCAGTATAGTAAAAATTTTGCAGTAATATACGATTTCTTATAAATATATATTTAATCCATATTTAGGGTGTTCACTTTGTTGAGCACTTGAGCACTTGGGGAAAAGTGTAAACATTTTCAACAACAATTTACTCTGAACAAATTGTGCACAGCTTGCTCGACCCAAACCCTGACTACGAAAAGTCGGGCACTTGTACCATAGTGCTATGAGTGCTATATGTTTAAGGTAAAATCAAATGTGTGATCAAACATTCATATAAATTGTATGGAAAAAGCGCCAACTTTGAATGAACCATGGGTTACTGCCCAATCATATCTCAAACGTAGTTGTGCACAAATTTCGTGCACAGAGGGCTGCTCACAATACTAGTCAGGCAAAACTGCTCAAGTGCTCAAGTGCTCAACAAAGTGAATACCCCAATTATATTATTTACATGTTGTGTTGGTTATATTAAAAACAATTTTTTCAGGTCCACGGTAAGTACATAAAAACAAGAAATGTAGGCAAGGGTAACAGTACGCTTGTATGAGTGATAAACTTTGAACCCAAGTCGTAGAACCTAACACTGAGTTTTTCTCAACAGTTATTTTTATGCCTTTTGTACACGAAAACGCATCGTCTAAGGAGGTAGCAGTATGGCTCTACATTTTTCCATACATCAAATATCCCCTCTAGTGTTATAGGAGTGTACGTATTGACAGCAAACTCTACGCATGCTGCTTATTAGTTTCCTGGCACCTTCTTAAGATGGCAAATATTCAGGATAAATCTATTTCAAAAATAGGCGTAAGCTTGCTTGGGAAAATCCTTGCATCTTTCTTTTTGTCGGCTTTTGTATCCCCTTTTTTCCTTCCTGACGCAGTTCAAGTCTTTTTTAGCTGAATCTTAGAAATTTCTTGTCAGATCATACATCTAGGGAAGTTTGTCTCTTATAGAACGGTCAAACATAAATTTAGAGGACAGACTTCCAGTTAGCCCTTAAGGTGTTACTTAGGTTCCCAACGAAAGTTTCCAATCAAATTCATACTTGTGTGTTCTTTAGTCTTTGGTAAAACCATCTTAGTATTTGGTTAATGCATATGATTTGGATTTTTCCAGCATTATATGATTTAATAAAAAGTCCTAGTTTAAAAAAAAAAAACAAATTGAGCATAGCTTTAGAGTTTTATGGGCTTTAACCAAGATCATTTTGTAAACATTTTATTTTGTTTTCAAAATATATTGGAACTGACTTTCGATTTCTATGAAGAATATTTTAAAGAGTAAATTACCATCTATCATCAAAAATATTTTAAAGTAGTTTGATATGTACTTAATATATAACAAAACAGTCTTAGTTAAAGTATTTCGGAATAAAAAATTAGTAATTGATTTAAGATTTTTGTATTAAGATCGAGAATTTTTGTACTTACTGTACTAATGACACGATTTTAACTAGATACTTGTTTTTTTTTTCTGTGTGTTGTATAATAAAATGGCTCTTACTCTTACCTCAAACATTCTCTTTATGACCCATAATAATGCACAAGGTGAGGGTAATCCCACGACATGTGATTGTTAAATAATAGCAGGTTTCTTATAAGGAAAATTACCTGTCATATAACAACAACCATAAGAAAGAGAAGAGACTAAAAGGCTAAAAGCCTTGAATAAATCTCAGCAAGAAACAATCTGCACATGGCCATTTCATGTTTGAAATAACCTTCATGGTTTCCTTTTAGTATCTCTACAAGTTTGATTTCTTCTCTGTCTAAGCAATGTGTCAATTAGAAAGATGTCTCTTACACAGAGAGCTGGCGCCCAGAAGCATTAGGGCAATAAAGTTACTTTCACATTTTTTCAAGAATAAAACAATCACATCAATTGACTATGGGATATTGGAATCATCTCCTCCCCAATATTATTAATTCAAGGCTTTGCTGGGACATTTAATAAGCAATTGCATCGAACTTGCAGCAACTCTAATAAAATAAATGTAAACACAATAAAGTCAACTCTGAACATGGAAAAGTGTGATATTGTAAAACTTGATGCAGGTAACTAGTCATTTATTATGCATTAATATGCATAGTTGTAGAACGAGAAATAGATTTGCTATTCTGTTATTATGCAATGAAAAATAATAAATTAAACAGTGTTAACTTTTTCATCGTAAAGACGAATTCTCTTTATTCGAATAAAAAGCACACATAAATTTAGAAATATTGAACTTATGGCCCATCCAGTGTAAAATTCAACGCCTTGATCTTCTCATCAATCCATGGCCTTAGATAAGCCACATTGGTATACACCGCTGGTACCTCCTCTTGGGCACACTCAATGCCCCAGGAAACTATGCCAGCCATTTGATAGCGATAATATTGTCCCGGCAGCGAGCAGAAGAGGGGAGATCCGCCATCTCCTTTGCATGTATCCTTGCCCTCCTGACCGCCGGCACAAACGAAGCTTGGGCGTAGTCGAAAGCGACGTCCGAGGATCGTTAGTCTTAACATGCCCTGACACTCAGCCTTACCAACGAATGGCAAATCAATGCGTTTTAAAAGATTATCCGATTTATCGCTATTCGGCTTGGTACCCCATCCGGTGGCAATGCAATATCCTCTTAGAAACTGCTGCGTCACCTGTGGCGTCTCAGGTGGAGGCAGGCACAGGGGTTGTATATGTGGAGCCAGCTCGAAGGGCTCTACCAGCACCAATAGGGCAATGTCATTAAAGAAAACCTCCGGTTCAAAATCTTCGTGCCGGATAATCTGACGAATGCGACGCATCTGATGCTCATGCGGTTCATTCAGACTATTGAGATCCCACTCGCCTGCCCGAACCACAATTGTGTCCACCGTTTGGTTCACAATGTTGTGTGAGCTGGTCAAAACTAATTGGGGATGGATTAGAGTGCCACCGCACAGATATTGATTGCGTCCCGTGAAAATGGCCATCATCCAGGGAAATTCCCCGAAAAGCGAAACATCCGTGGAGTAATTATAGTTGTCCTGATCGGGTATGAGTCCCATTTTATTACTCCAGCCACAGCCCTCATACCTAAAGTCCTTTAACTTTTCCACATAGGGTGAATGGCTGGCGTTAACCTAAGGGGAAAATACATTTAACACATTTAGATTTCTAGTTTTTTTGCTCTCACCCTCTGATCTATGCCGCAACAACGATACAAAGCACGACGACACGGGCTAGTTCCTATTCGAGGATTGATAATATAGCTGCCATCTTCGATGATGACATTATCCTTGCACAATTTTCTTGGCACACATTCCATATTGACGCCACAGCTATCATAGATCTCTTCCTCAGTAGTCATCATCTGACCAGCCCTCAACGTATTCGCCTCTTCCTCCATCATGGCATCCCAGCTTTCCAATTGCTCACGATCGCAACAAATTTGATCCATGTTATTACCACAGCTACGACTTATTCGTGGTCCAATTCCTTTGCCCCGACCAGAATCATCGGTCTCATTGCAACGTTGCACAGTGACACAAAGTTCATTTGAGTTGCACGTTTCCTGGGCTGCGTTTAGATTTGAAGTGTAAAACCCGAAGAAAGCCAATAGAAGAAGCCAGCGTATAGGGAGATAAGCCATATGGAAGATCTAGATAAAGAAAAATTTAATATAATAGATTTTAATAGAGAGCGAGACTACAAAGAATCAAAGCCAGTAAAGAAATGAACATTCAGACAGCACACATTTGTAAAATTATGTACGGAATTCCAACTTAAGAATTACAAGTGGTCTCAAGTCCGTCCGTCTGTCCTGTCTGTCTGTATGAACACCTAGATCTCAGAGATGGTAAGAGATAGAGGTTTGACATGTATGGGACAAATGCTTCTTTTATCTGCACGCAGATCAAGTTTGTTTCAAACTTTGGCCACGCCTTCTGCCGCCCCCGCAATTTGGAAAAAACGTTATATCTCCTACAGTTTATAGATACAGAT
The DNA here is from genome assembly GCA_018904275.1 of Lordiphosa clarofinis. Classification (NCBI taxonomy): domain Eukaryota; kingdom Metazoa; phylum Arthropoda; class Insecta; order Diptera; family Drosophilidae; genus Lordiphosa; species Lordiphosa clarofinis. The sequence goes on from JAEIGQ010000131.1 coordinate 15,424, forward strand.
ACATAGATACTACAGTTAAAGATATACGATTCGTACCTTCTAGAGATAGTTAGTAATTAGCCAAATGAATCGATTTGCCGAGGAAATGATAAAGATCGTATGAACAGTTCTCAAATAATGAGCAAAATAAAAAATGGGCATACTAAGGAACGCAGGAACCTGTTAAACATGATTTTTCATGAGTAACGGGTATTTTGGAGTCGGTTAGAGCCGACTTTAACTTACGCTCTCGTTTTAATATTCTTACATTGCGGATAAAATCTTTTTAATACATATAGCCTTTTGATAAAAGGTTTAAAGAGTTTCTATAACTTAGTCGGACACAAAACATATTTTATCATGCCAAAATACTTGGGTTCGGGCTTACGGAACGGGCTCAGAAGGTCGCTAAACCTAGGTTTAAATTTGAACCGAGCTTCAGAAATAATTTTGTTTTTGCTAATTAAAAACACATTTATGAAAAATGGAACTATATTGGAGCTGTGATTTAGTTAATAACACAAGTTTATAAAAAAATGCCATCTTTTGCAACAGAGAACTTTGCAACCGTTTCTTATGTATTTTTGGCTGCTGAACTCAGATAAATTGTCCGATTTCTCCCAGCACGTCAGGTTTACGAGATATTTGCATAAACGTTTTATAGTTTTGGGCTATAACTTCTAAAAGCGCAATGATATCGGACAACTGAAAAAATGCAAAATAAGAAGAAACAAAAGACTACCAACTATTTTTTCTAAGATTTTTAATGTTAACGGAAAAATTTACAGAATTTTTTAAAATTGCAAAAAAGTATCGCTTATTTTTATACCCTTGAGAGGGTATATTAAAATTTCGGATGTTTGAACGTAGAAGGAAGCATCTCCGACCACATAAAGTATTATATTCTTGACAGCATGCCGAGCTGAGTTATATAGCCATGTCCGTCTGTCGTCCGTCTTCCGCCGTCTGTTTCTATGCTATCTCCTCCGTCAGTTTTAAAGCTATCGTAACGAAACTTTGCACGAAGTCTTTTGGTATAAATACGCTGCACATTTGTCGGAACCGGCCGGATCGGATGACTATAGCATATAGCTGCCATAGGAACGATCGGTTGAAAAACTAGTTAGTGAGAAAAACTTTTTGTTTTCAATGTTATAGCTCCCAACGCCCGTATTTATGTTTTTAATGATTTTATCTCTACAAACTGTCAGGCACATATCAAGCTCCAAGGGTATATAAACTTCGGTCGAGCCGAAGTTAGCTTGCCTCTATTTTTAATGTTCAAATCTAAAAATTTGTACCTTATTAGCAAAATCAAAACTTCGTGTTTGGTTTTTCTGTAACGTCATTCAATGCAGCTTACATTAAAACAAAGTTGGCTCGTATACACTGACACCTAATGTGGCCACACGACCAACAAATGTAATGATACCTGACGTGCTGGGAGAAATCGGACAATTTATCTGAGTTTAGCAGCCAAAAATACATAAGAAACGGTTGCAAAGTTCTCTGTTGCAAAAGATGGCATTTTTTGTAAACTTGTGTAATTAGTAAGTATTCAAGTCAACTTTTATTAATACTGGCTCTTTGGCGGGCTAAAACAAATCTAAATGGCTCTCGACTGATAATTGTGTCAGGAACAGCTTATGGGTGATTATTTTATAAACTTAACGGTTTTAGAATTCACCAAATTTGATTTTAATAAAATAATCAGAAACTAGATCTCGACATGCCCACCAAAACGTAATTAGCCGTTTTGCACAAAATTTTTTTGTTAAATTTATAACAGATTTAAAAATCGTCAAAACCGAAAAGGAGGAGTTTAAGTAAATGATTGCAACATAAAGACTTTGATGTTTGCTGATGACATGGCGTTACTGGATGATTTCTCTAAATAGTTCCAGAGAATAATACGACTACTGCAGAAGACGTGCAGAAGACGAGTGTAATGGCTTTTAAAGACGACCTTGGTCGAGCGCCTACAAGTAATAACTGGTTTTTATGTGATGCCGAACTGGCATCTCTTAAACTCAGGAAACTTGAATTTTAGGACTCACCTCCAAGATAAATTACTGGACTCGAAGAAAGAGATAAACTGCTTATGGAAAAACTTTGTTGGAAAAGTGTTTATCCTGGCAATCAGAAAATTTTGCCTAGTGAAGCTGCGTCGCAACTATGAGGATGTACACATTATGAAGAGCGACTTCAAAGGATGTAAGTTTGTTAAACGTATCTTCAAACGTATCACATAAAATATATATATTCTTGATCGGCATCAACAGCCGAGTCGATTTAGCCATGTCCGTCTGTCCGTTTGTCTGTCTGTATGAACGCGCCGATCTCAGAGACTGTAATAGATAGAGCCACAAGTTTTGGAATGTATATAGGTGTATACTGTACCCACATCGAGTTTGTTTCAGATTTGGAAAATTCCTCCTCCTCCATCTTTTAACAGCAAAAAACTGTCTTTTTCTCTGTATAAACGCGTGAATCTCACAGACTATAAGAAGTAGAGCAACAAATTTTTGCATGTATGAAGGTGTACACCGTACCCAGATAAAGTTTGCTCCAGGTTTTGCAAATTCCTCCTCCATCTTCTTCTAACCGCGAAAAACTGTCAGAGCTACAATTTTTAAGTTTTAACCTAGTGACTTAATATATAATCAGTGAGGCTATTCTGTGTACCACAATGAGATCCGAGCAAAATCACCGAAGATATGTACATGAGTGCATTATTGAAATAAATTTTTAAATAAATGAAATTCAAAGCTATAGGAACCACATTACTTGGGACAGGGTATTTTGCTGTCGGGGCACTCGACCGCAACACTCTTACTTGTTTGTTTGTTCTCCAAATGAAACTTACATTAAGTTTTTAATTCTTAATCAAGAAACTATTGTAAAAGCATCCCTTATTGGAGGTAGTTTGCTATGATTAATTAAATTTTGTTGTGGATTAGGGTGACCATTTGTTGCTAAGTAAGTTATACCACAACCAAATTCAGTATTCCAATGGGAACTGTATGACTTAGATACTCGATCTGCAGGATGTTGACATTTTTGAAAAGCATGATAAATTTAAAGCAGTGCGTGGCAAAGCTTTCCTTTTAGGGCATATTTATACCCTTGCAAAGGGTATTATCATTTTGCCCAGAAGTTTGCAACGCATAGAAATATTCATTTCCGACCCTATAAACTATATATATTCTTGATCAGGGCGACGAGCTGAGTCGATTGAGCTTTGTCCGTCCGTCTGTCTGTCTGTCCGTCTGCCTGTTTCTACGCAAACTAGTCTCTCAGTTTTAAAGCTATCGAGCTGAAACTTTGCACAGAATCTTCTTTTTACTGCACACTGATAATATGTCGGAACCGACCGGATCGGTTGACTATATCTTATAGCTGCCATATGAACTATCGGTCGAAAAGTATGTCTTTGTGAGAAAAACTTTTCATTTTTAATGTAAACGCCTCCCGCTTCAGCAATTATTAGTTCTACACGCTTTTACACAGATTCGGAAGATTTGGTCAAAATAGGATGACTATATCTTATAGCTGCCATAGGAACTATCGGTCGAAAAGTGGGTCTCTTTGAGAAAAACTTTTTCTTTTTAATGTAAACGCCTCCCGCTTCAGCAATTATTAGTTTTACACGCTTTTACATAGATTTGGAAGTTTTGGTCAAAATCGGATGACTATATCGTATAGCTGCCATAGGAACTATCGGTCGAAAAGTGGGTCTTTGTGAGAAAAACTTTTTATTTTTAATGTAAACGCCTCCCGCTTCAGCAATTATTAGTTCTACACGCTTTTACACAGATTCGGAAGATTTGGTCAAAATAGGATGACTATATCTTATAGCTGCCATAGGAACTATCGGTCGAAAGGTGGATTTTATTTAGAAAAATTGTTTGTTTTAATGCTAACGTTCGTAAACTATAATGTAGTAAAAACATTTGCAAGGGTATAAAAACTTCGGCAAAGACGAAGTTAGCTTGGCCTTCTCGTTTTATTTATTTAAAATTTAATTTATTTATATTCAATAACTAACATCTCTTAAACTATAAAAATCTCCATCTTTATTAAAACACCATATCTAAATTATGTTTAGGGCAATAAATTGAATATCCTTATATCCCTTCAACCAACTTACAATCTTAGTTTCCGATAGGGCAGGCTTGTTAAGGGTACAATCTTCGTAGATTGGGCAAACCAAGATCAAATGCGCAACGTTCTCAGCTACACGGAGGTTGCAAAGTGAACAGTCAGTATTGATGGAGTTTATGAGCGACCAGAAATTAAGATTTAGCATCTCACAACGAGTGCTGCATATAGTGGAAATCATTTGGATGCCGAAGTGGTCTTGGAAGTAATTCAGTGTACTTAGGTTGTGGTTAAAGCTTTTGTAAATGGTTCACTTAGAGACGTCAAATATAGGAATTTTTCTCTCAGCTTATGTGATGCTTCCCAAGATTCCGGACAATCAAAGTTGATATCGAGATTGCAAGTAGAAGCTGAGGCTTGTCATTTCTCGAAAACTTCAGTTTTGCTAGCTAACATCATTTTTTGACTACAATTTCTGGGCATATCGAAGATCTTACGGATGTATTTGAAGTGAGTTGGCTGGCCGGTTTCCAAATGGATGGAGTAATTTGGAGTTGAGTTTGGCAGTTTGAAGATACGTTTAACATAAGGTATGCGGAAATGCTTCCTTCTCCCTGTTACATACATTTGCACAACTTCATGATCCCCTTTTCCCATTTTTAATGGGAACAGGGTATAAAAAGCTAAAAGAAAATTAATCACAGCGTTGGAGCAGACGAAAAGGGCACCAAAAAATAATTTTTCTTTGCTTTTCGGAAAAGTTAAATTAACTAACACAAGTGGGTGTGTGGGGTGATCCGTTGATTTTTTAATTTTTTATTTATTCAGGCCGAGTTTGGGGCACTTTTGTTTTGGTTTTACTCATTGAAAAAATGAATCAAATTCATTGCACAAAAAATTTTCTCAAGTTGTATACGCAATCACTTAGTTTCTATTAGAACAATGAGAGCACTTGGAACGTTACACAAACTTTAATTAATTCGAAATCATTCTGTTTCACCATACAATTTTTTGCCATTTTTATTATTATTTAAATGTATTTGTGGGCTTTCCCACCCAGTTAGCAATATGATTGCGGTGGCTTCCCTTAAAGTTGCCAGATTCGTTGTAAATGCATATACTGTTGTAGTAAATACTTGTTAAACTGATTTCAGCTCTGCTTTATAGTAATATTTTGTGTAATTTTGTCTCCATTTATCGTATCGCAAATTGATTTAATTAAAACTGCAGTTAATTATATGCATCAAATGCCAACAACTCTTAACTTTTATTGCGAACAGAATCTTACTTCAAATGTAATTATTTTATATCCAAAGATAGCTTTGGATAAGAGTTTTCTATTTCAACTGTCTTCGGGTAGCTCACAATATCAACTGAAAGGTTTGAGTGAGATTTTCAAAGTTTTATAGTAAGAACCGGATTGATGCTCAGCTAAGAGACTGATAATTAAAAGAGAATTATAAAAAGTAAACAAATGAAATTCTCAAGCAGAATGAGAATACATGGAGAGCCGGTTTTTTGAGCCATTAAACTGACGAGCTTAAGCTGACTTAAATTCAGTTGTGAATGAGACTGCCTTGAGTACGCAGCTTGGATTTGAATAGCGCTTGAAGTATAATTGTGAGTGTTGTTAAAAACAATTATATATATTTTTTATGGTTCACCAAAATGTATTTTTAGTTTTGAAAATGATCAAATGATGTGGTATTTTTATTTACTTTTTCTTGTTGTTTAAGTTTAAACACTTAACTGTTTTTCTTATTAATTTCACGGGATTTTCCCTTAACAATTTCTTTGTCTCGCTTTTTATCAACAGTTGAGATAATGCATCAATCGCTGCTATTTTTGCTTCCTCTCTCTCTGCTCATTGTATTTGCCGGCCCGGGGTGTAGAGCTCTGCGCAAGTGCCTGAGCCATGAGCTGTGCATCACCGAACAATTTTGTAATAAGACGGATGATTCAGGTAGGGGATTACTCGACACACGTATTTTGGATCGAAGTTGCGGCGGTGGCTTGGTTTGCTGTGACAAAGAGCAGCTGGAGAGTTATTATGCCAGTAAGGCTTATGAGGATGCACAGCGTGAGCAAGTGATGGGCAATCCCTGGACAGCTACCACCGGAACCGAACCCATAAAGACGGAGGACTCCGATTCGGAGGATTACAAGAGCTGTGGAGAGCAACGCTTATGTGTGCCGCGGCATCTATGCAGCACAGGTGTGGTCAATGAGGATGGACGACATATTGTCAGGCCACGGATTGATGAGGCCAGCAATCTTGGTTGCAAGTTTTTGGAGATTTGTTGTCCCTTTGAGGAGAAGGTAAAGTTAATACCTTTAAAAAACAGATCTTTACACTTTTCCTTACACAGATTCTGGCCAGCCAGAGTACCTTCTTCGCAAATTCCAGCCGCTTCAGTTACGACCACTGCGGCGTTAGCAATCCCAAGGGACTCTACTTCGATCTGGTGGGCTACAACGATAACGAGTCGCTGTTCGCTCAATATCCCTGGATGATTGCCATCATGGATATACAGGGAAATTATGTTTGCGGCGGCACTCTCATACATCCGCAATTGGTACTGACCACTGCACACAATGTGGCCAACTATAGTACGGATTCGCTGGTGGCCCGTGCAGGTGAATGGGATTTGAATAGTGAGCGTGAGCCACATGCCTATCAGATGCGACGTCTGCTCAAACTGCTGCCGCATGAGAACTTCAATAAGCTCAACTTCCGGAACGACATTGCTCTGTTGGTGCTGGAGAAGCCATTTCAGTTGGCACCGCACATTCAACCCATTTGCCTGCCACCCACAGAGACGCCCAAATATGAAGAGGATCTGTCAAAGGCGCATTGCTTTGCCACCGGCTGGGGTCGCAGCAATAGTTCAACAATATCGAAGGAGCACCTGCTGAAACGCATTGAACTGCCGGTGGTGGAGCATAACCTATGCCAAAGGCTATTAAGACGCAGCATTCTGGGCAGGCGCTATCAACTGGACAAGAGTTTCATTTGCGCCGGCGGTATTGAGGGCAGGGATACTTGCCAGGGAGATGGAGGATCTCCCTTGTTCTGTTCCATGCCCGGTGAGACAAACCGTTATTATTTGTCCGGTCTAGTGTCTTGGGGGATTAAGTGTGCGGCCAAAGATATACCCTCGGTCAATACCAATGTGGCGTTTCTGAAACCCTGGATTGCACGTCAAGTGCAGAGAAGTGGCTTTAATATAGATGATTTAGCACTTTAAGTTTTATTCATAGAAATAATTTTGTTTGGTTTGTTTTTTTGGTATGACAAAACTTTAGTGTTGAATTCAAAAATATAACGAGACCTCGATTTTGAATACTTTTAAACGGATTATGAATAAATGTAAGATTGTCTTACTTTTGTTAAACTTAATTGATTCACTGTAAAAACATTTCTAGATTTTTAATTTTTGGCTGAATTTTTCTGCACTTTTTGGGATGTTTTAATTTTGATGAGCTAATCTCAATTTTGGAAATATTGAGTTCAATGCCATGTGGGGCAAATAACCCTCAACACCTACTGACAAAAAAAAAAAAAAAATCAATAAGCAAATCGAGATTTTTCCCTCCTCATGCGTTTTTTGATTAGTATTATTGAACAAACAAATTTTCCCCATACTCCACATATTTACAAAGATCGTTGACAGAGACACACATGCGTCCCAGTCACAACCGGGAGAACTGTCAGTGAATGACATGAGCAAGACAGAAGCGAAAAAGTAATCTTGGGTTGAACCTAAACAGCTCTTGAGCAAAGAAGAATTAAATTTGAATTTTTGGAATTTCTGTTCGATGTTCTGTTCGCTCTCTCTTGAGTCGGCGATTTGCTCAAATAAGCACTTAAAATGCTTTTTAATTAAAATAACCCTTGTAGATTCTTGAAGGGTGTTCAATTTGTGAATAATCTACATCAAAATATTTAAACATTTAACATGTTAACTTACAATTGTTAAGTTTATTAAATATGTATTTTACAAAATCGTTAGTAAGTTCGCTAGTTAAATCGCTAGTGAAATTGGCCATTCACTTCGACTCACCAAATCGCTAGTAATTCAGTGGTGCCACCTTTTTACATTTGAATTTCGAAATTAATCGAATTTAGTTTTAAAGTGTATACAATAGCGATTTTTGTGTTAAATCAGAGATAAAACGAGAAAGGCAAGGCTAACTTCGTCCGTATACACTTGAAATCGCTTGTCTCAATGGTTAGCGACTTCGACCAAACTTCGCAGATCAGCTTAAAAACATTTAATATTACCCATGACCGTGATTGACAGCGGTAATATTGAGAAAAAACTAGTTTTTCTCATTAAAACCCATTTTTCGACCGATCATTTGTATGGCATTTGGAAGTAGTCATCCGATCCGGTCGGTTCCGACATATAAGCAGCGTACAGACAAAAGAAGACTTTATGTGGTCGGAGATGATTCCTTCAAAATGTCTTGGTTTTAGCGACCTGATCTGTGTAAATCCAAATGGTTGGTTATTCTGGCTCAAGGTCATCCGTCCCATCCAAGAAATGAAAAACGGTGGATTCTTTTTTATTTCCCAATATATTTCGAGCCCACATCAGGGTCCGTTTTCAGGGGGCTATTAAACAACATTGAACATATATATTTAACAAGATTTTAGCTAACAAAAAGTAAACAACATTCGAACCTATACATACATTGATACGGGACAAGAAACAAGTGCTCGCCACGGAGTTTGATGTGAAACTAATTAATCCTAATGTGTGTTTTGGTCAAGTAAGTGCCTATATATGTGTGCGCAGTTCTCTGTATCAGATTTAAAATTCAGCCTAATATTTGTATTGTGTATTGATGATATGCAACATTTCCAGAGTAAATCTCTTATTATAGTTACGCTCTTGTTGTAGAATGCTTGTGGCATCAAAATCAGGAGAATGTCCGCTCTCTGCACAGTGGGCCGCAAGTGCTGTTTTTTGTGTGTTGATCTCGTTTCGTCTTTTTATATCTGACCTGTGTCCAGATAGTCTCGTCTTAAGCTTTGATTTTGTCGTGCCAACATATATTTTGTTACATATGTTAGTCCCGTCTCCAGCGCATGGTATTTGATATATTAAATTATGTTTGTCCAACTTTGCAACATTGCTCTTCATATTGTTAAACAGAGCAGCCAAGGTAAATGTTGGCTTGTGGGTTATTGCTATTTGATCCCTGTCGTATAGGTCCGCTTTGGCGAGTCTTTCTGAGTACAGGGGAATGTATGTCACTGATTTATATGTTCTTGTCTGTTCAGCTCGTGTTGTTGTGGATTCTTTTCCAATACCTTTAATTATCGATTTAATGATTTTGTGGGGAAAGTCATTCTTGGTCAGTATATTTTTAATTTTGACTAAATTCTCTGTGTGAAAAATTGTATCGCTGGTATCTAGTATCCGCTTAGCAAGATTTTTTGCCGTGTTTATTACCATGTTTTTTGGATGTTTTGAATGGTAATTTATTATCCGTCCTGATGCTGTAGGTTTTTGATACCAGTTAACCTTAAGAGTGTTGTCACTGCAGCGTCTAAAAATGGTAGTTTGTTGTCAGCTTCTAATTCTATGGTGAATTGTATGTCCTTGTGATATGAATTTAGCACCTGTAGAGTTGTTTGGAAGTCCTCATCTCCGACTATCGCAAAGAAATCGTCAACATATTTGGTTAAGAGTCGGGTAGTTTTTACCCTCTTAAGGACTTCTTCCATGACGATATCTGCTATAATTGGTGACGCTGGAGATCCCATGGGGAGACCTTTCAACTGAACATAGAGTTCGTCTTCAAACTTGAAATATCGATTCTCATTTATACAAAAAGATAACGCTTCCAGAAATAGTTTTTTTTGGCATATTCGTGTGGTTTTTGATTAATTCCCATTTGTCACGAATTACGTCAATTGCCAGGTCTGTGGGGATACTAGGGAATAGTGATATCACGTCGAAAGAAATAAGTTTCTCATCGTCAAAAATGTGGGAGTCATTTATCCTTGTCTTAAATTCTGTTGCGTTTTTTACGTTGAATGCGGAGTCTATCGTCAAGTTTTTTAAAATTTCCGACATATATTTACATAGATGGTACGAAGGAGAGTTAATCATAGAACATATTGGTCGGAGAGGAGTGTCTTTTTTATGGATTTTTGGTAATCCATAGATCCTAGGTGGAAGTGCCGTCCTTGTCATGAGTCTGTTTCTTTCGCTCCTTGAAATCAGATCCAGTTTAAATAATTTTTCTACTATTTCGTTGTTTTTCGTTTGTAATTTTGAGGTTGGGTCTTTCCTTATAATCCTATATGTCGATAGATCGTCTAATATGCTTTTCATTTTGTCCGTATAATCTTTCCTTTCCATGGCGACTGTTACATTTCCCTTATCCGCATTTAAAATAATTACGTCTTTATTTTCTTTTAGAAATTTCCTGGTCTGACCCACTGTATCTAGTATTGCTTGGTCCATTGCGCTCTTCGTGTTTTTTGTTGTGCAGTCTTTGATGAGCAATGACAACTTTGTTCTCGCGGACTCTTGTTTCTCCTTGCACCTAACTGTCTGCACCAATTCCTCTCCATCAGCTATGCATTTGAAGAGAGGAAATTGGGTTTTGCCTAAAGGCAACGCGAACTTTGGACCCTTTGCAAGAAGTGCTTGTACGTTTGTAACACACTTTTCAAGTGTATAAAAATTAGATTTACTAGCAATAATTTTCGCGTTGATCTGTTGCTTAATTATTAAGAAATTTGCAAATCGATTGCTGCCAATTTGAGTTGAACAAAGTGGCAACGCCTAAGCCAAAATAATGACGAGAAGCCGCTCAAATGATGGTACATTTTATTACTTTTCCGAAATTGTTATAATTAAATGAAATTATAAAGCGGAAAGCATCGAACAGATGTCTAGAGCGAAAATGGTTTTGCTTTTCTGAAGGGCCTCAATCTCGCAATGAGCGACAGGGAAGCTGCTGCTGCAGCCTGGAAAGAACTGACTTATAATCTGGCCAACTTTTTCTCCGATTGTTTGAATTGAATAATGCGTGGTCAAATGTTATTTTTCACAGCACCATGGTTTACCCGTATAATCTTGCCTTCGTATTCTGATTTAGAAAGAAGGTTAAATGCAGATCCAAGGAGGCTGCATTTTAGCGTCTTCTCATAGATTTTCTACTTCCCTAACTCGTCGATTGCCATTTGTCCTGCAAAAATCATTTATTTAATTAAAGCAAATCTTTTGCTAACATTTTCGTTCGCCGATTTGGCAAATCGCTGGTGAATTCTGTATATTCCAGCTGAAAACAGCGCTGCTGAACAATAGATGGCGCCACTACTTTCTTTGAACAATGAGGGATTTTCAAAACTGACCAATAGATGACGGCACTACCGCCAGGCCTACTAGTAGCCAGTTACTTCGAGAGTCGTATTCTCAGTCACAGGCGGCGTGCCTCAGGGCTCGGTCATAGGACCTATTCTGTGGAACGTGAACCGATTGGAGTCAGCATAGTTTGATTTTCAGACGACATTGCCATCGTCGCAGTATTTAAAAAATGTGGAAGACGTGCAGTGCAAAACAACTGATACAATAGTGCAGGTGAGCAACTGGCTAGAGGGCAACGAGTTAACTGCCAGGCGGTGTAAAGTAACTTTCTTTTCGTCATAACTTAAGTATAGTTCATCTGATTTTTAATATTTCTTCTGCAAATCAACCGTGTGAGCGCACACGCCATATCTGGGGCGAAATTCTGCATATAAAAAATTTGTTGTGCCGCTGCATGAGCTAAAATCAACGGTTTAGGGCTTCAATTGCTTCCCTGTGCAGCTTATTCGCCCGATTTGGCTTCCTCGTACAATTATCTCTTCCCAAACCCTCAAAAGATGGCTTATCAATCAAATGTTCAGATCTTGCGAGGAGATTACCTAACCAGATTACCAGACCTAATGGAAAACTACTTTTTCAAAAATTGGGAAATCGCTGAAATAAGTGTATCGACCTAAAAGAGACTACATAGAATTAAATAAAAGTTTTATTATAAAACAAAACATTATTTAAAACATATTTTTCATTCCCAAGGAGGTTTGTTACACCCCACCCAGAATATATTTTTAATTTTAAAATGGTTTACCAATAAAGTAGGCTTAAAAATTTAAGTCAACTGTAAAGATATTGTACCGAATTTAGTGTACACTTGTGGGCTCATGTTGATGTCCTAGCGCAACTAATCAAGTAGTCGAGTCTCATTCATAAGGGCGAGCGCACACATCCCGCTGAAAGATAAACTGACAGCAGAACTAAACGCTGATCTTGCTTAATGTTAAGTATACGTTCTTTTTGGACTAAAATTTAAAAAAAATTTCCTTGATGGACCGCGAATTCTAAAGAATGTAAAGTTGTCGGTCACCCGCGGTTCTCCTGTAATTCAATTTCAAAGTTTCCATTTAAGCCCATACAAATGTATGTGTAATCGAATGTGCATTTCGAATTATCAGCTCTGCTCTCAATTCCACTTTGGTATTCGTATAAACGTTTGAACTGGCCATTTTACTCTTACAAATTTGAATAGAAGGTGTAATGAAAATCTGTGGTTACTAGATCAAGGCTTCATTTTTCTACGAATTGATTCCACTTGGCATTGAGCTGTCGGTTTCAACTGCTTGAGCAATTTCACTTTTACTGAAAGCGGATCTAGTAACCATAGATTTATATCTACTTATGTGTCACTTTCCATACAATCTTATTAATTTAGAGTTCAAAGTAGAAAAGTTTATACGAAAACCGAAGTGGAATTGAGAACAGGCCTGATTGTTTTTGATTTAAAATAAATTCCGTGAAAGTCTTTTAAAAACTTGAAATTTACAGTTTTTTTTATTCGTTTCCGACTGTGAAGATAAAACTTGACATTAGATAAAACTTCTCTGAACTATTTTCCACACCATCAATTTGCGATATAGTTTAAGGCGCGTTTTATTTGTGGTTTATGTGCATACAACAAGGACCACATCCAAATCATTAAACGGCTATGGCGAGATTTTAAAAGGGGATTCCTTACTATCGCCGACATATGGACCACCACTTCGGATATCTGGCGAAATTCCAATTACACAAAGTCGTTAAAATGCACCAGAGCTTTTACATGCGATTATCTTGGCTATTGAGCACCTCAGAAGAAAATATTATAAATGAAGATGTCAATTTTGAAGAGCTTATAAATAGATGCACCATCTAATTTTGAAGATCAATACAGTGCTTGTTGTGCATACTAGCGAGCACGTATTGTGGGTATTTGTTCGTATCAGCTTTAAGTTCTGCCGTAGTTCATCTTTTAGCCGCATGTGTGCGCGATTCCTTATAAGGGAGTCCGCCAAGTAATCAGTTGAAAACTCCGGCAATTCTTTATGCTTTTTTTCACTGAAAAACTAGAGAGTCTGATTAAAGTTAAAGATAAATCGATGTATCGATCACACATACGTAACACTGTCTTCAGTATTGACATCGGATCCACACTGAGAAAAAGGAAAGTTTTTGATGATCCTCAGGATATTTTCGGTATCCGATTGGACTGGAAAATATTTCTTTGATCTTTATCCTTCATCCAAAGGAGCTGAAAAATGTGAAAAGTATTTTTAAAAAAACAGAGGTAAGCAACTTCGTCTCGACTGAAGTTCATATACCCTTGGAGCTTGATATATGCCTGACAGTTTGTATGGCAGCTATACTATATAGTTGTCCGACTGCGACAAGTCTTGGTGAAATTATGTGAAATCATTGAAAACTTATAAAAACGAGTGTTGGGAGCGATAACATTGAAAACAAAAAAATTTTTCTCACTAAAACTAGTTTTTCAACCGATCGTTCCTATGGCAGCTTATGCTATAGTCATCCGATCCAGCCGGTTCCGACAAATGTGCAGCGTATTTATACCAAAAGACTTCGTGCAAAGTTTGGTTACGATAGCTTTAAAACAGACGGACGGACGGACGGACAGACGGATGGAATGCTGATCAAGAATATATATACTTTATGTGGTCGGAGATGCTTCCTTCTATGCGTTACAAACATCCGGACAATTTTAAATACCTTCTCCAAGGGTATAAAAATGGATCTTAAAGTGGATATTTCAAATATCCATTCTACGGGGATCTTTTTTTTCATGTGCAGGGATCTAGTTCACGGAGTTGTAGCTACTATATTAATCTGCCTGGGAAAATTGGGCAAAATTTTCTAAGGCGCAGCAGAGACTAGACTTCAAAATGTCATGTCCTTAGAACTTCCATTCGTACAAGAACTATGCAGCAAAAAGACTCTCATCTCTTTCACATATGAACACTGAAGCAAGAATTTAAGGTTCGTTATCACAAAGTTGCACTCAAATACGAGTTAAAATAGCTGCAAATTTCTATCGACTCAACTGGTTTTCCTACTTGTGTGTTCATTTAAATAATTTTCCAAATTTTCAAAAATGATTTTCAACCCTCTTTTGGGCTTATGCTAATTAAGTGTCTCACCTGGGCATAAATGCATTTTGTTGCTCATACGCCAGGTGGCTCAACTTAAGCTTCTATTTTATTTTTTGTTCGTTGCAACTTTTGTGCCACGCCAGTTGCATGCAAAGTGTTGCATGTGTGTAGTGTAATGATGTTGCGGCTTTTTGACTTTACACGACCACAAAACCGCCCCAAAAAAACCCCACAAAAAGCCACAACGTTGAGCCACCTGATGCTGTAGCTCAAAAGTTGCAAAAGTTTAAATTGAATTCTTAATTATGGCGAGCGCACACACACACACTGTGTCTGGGCCTGCAATTTTAATGCACATTTTAGACAATAATTTTTGCAAATTGTCAAATGTGGCAGTTGGATATTTTTTTGCAGTTGTTTTGGTGCATTTTTAAGGATTCATGTCCGTTCTGTGTTGATTTATGTGACTGGCAAACTCAAACAAATTTTGATTTGTAGCCAATATTTAGACATCGAGAGAGGCAGAAATGGGAAAAAGTTCTGCCCTTCTGGTTATTGAAATCCAGTGCACACAACTTGGCATTCGTACTGGCAGTCAACGGTGCGTATGAGCAATCAGTCAACCAGTCAGTGAGTCAGTTAGCTACTGATATCTGCATTTATGCTTCACTTAGTGTAAACTTTGCAGGAATTGCGACTTTAAAGTGTAGGAGGGCGGCTTTAAAGTGGGCTTAGAGAATTTTGGGTTTATATATTCTATAGCATACTTTTATGGTTCCCTAATGACTTTTCGATTTCGTCGCATAAAAAACTCAAATAAATACGCAGAAATTGAAAAAAGGGTAACAGTTGAGCTGTTTTTATTTTTGTTGTCATCAACGAGGGTTGAACAATCAGTTCTGCCATATTTCTTTTGCTGCCGCACGGTCTCTTAGCTTCGTTAAGTTTTAATTTCAATAAGTCGTTAATTTTCATCCACTTACTTCGTGGCTCTTAGCCTTTGGGGACTAATTAGCCAACGTCTTTAAATTATTCGCCAGCATTTATCTTCCTTTTTGTATGTCCCTTGTGCGGTTGGCAACTTGTAAATCGAACAAAAAATGAATGCTCTAATTAAGTTTTTGCCTTGCAAATGAAGCACTGTGGTTAGAGTTTTGGCAAATATAAACAAAATGCCAGAGCAACGAGTGTCTCTCTAGTCACTGCGTTGTAATTGAGTCGGAGTGCAAAAAGGAGGATTGTTGATTGTTGGCTGTGGTTTTTGCTCCGAGACCAATTAACAATGCAAATTGAAATGATGAACATGAACCGAGTAAGTAGTGGCTCAACAGTAAGTAATTCATTTAGCGCACAGAATCTGGTGTTAGCGGCTTAGGCACATAAATCTTGAATGAGGAAATTGGAAAATGGAAGTAGGGAACAATGCAAAAGACAGAACTTTCACCTGTACAGCCATAAATTTCCATAGCAGGCAGTCAATTGTGCTTAAGCGACGACAACGAGAAGGAGGTAGAGCGCCATTGGCGTTGCCGTTGCCGTTGGTTCACCTCCATTTGCCAAAATGCTCTTTTGCTTGTTTTAGCGAGAGTCAGGAAAATTAGCACATAAATTTTTTGTCAATTGCAACCAAGTTTCAATTGCTTTGGCAAATGACAGAGGAATGGGGGACTAAGGTTAAAGACTGTTAGATGCCGAAAAACTGAAGAAGTTAATTAAATATTTAAAGAAGAGTTACGTTAAGTACCCCGCACAAATTTCATTTTGTTTCCTTTTTCCTTCTGGGTGTTTGAGTTTGCTAAGGTCCTTTTTACATACTTCTTGATATAAATATTTGCTGCATGATAGCGAATATTGTTTATTTAGGTTCGCCTTTGTTTTGGCAAGTCAATTTGAAAGCATGTTTTGTTGATGCAAAAGATTCAAAATTAAATTTTAAATAACGTAAATTTTTTGACCATCAAAAATCCAAGCCCAAGGTTGAAAAATGTGGAATTAATTTTTGAGCATACTTAATTTGAATATTGTTGGCGAGAAATTAATTAATTTACAAATGCGATTTTTGCAAGTTTGGATAATCTTCTTTTTCACCTAAATTAAATTTCCAAGTTAAAGCGGCTGAGCTAATTTAACCCTTTCTTTTTTGATCTAATATCTAACTAAGCTCTAACATGGGAGACTCTTAATTAAAGTCCTCATAATACCACAAAATTGGTAGATCAAATATGGAAGAAACGGTTAAAGAGGCCACAAATGCTGATCAGAACATGGGTCCTTTTACCATCACTAAATCATTGGATCTTCATTTTAGTGATGCGAATAGTTCAAATTTTTATCATACCTCAATCTGCATGAATCGCGAAACGGACGTGTGACCCGCGTTACAATTGCAATGGTTCCAAAAAAGGGGAAAGAGACTGTCTCCACCCAATAAGTTTGCTGCCAACATTCTTCAAAATATTCGAGAGAATATTCTTGAGACGTATTTGCAGTCAGTGCTGTGGACGAAGCTCTCTCAGAACACCAATTTGGATTCCGCAGTGTCCATGGAGCCCCAGAACAGGCACACAGGGTTTGCCATCACATCCAAATTATGGAGGGGGGCTCTTACTGCTCTGCTATCTTCCTGGACGTTCGACAAGCATTCGATCGCGTGTGGCATGACGACCTGTTTTTTAAGCTCAAGTCCCTCCTCCCAGTACTGTACACCGTGTACACCGTTGACTCCCCGGTCCCAGACGCACTCAACACACCGAGGCTTAAGCCGAACGACTCAGTTATACCAGTCAGGTACCTGGACTGGCTCCTGATCTGGACTTTCACTACGCGCAAAGATTTTAATACTTAAGGTAATAATCATATTGACCTGAACCTAGGGTATCTGCCTTTGGCGTACTGCCAGTGACACCTTCTCGAGACGATGCACAACAAGATCTTGCGCAGAATGCTCAGAGCAACCCGGTATGTGTGTAACTCCAACATTTACACAGACCTTGGCCTTCTTTCAGTATGCTCCCAGATCAACCACCATAACAGCAGATACAAAGATCGCTTAGTGCCCACACAAACCCTCAAAAGACGACATCCGTCCGACCTTTGGATTCACGGAAGGCGACCAATCCAGACTGGCCATATCTACACGGATGGATCCAAGATGAATGTAGACGGCAACTAACCAAAGAGAAGCTATTTTTACACCGACGCTGGGCGGCGTTATGTGGGATTAGATAAGCTACAGTGATAACTCTTAACCAGGGCAGCAAATCTGTAAAATTCTACTAAAGGTGCGGTAGCCGGTTGAACCCTTTGTAACGTTTAAATGATCTTGTACTTATCGAACCTTTAGTTCTTGTTCAAGTCTTGGTTCATAAATTCTTAGATAGTTGACAGATTTTTGACTCTATTTTCGGTCTAAATTTACAGGCATGTTTACAATTCCACTACAATTAAAAGGCCGCAATTCCGCTACGTTTTCATGTTCTCAGTGCCGTATGAAAATGCTCTCTTTTCACTATTTTGCAAACTAACGGTCCAAACGAGACTGGCACTAGATCCACAAGAGAGAAACCATGTCAAAGATAAACTATCGCAAATGGAACAGTTGGAAATAAGAGAGGCAGACTTTTAGGTAGCACTTTTAATTTTAGCTGTCAGTGCCACATTTTAGACACATTAAACAAGCAAAAAAATCTTTGTAAGTCAATTAAGGACTAAAATGCATA
The DNA here is from genome assembly GCA_018904275.1 of Lordiphosa clarofinis. Lineage (NCBI taxonomy): Eukaryota > Metazoa > Arthropoda > Insecta > Diptera > Drosophilidae > Lordiphosa > Lordiphosa clarofinis. Next base: position 33,691 of record JAEIGQ010000131.1, read on the forward strand.
TTAAATTTCACAATTTGTAAATAAATCACAGAATTATAAAAAAGTACGAGTGCGTAGCTTAGCAATTTCTGTTCAATCCACCGACCAATTTAAAAATTTGCCATGAAAATGGAATCGAGAACATGCCTGATTAACATATTTTTGTTCAGGTCGTCACATCCAATTTGTTCTTCTTCTTTTTCTTTAATTTCTTAACCGTCCGGCGCGCGAGCACCACCGCCCCATCTTAGTGGTGGTCTTCCCGGCTTGCCGCCTCCATAGTCAACCGCCTTCGATTTATACGCCTTTTTTGCTGGAGCTTCTTCCTTCATCCTGGCGACATGTCCTAACCAGCGCAGCCGCTGCTGCTTTATGTGCTTGACCAGGCTGGTGTCCCCATAGAGCTCATACAGTTCGTCGTTTCTTCGAATGCGGAAATCATCGCCGACTTTTAAAGGTCCATAAATCCTCCGGAGAATTTTTCGCTCAAATACGCCAATCGCCGCTTCATCCGCTGCTGTCATTGTCCATGCTTCTGCGCCATATTGCACGACCGGGATGATAAGCGAATTGTAAAGGGCTATTTTTGTTCTTCGCTTGAGGTCTTTGCTCTTGAACTCCCTACTTAGCCCATAGTAGCATCGGTTCGCAAGAGTTTCTTCGTCGGATTTCCGGACTGATGTTGTTCTTGCTGGTTATCATCGTTCCGAGGTAAACGAAATCCTCTACAACAATAAAGTTGTACTCTATTGTAACAGATTGTCCAAGTCGCAATGACTTTTTGTCCGCGGATACTAGGTATTTCGTCTTGTCCTCATTTACCGCTAAACCCATTAATTTAGACTCCTTCTCAATCTCTGAAAACGCCTTGCTTACCACCAGTTTGGTTTTGCCGATAATGTCAATACCATCGGCATATGCAAGTAGCATTCGATTTCTATGAATAAATTAGGGTTGTCGAAAATATATCAAAAATATCATTATATCGATAATATTTTTTTAAACTGATATATTTATATCGTGATTTTTTTTTTGACCATATATCGAATATCGATTTTTTTTTTGGGATATTTTATGATATTTGTGCGTTGGTAACTCTTTGATCTGGGTAGCGAGCGCAAGCGCATTTAAGAGACAGAAAATGGATTCAAATTTAATAAAAGCAAATTAGAGCGACATAAAAAAGGCACAGCCAAGTGTAATTTGTGCGGAAAAGTATTTAAAGCAAGAGTTTGCCCGACCAAATGTCCCGTGAGTTAACTTTATGCAAGCCCAAGAGTCGCAAAATATCGGTCTGAAGTTATACTTGACGTTGATACAAACATCATGGGAAAGTTATCCCTTAATATTCTGGAATTCGCATAAGGCGGCCATGACGGGACTATCCAGACTAGCCGTAAGGGACTAGTACCCCAGTGCCTTCGGAGCGACTTGCTTTTGCTATAAAATTCGCCATATGCGTCAAAGCGACGCGTCTTTTTAAAGACTTTTAAGGCCTCTTTTGGTCTAGAAAATTTTTTTCCAAAATTTTTTTGTTTTTTTTTTAGCTTAGATATTCAAAAATATTATCCCAAATGGATTTTCAAAAATGCGAAATACCTTAGATTATATAGCTTTGTTTTGTCAACCAATGACTTCGGTAAAAAAACAATTTTCAAATTACTTTAAACTCATTTATCTCGAAACCAAGTTTTTCGGACTGGTGCCCACATTTTCTCAAGATCTACCGAACCGATTTTTATGATGTAGGGCTTTATGGTCCCTACCTCAATCTTTGAGAAAAAAAAGTTTGTACTATTTTTTTTTTTGCAAAAAAATGGTGAAAAATGACTTTTCGTTTTTAAAAGGCCGCTCTTTTTGTAGGTATATTCAATTTTGCTACGGACGATAATGGCATTCATACTAACAAACTTCCCATCTTCCGTTTTGCTTTCTGATAATTGTACAATTAAAAATCTCTTCCCGATTTCTTTCCACGAATTTTTAAAAAACATGTAAAATTTAGCCTAAATATTGGAACTAAAAGTATTTAATATGTATAATACATAGAAAACTCGAATCTCATGGAAAATATTGTTATGTTTGCTAAATATAGACTATATATTTTTATTTTGGTGAGAGTATTTCCTCTTTTTGGTAAAAACAGGAAAAAAATTAAAATATCAATTATATCGATATATCGATGTTTTAAAGTAATATATTTAATATCATTTGATATATTCTCAAATCAGAGAATATCATCGATATGATATTTTAAAAATATTCGGCAACCCTAGAATAAATCCGCCGGTTCTGTTGGCATGTCGGCACTTGCGCAGTAGTTTCCATCAGTAGATTAAAGAAGTCACACGATAAGGTATCACCCTGCCTAAAACCTCTTTTGGTATCAAATGGTTTGGAGAGGTGCTTTCCTATTTTGACGGAGCTTTGCATACTTTGACTAAAGTCGAACGTACTTTGCTGGAATACCTAAAGTAGACAGGGCTTTGAAGAAGCTTGACCTTATCGGTGTGTCGAAGGCTGATTTATAATCAACAAAAAGATGGTGTGTTTGGATGCCTCTTTCATAGGTCTTCTCCAGGATTTGTCGTAGTGTGAAAATCTGGTCTGTGGTGGATTAACCAGGTCTAAAGCCACACTGATAGGGTCCAATCAGTGTATCAATAAACGGCTTTAGACCAATTTGTTAAGCTCTTCAAAATGTCGACTTGTATTCAAATGGTCCACACTCATTATTGTTATTATTCATGCGTCTTCCAGAACGGCTTAAAAAGTGTCTGGTACTTAAACCTACGAATCGTAGGCTACGATGCTTGTTCTCCGAAATAAATGATTAATTTTTTTGCATTTCATTTAAAACTTTTAAAGAAATTAAAAGTGATTGTGTTGAACTGCACCTCATCCACGATCTCCAGTTAAGGTTCTGGTTTGAAAAGTTACAAGCTAAGAAGGCACAGCCCAAAAAACCGAGCTGAACCGGTACTTCAGGGTTTAGTTTAGTATTATTTGATGATCTATGCACCTTGATGGTGATTCCATTATTAATAAAAAAAGATCCAATTTGTTTGGAATTAGAAATTAAAGTCAAAGAGTGTCATATTTTGTCCCACTGAAGCAGGGGTGCCCAAGCCCATTACGCAAGCCACGCATTCGTTGTTGTTTAACGCAAAGAAATAGCTGGTGCGTTGCGCAGCTTAAAGTGATTATATCCAGATTTTCTCCAACTCTTGTTTGTGGTTGTTGTTGTTTGACAAGTGACCAAACGTAGTTAACCTTTCAATTTCTTTATCATTTCCCCCAAAGTAGTTTATTTAAATTATTTACACACAGCTGTCAGTTGGCGCATTTTATTTCTCTTCAATACCAAACTTTTCCCACATTTCCACACTCTTCAACATGTCCGAATCATCTGAGCAGTATGAACCAAATGAAATGGACAAGGAGTTTGAACATTTCTGGTCTAAAGTCTCGTGTTTCGTGGTCAGGGGATTTCCCTATAATGAGAGATGTGATTTTGTGATGAATGCCACGGATTGTATATCGGGGACAAATTTTATTCCCTACATGCGGATAATGTCCTGCAGTTTTAAGGTAAAAAATAAATTCCAGGAATTGGCCTTCCTCACGCTGCTGGTGTTATTTTGCTTTGAACTGCTGGTGATCATGGGTCAAGTGGTGGATATGTAGTAAGCATTATTGGGCATAATTTGGTAGTAGATCTTACATCATTTTCCTTGCAGTTACAGTCCTGCTCTGAAGGTGGTGTCGCGCATGCTGCACATGAATGAGCATTTGGCTGGGGTGACACTATTGGCCTTTGGCAATACTTCACCGGATCTTTTTGCCAATCTCGCAGCCATGGATGAGGAGGTACCAGTATTTGCAAATAGTTTGTCTACCGCTCTGTTTGTGGCCATGTTTACGGGTGGTCTGGTCTGCTATATAAGACCGTTCAAGATGAATGCACATGGAACCATACGCGATATCCTGTTCTTTATATTGGGCGTCTCGCTGCAGGACTATATACTGGCCACGGATGAAGTTATCACCATGGAGGAATGCTACAGTGAGTTTTAAAATTTATGCAATTTCGTTCTTATATTTAGTTACTGCTCTGGTTTTGTAGTCATGGTGATGGTTTATTTGGTATATATTGTGGTAAATGTGCTGGATGTCTATCTAATGCGTGTCTCCATGCGTTGTAAGTAAAGTTTGTGTGGATGTCAGCCCTAACCATTGATTACCGTTCACTTAACTCAGATATGCTGCGTAAAATTGAGAAGCTCAAAGAACAACCTCAAACTCCGGAGGTAATGAAACGACTCGCTTATTTAGAAAGAACTTACGATGAATTTGCCGTGGACGATCAGGTGGAGATACTCGAGCGTGAGACATCTAAATTGCCATCTGATACAGCTGCTGCCAACGCTCTCAGCTATGGAACTAAGCGTCAAACATACCAACGTCAAAGCGTCATATTGCATGCCAAGCGCAATGTACTTTACAACATAGCACAGAGCCGAAATCGTCACTTGTTTCGGGAGTTTATAGTGGCACTTAATCCTATCGATTGTGAACAATGGTCCAAGTCAAGCTTATTTATGCGAGCCTTTCTATTGGCCAAGGCACCGGCCGTGTTTCTATGTGCGCTCTATATACCCTTGGTGGACTATGAACTTGACAAGAATGGCTGGTGTAAGCTTTTGAATGTGATTCAGATTTTTCTAAATCCAGCAGTTACGGTTATAATTTTAAAAGGTGAGTATGATTTATATCGCAGAAATGTGCAAAAAAGGTCAAAGATATTTCAAACAAAATGTAAAACAAATTCATTAAGCCCAACAGAATATTACACCAAAGCCGGTTAGCGAGGGCAGGGCAGGGGCCCTGTGGGCCCATCGCCGATCATGTTGTTGGTTTTCCTAAGCTTCCCTAAACTTTTTATACTAATCCGAATTGATCTATTGCTTACTTAAGTTTTTATAATAATACTGGGAGGTAACCGGCGTGCGTTGCTACGCCCCTTTAGAATTTAAACACAAAACGAAGAAATAAAGCTTACAATGCAATTGCCACCTATCAAATCGTCGTTTTTGTCCAGCAGAGTTCTCGAGACAGTTAGCCGTCCCACCCGTGCTTGTGACGCTTACACCCATATTTCACTAACACACATTAGCGTTTTATGCTTACATTTTTGCGTTGTATGGGGCGCTTCACAAGACCCACAGCCTATTTACATAGACTTCACAAATGTGCTGTTGAGGGTAACATTATCCTGTTAAGTTTAACATTAGTTTATGCTAAATGTTACTTTTGCTTCTACTTCCCACAATTTTTGTATGAAACTTCTCGTAAGTCGAGAGAACGGACGGACTTGGGTTATTTTCCTTTCCAACGGTAATATGGTTTATGTGGCTTAATATCTTTATACCCTTACCCCACACAGCTTTACTACTCCGCTCCACTACAAAAAGTCAACTTTGGTACTCCGCCATAGCGGATGAGTATATCTATGGTGTTTGGACATTTGTGGTGACGATTCCTTTAGCCTTAATTGTTTTCTTACACTCACGAACCGATAAGCCACCTCCATATCATTCGGTGAGTTTCTTCAACATATACAGCTTGTTTCTAGTCAAATGTACTCTAACCTTTAGCTATATACCATCATGAATCTGACTGGCTCCATGTTTGTCATTTTTGTATGTGCCTCGGAAATTGATTTGATATTGGATGTGATTGGCAGTATTTTGGAAATACCCAGTGACTTTATGGGAGTAACGATTAACGCAGTTGCCGGTGCTTCGGGTGACTTGATAGCCAATACTGCGATGGCCTTTCAGGGTTACGAGAAGATGGCCTATGCGGCCGCCATTGGTGGTCCCTTCTTTAGTAAGTAGTTTGGGGATAATTCGAATTATGAAGTTGATTTGTGTATACCTTCAGCTGTACTTATGGCCACTGGCTCGCTGCTTTATGCCAAAATTCTGAGAGGTCAAGTGCCCACATTGGAGGAACAAAGTGGGGAATATGGTGCAAATGCTTTTATCTTTTTGAATCTGGGACTATTTACCACATTGTTATGGACCTCCACTTTGAATTTCTTTTCACGCCGCTCAGTGGGCATATTCTCAATGGCCATTTACATTTTATATATAATTTTTGCTATACTTATACAGCAGGGTGTTATACATTCCTATGCTCCGGATAGTCGTCTAACCGATTCGTTTGGTTCTGATGATGACGATTAAGCGAGTAGAAAAGGGAATTGTTATTCTTACTATTTTTACTGAATGTGAATGTCACACAAATAAATTTAGAGTACAACTAATGACCACATTCTCCACTCTTCCATGTAACTTTTTTTTGGTCGGAAACATTTGCTCTCGAAAATAAACGGATGTTACCATTTTACTAACATGCCATGGTCCTTGTGCTCCTTTATCCTGTTCATTGGGCCATAAAACTGCTGCTGATGTGAGAAAAGCTTTTTGCTCACGCTACATTTTTTTGCTTTCAGTTAGTTTGTTTGGTTGGATCAAAAAGCAAAATATGCCATTGATTGATTGTTCTTGTAAGTTTCTTTTGCCTTTTTTTTGAAGCATAGTGTGTGTGTGTGTGTGCTCTTTGAGTTTGTTGACACTTAACAGAAATCGGTTGAGAGATAAATTTGAGTTCATATTTGTTTGATTTATTTTTTGGAAGATTTTTAAAATTTCCAAAAAATTTTGGCACTAAAAAAAACGTTCACTGGAAGACAACGAAAATCGTCAGAAAAAATGTGTACAAATAATTTAGGGAGTGAAAACTTCTGTGTACCGAGGACTGTTCGACTTAGAGACACTAAATGAGAAAGGTATTAATAAAACTGGATCAGTGGCGTAAATAACTGAGATGAAGTGAAAATTTAAGAATTTTGTTTGTGTTTTTTAAGTTTTGTTTATTGTTATGGGTAATAGTCTAGTATGCCTGCCTTCTCTCGGGAAATTAAAAAAAAAATTCTGCGGTCATCCATGGACTCTTTTTAATCGAATTTTGAAAAATGCAGGTTTTAAATAACACCAAAATTTGGCTTAGCTTTTTGTTAATGTAGAATAAGTAATAAATAATAAATTTTTGAACTAACTTACCCCAAAAATATAAGGTCATATAAGGCGTAGCATAGTTTCCCACTAGCTCTAAAAATTCCTTAGATGAACTGTGAACTATGAAAAATTAACATGCCATAGAGTGGCGGCTATCAGCCTTGATTTCTTTTTACATCATCTTCAAACCAAAATGTTTCAATTTTAGGTTGAGCAAAAATGCCTTTTATGAAACAATAGTTTTTGTTTTAAGTCATGAAAAATAACGCATACAAGGCTTATGAGCCAAGTGTTCATCAAAATTTCGGCGAATCATTTGCCTGTGGGAACTTTACCATTGAAGTAATTTATGTATTTTCTGTTATTTATATACCATTTGATTTGAGTGCCCGTCTGTGGCCCAACGGTTAGTGTGCTGGACAGCTGTCGGGAGGTCGTGGGTTCGATCCCGCCTCTGAACATCTAATAATAAAAAGAGTTTTTCTTCCTTTAGAAAATAGCTTTTACACATACGGTCACATACATGCCGTTCGGATCCGGCGGTAAACTGTAGCTCCCTTTCTCTTGTCCGAAAAATTCAAAGCACACACACCAAGAGATTAAGAGAAGCTTGGCTTGGCCCCGTTGGAGGAGCTGTATTGCCAATCTTACATTTAACATATACCATTTGATGAAAAGCATATGAGCATTTCCATTCTGTCGAACCGTGATCGTCGTACACAGGGTTCGAAATGACTTACATTTTGACTAAGCTTAAATGATTTTTTGACTACGACTACGGAAACAATTCATTTCAACTGGAAATGATATAGTTGTCATGAAATATGATTTTATAAAGTATGCTTGGGGATATGAACAAAAACTAAAATAAAACAAGTAAGAAAGTCGGTCAAGCCCGACTATAACATACTCTGTACCTGGAGTAGAAGCTGAATGCAATGCTGGTGCTGCGCTCATCTCTAAGTCTCTCTCTCTTTCTCTCACTCTCACTCTCTCTCTCTCTCTTTAAGATTTTGAGGTGTTAGTTGTAATAGGGTGGGAGGGGGTGGGGGAGGGTGATGTACTTTTTTGCTCATAACTTGAGAACTGCTCATCCGATCTTTATCATTTCTTCGGCAAATCGATACATTTTGCTAATTACTAACTATCTCTAGAAGGTACGAATCGTCTAACTTCAAAACTGTAGAAGATATACTGTTTTTTCCAAATTGCGGGGGCGGAAGGGGGCGTGGCAAAAATTGAAAATAAACTTGATCTGCCTGCAGCTATAAGAAACATTTGTCCCATACATGTCAAACCTCTATCTCTTACCATCTCCGAGATCTGTTTGTTCATACGGACGGACGGACAGACGGACGGACAGACGGACGGACAGACGGACAGACGGACATGGCTATATCGACTCACACGCGCAAAAGAAACATTTGACAACTCATAAAGTTCCGGATCGGCTAACTGCCTGTCCGTCCAATACACTGTGGGCCAGAAATCTCATTTTTTGGCCAAAACTCTGGCATTTCTACACCAGGCTAGCTAGAAAGCTGCGATTTTCGGCAAAATGATCTTAAAAGATTGAACTTAAGTCACATAATTTAAAAAGCAACAAAAAAATTTTATATGATATTCATAATCCAAACCAAAGTCTGAAAATATTTCAACTTTTTCGTTAAATAATTATAGAAAAAAAAATTGTAATTGGATTTGACCCAATTCTTGCATAGAAGTATATATAAGTACCACATAACTAAAAAAAATTAATGTGTCTTGATATCTTTAAGGGGGGGGTAGGGTTTTAAAATTATTTTTTTTTCATTTTTTTTTAAATTTTTTTTCTGAATGCACAATATGTCGAGAATATTGTGTCCAAATTTGAAGTCAATCCGAGTAAAACTAACGGAGTTACAGCGTTTCAAACACGCTCAAAATGAGCAATAGTGAGCGTATGAAAAACTTTAAACGCGTTTTTCTCAAAACTACTTTTTTGAAGTCCGTGTTCACTACCATTTGAAAACTACTCGACCGATTCATTTCAAACTTTGCACACATTTTCTTCATATAAAATACCTCCCCCCTACGTTTAGTAAAAATTTTTTTTTAACATTAAGGGTGTTTCCCACCCACAAAATGGCGGAATTTTTAGTCGAAAATAACGGTTCACACTTTAGAAGGCCACCAAAAATTTGTAAATTAAAAAAAAAATAATCAGAGAACGTTGGGGGGAAGATTTGTTTATAATTTAACTAAATTTTTATGGTTTTTCATTTTCACATAATTTCCGGCCGAGTTACAGTGAACACCGCAAATTGCTTTTTTTTCCAGACGTCCTGGGGGAAGCTCTGTCACGGGCTAATGGTTTAATATTTTTGCATGAAAAATTTACAGAACATAGTCAAGACTATGCTCAATAATGTATAGAAGGTTTGAATAAAATTGCTCAATCGGTATTTGAGATAAAAAATCACAAAAAAGGTGTTTTTTTTTACGCTGAAAACCCTACCCCCCCCTTAATGATTTGTGAGATATTGACCGATGAAGTTTTTGACTTTGACTGCCCACCCTGTCGAGGATTTTCAGTCAATATGACTACTGTAACCGTTTTTTCTATCTATTTAATAATACTTAAAACAACTGAATTAAAATAAAAATTTAATTAATTAAAAATCTAATTTATTTAATATATTACACTTTACCTTGAGTACGTCTAAGAGTATGCTACACATTTTGACACATTCAAATTGGCTCCGTGTATGAGTGTTTTATTACAGAATTCATCTGTTATATTCCGAAGTTGAAAAAAAAAGCATACATCTAGGGTGGTTGTATAACAAAACAAGATTGATTTCAAATAGGATTTCAAATTTTAAATGCAATTTTATAAAAATTCAAAGCAAAACCGCGCAAAAGCGCATACCTACAGCTATAGTGCAATATTCAAAGAATATATTTTGCCACGTTGCAAGAGAATCGCGAAGGGTACTAAGGGGTACTCTCAACTGAAAGTGGCCAAAAGTAAAAAAACCCAATATATTTAGAATTTTTTCCAGTTATTATGTTAACGTTTACGAATGAAATCTTCTGTATATTTTTTAATTGATATCTGGTCCGTAGTCGAAAATAAAAAATCAAACTGCTTCAGCTGTTGCATTCCATTTTTCCAATAATAATAAATTATTTTTTGCATCGATTTTAAGAAAAATTAACTTTGAACGGCTGTCTCGCAAAAACCATTTCGAGAAAAGGTTCCAAATTTTGCCATAAAATAGCTATATCTATTTAAAATCATTGCCGATCTTCGATTTGTCCAATTTCCAAAAAAAAAATTGGGACTTTTGGCCAAAATCTCGGGCTGCTGGCCCAGTGTGCAATACTGTAAAACATTGGTTGTTACGCTTTCAAATGGTAATTTTCAATTTTCAATTTTTGTGTGAATATCAGTATTATTGTCATAGATTTCTAGAGAGTTTTTTGATAGGTATTGGAGTAATAATATATCGTCATTTTCAAGACATTCATTAACTTTCCTTTTTTTTAGGGTCACGCGGGTTCCCATTAAACAAAGTTACATCAGTTATGGGCATACAGTTATTGTGGCAATTGTGCAGCAAGTACGATGGTTACACTTACAAGGAATTAAAGCTTTGATTTTTCTTCTAGAATCCGTTATGCACTTGGACTTGTTCTGCACTTTTTCTCCGAAAGATAATGAAATATTGTTTTACATCCAATTCAGAAATAAACTCAATGAAAAATTACACAAATCACAACAATGTTAGACAACATAATCGAAACGACTACTCAGTCGATAGTCAAGTCAACTAAAAAATATTCATTAGTCAAATGTTACAAAGCGACTAATGACTATCATTTTGTTTAGTTATTGTCAGGGTTCGTAAATAACACACAATGTACAAAACATCGTGTTTTAAACATTGTTCAAAACAGTAAGCATTGTTTTTTTCATTGTTTTTATTGGGAATGTTCAAAATGTTTTGAACAGTGTTCTAAACAAATTATGTCAAAATAAAGAACATTGATAAAAAACACAGGCGTTTTGAACACTTTAAAACAAAGTGTGTTTCTAATAGTAACATTTTCAACAAATAAAAAACATGTTTATTAACATTTTGAACATTTAACATTTCGACACACGAAAGCGATAACATATTGAACACTGTAACTACAAATTGAACTTCCCTTACAAATTTACATTTAATAAATATTTGGATCAAAGTATGCTTTGCATTTGTGCTTGTGAACTCGTCTGATAAATAGAGCAGCTACTGTTTAAATTTCTGAGCAAAATGGGAAGACCGAAAAATGCGATACAAAGGAGCTGGACTGGTAAAAAGACGGTTCATATAAAGATGCTAGCATGCTATGCAACAAGGACTTGGCTAATATTTCTGGAAATATATGAGGAAGGCAGCGTAACGGAACCGTCAAGAAAGCAATCATAAAGACTAAGCTGAAGTTATCGCATAGGGAAAATTAATAAACACCATATTTGAATAAACATATGATTATACTTTAAAGGCATTTATTTTGTTTTTTTGGGTGCTTGCATTTTAACTAGTGTTAGTTCTCTTTGGCCGTTTTAAAGAATTTAAAGCAGGGTTTGTCAAGAAGAGCGACAGCAAAAAAAAGCGACGCAAGACAGTTCCGACCTGCAGGCCAGCGACTGAAAGCTTTTTCCGCTCTTGGCGCAAACCCCGGCATGCGTTCGACTCGTATCGGTGTGAAAAACAAATGCGGTCCCTGCGGGCCAGGCGTAACCTTCGTTGATTTAAAGACTGATCAGCACTTTTCTAAATTCTTCACCATCGGTCATCCATGGTATTTTATCGCGGCTCAGTATGACCAAATTCAAATTTCTGCAGTCATCTCATTTTTAGTCTTGAATCACTATTTTCGAAGTATTTACCGCTTCTATGGAGATCCTTGATCAAGATTCTTAAGCTGGAAATACCCTGATGCTGTAGGACCTACGATTAAGTGATTGCCATACGATATTTCCATTCCCTGGTAGAATCGATATATAGCTGATTACTATGTAGATATGTCTTAAAGGTACGAACATTCTACCTAAGCAAAGGCGTAGGATATGAGAATATTTCGAACTGCGGGAAAGGCCAATAACTGAAAGTCTTTTTTCTTAGTCAACATTTGAAGAATGGAAGCTAAAAGACTGAAAGAAGCTCAGCTATTCAAGCCAAATATTTATTTAATGTAAATTTGTAAGGGAAGTTCAATTTGTAGTTTCAGTGTTCAAAATGTTATTGCTTTCGTGTGTCGAAATGTTAAATGTTCAAAATGTAAATAAACATGTTTTTTATTGTGTTAACAGTGCTTGTGTTTAAAACACATATGATTTTGAACTGTCCAAAATGCCTAGTGTTTTTTATCAGTGTTCGTTATTCTGACATAAGTTGTACAAAACACTGTTTAAAACATGTCGAAACACACATGTTGTTTATGAGTTTAAAACATTTTGATTTTTTTTAACAATGTATTTTATGTGTGTGTTATTTACGAACCCTGGTTATTGTTCATGTTCCAAAGCATACTTGATGCAATCATATTTTATAACAACTATTTTATTTTTAGTTAATATGAAATGTTTCTAAAGATTAGTCAATAGTCGTAGTCAATTTACAAAAATTGACTAAATGATAGTTTAGTTTTTAGTCAAAAGTTCAGACTATTGCTAATATTTAGTCAGCAATTCGAACCCTGGTCGTACACATTGAAAATAAAAAAAAGTCAAAATAAATCAAATTTTTAATTAGTTTTTTACTGTATAATATTAACCCTCTCATGCCCGAATTAAAATGGACGTGGCAAGAAATTTTTTGAGTAGACATATAAGCTAGAGTTGACCTCAATATATATTTCAATGTCCTAGGTGTCCTCGTTCAAGAGCTACAGGATGTTGCGTATATGCAACATTGGGCAATGGTGTTATATATTTAAAGTCAAGTAGATTTTTTTTTCAAATGCCGTTTACTTATATTTATGTATGATAGGACAAGAAACAATTTTTTTGGGGATTCGATGGGGTTTTTCACCGCATTGCTGCATAATTCACTTTTCCAAGTGGTCTCGCTCACCATAAACTCTGCACTCCTCCACTGCAAACCTTCAAATCAATTTTTTCCATCACCTCCTGTACAACGTTTTCATTTTCATTCAAATCTCCATCATTTTCGCTTCTTATAAATTGGCCAATCAGACCAACTTCTGCATTTTCAGATCTGTTATCCAAATTTTTCAAAGTTTCTTCTAGAATTTCGTCCATATTTCGATCTTCTCTTCTTCATTATCCTCGTCAGCCGAATCATCCCAATCAAAGTTGGCAAATTTTGCAATCTCAGCTTGAGTCAGACCTTTTGGGCGCATCTTAGAATCTGCATAAAAAAAGTTTTATTTTTCAAAAATTAACACAATAGACCAATGTTGCATATACGCGACACGACATTTACAAAATTATTATAAACAAACTAAATAATATTTTCATGCGGGGTTTTTTTTTAAAAACTCACTTACCTTTCTTTATTTAGGTGTTGAACTTGGTTTTAGGATGAAGTAATTATTTTAATGTTTTTTAACACTTTTTTAAAACCACGTTTTTTTTGCACAATGAATTTGTCAACTGCGCTCTCGGGAGAATAGCTACTAACTGAACGCGTGTGCAGCTGACTACCGAACAATTAGGTGTAAGCTCACTCAAAACATGCAGCTATATTTCTGCGAAAGGTTCAAAACAAAATATGTAACATAACGGTAGTTAGAGGCTCATAAATACAATGTTGCGTATATGCAACAGCGGGCATGAGAGGGTTAAAGTGTATATTAAGTGAATTCGGTTTCCAAAATAATGACAAAATTGGAAGCTGACAAAAACAGAAGTGGTTCCGGGGACAAGCTATATAAAGTCAACGTTTAGCTAAACCTAACACAATAACTAAACCCAAATAGTTTTAATATCTTATGAATGAATATTTCTTTGAAATGTATATTATTTGACTTAAAAATCTTGAGTACATTTTTTGTAAAAAAATATTTATCTCTGTTGATACGTGACATGTCGTACGTGACATTTTTTCCATCATCATATTTATGTGGTTTCTGCTATAATGCGAAGCAAAAACTTACAGTTGCAATGCAATTGGCATAGTTTCTAATGCATTCTTGTATAGCCCTTTTCACCATCAGAAAATTTTTAGATAGCGTAAGTATATGTAATCTATAGTCACTTTTTTCCAAAAAATTAATCAAATTTTATATCAAAAAAATTATTTTTATTTTTTCTACTTAAAAATCGCACTTGTACGAAGAAAATAAGGTAAGGAAAATCGTGTCACACGTACCGTAAAAATAAAAATCAAAAACGAAACAAAAGTCGAAGCAAACGAAAATTTATTTTTAAAGAATCACGAAAAATCCACATTTTTATACCCTTGCAAAGGGTATTATAATTTTGCCCAGAAGTTTGCAACGCATAAAAATATTCATTTCCGACCCTATAAACTATATATATTCTTGATCAGGAAGAGGAGCTGAGTCGATTGAGCCTTGTCCGTCCGTCTATCTGTTCGTCTGTCTGTCTGTCTGTCCATCATCTGTCTGTCCCTCTGTCTGTCTGTCTGTTTCTACGCAAACTAGTCCCTCAGTTTTAAAGCTATCCAGCTGAAACTTTGCACAGAGTCTTCTTTTTACTGCACACTGCTAATATGTCGGAACCGACCGAATCGGATGGCTATATCTTATAGCTGCCATAGGAACATAGGAACTATTGGTCGAAAAGTGGGTCTTTGTGAGAAAAACTTTTATACACCTTGAATTTGAAGAAGCATCTCCACCATAAAGTATATATATTCTATCAAGACGAGCTGGTTGATATAGCCATGTCCGTTGTCCGTCTTCCGTCGTCTGTCTTCCTCGTCTGTTTTTTTTTTTTAAAGCTATCTTAGCCAAACTTTGCACGAAGTCTTTTGGTATAAATACGCTGACATTTGTCGGAACTCTAGGAACGATCGGTTGAAAAACTAGTTTTAGTGAGAAAAACTTTTTTGTTTTTAGTGCTATCGCTCCCAACGCTCGTATAATAAGTTTTCAATGATTTTACATAATTTCAACAAGATTTTTCGAAATCGGACCACTAATAGTATAGCTGCCATACAAACTGTCAGGCATATATCAAGCTCATTATAAACTTCGTCGGCCCTATATTTTTTGTTTTTAATGTTAACGTCCCCCAATTTAGCGATTGTTCAAATTAAACACTTTTACACAAATTCGGAAGTATTGGTCAAATTGGATGACTATATCTTAGAGCTGCCATAGGAACTATCGGAAAAGTGGGTTTTATTTAGAAAAATTGTTTGTTGCAACATTTGCAAGGGTATAAAAACTTCGGCAAGGACGAAGTTAGCTTGGCCTTCTCGTTTTCCAATAAATTGCTCACAGCTCCTGTGTTTTTCTTCGCAGAAGTGCGATTCCTAAGTAGAAAAAATATTTTGATTAATTTCTTTATATTTTTTCCAAGCGCTCAAAAATTGCAATTTTCGCATTTTTGAACAATTTTTGGTTATTCTATTACAACATATAAACCCATTTAAAAACAGTGTTCTACGCGATATCTGGCAGCTCAATTACCTTTCGATTGCTTGTCTCCATCTGAAGTGTCCTTACAAAAAAATAAAAAAAATATTAATATTTCAAAAATGGAGCCATGAAAAAATTTTAAAATCGAATTTTCTGATTACTTTTCCAAACTACACTAAAAAATGTTTACTAATGGGTCTTTTTGGCTGTAAACTAGTGTAATTACAATAATATTTGGTTACTCAAGCTTACATTCCTACTCTCAACTTCTGATAAATTGGAAGTAGAGAAATCCCCTTGTGATGAATACCCATGCCTTGTGCTTATTCAAGGGCATTCAAACACAAAAGCCACCTGCTGCCGCTATTGCCAATATGAGACAAACGAAGACGAGGTAGGAATTTGACTCGAAGGATGCCAGCAAACTTTTCACACCTCAATGCTGGCAACTCAAGTGTAAGTCGACGCTAATTGCAGCCAAACCGCAGAGCACAGACATCAGGCAAGGACGAGCAGGCATTTGCCAACAGCAGATTCATTACCCACACAGATGTAGTTGGGAGGTGTAACCAAATGATATGCAAATCGAGCAAATGCTACATTCGCCTCATTAATTAAGACCTGCATAATGTTGCATGTTGCGTATACGCCATGTTGCCCACCCAACTAATTGAGTTATAAATGCTAAGCGGCTATTTATGGGCAGAAGCTAGTAATATTCGTTTACTTGTCGGAAATATTTTCTTGGCCTGACAACTGCAATACTTGCTGTAAAAAATGCAGCACAACTTTTCCACTGCGGAAATAGCAAACTGGCAAACTGGCAACTTTTGCTGCTGTGGCGGGCGTTGTGGAAAAATTTGTGGCATTTTCTTGGTATTTCCTTTATTAAGAAATATGATGAAGTTGGCCCGCTTAGCTGCTGCAGCTGTAATAAATGGCATAAACTTTAAGCAATATTTAAAAAAAAATTTGCTCTCCTCACCTTCTAAATCAATTTCTGGTCATGCATAAGCAAACAGTTTCTTATTTCAATGCCATTTGGCACTTTTGCCTTAAATATTTGATGACTTTCACACAGTCCAACCGGGAAATGCATTTTCGTTACTTTAGCAAAAGAAAAACCTCGAGTAAAATGCAAAACAATTTGGTAACAGCCAAAATGCATCAAAACTCACGGACTTCCTCCACTTCTTTTTTTTGACTCGGGGAATCTGGAGACGTAGCTGAAGCTGGAAAAAACCAAAGCTGTTGCAAAAACATGTCACATTAAGTGCACAGAACGAGTCAGAGAGACAGAGCAGGAAGTCTATGGGACTTGAGTGCTTTTATTGCTGCCGGAATACTGTGCAGCGTTCGCTTTGAAGTTGAAGCTGACTACCATATCCTATTTTTTTGGCTCTTGTTTATGCAATTGTACTTAAATGTAATGGTTATGTTGTGCAGTTGGTGCTGACTTAATGGCCAGCATCAAGTCAAATTTCCATATACAAATGCCTGTTTAGGTTGAAGAATCGAATTACATTTTTGATAAGATATAATAGATAGTTTTTACATACACATCAGAAAAGGACACACAACAATTTGTGCACTGAGATTGAACTGATATCAACTTCTAAAAAGTTTAAGATTGAAAGATTTCAGAGAGATCTTGTAGGACAAATTTTTGGCTTGAAGCAGAAAATGTAATTCTCACAATAATCTTCAGAGAGTGTTCAAACATAAACATGCGACGAGACTTTAAGCCACCTTTAGCGTTAGAAATTATATGCACAAAACGTAGCCTAACATAATTAGATAAGCGTTAAGGAAGATATCTTAATAAAAGCAAACAAACTCGCCAGAGTCAGTACAAATTTAAAGTTACAAGAGAGCATCCCGAACTGAAGCAGCGATTGTCAACGCGAGCGAGGCCAAAAAGTGAGAGTGAATTGGTGTGCGAAAATACAGCGCAGTGAATTTTGCTTCTACCTAATCGCTTCGAACTCTGGCGAGCGATTGACTGCTTTCTGCTCTCTTGGTCACAGCTTCGTCGTGCGTTCGGTTCGTGTACGTGTAAATAGCGAAATGTCTTCGCCCCCGGGGAGGAACCAGAGACCATCGCTGATCTAAAGTTTGGCAGTGGCTGTGGTTTAACACAACTGATCGGTCTGAGAGTAACCAATTCAGTCAATCGGTCATAAAATGCGTGACCAAACTGTAAAAATGTTAGTTGAAAAGGTTGCAGACTCAAGAGAGCGCCAGAGCTTAGCAATATCAGAGAGAGCGAGTCAGTGTGAGAGAACAAAAGAGCGCATATAGTTTGTCGCATACACTCATTGTTAGCCTAACCGAGCACTCCGATGGATGCATGCGAGAATTTTGACAGAAGGTCCAAGACAGGCCAGCGAGGAAAAAAAAATATTTCTCTCCTCGTCCAAAGAGAGGCAGAAGGCATAGTTAAAGGTTGTTTCGGTACCTTTATTTCATGTTTACCGGAAGCATGCTCGACAAGCATTCGGCTTTAATTGGAAAGTATGTTTATGCCACAGGCGCTATCGGTGGGAAACTCTGCTCTATTTAATGTGGTCGCGCCAAAGCGGTCATTTTCGAAACTTTGATAATGTTGATAAAATGATAAAGAGATAGAGAAGAAAGGGACAAAAACCAAAACCTATAGTTAAATAGGAAAATTGGAAAAGAATAGAGGGAAGCTAACTTCGGCTCGACCGAAGTTTATATACCCTTGGAGCATGATATATGCCTGCCAGTTTGTAATATGGCAGATAAAAAAAAATTTTCTCACTAGAACTACTTTTTTGGCCTTTCGTTTTTAAGGCAGCTATATGATATAGTCACATGATTTAGACTAAACTTGGCAGAATTGTGTGGTAGCATGTGACATTGATCAGTAGCAAGTTTGGATGCGATAGCATTGAAAACAAAATAGTTTTTCTTACTAAGACCTTTTTCAAAAGACTTCGTGCAAAGTTTAGTTAAGATAGCTTTAAAACTGAAGGAGAAGATAGCATAGAAACAGACGCACGGACGGACAGACGGACATGTCTATATCAATTTAGCTCGTCATGCTGATCAAGAATATATTATATATACTTTATGTGGTCAGAGATGCTTCCTTCTGTGCGTTACAAACATCCGGACAATTTCAATATACCCTCTCCAAGGGTATAATTAAGATAAAGCAGACATAGAGAAGAAAGCAAGGAAAACAAGTAAGAGTGTTGCGGTCGAGTACCCCGACAGCAAAATACCCTGTCCCAAGTACCACATTCCTATAGCTTTGAATTCCATTTATTTTACAATTTATTTCAATAAATGGGCAGGCGCACTTATGTACATATCTTCGGTGTTTTTGCTCGGATCTCATTGTGGTACACAGAATAGATAGATGTTGGGCCTCACTGAATATATATTAAGTCACTAGGTTAAAACTTAAAAATTGAAGCTCTGACAGTTTTCCGCGGTTAGATAGAGGAGGAATTTGCCAAACCTGGAGCAAACTTTATCTGGGTACGGTGTACACCTACATACATGCAAAAATTTGTGGCTCTACTTCTTATAGTCTGTGAGATCCACGCGTTTATACAGAGAAACAGACCGTTTTTCGCTGTTTAAAGACGGAGGAGGAGAAATTTTCCAAATCTGAAACAAACTCGATGTGGGTACAGTATACACCTATATACATTCCAAAACTTGTGGCTCTATCTATTACAGTCTCTGAGATCGACCCGTTCATACAGACAGACAAACGGACAGACGGACATGACTAAATCGACTCGGCTGTTGATGCCGATCAAGAATATATATACTTTATGGGGTCGGAGGTGCTTCCTTCTCCCTGTTACATACATTTGCACAACTTCATGAACCCCTTTCTACCATTTTTTATAGGAACAGGGTACAAAAAAATTGGTAAGTACAACTTAAAATTAAATAACCAGAAATCTCTGACTCGGTTGGAGAAGATTTCTTAGCCAGTCCGGCAAGCTATGCCCCTACTCACAACCAGGAGGGTTCAGAGATTTTTCTGGAGAAAATTAAAGAAAGACTTTTTGGAGAGAAAAGAGATAGACATCTGTTGAAAGCAGGTGAAAGCGATCATTGTAATTTTGACATAAGACCCGAAATCGATTGTGCTGGGCATCTAAGAGAGCAAAAAGGTAAATAGTTTCTAGTTGACCTAGAAGGAACGGAAAAGTTCAGAAAAGTCTGCATCACCTATAATTTACTTATGAAGAAAAGAAACACCTAAGACTGTTCTACGCTTAGCTAACCAAGGCAGGTCAATTAGATAATGAATCCCGTCTTCGAACTTACGTGCGCTATTAACGAAAAATCTATTTAAGGATTGTATAAAAAATAGAAAATCTTAAAAACCCCTCAAATAAAAAAAACAACATAAGAAGAAAAATTATGCCTCCCACAGGGACTTGATCCAAGGCCCGCACGTTTTGTAAACGAATGTGAAGTCCACTCGACCACGGTCCTTGTTGGTCTCTGAGCGGCAAAATCCTAACTGCATTTATTCTTAACTTTATTTCCGACGCCTCGTATTGCTTACGGCTAATCGTCGGGTGGGTTAAGGTACCATCGATCGTGTGTTCAGTTTTCGGAGGTCCGAGGTTCAAGTCCGCTTGGCTTGGAAAAAAACTACCAAAACAACCTACATCTGGGAAATTGCACATAATACTTTTTTCCAAGAAGATCTATGCTTGAAATCGACACTTTTTTTGTGCTTGATATCTTAAATTAAAACCAAAAATTTCAAACTCAAAAATGAATGCTTAATTTTAGTATTTTCGGCTTGGTTTCAAGAATATTCCGTCTTACCCTACTATTGACACTACAACATTAACAACACATAAAGAAAGTTTACCAACTTCGTTAGAGCAAAAGATTGTAAACCATATTTGAATATATTCTCTGAGATGGATCCGGATAACCCGGATTCTATTATTCAACTCTCTATTTTTCGACTAGCTTTTAAATAGATTTCACATAATCCTTCTCTAAAACACATTTCCCAACAATTGACATCAACGGACTATCCGAAGCAGTAATTTCTAAGCCTTAAAGAAA
Source organism: Lordiphosa clarofinis (assembly GCA_018904275.1). Classification (NCBI taxonomy): domain Eukaryota; kingdom Metazoa; phylum Arthropoda; class Insecta; order Diptera; family Drosophilidae; genus Lordiphosa; species Lordiphosa clarofinis. Next base: position 54,438 of record JAEIGQ010000131.1, read on the forward strand.
AACTTAAAATTTCCTTAAGTTGTATTTTTCTCTAGTTCTTTTCTTAAAGGATTTATTTCTACGCAATTTCAACTAACTTGCATCTTCCCATGAGTTCTTACAGTTACAACAATTTATTTAAAGAAAAAGCTATTTTCCTGATGGTTGTCTGTCGGCATTTGACCCACTTCAAGCTTATTTGGCGTCTGCAGCATTTGTCCTGTCAGTGTCGCACAAATCATTCAGAACCAACTCCGCACTCGGCACCACTTTAACCCTAATTAACGGCAAGCTTTCGACGTTGCCAACGTCGCTTCGTTGTCTCCATCTCCTTCAGCTTTCTTCATTATGCACAACGCTTTTTCTATTGAAATAGAGCCTGATGCTGGAAGCTCTCAAGTGCCTCGACACTGCTTTTTCAATGGAGCAGCAGGTCGAAGGCGACGCGTTTCTCTTGAGGTCACGGCTTGGTTGTGTTTTAATTATGATACTTCATTAATGTAATTAGTCTGCAGACCAAGTGACTGCACTTTGTATATTTATTAGATTGAAATTTACATGGGCTCAAAGAACGCATCATCCGAGAACTCGTGCACGATGTCCATTTCCACGCCAATTGAAAATATGAGAAACAGTAGAAACACCGACCACAGAAAGATGGCGGCCGAGCGACGGGCATAGAAATTAAATGTGAGACACCACCAAAGTGTGCAAACAATTACAATCACAAAAAATATGTAACAATTTTCCCCATGTTCGCCATACATCCTAAAAAACACAAAATATAAAAATAGTTCAATTAGCATATTAAGTCAAATCAAAGTTATTAAGTTAGTTATAACCAGAAGGTGGAGCCGGGCTGACCCACACGTTCATTGAACAGAAAGGCAACGCCTGTGCCAACCACAGTACCTGAGAAAAGCAGAGCCAGGAGAATAGAGTGATATACGCAGAGATAGATGTAAGTACTTACTAAACAGAGGACCACCAATCATGGCCGCAAAAGCCATTTTCTCGTATCCTTGAGTGGCCAGCGCTAAATTGGCCAACAAGTCGCCGGTGCCATTTGCAATTGCTCCAAATGTAACAACCATAAAATTTCCAGTTAGTTCCAAAACAATGCCCACTATATAACTCAAGACCTCCATTTCGGTGGCACAAATCATTATAATCAGCAAAGAACTGGCGGCACTCATGATCATGAACAGCTGTGGGAACACATACACTTAAGTATACATTGTACAAACGGCTTTACCCAAAACAAAGTAATCCTCAAAATGATACTATTTAGCTATCAATTTGAAACTATTTAATATCATAATTATATTAATACTCCAAGTATTAAGTGAAAATTTTCGAAAGTACTAATAATAATAGTTCAAGGGTATCGAATTAGTAATAACTTGTATCAGGTTGATACTTTTTTGTATAAATTTTGTATAATATATTATGTTTGTGCCAAAGTTCGACCTTATAAAGTATATATATATATTGGGCACATGAAATAACACCCAATCAAATAACGCCTCTGATGAGTGGAAAATAACACCCGCGGGCGTTACTTAAGGTAATCATTTCTATTTATGTCTTATGCACAAAAAAATAAAAGACTAATATTGAACCTACCCAAGAAAAGTAATGCTCAACTTCCAAGCTTTTCACATTACTTTGAGAAAGAATGGATGATATAGGAAAGTTATGAGGATGTTAAAATAGAGCGTGCTAAAATCAATATTATCCAGCAATAGTAGTGGTTAAAGCGATATATTGCTTTGATATTGAAGTAGAATAAGGGATATAAAAGGTGACATAAAGGGAACGCTCCAAGTGTTATATGTTTCAATATTCTAATAATACTACAATAACAATAGTGGAGAAGACGAAAGTGATTGCGGACCTTTTTTGCCTGTGCCTCTTGTTTTTAAAAGTCACTATTGGTATAGTAATATAAAAATATTGAAACATTAATCATCTGGAACGCCATCTTTTGTCTCCCTAATTCCAATTCAATATTTTAGCAATATATTGGTTTCATCACTTTTATTCCTGGATAATATAGATTTCAACCCGCTCTTTATTTTTTATCTTTCTCAAGAAACACAAAGAAAGCAGTAAATGGTGAGAGAATTTCAATTTTAAGGCTTAAAACTAACTATTATTACTTGTGCATTTTCTGCCCACGGTCAAAACTTAAGCATTACAACCTCATTGAAGTCATTAAACGCGTTATTGGGAAGAAAGTTGCAAAAGCATGGCAGATTTGATAAATTATTCTATCTAGTTCGGGATGAGGAATTTGCTGATTCTGTTATACAGAGTGTATGTTTATACACTTGAATGCAACCAAAGCAGTTTTAAGTGCCCTTACCCAGAAACGCAAAATATGTAGAAAACTACATTCTGTAATTGAGCAAAAATCGAGACAGAGGTATAGTTTCCCCTAAAAACTTCTTTAACTGGCTCACTAAAAAAAGAATGATCTCATGCCTTGCGATTCTACAAATGATTATGGTGATTTGGAATCGGATTATCTTTTGACTGAATATGATGATAATGATAATGAAGTTTCTGATTTTAGATTAAAGCAAACGGTTGAAGTCCTTACTTGCATAATGTGCGGAGTGTTATGAAAAATTAGTAGAAAAATCGGAAAATATCTTTTTTTCTCCCTGATTTGGTTTTTTTTTTAGTTTTGTGGTTTCCTTTTTTTTTTTTTTTTTTTTTTTTTTTTTTTTTTTTTTTTTTTTTTTTTTTTTTTTTTTTTTTTTTTTTTTTTTTTTTTTTTTTTTTATTTTTTTTTTTTTTTTTATCAGTGTCAACAGCCGAATCGATATAGCCATGAGCTTGTCTGTCCTTGTTTATAAATAAACATGTGACCCTCGTGATTAACACAAGAAGACGCTACAAATCTGACTCCATGAACCCAATTGAATAGAATAATTATAGTTACAGTTGTCTCATGTATTAGGTATATAACTATAAATAAAAGCTTATACCATAAGCCATGATTTATATGATCTGTTTGAAATGATACAGCTCAGATCAGCTCAACAAAGCAACTAGATCAATCATGCTTAACTCAAATAGCTTATAGGCTCAATAGCTTATATCTAAAGGTAGAAATGGCGATCAAATAGGCAGTGAAAAATGGTCAACATTTTCAATTAATGGATTCGAGACCATAGTGGAACTGTGGTGATGGTACAGCTTGTAGTAAAGTTTGATACAGCCCAACAATAAATGCGTGAACAGGTCTTTTTTAAAATAATGTTTACCATTGAACCACGGACCTCCCGGAACACTATAAATTTTGGAGAGTATATTTTACAGAATACTTGGAGTTCTTTTACCTAGGTTCATATTGATACAAACCTAATGATATTGGTTTCAGTATAAATTTGAGACAACGAGTATCAAATTGATATTGAAACAAAATTTTTTTTTTTGGCTGTACTTACAAAATGATAGGAAGGTGGAATATCGGTGCGACTATGAAAAAATACAATTATGGCCAATGGCAAGGTCACACAAGCCGACCATTTGGAGTAACCGAAATTGAGATCAAGACTCCAATCGCTATATTGACTGGCTATCATAGCTGCATTTACAAGATTAGCATAAACTTAACCAAATTTAGCGAAATTACTTACAATGCACCAGTGTAATGGTCACAAAGGGATTTGTTATTATATGTGTGCAATTGAGCAACTTGCTCCAACCATGTTTATCCTTCTCATAGTCCACTATGGGCACCAATAGTGTAACCATCAATACTATGGGCGAACGGAAAATCATAAAGATGCGACAGAACCAACCACTCCTTTCCCATTCCTCCAAATTAATAGGTATCAAAGATTCAAAGAATTCAGAAATGAGAAAAATGTTACGAGGATTATTTTCGCTATGCAGGATTTTACGTGTGGCCTCGATATCAACGGGTGCGGGACGTTCAGCTGGTCGTGGTGTGGCAAAGCCGAAACCGTTGTCCAGTGAACTTCGTCCCAGGCTATCATGGATGTGAATGGTGTCATCCTCTTCCAGTGTAAACAGTTCGGACATTTTCTTTGACACCAAGGCATCACGTTGTGGCGTGGGTGGCATTAACCTCAGCTCCCAAATTTCCCTGCGCAGCTCTGTACAAGATAATATATATTTTGGTTTGACTTTGAATCAAATTACTTACCTCTGATGGTATAACGCAGCCAGATTAAGTCCACAATGTTGATGATCAAATAAAAACCAAAAACTGACAGCAATACTAAAAGGCCAACCCATTCACACCCAATCATACAAACTTACTTCATTTACCCACCCAAACTCTCTATAAAAGTCACTCTTCCTCCATGAAACATCACAAATCGCAGCAGCTCGGCACCCAGCAACAGAAACAGCAGATCCCGTATGGTGCTCGGTCCATGCATTTTAAATGGTTTTATAAAGCAAATCATGCCTCCACTGAGGGTTATAACAGCCAAGGCATTGGCTGTACAAATTGTAAAATAGGGCGATTCCGCTCTAATGGGCATCAGATTGGCGATAAAGTCGGGACAGGAATTGCCAAAGGCCAGCAAAGTGACACCCGCCAAATATTCATTCATGTGCATCTTTACAGACAAAATCTTTAGGGTAGGTCCAAATCTAAGCACAAGACAGGTCAAAATTTAAGGACAAAGAACATTGAGGCACTCACAGTACATCGATGGTATAACTCATCAAAACCAGCAGGACCAATACCATCAGCATAAATAGAAACATAACCAAGACTTCGGTTATCTTATCATGTATATAAAAAGTGCAATACATCATCTCAAAGTAGTTGAACAGATTAATGATCTCATGGCAATTGGAAACCTTTTTAGCCATATCACATCTACTATCGTAAGGCAACTTCATCACGATCAGACAGCTCATCTGGAGAACTCAAAAAGGCACGAGTTTTGTGCCGCTTTAGATATGCTCGATATAGAACCCGTCTTGGTTGCTGAACCTAAGGCTTTCGAGTCTTAGAAATTTGTACTTACATTTGATAGAAAGAAATAGAACTCATCGTCCAGGTACGTCCAGTTGAGCTTGCGGCTTGCCCCATTTTCAATATCCATTTTTCAATTTCTTAAATATTAAATAGTTTTTGGGTGAAGGAAATTTTACAAGCAACTACAATTGAAACAGAAATCTTAAAAATGTTGTATTTAGTTAGAAAACCGAGCAATAAGTAGAATTGTGACCAAGGCTGTAGACCTCTAAAGGTAGGGGTAGTGGGATCAACTCCCCTTAGAAGCATAGTTTTACTTATAATTCTGTAGGCCCGACTGACTCACTTACTGACTGACAGACTGACATATTATCAACCCACAGCCAAAACTGCCTGTTCTACAGAGCTAAGATTTGGCCTAGTTCTTTGTTTAGTTAAGCAGGCGCGCACTAAGAAAGAAAATTTGCAAAATTTGTCCGCGAAGTGAGTCAAAAGGCCCAAGAAAAATTTATAAGGAGCACATAACATGATAAGCTGTTTTAATAAGAGCGCGAGAGAGAGTGAACGACTCTCTGAGTGACAGTATGTTCTGTATGTGTGTTGTGTGTGGTTTTTTATTTTTTACAAATACAAAATAAATACGATAGCGTATAGCCGCATCCTATTAAATAAAATCTTATAGCATATACTAAACACATCGATACCTTTAAAAACAAGTTGACCGTATTTCAAAATAAAGAAGTTGAAGTATCACATAGCTAGCAGCCAATAAAGTACATACATATGAAGCCAAAGAAAAGTAACGGAACTGTGGCCGTTATTTTGATAATATTTTTGACTAAACCGAGCGCTAGAGAGAGTGAGCAAGAAAGGATCACACTCACGCAAAACCCCCTCTCACGTTTCAAAACCTCGATGTTTTCCAAAAAACATCGATATATCGTTAAAACATCGAAAATTTTTCAAATCTCTTGTGCTAATACCTATATCTGAGAAACATATAGAAAAGGCAAACTTAATTTGTTTGTGTAAAATAATTTATTCATTTCTTAATAATAAACGAACAAAATTTATATTTTCATTTTTTTAATTCAAAAAACAAATTAGTCTTCACAATTTAAAGCTTTTTTATTCAAATTTTTTTCTTAAAATTAAAAAACAAATAATGCCGTTCATAAAATAAAAATCAAAAAATCTCACAATTAAAGCTAGTTATTCTATTTATTTCTTAATATTAAAAAAAACTAATATAAAAAAACCAAAAACACACGCACCCCACTAGCACGAACATTAATGCTCTTTAACCAAATTGCACCCTTTTAAAACCCGAACTATCGATAACAGAGCAGCAGCCCACATGTGTCAGAATGAGGAGGAAGGGTAAAGAGTGGAGAGCGGTAGAAGATGAGCTGGTGAAAAGGGGAAAAAACGGGAAAGCCAATTTGAATTGAATTATAATTGAAGAGTGCTAATGCTGCTTTGAAATGCACAGCCTTCATATAATATCGCTGGACCCAAAATTCACTATATGGTCCTGCGGCAGAAGTATGGCAGCGGCTAACATATAATTCCGGAATTTTCGAGCGCCTAGAAAATTTGGTTTGGTCATTTAGGACGGGTTGACGGGGAACTCGAAGCTGTCTACATGATAGCTAGTATTTTATATACCTTAACCGATCTGGCTAAATACTTTTCCGTATTATCCGCGGCAACCCGCCAGGGTGTGTGTACACACCTTTATGATGTTCACCACATATTTTAAAACTTTACTGAGCATTTTTGGCGTTGCCACATGTTGTGGATTTTGACTGGATGCGGATTAGCAAAGTTCCCTGGCATGAAATTTTATCAAGACTCAAACCCTCTAGCCTGTAGCAATTTTTATGGTGCATAAATTTCCCGCACTTACTTTCGAAGAGTGAAAGCATTCGAAAAGCTTTTTAGCCCGACACAAATTTTCCGCACTGACTTTCGAAGAGTGAAAGCTTTCGAAAAGCTTTTAGCCCCTTTATAGCAAGAAAGGCTTAGTCTCATCATTTCTTTAGAAAACTATGTTTTCATTTTCACTGTCAGACAATCTGTTCTCAAAAGAATTTTGTAACCATTGGCCAATGCTTTAATTTTTTAACACGGAATACAGAAACAACCGCAGGAACAACACCAGCAACAAAAATTTCTAAATTTTATTTAAGCAATGACCTATCAAATAAAAAACCGCTTGTTTATATCACTTGTAATTTATGTGTAATTTAATTTTTTGTAAACTTTTAAAACTGACACCTGAAGCTATAGAGTTCCCTTAACTCAACAATTGCACGGACACTTATTTAACAAAAAGTTGATAAGGTTCCAATAATTTTTGTGTTTACTGTAGATATGAGAGAGGGAGGTGAGGGAGCGTGTTACTTACTTTTTAGTTAAATTGTTTGTTTTTTTTTGACTCCATTCCAAATTTTTATTTTGGTATCAATTTACTTTTCTTTCAATTTTTATTCTTTGATTTTGTCTGTGAGTTTTGTTTTGTCTAGTTTTTGTTTTTTTTTTTTTACACCGATCACTTCACTTTTCCACTTATGCTTTCTTGACTTGATTGGGTGTTTTTCGCACTCAATCTATTAAGCTAGTTTTAAAAATATTTATTTTCTATGTTTTTTTGAAGATTTTTTCTTTTGTTTAAAAGCCAAGTTTTCACTGTTAAAAATTTTGCACATAAGTGTGCTCGTATACACACATACACAAATGACCCAAACTTAACGGGATCAGTAAAAGAAGTGACACTGGACCACTCGCTACTAATTTGAATGGGCAGCCTTGCCAGTGCGGCTGAATATTTGGCCTGAAATATAAATGCATTTTTTGCAAAAACCCTCCACATGATTTTGATCAGTGAGGATGCAAAAGATGCGGAATTAATTGCAGATTAATTAAAACCGCCTATAGGGCTACGCGAGCTTAAAATCGCGCTATTTAGCTAGCGACGATTTAGGCAGACCATATGTGCCTAGTAGCCGGCAGCCTTGCCAGTGCGGCCCAATTAAAACAATAGTTTACGTCTTTCTTAACATTTCTGCATTTGCAGTTGTTTAATTATGTCTTTAATTGACGTGAAATTTTAAAAATAAAAATTGCCAAAGTGTTCCAGATTCCATCGTTCCAAATCGTCGCTTAATATCCGTCGCTATTTTGACGCACATTGGAATTGCTTGATTATGATTTGTTATCGATAGCAAACAGCTGTCAGAAGTAAACAAACAAGCAATTTAGACAAGGCAAATGCAAAATGAATGTGGAAACCTCTTTGTTTTTTATTAAATGAATTGGCAGAGCGTAGTAGTAAGCGTAGTAACCACCTCATCTGGGTACATGGACACCTCAACACAGTGTGTCAAGTCACTACTACTCAGCTCCTCCCAAATAAGAGCTTGATAGGGACGCACATATCCTCTTACAAGATAATCACAAGGAATGAAACCCGGCGCCTGGTTACGGAGGAATGGTTCCGGCTTGCCCTGTAGCTAGGGTCACGTGGTCCTCGTTTAACCTGAAATCGAAAACATTCTTATGGTCTTGGCCCAACCGGGTCACTGCCCTATTGGCAGGCATGCTCCACGCTTGGGCGTCTCTCAAGTTCTTTTGAAGAACAGGAGGAGACATAACTTCATATTTTTTGCCATTGCCCAGCTCTAAGTAAAAGGAAACTCTAAACTTTTGGTCACACCACTAGTTGGGAAGTACAAAAATATAGAATGGACAAATTTAATTATTATTTTAAGATGTTCCGTGCTTCATTAAGGACTCATAGCTGGAGATGGGCTCGCGACGGGATTCCAGCGGGACCCGAAAAAAGTAGGGGATCAGGCGCGACGATATTGAACTAAAATTTGTTGGTCGGGATCGGGAGGGAACGGGAACGAATAACCTTTCCCACCTACATCCCACCCACTTCCCAACCACTTTCCGCCCACATCCCACCCACATCTCACCCACTTCCCGCCCTCTTCCCGGCCACTTCCCGCCCACTTCCCATTAACATCCCACCCACATCCCGCTACATTCCACCCACTTTACATACACTTACAACCCACACACTCTCTTCAAGTTTACATCCACAACACTTCCCGTCCACTTCCCGCCCTCTTCCCGTATACTTCCCGCTCACATCCCACCCACTTCCCGCTCACATCCCACCCACTTCCCGCCCACATACCACCCTCTTCCCACCCACATCCCACCCACTTCCCTCCACATCCCACCCACTTCCCTCAAATTTCCCGCCCACTTCCCGCCCACATCCCACCTACATCTCACCCACTTCCCGCCTACTTCCCGCCTACTTCCCACCCACTTCCCACCCACATCCCTCCAACTTCCCGCCACATTCCACACACTTTACATCCACTTACCTCCCACTTCCAAAACAACTTACCTCCCACAACCCATTCACTTCCCAACCACTTCCCAGTGGGCATCCCGGCAGTATTTCCAACATCGGAAAGTAAAAACAAAAATGAATTCTTATTTTGACATAACAAACTGAGGTTCAAGCCAATTGGATGAAAAATAGTTTTTTTTCATGCAAAATTTTCCGGGAATTTTCCGACCGTTAGGGCAATTTTTCCAACTTCGGAAAATCACATTTCAATTCATTTCACCTACTTTCCTTTCAAACCGAGTTTCAAGCCAATCGGATGAAAAATAGTTTTTTTCATGCAGAATTTTCCGGGAATTTTCCTCGTGGGCGGATTTTTCAAAATCGGGAATTATTTCGCGTACTAAGCTTACAAACCAAGTTTCAAGTCAATCGGATGAAAAATATCATTTTTCCCATACAAACTTTTCCGAGTTTTCCGGGTGGAATATTCCAAAACCCCGCCTTAGTACGCACTTTCACCACCAACAGAAACTCCTGTGAAAATTACAGCCCTCTATCTCATACCGTTTGGGCTGTGCGATCATTGCCAATCAGTCAGTGAATCAGGACACTTTCTTTTATATATAGAGAGACTAGCAAATAACCCGTCGCGCTTCGCTGCGCCTTCAATAGTACAACAACGCACACTCACTTACCACCCATTTCCTACCCACATCCCACCCACTTCCCGCCCACATACCACCCACATCCCACCCACTTCCCGCCCACATACCACCCACTTCCCGCCCTTTCCCGCCCACATCCCACCCACATCCTACCCACATACCACCCACATCCCACCCACATACCACGCACTCCCACCCCTCCGCCGTCCACTCCCGCCCACACCCACCCACTTCCCGCCAATTTCCCGCCCACATCCCACCCCTCCCGCCCACATCGCTCCCACTTCTACATCCACACACTCAACCACTCCACCCACCCACACCACCCACTTTCCACCCACATCCCAGTGGGCTTCCCGGCGGTATTTCCAACATCGAATAAAAACAAAATAATCCGTTGACCTCCCGGTTTCCAATCGAATGTTTTGTGATTTCCGGCTTTTCCTCGTGGGTGTTTTCCGACATTCAAAATCACTTTCAAATTTTTCGTATTTTGTCCTACAAACCGGTTCAAGCCAATGATGAAAAATGTTTTTCATGCAGAATTTCCCGGGAATTTTCCGACCGTTGGGCAATTTTCCAACTTCGGAAAACACACAACATTTCACCTACTTTCCTCAAACCGGTTTCGCCAACGAGAAAATTTTTTTCTGCAGAATTTTCCTGCCATTTCCCTCGGGCGGATTTTCCAAAAGTTTCAGTAATCGGGTGAAAAAAAATTTTTCCCATACAAACTTTCCGACGCTTTCCGCTTTTCGGTGGAATTTTCCAAAACCCCGCTTAGTACGCACTTTCACCACCAACAGAAACCCTGTGAAAATTACAGCCCTCTATCTCTGCCGTTTGGCTGTGCTGATTGCCAATCAGTGCATCTCATTCGTGAATCAGGACCTTTTTTATATATATACGGGGGTGTCACAGAAATCTCTAGAGATTTTGGTTGGTTTGCAAATCGCTCGAAAAATCCGTCGGTGTCCCAGAGCTTCAAGAGATTTCATTTTCTTATTTGAAAATCGAGTTGGAACGTTTGTGTCCATGCTTATGGTATTTTTCTCTCAAATCTATAAACAGGGTTGTCCTTTCTTGCCAAAAAGATTTCCCATCTTCTAGTTTTGATTTAATTTGATGTTTAAATGGAATTTGTTGATTCTGTTACATGTTTTACGACGCAGTTTTAAATTATAATTCAAATTCTCGTCATATTCTTTAAAAATAAAATGAAAAATTTTAAAAAATTTTAGCGCCAATCACTAAATGTAACTTGGCAACCCATAGCGCATTTTGAACCTCAGAGAGCGCTTGTTGGTACTCAGAGAACCACCATGTGTGGAGGGCGCCAACTGACGTTGAGTAGCGAGTTGATTTGTCAACATTCGGTTGGTTTTGCAAACAATTATTGAAATGCAAATTTTATTATTAAAACAATTAAAAAATTTAATTCATTTGATGCAATCTATGCAGAAAAATAATGTTGATTACATTTCCAATACCAATTTTACTTATCAAAATGGTTTTAGTGGTCAATTTCGCCAAATCTCCCAACAAAACGCGAGAGATTTAAAACCAACCGAAAGAGATTTCTGTGACACCGAGAATTGGTTTTGGGTTGGAATTTGGTTGGAAGAGATTTCTGTGACACCGCTGATAGAGATTAAGCTGTTTGTTGTCAAAAATTCAAACCTTCCGTCAACAAAAATATATCGATAACTTTGTTCCCTAAAAATTCTAACAAGTTCGTTCACCAGCAGACTAACACTTTTTTTTTGATTGATTATTTTTGTTAGATGATTGGTGTATGCTGCTGAACCCGCTCATTATTTTCGGTCTCTGCAAACAACAAATAACATTTCATTTCAATTTTTAAATGCTTAAATAATACATAATAATATACTTAATTATAATTATAAACTAACAACAAATAACATTTCATTTCAATTTAACTTAACAACTATTAATTTTCACGCATTCCTGCGCATATCTATTGCAGTTCGTGAATATCAACAGGTTGAAAAAAATTCCAGGGCGTATCTGGGTACCTCCAAATTTGCGTTAATCTTCTCCATCACTTGCTTACTGTTACGAAGTAAATTGATCGCCTTTTCCAATTTACTCTTGTCAATGGCCCTTGGAGGATGGAGCCTTTCTGTGTGTATGTGCATGGCGTCCTCAACACATTCCTTTTGTCTTTGCTTTTTGTTGTACTTTATGTGCTTTTTTTTTTGCGTTACTTCGTGCTTCCTCATTTCTGTGTCCGATTCAAACACTGATTTGCAGATGTGGCATAAATAGATATGGCCAGCATCCCGCGCTGCGTTATATTTTTGTATATTTTTATGGCTGCGGGATGTCAAATGTGTTTTCATGTTTCGATTTAAAATATTTATGTCGCATTCTGAGCACTTAATTCGTTTCTTTCGACTTGGACAGATTTCTTTCGACTCTGACTCAACATCTACATCCGACGCATCCGACTGCTGCTGGTGCGGTATTCTGTTTTGCTCCTCCTCCTCCGACTCTGCCCCTGCCCCTTCTGCCTCTGCCTCGGACTCCGGACTTGGACTTCGGTGCGCTATTGCGTTTTGCTCCGACTCTGCCTCTTCTGCCTCGGACTCTGATTGCTACTGGAGCTGCCGCTTGTTTTGTTCATCTTGCTTGCAATGTGCTTCTAATCGTTCTTGCGGAATTGGCCATCTGTGCAAGAGCGCGCCTCGGAAAAAAAGGATTATTTTATATAATCTTATATATATAAAAAAGTTCAACCTGACTGACTGACTGACTGGTGACCGTCGCACAGCCTAAACCATAAAAGATAGGAAGATGAGATTTTTACATTAGTCTTATCTTATGCTGGAAAATTCTGTCGGCAAATGTGGAAAATTCGCGGAAAACTGTTGTATGAAACTTTTTTGATTTTCTTCCGATCAAGTTCAAACTCATTTTCAAAGATCTATATGAAAATTCAACAACAACTGCATACTAATCTTCCGGAAAATTCACCTCGCTGGGTGGAAAGTGGGTGGTCAAGGTTGTAAGGGCGAAACTTTAGTTGCCAGCGATTAGCGTCAAACTCATTTTCAAAATTACACATAACAATACATAAGTTGTAAGCATAGTGACACGTGTTTTCCCGATTTTGGAATATCCGCACACGAGGAAAATGGCCGGAAAATACTGAATCCAAAAAAGAATTTATCATACGATTGGCTTGAAACTCGGTTTGTAAGTATAGAATACGAAATAGTTTAAAATGTTATATTCCGAAGTTGGAAAATTTGACCTGACGGTCGAAAAATTCCCGGAAAATTCTGCATGCAAAAACTATTTTTCATACGATTGGCTTGAAACTCGGATTGTAAGGTCAAAATGAGAATTTATTTTGTTTTTAATTTTCCGATGTTGGCAATATCGCCGGGATGCTCACTGTGAAATTAATGGGATGTGGGTGGAAAGTTGTTTTGGAAGGATGTAAAGTGGGTGAAATGTGGAAGGAAGTGGGAGGGATGTGGGTGGGATGTTAATGGAAACTGGGCGGGAAGTGGACGGGAAGATGGCGGGAAGTGTGTGGGTGGCAAGTGGGTGGAATGTAGGTGGGAAGTGGGATGTGGGCAAGTTGTGGGATGTAAATGGGAAGTGGGTGGAATGTGGCGGTAAGTGGGAGGGATGTGGGTGGGATGTAAATGGAAAGTGGGTGGGATTTGGGCTGGAAGAGGGCGGGAAGTGTACAGTATGTTGGTGGCAAGTGGGTGGAATGTGGGTGGGATGTAGGTGGGAAGTGGGCGGGAAGTGGGTGGGATGGAAATGGGAAGTGGATGGGATGTGGGTGGAATGTGGTGGTAAATGGGAGGGATGTGTGTGGGATGTAAATGGGAAGTGGGTGGGATTAGGCCGGGAAGTGTGCAGTATGCTGGTGGCAAGTGGGTGGAATGTGGGTGGTTTGTAGGTGCGAAGTGGGCGGAAAGTGGGTGGAATGTGGGCGGGAAATGTGCGGGAAGTGGGTGGGATGTGGGCGGGAAATGTGCGGGAAGTGGGTGGGATGTCGGCCTGAAGTGGGTGGTAAGTGGGTGTGCGTTGGTTATATACTGTTGAAGGCGCAGCGAAGCGTGACGGCCTATTTGCTAGTTGTATTATATTTATATTCGGGGGTGTCACAGAAATCTCTAGTGATTTTGGCCTCGTGGTTTGCAAATAGCTCGAAAAATCCGTCGGTGTCCCAGAACTTCAAGAGATTTCATTTTCTTATTTGAAAATCGAGTTGGAATGTTTGTGTCTATGCTCATTTTTCTCTCAACTTTAAATCTATAAACAGGGTTGTCGTTGTCCTTTCCTGCAAAAAAAATTTCCCATCTTCTAGTTTGATGTTTAAATGGATGTTTTTGATAGTGTTACATGTTTTAAAACCACAACCGAAAGAGATTTCTGTGACACCGCTGATTATTTATTAAATTCAAAACTTAATTTTTAAATGCGAAAACATAATTTGTATAGATTCTATGGAATCAAGAGCTTTTTGTACCGATTGCTCTTGAACCAGCAAATACTCCAAAAGTGGTGGTAGTGGTGCCACTGGGAGTGGGAGTGGTAGTGGTGCTGGTGGTGCTGATGATGATGGTGATGCATATGCATGGTCATGGTGATCAGCTGCAGGTGCAGCAATTTGGCAGTGCAGTGCATGCTTCTGTGTCTTTAAATGTTTACTATAATTCGATTTATGGTTAAAGTAAACATTGCATGTTGTGCATTTGTAGTTTTGTATTGCACTATGAGTAAGTAAGTGCTGGTTCATTAAAGATTGAAAATCGCAAGTGCATACGCATATATCACACTTAAGTTTACCCATATTTTGATCTGCCGCTCTTGTAACTTTAAGTTGTTGCAACGGATGCTAGTGATGTGCAAGCCATATATATACATCGATAAAAGGTATAGGGCATTCCATACGTTTTTAAATTACTTTTTCCGATTCCCACATACTTTTTCTTGTATGTATTGATTATTACTATTCCATTATACTATTACTCAATTCGAAAACTTCATGCCAGAAACAAACTGTTTTTGAATGGAATGCCCCATATATTTTGAACCATCACTAACTCCTCCTCGTTTTGAACCATCACCAACTGTATCTTGTTCTAGACCGGCAAAAACTCCTCCTCGTTCTAAATCTCCTCCAGATTTTGTAGAGATTGTGCCGTACAGAGAAGGACATCTCATTGATCACAATTACGTTGTTATTGAAGAATCAATATTAGATGTTGATGATGCCTATATAATACAGGATCAGGATGTTTCATTTGAAGAATCAATGGATGTGGATGTATTACAGGAGAAACCAGCAGCAGAAACCGCACCCACAACGAAGAGAGAAAAACTATTAGAATGCGACGAAAACGGAGCAAGGAGGATGCGTGTTGAGCGCAAGAATGTAACTCACTTTCTAATCTGCGCGACAACAGGAAAATATTTGTGTAACTGTGGATACGTTATCGCCAATGCCCAGTGGTTTTCCCGTCATATGGATAGAGTACAAGGACAGATACTGGTAGAACATAAGGTGAAATGGTGGGACTACCAGGTGAACAAACTAATAACTACTTACGAGACTGGGCGGCGGCGTCTGATTCCCCGATTACCAATCAGTAAAAGATATAGCGCCTACTTGTTAAAAATTAACCTCCATGATGTACAAAATTATGTTAACATGGGAAAACAGGCCTACACTATTCCAGAGGAATTTCTCATAGCAAGAGTTGATGAAAAAAAAACAAGAATATATATTGATGAATATCACATATACATATCGTTACAATTCGACCACCTCTAATTGTTGTTGATCGCATTGCATTGTGGAAATTGTTAAAATTGTGCAAATTGTAACGAAAACAGTATATCAAAGCAAAACAAACCATCACTAACTCCTCCTCGTTTTGAACCATCACCAACTGTATCTTGTTCTACACCGGCAAAAACTCCTCCTCGTTCTAAATCTCCTCCAGATTTTGTAGAGATTGTGCCGTACAGAGAAGGACATCTCATTGATCACAATTACGTTGTTATTGAAGAATCAATATTAGATGTTGATGATGCCAATATATTACAGGATCAGGATGTTTCATTTGAAGAATCAATGGATGTGGATGTATTACAGGAGAAACCAGCAGCAGAAACCGCACCCACAACGAAGAGAGAAAAACTATTAGAATGCGACGAAAACGGAGCAAGGAGGATGCGTGTTGAGCGCAAGAATGTAACTCATTTTCTAATCTGCGCGACAACAAGAAAATATTTGTGTAACTGTGGATACGTTATCGCCAATGCCCAGTGGTTTTCCCGTCATATGGATAGAGTACAAGGACAGATACTGGTAGAACATAAGGTGAAATGGTGGGACTACCAGGTGAACAAACTAATAACTACTTACGAGACTGGGCGGCGGCGTCTGATTCCCCGATTACCAATCAGTAAAAGATATAGCGCCTACTTGTTAAAAATTAACCTCCATGATGTACAAAATTATGTTAACATGGGAAAACAGGCCTACACCATTCCAGAGGAATTTCTCATAGCAAAGTGGATACATCAAGCAAATGTTGAAGGAGTTCATGAAAAAAAAACAAGAATATATATTGATGAATATCACATATACATATCGTTACAATTCGACCACCTCTAATTGTTGTTGATCGCATTGCATTGTGGAAATTGTTAAAATTGTGCAAATTGTAACGAAAACAATATATCAAAGCAAAACAAATTGTTTTTTTCAAAACACAGCCTCTCCCAAGCTGATTAATTCAATTATTGTGACAATGCAAGAAGCCCAAGCCCAAGCTCCTGCTGTCGCTGTTGCTGGCACAATTTCTTTTGCTGGGAAACCAGTGAAGGAAAGCCACCTAGCGATATTGGTTGACCAGTTTAGTCGGGATTGTCAGATATCCAAGCCTGCAATTTTTAAGATGTGAGTAAAATAAACAGTAACCCAAAGAAGTAGCAATAAGGAGAAATAGCGCAGCGTCGTTGCACAGTGTATGTTCCAACGAAAAATTTCTTTCTTTCTTATGCACTGACGCCGGCGCAGCGAGGCGAGGATGTTCAATGTTATGTTATTAATATGTTAATTTTTGTATTTCAGGTTAGAGGAAAAAGGAAAAATGGTTGGGGGAAAACATGTATTTCAACTATTTCCCTTTAAAAAACCTGAAAGATGGCGTGTCGTATGCGTTGTTGCTGGACGATGGCTTCTTATGCGATACACATGATGGTCTTCATTGCCGCTATCTAATTATTGCGCTGCGTGCTTTACAAGGCAAATGCATGGCAAATCAAGCCGTGCCCACGTCAGCTTCAGGATTAAACATACTTACAATGAAAGTCTGGAACCTCGGGCCATTCACAAAATTTAAATGCAGATGAGATGTTTCTAAAGGAAATGGGGTTGACATTCGACCCTGATTTTGACAACCAGGCCGACGAAGTTGACATTGATTTCGTTGAAGGATCTCTGAACTGCATTTTCGATATGTGCGAAAAGCCGAAGCAAATTATAGCCATAGTAAGTGACCGCTATTACGGTTTTAGGTCAATTCATGAAAGGTCGGTTTCATTTGACGTAGATATTTTAGTGCCAGACGTTTTTCATATGCGTCAGTATGTCCTGTCTCCTCTGGTGTTAAACAATTTAAATGCTGTAATGACGCGCACATTCACCTCAAATAATGAAAACAGCATGAAGGAAATCATGCAGAAATGTGAAAATGTACAGTTTTTGGGACGGAGAGATAATTTTCAACAGTTTCTAGTTGCAATGGGGAATGTGATGCGAAAACATTTTAGCATTAAAAGCAACCGAAATTCGGAAATGAATTTCGGAGAGGTTTCGAACGAATCGCTGGAATAATACATCAAATGTGTTAAAAATTTTACTCCGTCCGATAGATATATTAGTTGCACCATAGACGAAACGAAACACTCGATGATGGCATGATCTTCTTGCTCACTCACCTTTGCGCTTCGAGCTCTGGTGACTGAGTGACTTTATATCAGGGTTCGTAAAATAACACACATTTGTTTTTTTCACGCCCAATATTAACACAAAGAAAAAATTCAGACTGTAAAAAATTTTTATTTTCGCACGTGTTACTAACAATTTTTTTCAGAAGAAAATAAAAACGCGAGAATTTTTTTCACGCGTGTTACTAACACGAGTGAAAAAATTTTTTGCTAACATCTGTGAAAAAATAATCCAGAAAATTTTTCACACAATATTTTTCTCACGCGTGTGAAAAATTTTCAGAAATTTTTTTCATTGCAATTGTATTGGTGAGTATGTGATACGCGCTGACTCTGGCCGCAAGACGAGTACATTTGTTGGAGTGTATGTCACACTGTCACTGATATCACAGGCTGACGCGTCTCACATACACACCAATACACTTGCAATGAAATGAAAAAAATGTTAATTTTCTTCTGAATAAAATTATTAGTAACACGTGTGAAAATAAAATTTTTTTTCATTGATGGCAGAAAAATATCTTTTGAGCATTTTACGAACCCTGCTTTATATGCTTTGCTCGCTCTCGGCTCACGCCACTGTGAGTTCTTTGTAGGGTTGCTCTCGATAGCTATCGATTATTAATCGATATCGATCGAGGGCGTCAAAGCTGTTCGTTAGATTCAAATTCAAATTCGAATTTATATTTTTGTATCATTTTATTTGTGCGTACTATAGCAGTGCGTCACAACCTTTAACTTTGACTAAAATGGGTGGTGTGGAAAAAAGTTGTTAAATATATGTGTGAGTCCGCAGTAGACAACATCAATGACAGCGTGGAACGACATCGACATCCGCCAAATAGTTTTGTGTGGAAACCTTCCACCAAGCTAAGAAATGGCTGGCGTTATAATTTATTCTTCTATCTGTTTCATCTGATACCCGCAATGATCTTCATCATACCGGAGAAGCTGTTTGTTATAGGAATGCAGCAACATACGTAAGTTGGTACCATAAACCATTTCTGAGATTTTAATAATTAATTAATTCTTTAGCATGTTCAGCTCGTTTTTGTAAGGATTACTTGTACAATCGTACTAAGGCGTGGCCGATTGGTATTGGACTGTCCGTCAGGTGACTTGATACTTAGACCCATAGCCATCTGTTTATCAGATCTGCTCAGTGCCCGACCCTCCGTCACACCTTTGTTTCCCAGTAATTTCTGCCTGGCATTGCTGTGGTGACATTGCAACAGACGCACGGTTATGCATCTTAGCATTCCCACCATACCTCAGCTCCGCCTCCACGAATTTCAGTCATCCTTTGATTGTTATGCGTATAGGTCGGAGTTGGGGGCCGGCGGGCCGCGAGATGTTGAAGCCAACGATAGTTGCCCAAGTCAGACAATTTTCAAAATTTCTTGGTAAAGTAACTTTGTAGCTTAGCTTCGGATTTTGTACGCGGCATTGCCGAGCAATTTGACCATTTTTTTGCAGAAATTTTTGAAAAACTAAAAGAATTTATTGGTAGGTACTGAGACATGATGATGATGAGTTGAGGGCATGCAGGGTAAAAGGTACAGCCAAAGCAGGTAGCAGAAATTTGAGGTATATTGATACACCGTGTTCCAGACTTGGTCTGGCACTGACTCCGACTTGGTGGTCGGCGTCGCCGCGGCAGCCCAAACTTTGCCTCTGTCCTTCCTCCTTCCTTTCTCTTCAGAGCCGGTACAACGTCCCTCGCCACCTTCCTCGTCACAATGTCCTGCACCAGCAGCGAAGGCTCCGGCCAAGCAGCAGGACCTCTACGTGCTAGGGAAGCCACCGCAGCGGGCCCTGGCACGGCCATCGGATGAATTCCGCCAGCGCAGCCGTAGCCAACTGCGGGAAAAGCGGCACCGCTACCGAAGCCCACTGCGGCAAGTGACTCACAGGAGCTATGCACGCCGAAAAGGATTCCTATTCGTTCGGTGAACCCGCGGCGGTGCGCCATTTGCAAGAAGGTCGTTCATACCGCCCTCACCGACCACATCGAGGAGGCGCACCTAATAATAGAGTGCAACATTTGCGGCAAGGTCCTGAAGGTCCTGTGCCTTGGGGTACCACCGCTCCTTCCCCTGCCTGGGCACATAGACGTGTCGGATGAGTTGCGGGACATTATAAAGGAATCTTTTTGAATGGAATATTTAGGATATCAGGCACTGCAACTGTCACATGTCGGTTACCGACAGTTTGTTCAGGAATCTGTGCGGATGCCCAATCGGTGGTGGTGGTGGATAAGAGAAACCGACGCGAATCTGAGGACTGGAGCATTTTGTTCCCATACTTTAGTGTATGGTTGAGTGGAGCAACGATTTATATGCGGATGCCCAGGTTATGTTCACATTCAAAGCGCGAAACAATAATATATATTGAAAATGGAAAACTTGTTAATCTTTGATAATGGACGATTTCACATTAGGGCTAGGGATATTGCGCTTCGCGGTCACATTCACGCTATGCCAGAAGCAGTCCATCGGTAAGTTTGAATACAAAAGAATTTGAATAAATTTGATAAAGTAATTTATTAGCTACCGGGATTGGCAAGCCACCAAGAGAATACACCTCCTATAACACAAAGAAGGTAATGTGCTTGATGTCAGCCCGCAATCCCTCCAATTTGGCGGTAAGTTTAATTGAAATTTTCAATTTATTGGTATTCATCATAAATTTAATTACAGTGCATCTAATTGGCTCGCTAGTAGGTCGCTATGCGAACTTGACCACAGTCGTTAGAAGGGTCCAGCTAAATTTATACCATGGGCCATCCTATTTGAACATGCTGAGGGGTTTGTTTGCTGATACCCAGGCAAAAAATTATGGGCCATCGCAAGCTACTCAAACTAATTGTGGGTTTCAACAGTTGGCAACACTGGTCATTATTGAAGTGGGGTATTTTGACGTTGAGCAGTCACCTACACTGACTGAATTTGTGCTACACATTCACCGGATCTCCCGATCCTGTTGCTGACCCGAATTCTGAAGCCGAGCTGGATTTGGAAGACTTAAAACCTGAAAGTGTAGAGCAAGTGTCTCTAGAAGACATCAGAGTGGAAAATGAGGACAGTGATCCAAATGCAAATGATGGGGATAATGCCAATGCCTGCTCGCGGCCCAGTTTCTCCCTGAACACAAACGACAGCGAATATATTGAAACAGATTCAGTAGGGAATTCCGAATTCCTGTATCAGGATCTGATACAGAATCGCAGATATATTCGTGATCAGCATCAACAGCCGAGTCGATATAGACTTGTCTGTCTGTCCGTCTGTCTGTATGAACACCCAGATCTCAGAGACTACAATAGCTAGAGCTACCAAACTTGACACGTAGTCTTCTATTTGTGCACTGCACGCAGATCCCACATTTTTTTAAATATATCGAGCTCAAATTTAAACCTTAAATTTACATTAGCAATAACTATAATCCCTGAAATTTGCAGCAAGATCGGACAATAAATAGACGAGTTAAAAAGTTTTTGCATATTTTTCGGATGATCACCTGCTCAGGAACGCAGGAACACTGTTAAACACGTTTTTTCATGAGTAACGGGTAAATCGAAGTCGGTTAGAGCCGACTTTAACTTACGCTCTCGATTTATTTCTAAATTATGGACTTTAAAACATCTATTAAACTGTAAGCTTGCCTTCAACTTAACATAATTTAGAAAGCTTAAGACCAGATGGAAATCAAATGTTAAAAAGTTTCAACTCAATTTCAGAAATAATTTTTATAGGCAATCTGCAGTAGTATGAGCACATTGCTAGCCATAGAGCTGGACATAGAATAGGCGGCCGCACTTCTCATATCAAACAAACCCGCAATGTGTAGCTCACGAAAGCGTTTGGGATGCGGTTGCAGTTTTCGGCACAGACGAAGTATAGCAAACTCCACCTGCAAGAAAATGATTTGGACAATGAACTCTAATTAAATCAATGCACCTACCTGTCTGGACAATCCTTTACTCATTCCAAGTTGTCCCCTGCTCCACAACTTGGCCAAACTTTTTAGCAACTTCAACCAATGAGCATGATTCTTTTCAAATATATGGAACAGCATCATCATCTCACTGTGATGAACCAGAACAACCGCCAGAAAAAAAATGAATTTCCACAAATTAAAATCCTCATCATACTCCGCATACATCAGCAGGCGGAACACCGTAGCAATGTCGGATAAATAGCTGCTAAACAGATTGAACAGCAGTTGCCATTGGAAAATCTGAAGCAACTGGCTTAGTAACTCCTCCAGGCGCATACTACGCTGCCAAAGCAGACGCCAGGCATTAAGTAACTGGCTTTGTCTTACTCTGCGGTGACCACCATTTCTTGCCGGCAGGTTATCCACATCCAAAGTCATTTCCTTCACTTCCAAGCGCATACAGATGAGTATCCAATTGCTAGAGACCATTAGCATAAAAACAGTATATTCCACACAGCTCAACAATAGTTCCATGAGCACCACAAACATAACACTGGCTATGTATAAGGGCGGGGAACTCCTCCGCCCACACCTGACCCCAGTGCCGGGTCCCAGAAGTTGAATTATGGCAGCCACAAAACGCGCACTGCTCATGGTTAGCTTACGTAGGTATTGTCCTTTACAATGCTTGATGAAACCCTGTCGATATTTGTCCATGAGACGCAGATAACCATTTCCGAGGCTCTGAACCCGCCGACGAAAAAACCAAATGCTGCAAATGAGTAGCATAACAGAAATGACCTTGCTCAAAGCCACCACATGATAGACCATGGCCAGTAAACCCAAGGACTGGCAACGATAAACGGTGCGAATCATTAATCCAAAGACGAGGGGTAACAGGCACAAGTAGATCACATCCACACACAAACAATAAATCACCGTGGGTGAATGGTTTAAAACAAAGCGTTGACATTTGCCATCATAGCGAATGTTGAAAATTCCAATGAAGCGACATAGCTCAAAGTAAATGCGCAATACCAGAGCTGGCTGTTCCATGCTGTTTAAGCTTTAGTAAACGACTGAGGGGAAGTATAAACATTGCATTTAAGTGTCAATCGAAATGATCCCGTGGGAGCTAGCAGGACATGCAATCTATTTTAGGTAAGTAACTGGCGGAAGTGCTAAATGAGACAATTATCAACAAATGTTAAGGTTATCTAGAAATGATTGATTTTTATTTGACTTTATCAATTTCCAAATTTCTTTGTTCTTATCAAAATACAGTTTGTGTAATTACTGATGAATAATGAATAATGTCTAAGCTTAGTTTCCTTTAAATGTAAACTTATAGTACCACAACGTAGTCCTCGATGTCCTATGCAAAAGAGTAAACAAAAAACTAAATAGGCTTATCTCACGAATGGCATTAATAATAAATTCAAGCATTTTACATTAAAAGATCACACACAACAATCTCCTTCTTCCCTCACGAACTGTCGTCTTCGTTGTAGGCAACAACTACAATCTAAGTGGGACAATATCTAGGTATGTCTATATAGCAGGATACACATTCCTGTCTTTCATTTAGCACATTTGTCTACTAAAATTAGTAATTAACCCGTTTGCAGCCGATCCACCAAAAAAAATAAACAAAACTATGCCACAATGTGACTATTCTTGTTGAGATCGGTGAGTAGTTCGGCATCTAGATCCTCGGCTTCAAGCAAATCATTGCAGGCATCGCCATTTAGTGAATGTGGAATGCTGGTGGACAGCACCATGCCACGTCCACCCACACTGCCGCTGCCGCCTATAGAAATATCATCTGGCGGTGAATTACGACGACGTTCGCGTTCACGTACAATATGCGGCGCCTCGTTAAACTCGTCCAGTTCGTCCATGCCTATGCGAAAACAAATATCAAATAAACTGCATCTTCTCTTCTCCTTCTAAGTTACCCGCATATTTGTTACCCGCCAACAGCAGATATTGTCCAGCACGATTTGGCCACAACAGACCCGTCATCACACAGTAGGCCATGCAGTCTGCTGAGTTTGTGATGCCCTGCAGCAGCTTATAACGCCACATGGGACTCACTTGCAAAGCCACTATGGCCACAATGGGCAGATAAATGAACCACACCAAACTGGAGGCACCCAAATGCAAGAGGAAATCCAATTTTTTAGTGGAATGTTCATATTTCATGGTATTTCTTAGCTCGTACAGAAACCACATCATAAAGGAGGTGCTGTTGAAGAAGATATTGAGTTAATATATGCGAAATGGAAGGATATGTTTCTTATATACCGCAAGATTAGCACTATCCAGCCGGGCCATGTTTGATATTCATCAATATCCGATACAATGTCAACCTCCGTCTGTGAAATTAGAAAAATAAGATGATAACTCCAGTTTAAGCAGAAGAAAGCTAACTTTTAAGAAGTCTTTTGAGGTTGCGTTTTATTCAAAGTTAAAGAAATTGTGTTATACTTTTCCCAACAATCTTCTATAGCTATGATAGGCACCCTCACCAGGCAGGTTCATCCGCTCATAATACAAATTTTATTATGCAAATATATGGAGTTAAATACGAAAGACATACAAATGATTGTAATTGCAGCGCCCCAAATTCCTTGATGGCAAAATGTTTCAACTGAATTCTGCAATAGTTTCATGGAAATGAATCAACAGATAATTCGATTTTTGATTTGCGATTTATGATTCTTGTTTTTACCAGCTAATTTCAGAGATTGTAGATTCCCAATGTTACATTTGACATTCATGATTGCTGAAAACTAAGCAAAGAAAAGGAATGATCGGTGAGAGAGACTTCCGATTGTTTAGTTAGCCTAACTATGCTGCGCATTAAACTTTCAGAGTTATAAGCAAAAATACAAATCTCTAAAGAAAGTTTCCTTAACAGAAATCTGCTTAATACAATGATGGCCGAATTGTTCATATCTTATACTCTTGAAAGAAGAGAGCGCCAAAAATTTGTGTGTTGATACCACAAAAATTTGCCAACGCGCTGTGTAGCAAAGCAGAATATTAACAGTGGAAACGTCATGATTTGTATTTGGTGGGACTAATTGGGCGTGGTGTACTATGAGCTGCTACAAATGGTTGAAACCACCATAGGACAGCTCTACTGAACTCAATTGATGCGTTCAGAGTGCGATTGGCCTCGCTGAAATGGAAAATCATACCCCAACCCATGTATATCCCAGACACTGGCGTTTCCGAGCTCATAGTACGCAGAGCCTAAACGGAAAGAGATAGAAGGCTGAAATTTGAACCGGGTGTTTCATTAGTTTTGTAAGTGAGCAGAGGAGTTTTTGCGTGAAAAGTTTGAATGGGAAGCATTTTTTTAATCCGATTGTCATGAAACTCGGTATGGAAATCACTATTTTTCATCTAAATGAATTGAAACTTAGTTTGTAATCATAGTTTGCAAAATAACCTCTAGCAAAGTAACATAATAGAGGGCGGGAGTGTGTTTAAGTCCAATCGTTGTTTTCTAGCCGAGCTGAATAATATTCAGTTTGTAATTTTTTTAGGGCAATCAAATGGGAAAATATGCATACATTTTTGGGCAATCTTAAAATAAAGTCAAATATTGAAGGGCGGGGTGTTATTGTTCTTAGCATAAATTTAAAAAGTATGCTTCAATATTGGTGAATAAAAATCGCTATTCCGTTTCTTATCTCTTTTGGGGAAAGTAAATGGTACACTACGCCACAACTACTTTCAATTTAAAAAAAAATGCCAGACAAATCGGAAAATGATATGTTAAGCGTCAACCAATATTTGTCACTCTCCATTGACTGCATTACTTGCTATACTAAGGGCGACGCAGCGAAGCGCGACAAAGTATATGCTAGTCTAAGTGTTGGAATCATACCTATTTCACTATGTTTGTATTACAAACTAGTATAAGTTAAATAACTGTCACTAAGCAAAAGATACTTTGATCTGTCATTTTATATGGTAGAAACTGTATTTAGATTTTCTATGCTGAATTCCTCAGTTCAGTCTAGCACATCAACGAGCTAACTTCTAAAATAAATATAAAATTTATTAAAACAAAATCAATATTGTTTTTATATCTGGATAAATCTAATATTAAGTAAATAAGTCTCTACGCCCGACGACACAGGAGGTTGGATGGATGGAGATACATGTATGAGCTTTGTCAAATGGCACATACCTAAGACAACGAGAGCTATAACATGGTGATGGCTATGTGTGTATATTAGACTGGCCCTTAAAAATAGATTTCAAAATACCGGGCGGAAAAGGGTTCGTTTTGGTCCCAATAGATATGAAAAAAAGTTTGGCAGCGATCGGACTTCATTTAGTGGACGCGCGTTCGCCCTCAAAATCGAAAATTTGAAATGTATAGGAAATGAGGGGGATGAGATTCGAATTTAATTTCTAAAAACTCCAAAAAAAATTTTATGTGTTAATTCTTTTTACATCCTTTTAGGGGAATATCATGGCAACATTTTAAATATAAATGTGTCTTATTTTGAGAGTCAGCCTGGCCATAATCATATTAAAAGGGTCAATTTTTCAAATTTTTTTTTGGTATTTTTTTCGAAAAATTTTTAATACATATGAGATTTTGATTTTTGCTTTTGCCCGGGCGGCAAAACTATCGTTTTGGTCCCAAAAGATATAATAAAAAGTTTGGCTGCGATCGGACTAAATTTAGTGGACGCGCTCTCGCCCTAGAAACCAAAAATTTTAAATATGCTACCAATATATGGGATGAAATACGGATTAAATCTGCAAAATTTGAAAAAAAAATTTTTGTGATTTTGCTCTTTAAAACCTTAAAGGGGAATACCATAGCAACATTTTACATATTTTTGTTGGATATTTCGAGCGTAAACTTGGTCGGAATCATATCAAATCGGCCAATTTTTAAAAAAAAAAAAATTTTTCTGAAATTAATTTCGGATTTAATCTCTAAAATTGTCAAATTTTTGTTAAAGTGTTAATTCTCTTTAAATACTTTTTGCGGAATATTATAGCAACATTTTGAATATTAATGTTAGATATTTTGAGAATAAATTTGGTAAGAATCAGAGAACTGCAGCGGTGTATCGCAATTTTCGAAAGCTCAAAATACCTCTATTTATTAGATGAGTCGACCTAATTTATATCTACATACAAAATACAATGCTTATACGCATTTACGAAGATCCAAAACCATTTTTGTTACAATTTATTTTTGAACATTTCGACACATCATTATCAATATCGTTTCACCGCCTACTACCGCATTTAAATATCGTATTATCGCCTACTACCGCATTTCAATATCGTAGACACCGCATTCTACCGCATTTTAAATTGTTCAAAGGCAAATTTTTACTTTTACTACAGTTATAGAAGCAGCAACAATAGTGTACGTAGCTCAGGGGGTATGTACATAAATCAAAACACAATTAAACACGTTTTTTTAAGGTCAACGCGCAGCGAATTTTTTTTAAATTTTATTATAAGTGGGAAAAATAGAAAGCCTCAAGAACTAACAAAACAAAATATGTCAGACTTAAAGGCCACTTTGTCGAATTTAAAGCACCCAGCCGCAGGTGAATGAGGCTGGTCCACAATATGCATCGTAGTGGTGCCCACGTAATGGGAATTTCTCGCTACGTTTCGAATACCAGTTAAAGTTTAACTTCGGGTCGAGTTGTTGCCGGATATATACAGCTGTGTTAGTTTGTGCAATCGACTTTTAAAAAAGCAACTCGGTCGACAAAGTGCCAACGCCTACTCATTGATTTTGTCGCCAGTTCTCCCATATGCTTAATAGCCAAGTGAGCTAACGTGCCGTCGTCCATGTGTTTCTGTGTTATGGGTCCCAAGTTCAATTCCTTCTTATTCTCACTCTCATTTTTTAAGTTTTTTAATTTTGATCCCCATTACAATCCGATAAACCTAGTGTGTGGACGCGCGTACAGCTAGTCCACAAGTCCACACACAAGTTTCTAAATGGTGTATCGTCTTGTGAACTGAACGCATACTTCCTCGCCAACATTTTCTCAAATGGTATATTGAGTTGTAATCTAAAGCCGAAGTGTTTTCTGTTATACGCCCACTTTTTCGATTACATAGTATTCTGCTTTGAATACAGTATGGCAACGAAAACGGCCAAGCTTATGTAAATGTATACAAAGTAGTAACCGATACTTGAAGGCTGCCAGCCCTCAAAGTGTTTAAGAGAACATCGAACTTGTAATGGGCTTTTGCGCCACTGGGCACTGCTTTAAAAGCAGCTTCCGTCGTCATAAAACGTTTTTAAAAGCAAAAAAATCGCAAAAAGCATAACGGCAAGATTTCATATAAGTTAAGACTAGATACATTTTGCATATGTTGATTATTCAATATATTCCTTATTAGAGATATAAAAATGTCAGAAGATCAGAAAGAAATTTTCAAGAAAATGCAAGTTTGCAGTCCCCGTCATTATGTTTTGTTATAACGTCCATTCTCAAAATCAGAAGTCTTTGTAAACCTAATAGCTTGGAGATACCAACAATTTCAACCTTAAGGCAAACGTTATTAAGAAGATTGACACAATTTGGGTTCAAAATTTAAGCTTGTGGCATAGGACTGGGTTTTTTTATATCACCAGCGGCAAAATCCAAAAACATATACCATACGTGTTTTTTCTCAGATCTGCTCCAAGGAACATCGATGACAACATCAGAAACTGTTAAAAGAAATAATAGGTATGCGCTAGACATCGTTAAAATGACTGAGGACTTCACGTGGTGGCTTGGTGGAGACAAAATGAGCAAAATTACCCTAAGCTGTCAAAATTTGCTTTTCAAGTGCACGAAATACCAGCAAAGTGCAGCACGGAGCTGAGTTTTCTTTGGCTGGAAACATTATTACGGAGAAGAGGAATCGACTTGGCCCGAAGACAATATAGCTAGAAACACCTATGAAAAAAATGTTGTCCCACTTAACAAAACAACCATAGAAGAATACCAAATAAATAAAAAAATAGTATGAGCTCGCTAGTAAAAATTTTTAAAAGTAATTTTTATATTAAACTCATATACCCCGTAATACGAAGACATACGTGTAACTTATCGCGTATTTTTGCACTAAAACACTATTCTCTAAAGGTCAGTGAACAATTTCCCCGATTACCAATAGGAGTTATCCAAAGAGAATGACGCACGTACAAAGCTTAATCGACTATGGCTAACTCATACAATCACAAAAAAAAAAAATAAAAAAAAAAGACTTTTCGGGTTTTGAACCCTAACATTTTTATTAATTTGGTTTTTGCTCCGTACATATATCAACTGAGCTACACATTCATCATCATCGCTTCGGAAATAAATATAAACATTCGGTGGTAATGCGGTGCCTACGATATTCAAATGCGGTTGTAGGCGGTAGTACGATATTGAAAGCGATCATTGCGGTAGCGGTGTATCGTTTCGGTGTTTCGGTGTGATAATACTTACTCATACCGCAATTTTTATAAGTATACTTAAAGTCAAAAAAACAGCACCGCATGCAGTTCTCTGGTAAGAATCATATTTAAAAGCACATTTTTCACATTTTTTTATAATTTTTTTTATGTTTATTTTTTAAGATAAAATAATATATACGAGATATGCTCTAAATATCGGATATTTACATTTAAAATGTTGCTATGATATTCTTCTAAAAGAATATAAAGAGAAATAACACATAAACATTTTCTATTAAAAATTTTAGATATTGAGCCCAAAACTCACCCCAAATATTGCGCATATATTTCAATTATTCGATTTTGAGGGCGAGTACGCTTCCACCAACTGAAGTCCGATCGCTGCCAAACTTTTTATTATATATATTGGGATTAAACCGAAACTTCTTCCGCTCAGGCAAGAGCAAAAATCATAGTCTCGCATAAATTAATTTGACATTAAAAAAAAAACCCCCAAAAAAATGAGAAATATTGGAGTTCTCATATGATTTTGACCAAGTTTACGCTCGAAATATCCAACAAAAATATTTAAAATGTTGCTTAGATATTCCGCTTAAAGCATTTAAAAAGAATTAACACTTAAACAAAAACTAAAAACTTTTAAAAATTAAATTCGAAGTTAATCTCAGAAAAAAATTTTTTTTTTGAAAAATTGGCCGATTTGATATGATTCCGACCAAGTTTACGCTCGAAATATCCAACAAAAATATGTAAAATGTTGCTATGGTATTCCCCTTAAAGAATTTAAAAAGCAAAATCACAAAAAATTTTTTTTTCAAATTTTGCAGATTTAATCCGTATCTCATCCCATATATCGGTAGCATATTTAAAATTTTTGGTTTTTAGGGCGAGAGCGCGTCCACTAAATTTAGTCCGATCGCAGCCAAACTTTTTATTATATCTTTTGGGACCGAAACGATAGTTTTGCCGCCCGGGCAAAAGCAAAAATCAAAATCTCATATGTATTAAAAATTTTTCGAAAAAAATACCAAAAAAAAATTTGAAAAATTGACCCTTTTGATATGATTCTGGCCAGGCTGACTCTCAAAATAAGACACATTTATATTTAAAATGTTGCTATGATATTCCCCTAAACGGATGTAAAAAGAATTAACACATAAAAATTTTTTTGGAATTTTTAGAAATTAAATTCGAGTCTCATCCCCCTCATTTCCCATACATTTCAAATTTTCGATTTTGAGGGCGAACGCGCGTCCACTAAATGAAGTCCGATCGCTGCCAAACTTTTTTTCATATCTATTGGGACCAAAACGAACCCTTTTCCGCCCGGTATTTTCAAATAAAAAAAAAAAGTTAATATAAGGGCCAGTCTAGTGTATATTCGGGGTTATTTTTGTACAAACAAAAAACTGATGTTACCAGGGAATCAAACCGAATCGAATTGTATATACCGAAACATATGTTTAGGTAAAAGGTTCTGTTTTGGTTATATTTCATTTCGGTATTCGGTTCCGGGTCGATATCTAGATTTTTATACAGGTATACAGGTTCGACCGGTTAAACTTACAGACATTTTCAAACAAAGTGGGTAAGCAGCTATACACATAGTTGTGTGTATACAATTTAATTCCTTCTTCGTTTCGAGCTCTATCTTTTTTATCGCTTCAAAACGGTGTCCACGGAGCGGTCTCTTGAGTTTAGCGAATTGCCCATGGTAGCCGAAATGGACAGTCAAAATGGTTTCCACTTCGGTGAACGTGTCGTAAACGTAATATATGTGGGAACTTCGCAGAGGTTAAAACATGATCTAAAATTTTTTGACTTTCTAATTTATTATGTACACCCTAAAAGCAATCATTTAAGATGGTATCAGTTAACTTCTGTATCGGCGTCCACCCTAGTGTACATATATAATCAATTTTATTCGCGTGGGTTGTTTATCAGGGAAACATATGCATCTGGGCTTAAACCATTCATCAATGCACCTGGAACTATCAGTTTAATTTTCCTATACTTGATTTGTGTTTTGCTGATCGACTTGACTTTCAAGCTTTTGTATCAAGTCGGCGTGAGAGCGGACAATGTGCTTTTTTAGGCTGTTTAACGATCTTGGCTCTTACATACGAAATAAGAAGCTTACGTATGTGCATTAGACTGAGCATCATTTAAAATTGTACGTACCGATGAACATGTAAATATTTTTGGAAAGTAAATTCGACTTTGTTAACTGAGATCTTATGTATTGAATAAAAATGTGACTAAGGGCTGCAGGAAGCGAACATGCAAAAACAGAACTTAAGTAAGAGAGCGCCAAATAAATACATACTTTCGTATATATATGGACAGACGTCAGAAACAATATCTGCAACTACACCGTTGGCTTAGTTGCCATCTATAAATATAACGATGACAAAATGACTTTTCGACAGCTACGGAAGTTTAATTTAAAAAAAAATACCTTAAAACCGAAACTGTACCGGTATAATATTTAGGTTCTTTTCGATTATCGGTTCTCGAATACCGGAATACAAAAATATTAAATATGTCGGTTCTGGTTCCAGTACCAGTTCAGGGTTTTTATCGGTTGTATTCGGTATACGGTTACGGTTTTTTTTTTGTTAATCTACGCTAAAGCATATGACAATTTTTTTAAAATCTTGGACGCGGACAAAGACTCGGGGGTTTCAGCTAGTAAATGATAAATGTCTTTTATCTAATCAGAAATCACTTGTACTCTCTAGATCAGATAACGTTGCTAGTTCTGTACTCAGACACTGTGCTGACGTATTTTTTTGTAGCCTCTTCAAATGCTTTAGAAACTGCCTTACAGACTTGCCTTGATTCTTTTTTTTTGGAAGGATTTACATAAAGAACTGAATAACGTGGCGCATACAAATTT
This sequence comes from Lordiphosa clarofinis, assembly GCA_018904275.1. Classification (NCBI taxonomy): domain Eukaryota; kingdom Metazoa; phylum Arthropoda; class Insecta; order Diptera; family Drosophilidae; genus Lordiphosa; species Lordiphosa clarofinis. The sequence goes on from JAEIGQ010000131.1 coordinate 86,733, forward strand.
GTTAGAAGCAAATTTTGCCCTAAACTAATTTTATACGCTTAGAGGGGTAGGAAATCTAACGAGAAGGCGAAGCTAACTTCGTCTGTGCCGCAGATTTAATACACTTGCTAAAGATATGATCTAAACTGGTCTGATCGATGGACTCTTATAATTTTGATATAATTAAAGAGAATAGGAATTTCTTTCAAATTAAATCAGAGAACTTTGGGCTGATATGTCTGTCAACGGGAAATGATTATTTATTTATTTATTTACGTGGCTGAGTTCTGAACAAAATAAATCTACTCCCATGGCAAGTGTATCCAAATGCGACATGTTTATTAGCGAGCTGTCAGCCGAGGGAATAATTTGTTTACTTTAATCACTTATTGACTCACACATGCACATGTTTACATCTCTATTTGCATTTATTGTTATGGCCTGAGATCGCGTAAGACGATCTGGGATCAACTCACCCTATCCCAAATGTAGAGGAACACATGGAATGCACAGTAGGGCACCCAAATTGACATCAATATGATCCAACCAGTTCGACTGATTTGTTGCCTGGTCACCGCCCAACCCTTGGCCAGCAGCAATAGAATCAGCATAAATGTGGTGCGACTCAATATGTCCAGAACATCACCAGCCGCTTGCATTTTCGGTTCACCCACTCCATTCGCTGCATAATGTATCAGATGAGCCGTAATCAATGCCAAACTCACAAACTCACTGAGCAGACTCAAAGTGAACAACTTGGTGACAGGATGCTTTTGTAGACGCACCGCATAGATTTGCATGGGCAGGAGTACAATATAGACGAGCATAAAGATTAGGTACATTTCCAGCAGATTTTGCTGATCGTAGGAGTATTGAAAGGTCAGTGGATGGGCAGCCGAGTTATTGGGGTGCACATTGACCAAATGCATGTCATAGTTTAGAGTGTTGCGGGGCGAGTTCGGAGCTGCTTGCCATTTGCAGGTGCTGCTATTCCTATAGCAGGCCACCAGAGCCACATACCAGAAGCTGAGGAAATAGACAGGTATAAACCAGTGGAAATTCCGCTTATCAGTTAAACTTACCGCGGCTCTGCCTCCAAATTGATGACGTAGGTGAACTGATGACCACTTATAACATTACTAGGTTCATCCTCATCGCTGCACAGCTGACCCTTGGGACAGGGCACATGACGCAGGAAGTCCCATTTGCCCTGAGGATTACATTTGGCATCAAAGGCCAAATACTGGAGGTGGGCAAACATGCGAGAACAGGCATGATCTCGACTATGATAATTGCGATTGCTATAAAAATCCACAAAGGTGGATTTGTCCAGCACCACCAATGTCACAGGCTCCCGATATGAATCCGAGGAGCTGACATTGCCATAGATATAGCCGAAGGCGTCACGACGTGTGGGTGGATCGGCCTTTTGGAAACCAAATTTCGCCAGGAATTGAAAAAAGTCCGACGAGTGAAATGTGCCGCTGATGTGGGTGGCTTCGGTGCATCTCTGGGGAAGCAGGCAACAAAACAAAAACACAAGCAAAAGCAGCCAAGGGGCAAAGGGAATACGAATACGAATACTGCTGTGGGTGGCGGGGGAGTTGATGCTGCTGAGGGGGTGTTTTCTTATCACTTTGGCTGTGGCTTGGCGTTTTGCTGGACTTTTCTCCATTGCCACTGAGTTGGCAAACACTTCATCATAAAGTGAGATGCTATTGTTGGCCTCGAATTGCCAAGGTGGCGCACTTTTGTGCATTGTTTTAACTATTTTGATTTTGTGATTGTGGGCGAGGGTGGTAGAGAGGAATGGTAGAAGATAGACGAACGACTATCGATAAATATCCCTAAAGTAGGGAAATGAAATAAGTAACCATTATTAGGGTGACCAGATGAGAAGTTAAATTTTAAAAATAAATCATTATGCAAGCTACGCAATTATGAATTTAAATTTGGGTAATAATTCAAATTTGAATTCGAAAATTTCTTGTCTCAACCAGCACTGTCTCAACCCGTACTGTCTCAACCCGTACTGACTCAACCAGTACTGTCTCAACCCATACTGTCTCAACCAGTACTGTCTCAGCCCATATTGTCTCAACCAGTACTGTCTCAGCCCATACTGTTGTCATTTTATTTGCCGCTAATTAAAGTGACCAGAGGGCGCCAGAGGACGCCACTGTACAGCAAAGGCGCGCTTATTTGAATTTGAACTGACACTGAAATATAAATCGCTGGAAAAAAGCCGAGTCGCTACAGTTTAAACTTACGCCAGAGGGCGCCAGAGGACGCCACTGTACAGCAGGAGGCGCGCTAATTTGAGTTTTAACTAAAACAGAAATATAAATCAAAATCTGTAACTGGTAAAATTAATCATTATTCTGAGTAATTCAACCATTTTTTCTTTCGTATAGAAATGTCAAAAATTGTCACCTTCATACAAATATTTCCATTACAATGCCCAAAAATCCCTTCTAATGGGCGATTATCAAACAATAAAGTCCATCATGACGAATTGCACTTCCGGCAAGTCCCCAAGGGCCATATTAACCCCCTGCCTGCTCCTCATCCATCGTTTCCTCCACAAGTTTCCATAATAAATTTCAATAATTCCTAAATTTATGCTGCTACCCTTTCAGCTTCACTTCAAAGTGTTGTCTAGATTGCCCATCCCCCACCTAGGGGGATTCATCTATAATGCATGCGGAGACAACCCTCATGTGGATTGTGGCAAGGTGCAAAAAAATAAACACATCTTTGACTGCAAAATTATTATTATAATATAAAGTCTGAAGCTGAAACCATTCAAATGTAGATTTTGTATTGTGTTTGGATTTTTTGTATTAAGGGGGTGGCTTTGGGGAAGGGGATAATGTCGAACTGTGACCCAGTTTGTTGGACCATCTTTCATTTATTGATGACTTGGCCAATTCATGAGAAAAGTTAACTAGCTTTTGGCATTTGTTGACAGTTCCAGTTGGAGTTCACTCAGTCAAACAAAAGCCAAGACAAGTGTAAAAGGAATGCGTTTGTTTTTGTTTTGTGTTAAGCGAGGTGCGGCTCAAGAGTTTGTTGTAAATCTGGTAAACTTTCTGGTTCAGCTGAAAAGTAGGCCACACTTTTTTCAAATTTTAAACGCCCGCCTTTTCTCTCTCTCTTTCTCTGCCACGATCTCTGCAGAGTTGCCACCTGCCTGAAATCAATCCTTTCATTGATCAGTCTGGCAAGTGCGCGTTATAACTGTAACTCCGCATGTCGACGGTCGGTCCGCAATTTGTTTAAATTTTAGTGTAAATAGCTTAAGTGAAGTGTTTAAAATATGTGTTTGTGTTTATTAAACATCTCGCGCGTTTTGTGTGTATTAAAGCGCGACTGCAGCTGCATTCGAAATGGTTTAATTAAGGTGTAAATTATTTGGCTGACTGGCAAGAAGAAGAGTAAGAAAATGGAGCACCATACGTTGTTTTTCAACCTAACCCTTCTTTGGCTGACAAATGTGTGCACACTTTGAGCCAGAAATTTTATTGTAAGTACAAAACCTAAACTAAAACATTTTATTTTTATCCAAACACATTTCATACATCAATCATACATTTTTAGAAGTTCAGAATCTTGATATTTGGAAAATAATATTTAAACTCAATAATAGTTAGATTAAATTATATTTTACTTTAAAATCAACGGTAAACTTTGAACTAATTTAAAGAAAGTGACTAAAAAGTTCGACCTAATTGCACAGGTTTACAAGCTCTTGCAGCAGAGAAGATAGCAATCTTTCCATTTAAATATATATATATTAGGGTGTCCCAACAAAAAATTTTTTTTTAATTTCACAGGTGCACCGGCATTTTCTGAAAGCTAATGGAGTAAAGTATTTTTGAGATTTTTTTCAGATTTTTCGGAAGACGTTTAGAGGTCGCACAAATCGAATTTTTCCCCAAAAATCGGGTTTTCCGTATGGTTTTCGAATTTTAATTATAACTTGGTCAATAACCATGATTTTCTTAGTCTTCAAATCAACATTTTAAAGAAAAATGTCCAAATTTTACTTTTATGAGCAAAAACAGTTAGTTTTGGCTTTGCATTTGCTTGTTTAGGTACCATATAAATTTTTCATAAATTTTGTGAAAAACGCACTATAACTTTTAAAGTTTCTATGAGAATTGAAAAAACTAGTGATGCAGTTTAAAAGATGGTTAAATTTTTAAGAAACTCAATTTTAAAAGTTGAAATTAGGTTTTACCGTTCCAGAGTTATACTCTTTTAAGGCTTTGTACTCATTGCATAAAACTAATAATATTGTAAGCTGTTTGCCTGGTTTGCAACAGTTTTGCTTTAAACTTTAAATCATGATGTTTTTTTCCAACTGTGTTTTCAGATTCACCACGGAAGCCTTGCTTCGCGTTTTAAACGAAATTTTGTATCAGCAATTCATTTTGAACAACATTTACCGTTGCTTCCAAAAAAAAAAGTAAAGTTGTAATAAAAATTGTCTTTGGTGGACCAACCGTGGTACGCCAAGATGTCCTGAACTAAAGTATTCAAATAATATGGCCTGTTATTCTGCTGCTTATGAAGCACTTTACTCATTTATTACTTAATTTTAGTGAAGCTGGGTTTACCCCAAATGGTCAATGTTGTTCTAAGGCAATTTCTAGTAAAAGACTAAGTCTTCGATGGCACAACTGAAAACGCAGATCAGTATTTTTTTAGATCTGGCTCACTCCCTATATGAATTGATTTAAGGGTGAGCTTAAGAATTGTACTCCATATCACATGCAAACGCCCATTATACCTTCATAAAAATTGATTTTAATGAAAATCTACCGTGCGCTTTTTAAGATATTCAAGAAGTAAGGCTTGCCTTCTTCTGAAGGTACCTAAACTGATTGCACGATTGAAGTTAATTTCTTATATTGCGTTCCCAATGAGCTTTATAATGCTTTAAAAGAGTATAACTCTGGAACGGTAAAAGCAAATTTCAACTTTTAAAATTCAGTTTCTTAAAAATGTAACTATCTTGTAAACTGCTTCACTATTTTTTTCAATTCTCATAGATAATTTAAAAGTTATAATGCGTTCTTTGTAAAATGTATGAAAAATTTACGAAAAAATGTAATAAGTGGTGCCAAAACGAGCAAAAGCAAAGCCAAAACTTATAGTTCATGCTCATGAAAGTAAAATTTGTGCAATTCTCCATAAAATGTTGATTTGAAAACTAAGAAAATCGTGGATGTTGACCAAGTCATAAGTAAAATTCGAAAACATTACGGAAAACCCGATTTTTAAGGGAAAATTCGATTTGTGCGACCTCTAAACGTCTTTCGAAAAATCTGAAAAAAATCTCAAAATTACTTTACGCTACAAGCTTTCAGAAAATGCCGGTGCCCCAAAATTTTTTTTTTTTGGGACACCCTAATATATATATCTGGTCGCTAAGCTCAAATCAAAAAACTTGGAAAAAAATAGACTTTATCAAAAAATATCCTCATTCCATATTGAAATTCAACAATTTTTATCTTATGAGCAAAATCAAAACTTCGTATTTGGGTTTTCTGTAACATCATTCAATTCAGCTAAGTTTCAAACAACACTAACAAATTTCGTTAAGTTTTTGCAAATGTATCGAAAATCTGACGTTCTGGGTGAAAACTGAAAATTGATTTCAATTCAACGACCAATAAAAATTCAACTCAGTCAAATCTCTCACATTCTTATTTTTGGAAGTCTTTGCTTAAATTTTTCGAAGTTTTAGAAAACTTTTTCTGTTTATTTGAAAAATTTTCTTAATACCAGGCCAAATTTAAAAATAAGGCGAGTTCTTTAAATTCATGCCACATTTTTTCCTATTGTGCATTTCGATATATTGGAGAAGGGCAAAGTTAACAACTAAAGCATTTAGTGAAATTTTTATAATTTTTGAACCGAACCCATTTTTTTATATTTTTGGGTCCGGTTAAGGTTCAGGTTCGGGCGAATAAAAATTAACCTGCTCCGGTTCGGGTTCGGTTCGGACTTCGGAAAAATCCCGGAGGCTCCGACTCCGAAGTGGTTCAACTCCGAACCGGTTTGCAACCCTGGTTTTATTACATAAAAAACTTTTACTTACTTTGCTGGGACTCGAACCTGGTTCCTTGAGCCTGAAAACACAATGGGGGACTGTTGTTTTAGACAACTGTAATACGCCGCGCATCTCATCAGCCCGGGCAACTAAAGGGTTATTTGTATTGAATATGTCTAAAAAGCATTCATTCATAAATCATAAATAATAATAAATCATTATTTATGATAAATGGTTGCTTGTAATTCTCAAGTCTTTATTCCACATAAAATCGACTTAAATAGCGCAGTTAACATTGTAACCACATATCGCTAATATCTCCCTTTTATGTTAAAAATGCGATACCTTATGTGTTTTGTATTTGTAAATCGCCAAACTATCAGCAGACTCTGAACTTAAACTATCGCCAAACTCACAAACTCACAAAACTCTCCAAATATTGTTTATAATTACAAAGAATGCTGCTTTATTAATTATCATTCATGATCATTATTGTTTACTAAAGCTATGACACTTTCCGCTTGCTCAACTAAAATTAAAGCCACATTTCTATAAGAACAGAGACTTAAACCAAAACGACTTTCGGTATAGGTATATCTCAGTTACAGTATAGTTTATTGCAGGGGTGCCCAGAATGAGCTTACAGTTTAAAAGCAAAAATATCCTCAAGCAAGAACAACCACAAGAAATAGAAAGAGAAGCTTGGTTTTTCTTTGTGTGGGTGCCGCCGTTCGGATTCTGCGAGCGAGACGAGCGCTAAACAAGCCAGAGACATAGGAGAGAAAGAGGAGAGTCACATTTGATGTTGTGCGCCAAAAGCCTTAGCTCGGAATGAAAGAGAGCGAAGACGCATATAAAATTTTTATTACTTCATGCATTCTTATAGAGCGCGCGGTACGTATATACGCCAAGTAAGCTTTGCATCAAAAAACAACGAACGCATGTCTTGCCTAATGAGCTTGAGAAAATCGCCATTTTCTCTACTCTCATACTTAACAAACTCCCCTCCCGTTGGGCCCCGAAAATCGTTAGAAATTTCCACACATCGAAAACAATTCAATGAGCCAAATAACTTGCCACTACAAATTATTTTGGGAGCCCAGAGCGAACAACAAATATTAAATACAAGACAAAAGTTCATTTCAATGTCTATACAGACCCTAATAAAAATCGACAAGGTTAGCAAAAATACAAAAGGCAAGTCCGAGTCCGACTCCGAGTCAAGTCATGTGAAGCAATTTGTTGACTGGATAGACGAGAAGGAGACGCCGCAGTCCGCACTCATTGAGATGCCAGTGATGAACATGGACAATGAATGCGCCACGGGGAGGGAGTTTGAAGTTTTTGCAGACTTAGCACAAAATATATTTTATTATTGATTAAGGCGCGTTTGTTTATGTTTGGCCAATAAAGAGATGTCATCAGTTCATGAGGTCGAAAGGGGCATCAATTGAATATAATTTAGTTGAAAAACATGCGGCGTACAAAGCGTGCAGTAAAATAGTAAACAATTTCCGTAAAGCTTAAAGCGCTGCAGCCCAGAAAGAAGCCCACAAGGCCACCAATATAAACTGCAAAAAGGAGAGCAAACTGGTCGCATTAAAGGCAAAACATTGCCCGTAAAAGACAAAAGCTTACCCAAGACATCGGCAAAGGAGAAGAGCACATCGCGACGCAGCTGCATTTTGGGATAATCAATAATGCCCCATTGTAGATTAGCGCCCAGAAACCAGACTCGCGAGCGCTGGAAGCAAAGGAAGCATCATAACAAGGCGTAGAGTAAGCAGAAATTATTATTAAATGTAAAAACTTTCGCCGCGGCAAAAAGTTAAACACAAACTTTTCGCCCAAACAGAAATAATTGCATATTTCAAGGCGCCTGCCCGCCTGCCCGGTCTACGCAACTTTGGCGCTTATTATTTTTTATGGCCGGGACTAAACAATTTTGAATGTTTGTTTAAGGCACAATACGAGACTTTTTCCACTCGAAATGCGCTCCGCTTGGCAGGAAAACAGTTTTCGTTTTGCAAAGTTTTTCATAATTTTGGTTGTAATGCGTGTAGTACTACAATACTTACATAGGATTGGACAAAATAGTTGGAATCATCACAGTTGGCCAAACAATTGCAATTGATTTTGTATTTATCCGATTTTAAAGAAATTATCTCGCCTGTCAGGGGGAAGAGAAAGACAGAGAGAAAGAGAAAATATATTTAATATTTGCTATTGATGATTTACCTGCCTTGAGTTCATGCAGGTTCTTAAGCCAGAAAGCTCGTATCACGAGTCGCGATATGGTTTTGCTTTTAGACCACCTGTTCCAGACGTCCGATTGATGGAGAAAAGATCATGAACTTGGTTGTGGTATAATTTATTTTTCAACCTGTCACCCTAATCCTCAACAAAATTCAATTAACCATAGAATTATATATGGCAGCTATTCGATATATACATCCGTTCTGCGTGATGTTGACATTTTTGAAAAGCGTGAAAGCGCTTTAATGCACAAATAATGGTCAAGAAAACCGCCAAATTTGCAAAATAATTTTAAAAGTATTTATTAAAGCGCTTGATGATTAGATGACAACACAGGAGTTCGTAAATAAAGGGTGATTTTTTAAGAGCTATTGGAAAGTTTAAAAAAAAAAAACACATAAAATGAAAGAAAATGCATGAAATCTTTATTTAAATCGATAGTACGGCCCATATTTATTATTATTATTATAATAATTTAATGTTTGAAGATTACTTCATGCAAATGTTGACCGTGGCTGCGCCTCAAATGGTCCATTCGCTTAGTCCAACATTTTGGCCGGTATCTTACGAAAAAATTAAGGTCTAAAGGCGTTAAATCGCACGATCTGGGCGGCCAATTGACTGGTCCCAAACGTGAAATACATTTTTCACCGCACTCGCCTCTCAATAAGTCCATTGTTGCGCGTGCTGTGTGGCATGTGGCACCGTCTTGTTGAAACCACAAGTCATGCAAGACGAGCTCTTGAATTTGGCCAAAAAAAAGTTGGATATCATCTCACGGTAGCGCTCACCTTTCACAGTTACGTTACGATTCGCATCAACTTTAAAGAAGTACGGTCCAATGATGCTTTCTGGATGCATTGGTAGCTCTTGCAATGCTTCTGGCTGAATCGACAATTCTTTATTTACGTACCCATTGAGCCAAAAATGAGCTTCGTCGCTTTCTTAACTTGAACTTTCTTAACAGAGCATGCATTTTGATAATAAAATTCAATAATTTGTAAGCGTTGTTCGTTTGTAAGACGATTCATGCTTAAATTATAGACCAAACTGAAGATGTTTGACAGTGAAACAAAACACGAAACGTGCGTGAGCTGTTTAAACTAGTGTTGCCAAGAAGATAATAGCTAAAAAATCACCCTTTAGAAGGTGTTGATCAAATGGTCAAATAAATGGCGAATGTTGCTAATTTTTCATATGTCATAATATTATTATGAAGATACGATAATTGCAAGTTGAAGACGTATCTATAAGATCTATAAGAGATGTAGACCAAAAACCGCGAAATTTGCCAAATTTTAAAAACCGCGAAATTTGCCAAATTTTATTTGAATAGTTAAGAAAGCGCGGGCGTTGGTACATTAGAGTCGCCGATTGAACACTTCAAAATATGGCGAAATTTGCCAATTTTTCTAATGATCTTAGATCAGAGTCCGGCACGTCCGTATTTTCTGTGTATTCAAAAGCGCTCAGCGGCAGCAACGTTGAGACACGGACAGTGTACAAGCTTATTCTGCTCTCTAAATGAGCGCAAAGTTAAAATGAGCACGTGTGTTATGCCGGCGCTGCCTTAGATTATTATGAAGATTTGATGGAGGACAATGAAGACAAATAAATACGAAGTGTAGATCAGACTAATAAAAAATCGCAACGTTGGCAAAATTTTCATATGACCAAAGATTATTATAAAAGACTTAATGGCGGCCGAACTGTCGACAATATCCCGAAATTTCAAAAATTGTAATTTAAGCTTAGATTTTTCGCAAAATTTGGGAATCATTAAAATTGATAGATGACAATCGTTGACACGTAAATAGTTAGATCAAACGGTCCAAAAAGTCACAAAATTTTTAAATTTCAGAGGTCAAGATCAAGGTCAAGATCAAGCGTTCCAAAAAAACCGGAAATACAAAAGATTTTCTGATTTGTTCAAATTATCATAAAGATTTAATACTTGGCAATGAAAGACGGGTAAATAGAAGGTGCCGGTCAATTGGTTTGAGGAAATTATAACATTTGCAATATTCTTAGAAGATATAAGGTAAATCTTATAGCCTATTTCCACTGGCTTCATTTCTTGTCATTTTCATTTCTAAAAATTTTGGCGTTTCCATTGACAAATTGTCATTTGTTTAACATTCACAACGATACGTTGTGAAAAACAACTGACAAGTTTGATTTAAATAACAGGCGCCACTTTCAAACTCACGTGGAATATTTAGCAAAAAGTAACATACCCGTCATGACAGAAATTTTCAGGGGCAAACGCATTGTTATCATCCTGAATTATCAACAGAAAGTTAAATAAACAACTTTTATTGACTAATTTATATTTTTAAAAAAATTGCGCCTACTATTAAAATTCAAATTAACAAATTATTGGTGATAACACTTTCCGTTTCCAGAGAGTAGCGAGTAATTCCAGAGAGTAGCTAGTATTTTTAAAAAAAATCCCAGATTCCTTCGTGGGGAATGTCATCATTTTTCATAATTTTTTTAGAAATGAAAGGCAAAATGAAGTGACAATTCGTATGGAAGAAATGATATCATTTTCTTCATTTCTTGTCATTTCATTAAATGAAGCTTCATTTGTTCAGTGGAAATAGGCTATTAAACGGACCAAAAAATAGCGAAATTTAAAAAAAAAAGTTTTTATTAGTTTAGATCTGATTTTGGCCTTCACAACCACCCCAAACCTTATAAAAAAAAAAAAAAAAATAAAAAAAAAAAACTTTTCTTTTTTTTTTATTGTTTTTTTTTTTACAAAAAACCCCCCCCCCCCCGTTTTTTTTTTTTTTGCCCATCGTTTACTAAATTCGGATCTTTTTGGATTTTATTCAAATTTTTATTTATTTATTTTATTTTATATTTTATTGAGCATATGGGAAGGACAGATTTTCTGTGATTTTTTGGCCTACTATGTTTAAATATTTTTTTTGTGCAAATGTACGTAACAGCCAGTCTGTCTCTATAAACGCGTCGAGCTCGGAGAATGTCTATTTAACAGAAAACAATTTTAACACGTCAATTCAACACATGTCATTTCAACACAAAACAATTTCAGCACTAGTCAATTCAACATTACACACATTTAACACTAGAAATTTTAACACATTACTATTTTAACACAATACAAGTTTAACACAAGCAATTTTTGCCAAGACAATTTAATCATTCGTCAATTTAACGCACAAAAACTTAAGCAGGAATAAATTTATTTACACACAGAAAAGAACGCGATATTTAGTATCATACGGAGATTTTGAGTATCAAGTCGACCTTTATCTGAAAAAAATATCAAGATAATATTATAGCGTCCATATGATTTGGTAGAAATATGATCACATCGATATGAAAAATTGATATTATTTCGATATTATTACAGATAGGGCTGATATTTGATCTTTTTTTTCTGTGGGGAATTACGATATTAACGGGAATTAATGGATGTAATTTAAAATTGGAAGCTATTTGCAGGAATAAAATTAAAAGAATTTTTATCGTGGCCCTTTAATTCCTTCACACTTAATTTTATCACAAAGTCTTAAATTTAATACTCATCAATCTAAATATCAGAAAAACTACGAGGAAAGTATGGGATAACGCAATTATAAATTAAAATTAAATCTACTAGAATTGTTTTTAGTACCTATAGTTTGGAATGCTGAGTTCGAAAATCTACTAAAATATTTTTATTAGCACCGAAAAAAATTTAAAAAAATCGTATTCTATAGAAACAATTTTTTCGGTTCTTCTGCATAATATAAGAGGATTTAAATACACATTAAGGGACAGCCTAAACCGCACTGTCCTGCAAATTTATGGTGTATTGAAATCACTTGGGCTTACCATGAAACTAGGAAGAGCTTAAAAAAACTTTATGATCAATATTAGTTCCTAAGAAAGAATGCTGGTAGCGAGAAAGAGTTGTGCCGCAACAGAGAAAGGAGTTTTATGGACCATTTAGAAGAAATTTTTGATGCTGCTCTAAAAAGTTTGATTGAAATTAATTCCTGATGCTGCTTTTAAAAGACAGAGGTCCGATGGCGAGGAGTCCCTATCTAGTGGAAGTAGTCGCCATCCATATCAAATGGATTTTGAAAAAGAGGAAAATAGTACGCTTATCCAAATAGCAAAGAAAAATATTCTTATGAATAAATTTAAATAACTACTTTTATTTGCATTTTGCATTTTCGCTTTAAACCCTTACGAACATTAGAGTTTTTTTTCTAGCAGCGAAATAATTTAAAACTGAATGTCTATGTTTCATTTGTAATCTTTGTTGCGTTTTGTAAATTGTTAGATGCAGTGACGCAACCATGTGAACAGAAACTGCATTTTCAAAAATGATCTTTTCAAAATTTGCTTCATGAGGAAGCCATTTTAGTTTTGGTTTTGGTTCGCCTATGCATATCCATGATTAGTACAAAACCTTTAAAGCACAGCGCTTAAATTTGCTCAACACTTTATTTCATTCTTGGACAATGGTGAAATTATGAAAAATTCCACGCGAAGAAAGCTATCGGAACATGATGTATCACGGTATGCCGATCCTGCAGTTTAAATTCAGTCACAGCATTGATTGTTTCTGGCACATCAACCGTTTTTAAGTTCAATTGTTTTTTTTAGCTCCATATTCGGACTCAACGCGCGGTTTTACATAAGGAGTGACATCAAATTGCAGAGGATGAAAAATCGTGTTAACTTGTGTAATCAATCTAACAAAGTGTTAGCCGGTCCAGGCTTTGTTTCCGCAAAGGAGTTCGAGGAGACACGCAGCATTGCTATGACTGCTTGGGAGCTCCAAGTTAGCATAAAAGTTAAGTCCGACAGTTTGGTGTGTTGTCTTCTTGTTTTTAAAGCAATGTCCAGTAATATGACCTCGAGCCGGCTAAATCTTTCTTTAGTTAAACTTATAGAATAACATTTAGGGCCGATTTCATATCTACACGAGTGAGATATCTCTCACAAAAACTAACTAGTAGCAGAGTAAAATGTATGTTTATCTGACACAAAGATGTCTGGAAGAAAAAAATATTGTTCTTAAATTTTAATTTTGTTCGTTCTGCTCAGAGGTCCTATAAGCTCTACCTCATCTTTTAATGTCCAATTGCAAAAATTATGGTCACGTTCTTAGAAAATTTAATCAACATTTTTTTTACGGCGGGTGGCAAGTCAATTCGAATTTTAATGCAAGTCAAATATTTGCATGAACCAAAGGAAAAAAAAGAAGTAAATTACCAAAAATACTCACGTTTAATTTTGACCAAGCAACCGATACCCTCCAGACCGCAAATCGGCAAGCGGCGTCCATTGCGCACTGTAAGAAGCGGGGACAGAGAGGTGTTTGAAGATAATCGTGAAAACTTCAGCCTCAACTACCGAGTATTTAAACATTTTATGACCAAATTTTCGCCATAAAACGATGTCGACACATAAAAGTTAACTTTAATGGAGACAATTAAGTGCAACTATGTGGATGTGGATGAGGACGACGATGAAAATATGATGAAAGTTGCCAAAACAGAATTATGGTTTTCCACTCACAGCGATTACGATAGAAGTGTGGAACACAGCCGCAAACTCGCAGGGAGAAGAACATGCGGCACTCGGAGAGGCAGAGACCAAAACTATAAATTGGCACAGTTTGCATATCCTCTGCCTCATAATTAAAGCGGCAGCTTCTCTGTTTGGTGGTGAAACTGCAAGGAGGAACATAACGCAGATGGAGATAACAAGATGTGGTTTAACTCACGCTCGGGCCTCCTCATTCGTAAAAATCTCTAGGGCAATCAGCTCCACGGTGGTGTAATCACTTTCGGGAAAGGTGTAACGTTGCTTGGATATATTGGGCACATCGCCAGCACCATGAAAGTACACATCATAGGCAGTTGATAGATTTATGATTTGGGCATAGATTTCCCCATCCAATGGATGAACTGTAACACGATCACCATGATCCAACAAGCTCCAGTCCCCAGAGCGCCAGTAGCTAAAAGAGAAAATTCGGTGATGGATTCCTAATCAAATGAACACTCACTTGAATGTGTTGTACTGAGCCACCAGCGAGTTAACCGAGTGGCAAATGCCAAACTCTGTTTGTGTCTCGTAGATGAACATTTTGACGGCGGCGCCGCTGCTGATTTCCGGCTCAAAGGGCCATTTCAATTCATAAAGCAAATCCAAGTACTTGTCACTGGGAATGCCAAACGATTTGTTCAGCGGCAAAGTCTCCAGATTGTCGTATGTGAGGCTGGCAAGTTTGACAATAAAATCGCGGAAGTCCTCTTGATCCTCCTCGGACTGGAAATGCTGGGCATGGGCTCTGTGTGTGTGTGTGTGTGTGAGTAAAAAACAAAATTTCCTTGTCTCTGCCACTTACTCCATGTATTCATCCACTTTGATTTCATCGATGCGCTTATGTGGACACACCGTCAATGAGGGAAAACTGGTATTCCACACCAGCTTATTGCGATCCATGGAAATGACCATGGGTGAGGTTTGAAATCGCTGCCAAGTGCGTTGACTCAGCGAGATGATGCTGAACAGGGCAATGCAGATGAAGGCAAACCAAAGCATGCTAAAAAATTTTACAGTTGTGATATATGGAAATCGTAATAATTCCGCTGTTGTGTGTGCATTCTGCCAAAGGACATAAAAATCTATTGCGTGTAAATTTTTTGTAAGAATTATGGCCCAGTTGAGGCAAAAGTCAATGAACGCGTCAACCAACCCTTTTGGGTGCAAATGCGACGACAGCCAAAAAAAGAAAAGAAAATAAAAGAATGGCGCAGACTTACGCACACTAAAAACAACAAACGGAAAGCAGACGCCAAAAATCCTAGAATTTTCACATCTTGGCGACCGTGACAATGGCTCATAAAGGCTCTCTTATGTGCTTGGCTTTTAATTTTCATACATTTCCAAACATAAAATCCCTTTTGGACCCCAAATGCGACTGTCTTTGTAGGCATTCTCATCATCAAGTGTAGGTTGGCCATTTAGATGTTTTGTTTTATCATCTCCCAGCCATACACATACGTACATACAAATACACACACACATACTATTTGTGCGTGAATGAAGCTCAGTGATGCATATTGATGTTGTATTTATGCTGAAGGGTGGCTTTACAGCATTGTCAGTGTGCTGGCATGATATACGAATTGGTTATGTTGGTATTTTTGATATGTCTGTGAGATTTTTCAAGCATGCCAAAATGAAAAACTTAATGGATATGAAAACAATGTACGCATAAAATATATTCAACTAATATTTTTTTAGGTTTGGCATTTCCAACCTTGAAAAGAAATATCATGTCGAACAGAAAAATATCTCATAATTGTACAAATGTATCAGATAGCCCGTTTTTACACAAACAAAATATCATAATAAATGCCCTTCAAAATATGCTATGTTTATGAATATGCAATATTCATCAAAATATTTATTTCCCTTAATTTCTCTGATTATCTTGATAAATGTACAAATGGGGAAATGCATGAAGCTATGAATAACTTCTTATCAATTATCTAATTTAAATCGATACTTAATAAAGAAAATTAGGTTTGCATACTTTAAAGGGCATTTTTCATGATATTTTGTTTGGGTATAAACAGGGAAATACCCAAAACGAGTACGCACTTCTTAGGAACTAGACCACAGGTCGGCAACGCGACAATTGCGCTAAAAAAAAAAACAAAAAATAACTTTTTTAACAAATTTTAACTTTCTAGTTAACTTAATTTGTGGAGTTAGGGCCAAAAATGAGATTTTGAAGAGCTTTCATATCTTGCTGCTGAATTTTGATATTGAACCTGTAAATTAGACACAATAATCTAAAGTGAAGGCGCAGCCACTACATCATGTTCAATTTCGTTTCGTTCAATTAATAAGGTCAAGCCGTCAGCATCTTCGGAGGGTCAATGAATGTATGCTAGCTTCACTTTATTAATTCCACCCTGCGCACTAGACGGGCCCTTAAAAATAGATTTCATAATACCGTGCGGAAAAAGTTTTGTTTTGGTCCCAATAGATATAATAAAAATATTCGCAGCGATCGGACTTCATTTAGTGGACTTCATCCAAAACGGATAATTTGAAATATGGGTCATTCTTTTATAAACCGAACAGCTAAAAAATTTTTATTTTTCAATTTAATAAAAAAAAATCCAAAATTAGATCTCGACATGCCCACCAAAACGTAATTTGCGGTTTTGCACAAAATTTTTTTGTTAATTTTATAAACATTTTCAAAAATCGTCAAAAACGAAAAAATGGAAAAAAGGGTTTTTTAAAAACGTGATATCTCAGGTTTGGTTCATCGGACAGGTCTCAAGTTGATATTGGCGGAAAGTATTTTACTAGATCTACTCAAATTATAATTGTATAAATTTTTAAATTATTTAATAATATTAAGTAATTGTTGCTAAAAATTATTTATAATTTTTTCTCAGTGTTTACCACCATGATATAGCTTCTAAGGATAAACAATTTATTGCCCTAAATATAACTTAAATTTTGGTGTTTTCAAAAATATGGAGACTTTCATAGTTTAAAAGATATTAATTTTTGAAGTTATAAACAAATAATAGTTTTATAATTAGTTTAGTTTTTAAGCTTAGTTTTTAAGCTTTTTGGTTGAAACTTGGCAAGAGGGCGTTATATTTATCAAGCTTTTCAAAAATGTCAACTTCACGCGGATCGGACGACTATATCATATAGATGCCCTACAAATGCTGAATTTAGTAGTGTTATAAATGACTTTGCAAGCTCCGGCCAGCCTAATTCACAACAAAATTCAATTAATCATTGCATTCGTATGGCAGCTATATGATATACTCATCCGATCCGCCTGATGTTAACATTTTTGAAAAGCTTGATAAATATAAAGCACACGTGCCAAGTTTCAATCAAACAGCTTTGAAACTGACTGCATCGCGAAGCTTTTTTTAAGGGCATCTTTTAATTTGTTTATAAATTCAAAAATTCATAACTTTTAAACCATAAAACTCTCCATCTTTTTGAAAACACCAATATTTGAGTTATGTTTAGAACATTTGATTGTATATCCTCAGAAGCTATAACATGGTGGGTAACACTGAGAAAAAATTATTTGTAATTTTTAGCAACATTAACTTAATATTATTAAATAATTTAAAAATCTATAAAATTATAATTTGAGTAGATGCAGTAAAAATCTTTCCATCGATATCAACTTGAGACCTATCCGATAAACAAATCCTGAGATATCACGTTTTTAAAAAACACTTTTTTTCCATTTTTTCGTTTTTGACGATTTTTGAAATTGCTCATAAAATTAACAAAAAATTGTTGTGCAAAACCGCAAATTACGTTTTGGTGGGCATGTCGAGATCTAATTTCGGATTTTTTTTATTGAAATGAAAAATAAAAAATTTTTTAGCTGTTCGGTTTATAAAAGAATGGCCCATATATGGGAAATATAGGGGAATATCATAGCAACATTTAAAATATAAATATTGTATATTTTGTGCCTTAGCTTGGTCAAAATCACGTCAATACAGCCAATTTTTCTAACTGTATTGGTTTTTTGTAAGATTATATTTATATAAAAACAAGTGAGAAAGAAACTGTAGGAGATATTACGTTTTTTCCAAATTGAGGTGGCGGGAGGAGGCGTGGCAAAAATTGAAAATAATCTTGATCTGCCTGCAAGTATAAGAAGCATTTGTCCCATGCATGTCAAACCTCTATCTCTTACCATCTCTGAGATCTGTTTGTTCATACGGACGGTCGGTCGCACGGACAGACAGACGGACATGGCTATATCGTCTCCCTGTTACATACTTTTGCACAAACTTAATATTCTCTATTTACCTTTGGTATAGAGCAGGGGCGCCCATGCCTATTGCGCATGACACGCATGTGTTGTTGTTCTACGCAAAGGAATAGCCTGCGCGCATTCGATTTGCGCATGCCATAAGCCAGCAAAAAACAAAAACAAATTCTATGCCTGCGCTGTGTTTTGTTGTTGTCGCGCTCTGACCTGCAACAACAACATCATATGTGTCTCTCTTTTCTCTCTCCCATGTCTCTCGCAAACTCGAACACAACAACAAAATGCTTATGCGTACGGCTGAACGCTTGTCGCGCTATCGAGTATGATTTGCGTAGCAACGACCACACATACACACAAACAAGAATCGGTTCTCTCTCTCTATCTCATTTTTTTGTTATTGCTTGAAATATATTTGGCGTTTGTGTATTGTTCTGGCGCGCGGGTAAACTCGTTCTGGGCACCCCTGGTATAGAGTATAAAAAGTTTGTCCGCGATCGGACTACATTCAGCGGACCCGGGCTCGCCTTTATATATATTTTAAGCGTAAACTTGGTTAGAATCATATCAATACTGTCAATTTTGCTCAGTTTTATTTCAAGTTTCGGATTTAATCTCTAAAATTGTAAAATTTTTTTTAAAGTGTTATTTCTTTTTAAATTCTTTTAGGGAAATGTCATAGCATTATTTTAAATATAAATTTTGAATACTTTGAGCGTAAACTTTTTAAGAATCATAATAAAATAGAACATTTTTCTAATTTTTGTGAGTTTTTTTTTGGTTTTTTCCTTTAAGATGAATTAATATATACGAGATTCTGATTTTTGCTCTTTCCCGGGCGGAAGAAGTATCGTTTTGGTCTTAAGAGATATAATAAAAAAGTTTGGTAGCAAAAAAAGTAAATCAGAAAGAAAACTTATGTAATTAAAAAAAATATTAATTAAAAAATTAAATACATTTTTTTCAGCGTTCACCTTGCAAGCACAAAAGGTTCTTACAACATGCCCAAGCCTTTCTTAAAGTGAGGACAAAATATTCATAATACGACACCCTCTGTTCACGGTTAAAAAAAAAACTGGATTACTCTACTTTTTTCAACGAATGGGATTGATTTCGGTAGATTAGAACGATTTGTTTTCTGAGAGTAATAGCTAATTAAATATCTCTGATGAAATAGGACATGTTCTATTTGTGAGAGATTCTCGTTAGAGAAGTTTGAGAATCGACTATTTAGAGATATATGAATTGTGCAAAGGCAGTTTTAGGCTAACAAAAATATTGGATGGCATTTTTAACAGAAACAAAACTTGATTTACTGTATAAAAGATACGCCTACAGGCGAACAGAAATGTTTTTTAGTCTAAGCAAATTCTAATACATTTAATGCCCGGCATTTAAAAAATAGTTTAACAAAAATAAATTGTGGTAATTTTGAGTTCACTGAGTTTTATTTCAACTGCGGCTTTTTGCCAAACCCTTTGACTCTCATCTAAATGCAATGCTGGTGGTAGTGCCCCTTACCAAAATCCCTCTCCACACTTACCCACACCCACACACACATACATAGATGCAATTGCGTGTTTTGCATTTGTAGTTTTTGGTTTCAGGATTATGCAGTCATGCACCTGCCAACTCCCTCTGCATTCCTTCTTCCGCTCGCCTAGTTACCATATCAACGCTTGTGAAATTGAGGTTATCACATGTCAGCGACACAGACTCTTTTTCTACTGTCTCTCTGGCTTATGCATTTTAGCTCAAAAATATTTTTGTTCCAAATGTGTGGGGGAGTTAGAGGCAGCTTAAGTTGGGTTTTCTTTTTTTTTTTTGTGTGGTTTAATCCAGAAATTTGTGCGTCACAAGCTGATTTTTTGTCATGGCAAAGCATATTTTTGTGATGAAATAGGAAAGTATATAAAATAGATGACGAAAAAAAAGAAAGCACCAAAAATTTGTGTGCGTGTGGGAAGAAAGTGTATTAATTAAAAGCTGAAGGAGTAGGCACAGCCCCCATCTTCCACCTGTCAACTAAGCTTTTGGGGGCTGTCCAAGAACTAACAATAATTGTAATTGAGCTTGAGAAACAGGAGGGGACCCCACTATACTGAGAGAAATTACATAAATTATTGAAGAAAAATGTGTGGGTTTTTGGTCTTACCCAGGACGTTTAAGGGCGTTCCTGCAAATGTTGAGTTAAGCAGGGGTCGGCAATGGAAGCAGAGAAGTTGCCAATATAACCTTTCAAAAGTTTCCTTTCTTGTTTCGGCCGCTAAGAGAAGAAAGACCTTGTGCTTAGCACACTGCCAACTTTTTTCTGCTGACTTGCAACTATTACAGAAGCCGCTGAAACTCTGCCAACGTCTCTGCTCCCAATGCCGACCCCTGCTAAGAACATTTCACACAACAAACGAATGTATTTGCTTTCATTTTACCTAATTTCTTGCAGTGCATGATGTCCTTGGCCTGACTGTTATCCACTAATTAACCCTCTGGCTGCTGGTCTGACAGTTCTAACGTCCTCAACCCCCATACCCTCCCCCGCCCAGCTGTTATATCCTGTCCATGTCTGCCACCGGTTAGGAGAGAGTGTGTTACCAATTTAAGCCTTGCCCAGGCAGCCAGCCAACTTTAGTGTAATCCTGTTTGTCATGTCATGTCAGTTTTAAGGATTTATTGCACTCGCATACAAAAATACAAAATATTACTTTCACCCAAACGAAAGCCGGAAAAGATGTAGAAAAATGTATTTCCCTTCCGTGAGTGTGTGTGTGGGAAAATTTATGCACAAGTTGGAGAGGCTGACACGCACTTCCCTATCGGAATCTCTGCACGTGGCCGCGATTTGGAACACTTTAAGTCCCCGGCTTTATAGTTTAGTGTTTTTTTTTGTGGTTTCGATGGCGAAAACCAAAACGAAAGTTAATCCTTTTGGGTGAAAGTTTTCGTTGCGGTTCCGCTTGTTGGATCGGTAATGAAGTCTAAATTTAATTTCGCTGGCAAATTAATTGAGTGGAAATGTTTAGGGTGGGAAGGCAATTTATTGATCGCGCACCTGCCCATTCACTCACCGTTCCACAAAATTCAAACCAAGTTTGGCCAAATAGATGAAGCCATGTATGGAGGAGCCCTGCAGAAATTCGATTATGAATTCCTGGAACTTTGCCAAGCAAATACGACGGTCGTCCAGCTCCTGCTCCTGTTCGTCCTCTTGTTCCCGTGATGGTTGCCAGAGCGTTGGTCGTCGAAAGCTGCGCACGCTGCGTCTGTTCTGATTAATGGTCACGTTGTCATCGTCATTAGCATTCGCAATTGTTGTTCTTGCAGTCACTGTAAATGCAGCTTTTGCTGTTGCTGTCCTTGTTGCAGGATTATGCTGATGCCTTTGAGCGGTGCCTGGAAATAGCAATAGGCCAGGTCCTGTTTTGGGTCGTGAATGTGTCCCGTTAAGCTGGCCGAGTGAGGCTGTCGATGCTGTCAACGCAAAAGAGCCGGTTGTGCTGAAGGATTCATCACTGTCGTTGCTTTTGTGCGACATTTTGCTTAGCTAAATGGGGAAAAAGTTTATTATTAGGTATCGATTGATTGGTGGCAATAGAAATTGATTTTGTTTTTTGAAAGTTTTCAATTTGGTGGAGCCCCTCAGATCCGTTCTTAATTTAAAGGGAAAGAATGGACAAATCGTACCCTTGGCGTAACCTTTTTACCTTAGTTTACCTTTTACCTGGAATTTTGCAAATCTGAAACAAACTTGATCTGCGTACGATATATACCTTTTTACATGCAAAAATTTGTATCTCTATCTCTTATAGTCTCTGAAATCGACGCGTTCATACAGACAGACGGACAGACGGACGGACGGACAGACGGACACGGCTTAATCGACTCGGCTGTTGATGCTGATCAAGAATATATATGCTTTATAGGGTCGGAAATGCTTCCTTCTCCCCGTTACACACATTTGCACAACTATAAAAATGACAAGAAATAACGAATACTATATTAATTCTTCCATACGATTGGCCTTTTCATTTTACCCTTCATTTCTGTCATAAGCTAGGTATTCAGACGCTCAAACTTTTGTCTGAGTCCCTCTAATTACACAGCTCAGGAAATCCGCAACCAACAATTCGCTACGACAATAAGCATAGACCTGCCAACTCGTTTTCTCGAAAACAGCTGTTTAATAGTCGAAGGGGGTAATTGTCCACACCTCCGTTGCCTCCACAACTCACCGCGAAACAGTCTTTAGCCTTTGCAGTCTCCACAGACCATTATAGTAGTGTCTCCTCAGACTTACTGAGGTAGTTTCCGTTGCTTCCACTTCTCCTGTTGGTACCAATGTGGTAACCTACCAGCTGCCTTCCGTATTCACCTAATTCGCCTGAAAAGTATGATCTTTGAGTCGATGGAGCTGGCTGTGGCTTTGAATATAACCTGTGGCTTAATGTACTAATTATAATCGTCGTTATAGCAGTACGTCTTAGTGGTCAAGTTCTGCTCCCGCTGGCCAAAATACTTATACTTCCATCTGCATCTGCATTGCATCTGATCTCTGAATTTCTCCTAGTGACTTTCATTATCAATTTTATAAAATCTTTAATATTATTTGAATTTGTTCGCCAATTTTTTTTAAACAAACAACAGCTGACTTATTTACTGTTGCCTGGTCACTCTACAGCATTATCAAACAAATTCCGCTCCGACAAAATTTCATGTGTCTGAGTACCTAGATCAGCGTTGGCCCTCGGTTTCATCCCGGGGCCGAAAACAGTTCGCTATTCACACGTACATTACCCGAACGCTTGCCGAAGCACCGAGAGAGTAAGAAAGCGTCAGTCGCTTGACAGAGTTCGAAGCGAATAGGTCGAAGCAAGTTCACGGAGGTTTGTTTTTGCACACTAATACACTCTCACTTTTTGGCCTCGCCCTCGCTGGCCATCGCTGACCTAGATATATCTTAACGAGAGCGCAAGTTAAATTCGGCTCTAACCGACTTCGATATACCTGTTACGCATGAAAAAACATGTTTAACAGTGTTCCTGCGTTCCTTAGGGGTGAACATCTGAAAAGTATGCAACACTTTTTTAACTCGGCTATTTTTCACATCATTGCTTATAACCGCTCATCCGATCTCATCATTTCAGCGAATCGATTCATTTTGATAATTACTAAATATCTCTAGAAAGTACGAATCGTTTATCTTTAAAACTGTAGAAGAAATAACGTTTTTTCCGAATTGCGGCGGCGGGAGGGGGCGTGGCCAAAATTTAAAACAAACTTGATCTGCGTGCAGATAAAAGAAGCATTTGTCCTGTACATGTCAAACCTCTATCTCTTACCATCTCTGAGATCTAGGTGTTAATACAGACAGACGGAAAGACGGACATGTCTATATCGACTCGGCTGTTGATGCTGATCAAGAATATACATACTTTATATGGTCGGAAATGATTCCTTCTGCCTGTTACATACATTTGCACGACCTTAGTATACCCTTTTTACTCTACGATTAAGGGGTATCAAAATGATGACATTTCCCACGCAAAAGTACTCGCTACTTGCTGGCAGTACTCGTAATTTGTTGATTGGAATTTAAAAAGTAGAAGGAATTTTATTTAAAATATAAATTAGTAAGGGCGATTTTTAAACGCGGCATCAGAACTACACAACTATGGATTAAATTGCAATAGGTAACAAAGTGCAGTTTACAGAAAGAGTGGTGGTGATTTCACATAATTTTCGTGTGAAGAACATGGTCCATGTGCTCAAAGTTGTTTAAAATGGCTCAAAACGTGGCGAGCCCAGATATGTGATCAATCTTGCAGTAATACAATATACAGAAAATAGGTTTAGTTTTGTTGCCTTATGTGTTATCAAAAAACTTGCTGGGGGAAAGCGATTGAACAATCTAAAAAGCGTTGAATCAACCCTTAGAGTTGAGAAGGTTTTAATAGGTTCGCTAACCATACCTTAGATTTTTTTTTAGATTTTTTAAGGTCTTGTTCTTCCTAAACAAAAAATCCTTAATATATAAAAGATTTATATTTCGGCATTTTCTTCTTGGGAATACTCAGTCAAGTGGCGAACCAATGTGTTGTCCTTCTCAATGATGGTCGCTTTGCATGCTTTGTTTCGACTGTATTTTGATCCTAAATGGAACTTGAAATATAGGTAGCGAGTGCAGTTTTTGGTTAGGAATCATTGTATGAATCAATAAGGAAAACTGCAACTATTTCTAGATCCTGTAAGAGAATGTGTTTGGAGCTATTTTGAGGAAAATCTTACAATTTATTTACTAAACATATGCAGCTAACGACCATTTAATTCTAATTTTGATTGGTGTGACCGCATATTTTAAAGACAAAATCTCTAAATGATACTTTAAATAATTATACATCACTTCACCCTTTTATACCCCAAATATCTACTTGTTGTCCTTTAATTTTTAAGATTTAAAGCCTTAATGCACAAACAAAAAAAAACAAACATTGTCAATGCTTTTCCGCACTTTGATTAAAGAAACAGCTGTTCAACTT
Source organism: Lordiphosa clarofinis (assembly GCA_018904275.1). Taxonomy (NCBI): domain Eukaryota; kingdom Metazoa; phylum Arthropoda; class Insecta; order Diptera; family Drosophilidae; genus Lordiphosa; species Lordiphosa clarofinis. The sequence goes on from JAEIGQ010000131.1 coordinate 111,379, forward strand.
CATAATGTATCCTTGCATTACACATAATGGCATTAAGCTCTGATTTTCCCCTTCCGTATTACAGTTTATTCTTCATTAAACATAAATATGTCGCTTTAAATATGTTTTTGTGGCATGAAATCAGGCGGACAGGCTCAACAAACAATAAATCATTATTGAAGTTTTTAATGCGCTTGAAATTATGCCTCGCTGCCTGGAGTCCATTGAATGACATCAACGTTGTTGCCATTCAATGTGCAGCCTGATGACCCTCTGGTTATGGGAATACTCCTCATCAGCAGCATCAGCACAAATGTGGTTAAGATTTAATTCATGAAACGTTGATGAAGCAGCCATTGAGGGCTAATTGGAAGATCGTAAGATTGTAACGAGTATTTCAGGGTTGCCGCTGCTCATACTCAATTTGAGTCTGTCAAATGGAAATGTCATTTGTTACATGTCAGAGCTGAAAAGGGCAAGTAATTTAAGCACGCCAATCAAATTATAGAAACAATTCCTCAATCCTTACATAGATTATGGATTCACCCGATACCAAGTTGTATCTGTGCAGTCACTGCTTTCGTCGTTGCCTGTGGAATGATTTGTCTGTTCAGGAGCATCGTTGCCCTCGCTGCCGCCTGCCCAGCAAAGGTTGCGCCATCTGTGACAAGGAGTTCGAGCCACGCGACAAAACTCAGCTTTACTGCAAACGTTGTGATTTCTATTTGCTTAAGCATGCAGCTGTCCAGCCACCACCCATACAAGAGGAGAAGGAGACCAAGGATCAGGAGGCTGAAACCACCAGATCAAATACAGCTTCGGTATTGGAACGTTGGCTGGAGATTAAGACAGCAGCTGGCATTGTGGAGGATACGTATCCAAGTGATTGATAAATAAATATAAAACGATTAAATAAATCCTACTTTCAACCTGATCTCGTACAAGCCAAACAAACAGCATTAAGTTTGACAACCCATCGATGACATCAAAGGGATCTTGCCATGTTGCAACTGCGTCCCCCGTAAACTGGATTAAAATTTCATTTAAATTTGCATTTAAATGAGAGCAGCATGGGGGTGTTGTCAAAGTAAATGCCTTCGGCCATCCCATTCAACTCATCCGCTGTTTGTGGGGACAAAGGCCCAGCCAGACGCAGTCGCAGACTCGGACTCAGACGCAGACTCCTGGACTCGCTTACATGGGCAACATTAAAAGCTTTTTGCATTTTTTAACATTGAGACTCAGGCCCAGCAGTTGATTACCTTTAGCAGTTGATATGCCGTGGCGGGTGGTATAGCCGGGGGTGGGCGGCTTGGTCAGTTGGCTACTGCATTTTAATGGGTATTATTTAAAAAATGTATTTTTTACAATTAAATAAACGATTTTCCCAGTGCCCTTATGGCGACCCAATTCGAACTTGGGTGCCTTTTGCGTGTTAATTAAATTGCAAGAAGGCCTAAAGGACATTTTAATTGGCCTACAATCTGTGAGTGTGTGTGTGTGTGCGTTTGGAGGCCAACGAAGTGCATTTGACTGCACACTTAACCTACTCAATTGATTATCTCTGTAAAGCAAAAGGGTTTCTCCTAGTCTCTCTCTCTCCTTCTGGTGAAATAACAAATTTTCCAATTTGTTTCTTGATTTATTTTCACGCCAATTTCTTGGCAACCACCTCCGCCTTTGCCAGCAACGCTGCCATCTGACATTTGTTTATTTATTTGGTTTCATGTTTTGTCTTCCTTCGCTGGTTGCGTGAAATCACGAATGAATGAATGACTGCCCCAGCCACAGCCATGAATATTCATGGAACAGGAATAGCAGGAACAGCAACAGCAACAACAACAACAACAACAACAACATACAGCTTGCATTTCCGCTCTATGCGCCAAACAATTCGCACAGCCATTTTGTTGTCCACAGCAGCCAGGAACTATCGACTAAAGGCAGAGCATATTTATACCCTAAAACTTGGGGAACTCATCCTTCAGGTAAACACTCCGATTCAGTTGATTAGAGCACGTATATGTTAGTTCCACATTCCAAATTGGTTTTTTGCATTAATTCTAAAGTTTAACGGCCAATGCGTACTCTTGTTGTTTCGCGCATAGCTAAATTGGAACAATAACTTCATATGTTTTCTCTCTAAGAAAGAGATCTCACCAATGCCTCTTGCGAAATCGAACGTAACAACAAATATGCATTGGTGGTTTTCACCGTTGAACTTTTTGCTGGCGACGAATGATTTTGTGTGCTTGAGACAGCTACGAGCACACACACATCAACAGGCAATAATGGTCTTTCTTTTTTCTTTGGTTGTTGTTGCTTCAGAAATATTTTCTTTATTGGTAGTGGTATGCTGCCGTAAGCTGGCGCTGCGTAAAATCTTTACGAACGATAAAAATGTGTCTCCTGTAAAATTACGTCACGTCAAACTTTTAAGGTATCAATGGTCAAAGCTGGTAAAAATGCCTAAAAAAAAATGACCGCGATGGCCAAATATTTGTTGAACTGTGTAGTCCCCATTTGATGCAGAGCTTGGTGGAATGGTTAGCTCTGTTTACGATATTTTAGAAACGTTTTCCATAGGAAATACAATTTTTTAAAATTTTGTGGCTTATATTCACAATGTCACTCACGAAACACGTATGGATCACTGATGCTCGCTCTCTGTGTTTGTTCACAATCACGGTTCCTTCTAAGTCTGCACTAAAGCAATATAGATCAAAAGCATATATAATGGCTTGTTCTTAATTCCACTTCGGTTTTCGTATAATCGTTTGTACTTAGAACTCTATGTTGATAAGATTGTATGGAAAGTGACATTTATATTTACGGTTACTAGATCCGCTTTTAGTAAAAGTGGAATTGCTGAGGCAGTTAGAACCGTCAGCTCAATGCCAAGTGGACTCAATACTTAGAATAATGAAGCCTCGATCTGGTAACCACAGATTTCCTTTACACCTTTCATTCATTTTGTAAGAGGAAAATGGCCAATTCAATCGTGTATACGAAAACCGAAGTGAAATTAAGAACAGTCCTGATAACTTGCTTTAAACATCGATAACATTGATATCATTGTCGATACTATTAATGTGTGTGTATTTTGCCAGTCATCGTTTGTTGTGACCCGCCATAGATTTATCGAAGCCAACTTCATATTGTAAATAAGGAAAAATTTAAATTCCTCATGAATTATCTATGATATTATTTGATTTATTGATTTCTTTATTTGAAATTCATTTCTTTTATTGAAATTCATGGGATAATATGGAAATAAAAATATTTGATTTTGTTGTTAATTCGCAAAACAAATTTTTTTCGATAGAACTATCCATACTAGTATAATACTATCGAAGTTCAAACTATCGATGGCGCCGACTATCGATGTTTAAACTTTATTTTTAATTTTTGCCTCTAGTGAAAACAATACATTTAAATTACCAAATTATTTGATTTGTCTATCAATAAGCCAGTGATTAAAGACGGAACATACCAACTTTATTAATGTTGCCAATTATACGTCCCGTATGAAAAGGTTGATTTGGAATGTTACAACTTAACTTATGCTTTATTTCCCATTTCGAAGTCGTAGTATCACACTAGGTCGGACCACAAAAGGGGCGATAAGGTCTCAGCATTCCCAAAGCCTTGGTTTATAATAAATAATCGTGAAAATCGAAAAATTCTATTTGAAGTCTATTTAAAGATTAGTTAAAGAAAAGTAGGCGTTATGAGATATGTACAAAAACTTAAGAAACTATTCGCGTCCGTTAAAACTCGCCTTTTTTTTTGTTTTGAATTTTTTTTACGCTTATTATACATCAAAAAGTATCAGATGGGGGTAAGAGCATGACCTTAAAAACTTCATACTCATGGGGTAAAATGGGATCAAATTCATCTTGATATTATTCTGATTAAAATTAACTTTTCCATTTCATTTGGTAAGAATATAATACCTTTCTGATCCAAAATCATATCATTTATATAAATTGATATTAAATATATCCTAAAAATGCAACAATGATATGTTATAACATCGACTTGAAATTTTTAACATTTCAATAAAATATATTTTCAAATCGGAGTAAATTTTATATGAAAAATTTCACGTTTTTTTCTCGGTGAAGTGTTTGGATTCATATCAACAAAAGCGGATCTTCGGTTGCTCTGTTGTTGCCTACGAGCTACTCGATACCACAAAGAATCATCTTATTAAGATTTTCTGAAGGATTTTATTAAATATGTAAAAAATTAACTATGCTTTATTTATGTTGTGGAAAAGACAAAACTCTTTTAATATTTTATAATAGAGAACTGTGTAATTGTTTAAAGCTTACCTTATCTAAAAAGATGATTTGGATTCAGTTGGTCTTAAGAGGAAATTTGAGTTACAAACTAAAATTGCATTTGTTTAGTGAACAAAGCAAGCCAGAACTTGTGTGTGTTTCGTATACAAAAAAAGGTGCATTGTATTCATTCAATTTGATGAAAAGTAATATTTCCATTGGCCAAATGCATTTCTAATTGAAAATATGTACATGTGTAGAACAAGAGTATTTTCGTGTTCGTGTTGCCTTGGAGAGTTTCTTACTTGTATCTTGTATCTTTTTGTTGTTGCTTGTCTACGACTGCCTTGTTTTTGCACGCAGCTGCTTCTTGCCGAGATGCTGCAAATTGTTTGGTTTTTATTGTTATTGTTGTTCTTGTTGTTGTTGCTTTCAGTTGGCCAACAACATTTTGCGGTTGCGTGTGCAACAGTTTTCCTTGGCTCACAAAAGTAGGCAATGCTTTTTTTTGTGTCCACCACCAAAGAGGAAATTTAATTAAATGAGAATTTTAAATGCTTGAAATTATAATTGTAACCGGCAACTGCTACACTTAGCTAACGAATTGTAACTGTAATCAGCTCACCGTTTGCAACTGACTTTTGTCCTCGTGTTTCATGATATTTAGGCGCAAAATTCCTTTGTTGGTTATTGAGCTCATGAGAAACTAGACAGCTGGCTTGAAATTTGAGGCGTGTGGATTTGATTGCACACGGACAATGGCATTTGTGCTTGATACTGATTGGGTGGCACAGTGGGGCAGGTGATTAAGGAAAGTTGGGTTATGAATGATGATTTGTCTGTTCATTGCATTCTATTTTCTGTCTGTTTCAATTTTTGTATAGTTTTAATTATTTAAATATGTAGACTGTGAAAATATTTAAAAATAGCTGCCAATACGTTTCGATAGTTTAGCTTTAAGGTATTTTGAAGACAGTGATAATGCACTATGGGGAATTTTGCCAAATATTAGGCATAAACCCCTTTTCTAAAAGTGCTCAAAACTTAAATTTTTTTTGTTTCATTAGACCACAAATACATCAGTCTTCAATGTTACATACCACGAATTTTGATTTAACAGAGCTCTGTTAAGTGAGCAGCTGGTAAAGTCAGGTTATGCTAACGAATGACAGTTCAATGTTATGTGTTTTCGCTGCAATTTGTAATTGCCAAATATTAATGAAAACAGAAAGTTTTGTCGAATATTTTTGATTGAATCTAATCGTTGTGGTATGTGTTTTAGTGCCTTTAATCTGTAGAAATTAATCGTGGCGTCCCTGTATTTGACGGTATTCGTGATTCATCTCACAAAAAAAAAATTGGAAAGAAAATTCAACTTTGCGCAGTCCTACCAAATTTTGTTTAGATTTGTTAGAGCTGGGACTTTTTCCACCTTTTAGAGCTATCAATTCCGCTTCGATTCACTTTTGCTCAACCGCATCTACGCGCATCTTTTTGCAAAATTTCACTTTTTAGGACACAACCTCATTTTCTCCAATGCCTACTTGCAGCCAAAGAAAAAAAGTGACGAGTCGAGAAGATGTTATTTTCGATTGCTGTAAAGAGAGGTTGGGCCAAAGTCTTTCAGTCGCATATGAAAGATATTTAAAAGAAAAAAGGAAGGATATTTTGTGCAATTCTGGAGATGAATCGCGAAAATTTAACCGAATAAGCAACAAATGAACGCAGAAGTCAATTCTAAGCCATTGAGCAGAATATGAACACAGAGAGTCGTTCGCGATGGTCATTAACGCTAAAGCGTAAGAAATCGTGAAACAAGCTGTTGGAGATAAAATGGTAGAAGTTAGAGATAAAATGGTAGAAGAACAAGCACAGCTGCTCGTAATAAGTAAAAACGACTAGCGACCAGCAGCAGTCAAGATAGTTTCGTAAGGCAAAAATGATCCGAAATTTTATAGCTAGTATTGTGCAGTTAGAATGACAGTAAGAACAGAACAGAAATCGAAAAAAATAAATGAGACGCATTTTTTTAGGAAATCCGATATTCCGTAAAGTTTGCGGCCGAAAAATATGTTTCCTATTACGCGTCAATGATGGTACTTCATTCTTATGTAAAATTGCAAGAAAACCCCATTTTTTCTTGTAAATTTTTTTTTTTTTAAAGGCGGGTTGAAGTGCTACCACGCCCACTTTTTAGCACGTATAGAGCAACGGTATACCTAACATAAGGCAAAAACTAGACCGCAATATCTTGCTTAGTTTTTAAGTTATTAATTAATGCCTGTTTTTTGGGAAAATTCCCCATAGTGTAATGGTAACACAGTAAAGTAAGTGACGAGACAATGACGCTGTATATAATGAACAAAACAAACTCGTATTGATAATGTATATATTAAACCGTGTAAATAGTGTGTTATTAAAACCTTGAAATTTCCTTATTTTACCCCACTGTGTTTCAGTGTGCGATGCTGGTATACAAGTTCAGATTGTATTGATTTTTCAGCCCCTAATTACTGGCCATAGATGCGGAGGGCTTAGGTCAGTCGTTGGTTGCTTGTTGCGTAATTGTGGTGGCCAGATAAAATCTTTACCCGAGCTAAGGGCACGTAATCAGCTGTGGTTGACCGAACCCACTTTATGTGTGAGTTTTGAGGTGTTGTTGAATTGAATGGGGGAAATCAGCTCACCTTTGACTTTTCAATACGTTACACTTAAAATTTTTCACTTAAAAATGTCTTGGTTTTGCAGCATCTTTTCCAACTTCAATGCACGAAGTGTTTACAAAATTTTGGAGCAGAGCAAAAGGGCTATGACTTGTCGGGAGATTGTGGAACTTGTGGCTCCAGTCCATAAGCATTTGACAATGAAAGAAGTCGAACTAAAGGTACAAGAGACTCTGGCAACAGGCATACGTCAGCAGTATATTCTAAAGCTTGGAGAGACCTATCTGATTAACTTGGAAGGAAAAGAGCGAATGAATGTGTTAGCTGAGGAAGGTTGTGACTATTTGTTGATAATTCGAGCCTTTGGAATGTTGTTCTTAGAAAATACTATTTATCAACATTTTGATGATACCAAGGATAGATTTTATTGAGGAATAAATTCGTTTCCTCCATTCCCACAAATTTGACATTGTATCACAGCTTCCCACCAAACACCAGTCTCATCAATTTAATAACGCTAAATTAATCACAGCCTCCCTTCTTCTCCCAAAAAAAAAATCCCACCCACCACTTCACATGATTTTGAACTAGAAACGAAACATGTATCCTCCTTCACTTTTCATTCTTGAGTTTGATAATGGCAAACACTGCGTAGTCCATTAGGAGGGTTGTCCGCCTTGGCCACGCCTCCTATTTTAATTTTACACAGAACTCGTTGAAGGAATCAATGTATCCACCAAAAGAGAGAGAGGCCAATGCAGCTGTATAAATTTTACATTTGTTTCCTTTCAATTTAACATTGTGTACTTTTGGTATTGTTTTGCTTTTCTTTTTCTTTTCGTCTTTGCTCTGCAAAGTAAAAGAAGCAACGAACGAGCGATAGCAGCGTTTCGCCTGATTTCGCAATATTTATGATTAGCAATTTATTATTCATCATTTTCGAGTGGGCAAACAGAGAGGCAGCAAGGAGCTCTGCCATTAACTTGCACTTAATTTGATTAAGAAAAACCCATGTTTACATGCGCTGCATGCTAGGAAATCTATCAAAAAATAACAGCGCAGGGAAATCGATGGATGGAGAAGCTGCCCGCTTAGCTGAGCTTGATTTGTGTACATTATTTATGGGTGCTTCCACAGAAAACCCCCAAATGCTTCGTTTGAAAGTGAAATTCTCTTGTTCCAATCACCCTTCCTTCCTAATGGCAAACTGTCACATGCAAATGTCTTTGTAAAAGTGAGAAAAATTATGCCTTCTTTTGGGTAAGGAACAAATCACAGCACATGGCACAGCAGGCATTAGCTTCGTATTACGCACAGAACCGACAAAAGGGACAAACTGACACAAGTGCAACAGCAGGACAAACGACAACAGACAAAATTTTATTGATGTTAATTTAATGCAGAAGAAATAAAAAAAGCGGCGGCGTCGCTGCAACGGAAATACGGGAAAAAATCCAAAAAAGAGTCAAGGCAGGGCGAGTCCGACATCGAAATAAAAGATTTGCATATAAACAGGCGTCGATTTACACAGGCTCATACACACACATGCACATACAGTGTATGGAGCAGTGGCGGGCTAAGAATATTCTTCAAAGGGGATGATTTCAATGGATTAATCGGAGGGACATTCCAAAGGCTCCAAAAAAGACTAAAGAATCTATAAGAAATGAAAAGAATGTTAAGGAAGGAAACAAATGTGGCGGTATGAGAAGAGAAAAAAGAGAAGAAAGAAACATAAAAGGAAGAAAAAAGATTAGGCAAAGGCAAAAGAAAGAAAGGCAGAAGAAGCACAAAAAAGAGAAAGATGGAAGGAAGAAGGAAACGATAGGAATTCGAAAGGATTAAAAACAGAAAAGAAAGGAAGCGGCAAAAAAATGAAATTGAGATGGAAGGAAGAGGAAAGTAAAATGTAAAGGAGAAGAAAAGAACAAGAAAAAAGTAGAAGAAAGATGAACAGAAGAACATTTCCAAAAAATAGAAAGAAAGAAGAACGGTAACTAAAGTAGGAGAAGAATGGAAAGGAAAGAAAAAAAGAAAAAGAAAAGAAAGAAGGAGAAAAAAAAACGAAAGAAGTATGGGATAATGAAAAATAGAAGAAGGAATAGAAGAAAATAGAATGAGACACGAAAAACGAAAGAAAGGAAAGTAGAAAGGTAAAGGAAGAAAAAGAAAAGAAAGGAAGATACAAGCAATAGAAAGCAAGGATAAAAGCAGAAGTTAAAAGAGTGGAAAGAACGAAGGAAGAAAGGAAAGAAAAACAAAAGAATGAGGAACACAATAAGAATGGGAAAAGATAGAGGCAAGCTAACTTCGGCTCGACCGAAGTTTATATACCCTTGGAGCTTTATATATGCCCGACAGTTGGTATGGCAGCTATACTATATAGTGGTCCGATTTCGAAAAATCTTGCTGAAATTAAGTGAAATCATTGAAAACTTATAAATACGAGCGTTGGGAGCGATAACATTGAAAACAGAAAAGTTTTTCTCACTAAGATTTTTTTCCAGTCCTAACTTTTGTATGGCAGCTATACTATATAGTAGTCCAATTTCGAAAAATTTTGGTTAAATTGTGTGAAATCATTGAAAACTTATAAATACGAGCGTTGGAAGTGATTACATTGAAAACAAAACATTTTTCCTCATTAAGACTTTTTTCCAGACCTAACTTTTGTATGGCAGCTATACTATATAGTAGTCCAATTTCGAAAAGTTTTGGTGAAATTATGTGAAATCATTAAAAACTTATAAATACGAGCGTTGGGAGCGATAGCACTAAAAACAAAAAAGTTTTTCTCACTAAAACTAGTTTTTCAACCGATCGTTCCTACGGCAGCTATATGCTATAGTCATCCGATCCGGCCGGTTCTAACAAATGTGCAGCGTATTTGTATCAAAAGACTTCGTGCAAAGTTTGGTTAAGATAGCTTTAAAACTGACGGAGGAGATAGCATAGAAACAGACGGACGGACAGACATGGCTATATCAACTCCGCTCGTCATGCTGATCAAGAATATAATACTTTATGTGGTCGGAGATGCTTCCTTCTATGCGTTACAAACATCCGGACAATTTTAATATACCCTCTCCAAGGGTATAAAAAGTAAGATGGAAGGAAGAGGAAAAGAAGATAGAAATAGCAAAAAAAAATAAAGAAATAGGCTGGAAAATAGAAAAAAGGGAGCATGTAATAAGAAATTAAGAGGATAGAAAGCTAAAAGAAGGAAACTTGAAACGGTTAAAAAAGAACGAATGAAGATGAATTGAAAAAGAAAAGAAGAAGAACCGAAGAAGCATTGGAAAAAAGAAAATTGAATGGAAAGAAGACATGAACGGAATAAAAGAAGAATGTCATTTGAGAGAAAGTTGCATCGCAAAAGAAAGAAAGAAGAAGAAGAAAAAAATCAAAAGAAAATAGAAAGGTAGGAGAAAGAATGTTTATAAAGTGGAAAAGAAAGAAGAAGGGAAAATAAAAAAAAGTCAGGGTCAGGAAAATCATAGTAATTATTCAAGACAAAAATATTATCAAAGGGTACATATACGAAAATTCAAGGAAATGGAAGAAAGGCATACTGCTGTGATTAAAATAAAAGTAGAATTTTCTTATATATTCAACCTCTTTATTTCTTTACTAGCTGACGCGGCAAACATTGTTCTGCTATATAAATAAGTTCTAGTAATTATTTTAGTGAATACTTCGGTTAAATGTATTCTTCGGCAAACAGTTTCTGTTAATTGTGTCGTTGGAATCGCAGTCGATCACTCTCTACCTTAGCGTCCATGTCGACAATGTCACTTTTTTTTGTCAGCTTCTGTAAAAAAATATTTATAAATATTAATAAAATGAATAATGATGTTTGTAATGAATGAATTACCTGTGAAGGGATCACGTTGTTCAATGTTTATGGAAAATCCATCTTGTCCTTTCCAGAAAATTAGCGTATATTGGAAAGCGTCGTATGAACGGTGTGTGTCGGCGATGTACTTTAGATTTTTGTTTCTTCTTCAAACCACACTTTCTTTTGTCGCTGTGAGGTCGTACATTACCGGCGGTATAATTCTACGCACGTGCTCTTCACCTGATGTTTTATTAGGATTGATAACAATAGCGTGACTGTCGCTTTGCTATTCGTGCATGTGTGCTTTAAAGAATTTCCATAATTCATTGTGCTCAATAAAAAGGGAACCCAGCTCGCCGACGATGAGCCTGGCGTTAGTCGAATTAAGGTTGTTTTTGGCGCAACGTGCATCAACACGATTGACGTTCTCAGCGTTTATAAAGTAGATTTGTAAAAATTTATGTGGTTCGTTTGGCATTGGCAGCAATGATTCCAGTTTATGGTACACTTGACCTTTGATTTTAAAGGTATATTTAACTTGCTGACGCCGCAGAATTCTGCATTATTTCTGTTGCTCCGAACGAAGTCATTTGAACGCATGAATTAAATCTACTCTAATTTTGCACATTATCGTTCGACGGCCCAATTATCTACCCCTACGTGTTGCTGGCATTGAAGAACCGTAAGTAAAATAAAAAAACTGAAAAATTTATTAAAAATGTATGAAAAATAAAAAGGAAAACGACTCTAAGAAACCTTAAAAATCAAGGCTCGGCATAACTTACAGAGTAAATGTAAAATGCAAATATCTCATTTATAAATACCTCAAGTTCCTTCAGCCCCCTTCAAACAATGCCACTGCTACATACTTATATAGACATTGCCATTTGCATAACAGACGGACCCCGGATCCGGGCCCAAAACTGTCATTGCCAAGGTTTTTACATCCGCTTGCCGCAATCATAGTCTGTGCTCTGTGCTGAAGTGAGCCCAGGGAAACAGAGAGAGAGAGAGAGAGGGGGATGACTCAATAATATTTATAGCGCCGACTCATTCTTGAAATGTCCGCGGCAACATATGCAAGTGGGTATTGCTCTATTTTCAAGTGGATTCCATTATTATATTGTTGTAAGTAGCCAAAAGAAAAGAAAAAAAAAACCAAGAGCATTGAGAATGAGTATCGAAATGCAAATGCGAAGCAGCCTGGCCTGGTTGACACTTTGTGCCAACGAAATTTATTGGCATGTGCGAACAGCAGACGAGAGGACGAGAGTAGACACTCCACCAAGACCAAAGTGCTTAACATTTAAATGTAATTGCAAATATTTAAATTCCAGTCGATTCAATATTGAAACATAAAATTTATGGCCTCATTTTGGCAATGGCATTGGCATTGATGGGCCACTTTGAATGGGCATTAAAGGACGCTAATTATTTATCCACATAAATAAAGGCGAATTTATGGGGGACCAACACATGGAGAGCAAAGAGCTAATTAAATTGTTCAGCAAAGGTCATTAAGGCTTAATTTGTAAGGTTCCTAATATTTACATCAAGCAGTTCACACTGGAAATTTCTTCAAACACAAATTTTTGAAACAAAAATTATTTGGTAATGGCTACCACCGATTTATTCGACATTTTTAACACTTTGTTGGAAAAGGATGCTGATATTGATGGTGATGTTACTGAATATTCTACAGAGTGGTCAAATTTAACGACAACGGAACAATATGAACGTACAACTTCATTGCTAAGTCTCTATGTGCTAGGAGCCATTGTGTGCATTCTGATCGTCTTTTTCTTTTGCCTCGCTTACTATATTATCTGTGGATGTGGCTGGTGGTGCTGTGCCGACGATGATGATTGGCGATAGAGGCAACAGACGAAGACGCAGCAGTTAAAGATGTGTCACTTCGCCTAGGCAAACAAATAAAAATGGTCATGCAATATTAATATTTATTTACAAATATTGAATCAAGGCTCGAGGAAGTCCGCACCCCCACCCCCACGACGATGTCTAAGTGAAATGCTAAAAGATTGATGACCTGACGTTCTGTGTGCTTGGCCACGCTTATAAGAATTTATGGCCAGGGGGGAGTGAAGCCCTGGCAAACGTTGCGTATACGCAATATTTGTATTTATGTATTATGAATCAAAAAATGGGGAGGCAGGCAGAAGGCAGACTAAAACAAAAGGATAACAATAACTTTGCTTAAGTTGCGTGACTTGGTCAGGCCAAAATGGTCCAAAGGGGAGGATTATTAGGGAGATTTTTTCTTCTTCTCTGCGCTCATAAAAATTGCATGAAAATTGTAGACGAAAATCTTATTCACATGTGGAATATGCGGCCTGAATCTTTGCTACCAAAATTATACCATTACAATCAAGTTTACGACTGCCAATTCAGCCGCATTGCTTGAGTGCCAATGAATATGATGATTTGGTGAAGCGATGAGATCATTGTGGATGCGGCTGATGATGATTGCGTTTTGCTTGGTCATAAGAAATGATACCTATTTTTACTTAAATTTTTGATAAAAAAAAAATAGGAACTACTCTGTTCGACCAGCCGTTACTTTCTGCACCAGTTGTGAGTGTGCAAATCCAAAAGCTCAGCAGACACATAAATTTCCAGATGACTTTTCTTCGACATTTTCTTTTCTTTGCTTTTTTTTATGCGTGTAACATTTGCCAGGCCACATGAATGATTTTTCGTTCTTTTTTTCCCCTTTATTTTTATTGTCGTTTTACGCTAGCTTTTGACAATTTTTATGCTTATTGGCCACTTTACATGTCAATGCTAAGTGGCCTCCTCTCTCTCTCATTTCGCTTTCCACCAAGTGCATTCGCGCAAATTGTTGTTCCCCTCTTTTAAGTGGGCAAGTTTTAGAGCAACCGAGGTATAAATTTCCTTTGGCTAAAATGGTTTCAGCATCGACAAGCGTTGCATTTTGACTGCTTTTTTGCGAGCCACTTTTTACGCCACAAAACTTTGCACTTTGACATGCAGCCACGTGTTGGAGTTGAGTGCGACATGGATGTCTGGATCTGAACTTGTGTGTGTGTGTGTGTGGGTTGAAAAATTGAGCCAACAAATGTGGCTAATGTGAGTAATAGTTGACAAACTACAAATGATTCTCAATGCCCTGAGTGACTGATTGGTAATCCACTTACAGACCAATCTGTAAAAGCTAGAAAGCTAAAACTTGTACGGGAGTAATCTTTTGTTGGGAAAGTGGGCTTTAACAGGGGTAAACATAAAAAAATAATTTCTTTTTCTCAACGGTTCGTTTTTAAACTCTTGGACGGATCTCTCCGCCATTCTGTGACATTCATTCTTACTGGCAACACGCCGTCTCTAATAAACCAAACTTAAACCTAATCCGTTTTATCAACTAAATAGCTCACGTGGCGCAGCCACATATCACAATAGTGGCGCCATCTATTGGTTCGTTTTGAAAATCCCTAAAAAAACCTTGTTTAAAAAGCAAAACTAAGTAAAACACCTTGGATTCTGCGTCTTAGCAGTTTTTTTTTAGACAGTTTGTTGGGGTGGTGTGATAACTTGTCAAGGTGTATGGCACCCTGCCTTTTGAAAATATCTCCAACCATAGGAACTCCAAGGTCTATTTCCATATCCCTGGTTCTTAGAGATCATGCGCTTGTACCACTCTAATCTTTGGCAGGTGAGACTTCGCCGCGATTCCATAAATTTGTAGGCCGTATCTCCATACCGAAGCCAGAATTGAAAATTTGGTCTTTATTTCTGAGTGACAGCTTGTTCTTGGAGTTCAGGAGCCACCCCATGCGCCGTGCACCTGAGCTATTGCCTTGACATGGTGTCCAAAAGTTAGGCTTCTGTCCAGTGTCACCCCAAGGTATTTATAGGCTGCTTTTTGCTTTATAATTTGAAATACGCCCGGGCAGGTGTCACAACGGGTGGAATTAGTCACCGAAGCACACTTGTACGTGTTGATGGCAATGTTCTATTTAGCGGCCCAGTTGCTAAACCTATTTAGGTACTCTTGAAGGGCATCTGTGGCTAAGTATAATATGCATTTGTTGCGGGCAAGTATGATCGTGTCGTCAGGAAATGTTGCTATAAGAAGATCTACAGGCTCTGGGCATATCGTGAGTAAATTGGGAGTATAGCGTAGGGTTCTTGTTTGGTACGTCGGACCTCTGCTACCTTAAAGGTTCTGTCTGTCAAGAAGCTCTTGATTAGTAGATACAGTTAAGGCGGGAGGGGGTTATTCATCTTCAAGAGCACACTCTATCAAAGGCCTGCTGATCCAAGGTAAGCTGCCACTACATACTCTTTCCCGTCATACCATTTGAAGATGTAGGAAAGCACATGATTTAATTGTTCGGGAGTTCCAGGGCTCAGTCGAAAGCCAAACTAGTAATCTGGTATGGCTTTTCGAATAGATCGTACACCGAGCATTCTTTGAAGAATACAGCTCTCGAATTTCTTTCCAAGGGTGGATAAGTAGAAGGCTAATCGGCCGGTAGGAGTGTGGTTTTCCACTCTTATGGAAGAGAACTAATCTGGCTTTCTTCCCTTACACTTCAGGGAAGGTGATTGGTGGAACTAGGAGGGCCATATCGAAGGCATCTGAGATCAAAGGGAAATCTTCATTTTAAAACGACCGTTTTTAAATCCAAAGTTTAGCGTGCTTTTAATGTGAAAAATACCATCATGAGGAGCATCAGGCTGTGCTTTGCGCAGAGCTGTAAACAAATGATTAATTTTTAATCAATCCTGCGAAACATTCAGGCATCGAATTGACATGTTTTGAATTAATACAATTTTTCGCAATCAGATTTGAATTGTGAACTGGAGTCCAAAGGATGCAATCTGTGAAATCTACAGATCTATAAAGGACGATTGGATGAGGGGTACGCCGACTTCGTTGCAAGTAAACCAAGAGGGTTTTCCGATCTATTTCTTTTCATGAATTGACAGCGAACTCATAGCCAACTTTCGTGTGTAAGTGGATTTATGAAATGATTTTGCCAAATAAGCATAGCATAAACGTAGTATGTGTGATAGATCGCTCTAGTTCAGCAGCTGGCAAAACACACATGTTTATTTTGGGTTACGTGTGTGTGTTTAGCCACGAGAGAGCGCGCTCATTTAGCAGATATTTGTTGTTGCAAAAGAGAGCAGTGTAAGCTCGAAGTGAAAATAAAATCTTTATTCACAATTATAAGACAGAAAAAGTGACGGGATTTGGTTTTTTCCGAAATTTTATGAGTAAAATAACACAAGACAAAATTTTTTTGTCGACGAACGAATATTTTTCATAAAAATAACAACGACCGCTCAGGTCCAGGTTAAATTTGGCGACGATCTTTTTAAGTTTCAAACTAGATAGAGAAGTATATTCCTACTTTGGAAAACAAACAAAAACAAGGTCGAAGAATGGTAGATTCAAAAGATTTGTAGTTTAATTTTAAGTCTTAGAAATTCACCAGGTCGTATCGATCTTTTTTATACCCTTGCAGAGGGTATATTAAAATTGTCCGGATGTTTGTAACGCATAGAAGGAAGCATCTCCGACCACATAAAGTATATATATTCTTGATCAGCATGACGAGCTGAGTTGATATAGCCATGTCCGTCCGTCTGTCCGTCCGTCTGTGCTATCTCCTCCGTCAGTTTTAAAGCTATCTTAACCAAACTTTGCACAACGTCTTTTGGTATAAATACGCTGCACATTTGTCGGAACCGGCCGGATCGGATGACTATAGCATATAGCTGTCATAGGAACGATCGGTCGAAAAACTAGTTTTAGTTGGAAAACCTTTTTTATTTTAAGTGCTATCACTCCCAACGCTCGTATTTATAAGTTTTCAATGATTTCACATAATTTCACCAAGGCTTGTCGAAATCGGACAACTATATAGTATAGCTGCCATACAAAAGTTAGGTCTGAAAAAAAGTCTTAGTGAGAAATATTTTTTTGTTTTCAATGTTATCGCTCCCAACGCTCGTAATTATAAATTTTCAATGATTTCACATAATTTTACCAAGGCTTGTCGAAATCGGACAACTATATAGTATAGCTACCATACAAAAGTTAGGTCTGGAAAAAAGTCTTAGTGAGAAAATTTTTTTTGTTTTCAATGTTATCGCTCCCAACGCTCTTATTTATAAGTTTTCAATGATTTTACATAATTTCAACAAGATTAGTCGAAATCGGACCACTATATTTTATTTCCCCCACAAAAAACCCCCCAATATAAAAACCTCAAAGGTATAAACTTTAGGTTAGTCAAAATTGGACCTCTATTTTTTTTTTAATTCGAGATATATAGAAAAGAAATATTCCGAAAAAGTCAAAACTCTTTGTTTAGTTTATTAATTCTTATTGAAAAGTGAAAGGTTCGATAAAATTGTTGTTTTATTTGATAAATAATTTTTTGTTTCCCAAAAATACTAACTCAAAATTTCAAAAACTATTGAGCTGAAATTTCTGTCATTAAAACAAAATCTTGGCAATATTTGCCCAACTTTTGGAATAAATTATTTTATTAAAATTGTACTAAAATCATATTCAGAAATGAGTCAGACAACTATTGGCACAATATATGTTCAAATGGCCACTACAGCGCGTACAAGTCATCGTCAGGCTGGTTCCGCCATGGGTGCTGTGGGATTTATTATTTTGATGACAATGCTGGCCTGTTGTTGCTGTTTGTGTGTAGTTTGTTTGCCGTTACTTTGCATCATGGGTTGCATGGGATCCATGTGCATGATGTGTGAGGGAATGTGTGGCGATATGGACACGGAAATTGTATGATAAATTGTTAAAAATTATACATTTTTCTTTAACAACTTGTGTTGTTTTCCTTGATGGCGAAGAAATTATAAAGGTAAAGTCAATTGCAGAATATAGCCTCCAGCTTTAAACAATGAACCATGCCTAAGTAAAGCAGGCAAATGTCCATAAACAGAACTTATTCTTAACAACCGATTTAATTAGAGTGGTTTAGGCCAACGGTAACAGTTTATAATTCTTCAGTATCTATAGTTATTACGACTCAACTTAAGCTATTCATGACAGATGTCCTTAAACCGATTAGCTTCTACTGTTAGGGTTGATTTTCAATTCATTTCGCCATATTTTTGCAGCTGCACCAAACTCAAATGCACTCAGCACTTTGTCAGCTTTTAGACAGGAAATGCAGTTGCCATTTTTCTTCTTTTAGTCATCTCGCTGTCCAAGTGTCTCTTTCCCTTCATTCTTGTCTGCACTTAGACATGGCATAAAAAGTATCAGTTTTAGTTCTCACATGACTCTTCTGTCCTACAACTTTGTTGTTTTGTCTCAATTTTTCCCAACGCTTCCATATTCAGTTTCATAATTTTTAGCAAGTTTATTTTTTTGTAGCCTGTTTGTTCGTGTATGGCGAAAAGTTTTCATTGCCATCGTCAGAGGAGGAAAAAGTTTATTTTTTTTTATTATCATTTTTTGTGTGTTTTCTGTTTGGAGTGCATTAGGATTTTGAGCTCTCGAGTGTGTGGGAGTTTTCTACAGTTGGGTGAGGTGTCGTCTTGTTTGAGGGATTGCATTATTGAAATGTTTGTGGGAAGAGCACTTTAATAAAATGAAACAATATAAAAAACTTTTTTGATATGATGTATATTTTTGTTAAATTTTTAATAATAATAGTTTATTGCAAACATTTTTGAAAGTTTTTTTTTTCCATTTTCAAAATATATATAATGCAAAAATTCCTGAAGGTTTTTCTATGGCTCTGACGCATATATCAGGAAAAATTTTAGCGTTGGCCTGGGGAAAACCTCCTTTTTTAGCAAACCTAAACCAAAAACAAGTGAGAAAGTCGGTCAAGCCCGACTATCATCTCAAAGTCTATCTCTCTTTTTCTCTCTCTCTCTCACTCTCTCTCTCTCTCTCTCTCTCTCTCTCTCTCTCTCGCTCTCTCTCTCGCTCTCTCTCTCTCTCGCTCTCTCTCTCTCTCTCTCTCTCTCTCTCTCTCTCTCTCTCTCTCTCTCTCTCGCTCTCTCTCCTCCCTCTCGCTCTCTCTCTCTCTATGATTGTGTGGTGTTAGCTGTGAATGGGTGGGAGGGGGTGAGGCGTGGGCGATGTACTTTTTTGCTCATAACTGAGAACCGCTGATCCGATCTTTATCATTTCTTCGACAAATCGATATATTTTGCTAATTACTAACTAACACTAGAAGGTACGAAACGTCTATCTTCAAAACTGTAGGAGATATAACGTTTTTTCCGAAAACGGCGGGGCGGGAGGGGGAGTGGCAAAAATTGAAAATAAACTTGATCTGCCTGCAGCTATAAGAAACATTTGTCCCATACATGTCACACCTCAATCTCTTACCATCTCTGAGATCTGTTTGTTCATACGGACGGACGGACAGACGGACATGGCTATATCGACTCGGCTGTTGATGCTGATCAAGAATATGAATACTTTATATGGTCGGAAATGATTCCTTCTGCCTGTTACATACTTTTGCACAATCTTAATATACTCTATGTACATTCGGTACAGAGTATAAAAATATTAATTTGTAACAAGTTGTTTTAAATTGAAACTTGTATCAATATATACCTTGAAAGTATTAAGTTAATATTTTGGATATTATTTTGATACTTAGAAAATTTATTTGATGTGGCAAACCCTTATAGTGACTTCTGTTTAAAGTAAATCCGCATGGACATGGAGCATGCCGAGTGATAGAACAATGTTTCCCATAGTGAGAAGTAAATAAATCACATTTTGTAAGAGTTCAAAATAAAAGTAAAATGTTTTAAAAATGTTATTTTTTAATATAAATGGAAGTTTGGGGTATTATATAAATATTAAAATGATAAAAGTTAGTATTAAAATGGTACTAAGAATTTCTCAATTGAAATATCAAAAAGACCTAGTGTTATCTTAGTAGTACATATCATACTACTAGTATTACTACGTTTATACGCACGTCTTATTTGCAAATAACAATTTGGTAATTAACAAATTTTTGCGTATAAACGCTGAGTTAACTTCTAATTTGCGAATAGCTAAGTCAGGGAAAAAATTACTGATTAGTAGACTTATTTGCAATTAGTGTGCTAGGCGTTGTCACTCTTTTCAGTGATTTTCTTGTTTCCAACTAGGTGGTCGACCTTGTTCATCGACCGCTGGCGAAGGATAAAGGTAAAATAAATATAAACTGAAAACAAGCGTAGCGAGTAATGTTAACAGTTACTCAGTTCTGCCATCCAGGCAACACTGATTTTCATTTCAATGTTACCAGATACTCACGTACAGTATTTGGCGTATAAACGGTGAGTTAGTTATTTACAAATATTTCTATTTGCAAATAGCTGGCGTATAAACGTAGTATATGTTACTAAATTTTTCTGTATAAAAAGTGACAACCTGATTCAAGTTAGTATCAATTTGACATCCTCGAAATGTCATTGTAATACTCTTGAATATGTCAACTTGATTGTAGAAGTCTTCTTCTTCTAGTTTCAAACACTCCTTTTTTTGAACGAACTCGGTTTTTGGCCGTATTTTGAGTTCTCCCCAGGTCTTCCGCTTTTCTACCGGCAGTCTTCCTCCAAGTTTCTTTGGGTGAGCCTGGAGTCCGGCCGAATCCGTCCAGCGGGTTCCACTCCATTGGCATCCTAGCGATAATGTTCTCACTTTTTAACCATGTATGCCCTATCCAGCTCCATTTCATTCTGCGTATAATGATGTCAACACAATTTCATTCTGTCAGGTCAGAAAATACAGAACCTAATAGGAATTGAATTTTCGACACTTTGGAAGTTATTATTTTTCTTCAAAAGCCTGATTTTGAGCAAAATTGGATTCGATGAGCATCGCCAAACGTCCGACAGCATTCCGAAAGCTTTTTAGCTTTCTGAAGGCTCCACATCGAGTACCGTACCTCCATTCACAGCGACTACGCTACTCATATAGCTGAATTACTGGACTTGTTCAATAGGCTGTTCATCCAAGTTTTGGAGGTGTTGATTTTGAGTCCTGCCGATTAAGCTGAGGTGTCAAGTTCGGCTAACGCACTTGCCAGGTTGCTAAGCTTATTTGCCGGGAGGCATATATCATCTGCATAGTCCAGATGCCGCAATGTGGTTGTCATTGTCCACCTGATGCCGCTGTTTTTGGGTGCTGGACTCAAAGTGGAGAGCACATCTGCAACTAAATAGGATGGGAGACAGAGCACAGCCCTGTCAAACGCCACTTAGAACTAGGAAGGGCTGCGTGACCTTTCCACCATGAAGCACTCTGCACTGTAATTTTGTAAGTTTTTCCGGTATTCCCCTTTTATTCACAACCCTTGACAAATGGACTCCCTGCTGTGTAGGGTGTAGGTCCGATCTGTATTCCGTGCATTGCTCGATCAAGATACGGACATGGTGTCCATAATAGTGTCTTTCAGGCGATCTAATATAATTCCGCTGCTGCCAGTTGGCGCTTCAAGAACTCCTTAGGTATCAGGCCGTCAGTACCATCTGCTTTGTTGTCGGATGGCAGTTATGATTTCGAGCTTAGTGGGCGCTGAAATTCTCACCCAGTGGTGTAAGAGAACCATCGCAAAATGGGATCTTCATCTTCGTAAAATATTCACCATTTGTTACCCTAATTGGGCGCTCCCCATTCATCTTTTATCGGCTATTTTGTTGGTCGCTTTGTGAACCCTTTTCAGGTCACCGTTTGCTGCTGTATTTTCTGCGAGATTGTTGATGCGGCTGTTTCTTCCCGGCGCATCTTTTGATCTTACGGTCGATATTCCTTCATTTCTTGTTCTTGTGAGTTCGGATTCTGCAATGTCTGCCCAACTTCCGCTCCTTGACTTATTAGGGTCCATGTCTATTCGCTCATCTCAGGGCGGTGACCTCTGGGAATTTTACCGATTATGCTGTCACTAACATCCAGGTAAATTTTCTTCACTTTCTGAAGTATTCAAGAGAATTTGAAACTCAACAGTTTCAAATCGAGAGACTAAATAATGTCATTTTTGATATTTACTTTATTTTGGGGGTACAATACATATAACCCTACACGAGAGATAAGCAAACCCTAAAATTCTTTACTCAGAACCACATAAATGCTTCAGTTTCTACCAAAAGAAATCGGTTGTTATCCCTGGCCGTAATCGATAATGATCTCTCCAACGTGGTTTTTCAAAAAGCTAAAATCTGTAGGACCTTAATCCGCACCAAACTGACGATTTTTTGACAAGTGGTCAATCCCTCGGGCTGGTCATCATCCCATTAGGTAAATTTAACTTGTTTACTCAGCTATTCATCTAAAAAACTAAAAAATTGACACATAAGGTGATTTTTTAAAAATTTTATTATTTGGACGTGTTGCTTAAGCTCAGGTCCCACAGGCAAATAATTTGCCCAAATTTTTATGAAAATTTGACTAAATAGGCCATCTTAGGAAACTTTTCGAAAATTTTTCATCAAATTGCTTAGGTATGGAACCGTAGCTTTAGTTTTAAGTCGTGCAAAATCTGTAAAAATGGCCATTTGGGGAAGTTTTTATAAAAATTTGAGCCAACTATTTGCCTGTGGGACCTTAGCTTTAGTCAAGTATTTTGTCATAGAAATTTTGTTAAGAAAAGCCAAAAATTAAAGATGAAAACCCTTTGAATCAGGAAATGGCCAGAATGCTTATGGCAGGGCAGACGAATAAATTAATTGTCAAATAACAACAATCACAAATAAGAGATAGAGTAAACCCGGTTATTGCCGGTGATGTGTAGGTGCGTATGGCTTAGTGCTCCTGTTATAAGTGATTCATCAAGCAAATCGATCACTCTTTATCTTTGAATAGAAACATTATTGAAGGAAATAAACAATGATTACAAGGTCAAACCAAGTTTTTGAATAGTTTTCTAAATGAACTTACTTTGACTCACTGAATACGAAGTTTGTAGAAAATGTATTGCAAATTTCAAAACACAATGCCAGCCATTTTGAGTGTTTACCAAACTTTTCTTAATTTTTTTTTTCGGAAATTTCGAACTGCAAATCTCTTAAAACCCTTCTTTATTTTATTCAGAAATACTCTGTGCATGCACTTGGGTATTTCTCTAATTTGGGGGTGGTTGCTGCTCTGCACAAATCAAGTGACTTCTAATGACTTACTGACTTTATATTTTTCACAAAAGTGCTCATTAAACACACACACACAGACACACTCGCCTGCAAAAAATTAAATAAAAATTAATGCAATGCTTGTTGTACCCTTCATGGACCCTCCAAACAGGGTAACCAAGGGACCGCGACCTGTCACTGGGTCGCTCGTTAGCGCAAAAAACACTCACCTCTTCCACCCATCATTATCATAATTTGAATGCGATGTGTGAGAGTTTTAAAATATTCATGCGAGTAGAAAGATTTTCTCAAGTGTGCGCACGTGTGTGCATTATATGCGAAGGTTTACTGTAGCAAGTTGGTAAGGGAAAAGGGCGAACTCCGCTGATTATAATGATTGTATTTTGCATGCTGATAAATTCAGAAAAAGAGAGAGGGAAAAGGTGAGAGAATAAAAAGTGAAATTGAGAAGGGGGGCAAAAACTGTAAGCCAAAGATCCTATTATTGGGATTTTAACAGTTTTTGGAATTTGTTTTTACTTTTTTCTCAACAAGTTTAGCCAATGAAAACTATCAAAATGACATAAATTGCATTTGGCTTGTGTTTTCAGATTATCTTTTTCTTTTATTTCTTTCTTTTTCTAAATCACAATCATAGCCTACCTTACCCCTCACCTAATTTCTATGCTTATCAGTTAAAAATAATTTATAGCATTCTCACTTAGTAACTAACCCCTCTGGTTTGTACATTAAACATTAGCTTCTGAATCTGATATCTTTCCCAACCACTTGACAAACTCTCGCAGCTTCTCCAATCGTCTTATCTGTCCGCCACGAGCCGAAATTAATTCCCAGCGCTCTTCCATAGCCCTGCGCTCCTCACCATCCAAAGAGTCTAAATGTTTTCTTAGTTTTTTACTTAGAGATTTCTGCAATTGTCCCGTTCTCAATTGAATGGTGCGTTTCCAGCGATCAAAACCATGTCGTTGCAGACACAATGCAATCAATTGTGTCTCAATACTGGAGGTTTTCTCAGCTGCATCATCGTCTAGATACGTATTGACTATGGCATAAAAAGTATTCAAAGTTTGTACCGTCTTATTATCACTGACAGCTATAAACGTATCGAAACTTTGCAAATACCCTTGGAGTATAACATTTTGTGAGTCCAACACGAGTAGATCTTCTACCACATTGTCCACCAGTTGAATGGCCAGTGAAATGGCTTGGTTGGTAATAAGATTTATACTGTGCTCTGCCTGAGTGTATATACGATGACGATTTAGATCACCAGAACAGCTTATGAGGGAAAAGCTGGCAAGCTACAATTAACAATAAGTTTGTTAAATCTTCAATTAGAATCAATTTATTAAACCTACCAAAGCTAAACCGAATATATAACTTGAGCACTGGAAACTCATGTTGCTCGCTCCACAAACACTTGGCTACTGAACTCTGAGTAAAAGCATTTTAAAAATTTATAAGTCAGAAATATGTAGATAGACACGTTATCTCTGGTATTTTTTTTTTTGGTTTGACATGCAGATGATATACAATACGTTTGTCTTTATGACTCTTGCCACAGTCATAATTATGACGTTTACTTCGCTTGTTAAAACTTTTGAAAAAGATAAGTGAGGATTAGTTAATTTAAAGCAATGAATGAAATACTACTGAATCATGGGAAACATGTGAATAAGCAATGTACAGCGGAAATATTTATTAAATGAGGCACTTAATGAACTTTCCCTAACATTTAAGATTGCAAATTGAACAAAAATAACAGAAAATTTGCATTAGTAAATGAAATATTTATTTGAAGCAATATATTAATGACTGCCATTTACATTTTGCTTTGAAGATTAAAATGTGGTTTTTTGAAAAAATCCATTTTTTAAGTTTAAGATATTAAAAATCTTAGAAAATAGTTGTAGTCCTGTTTCTTCTTATTTCATTATTTTCCTTTTCGATTTCATTGCGATTTTTAAATTGTCCACCTTAAATTTTATATATACTTTTTTAACCATTTAGCCTTAAATGTCTAAAATTTTCAAAATCGATCTTATAATTTTTAATATCCATTCTTTGGTTTAAATAACTACCTGTTTTTTCAGCTCAGAATTTTGCGGTAAATGTTGTCCAAATCAAATTTTATAGTTTTTGGGCTATACTTCTAAAGGATATATTGGACTGAAGATAGAAAAAAAGGTACACTTTTTGCTAGATTTAGTATAGCGAAAATTTGAATTCTTAAACTTGCAAAAATCGTTTTTTCAAAAACCATTTTAAGTTCAACCAAAGACCATCCAAACTCGTTTTTCTTACGTCATCATGAGTCAAATTGTAAACCCACCGCCTAAACTCGGAACCACGTCATCACAACAACGGGCAACGGTCAATTTGACTGGACGTCGAAGTATTTAACCTTAACTCCCAATTTTCAGAATTTTTTCAACATTTCGACCGGTATCTCAAAAACGGCTTTTGCAGTGTTGTCTTCCAGGGCTGCAGTTGTGTCTGGATAGTACCGGTACACGGAACTTCATGTGGCCCCATAGAAAACAGTCAAAGGAGTCGAATCACATGATCTGGGCGGCCGATGGGCTGATCCAAAACCTAAGACTCGTCTCTGATATGGTTCATGGCTCTGTGTACCCTGTGGCATGTGGCACCGTCTTGTTAAAACCACATGCCAACCAAGTTTAATTCTTTAACTTTGCTCAAAAAAGTCGGTAATATCTGTTCGGTACTTTGCTTTATCAATTTTCATTATTTTTGATAAAGATCGAGCAACTGTTGCCGACAATCCACAAACATCACCAAACAGTGCATTTTTGAGGGTGCATTGAAAACTTTTTAACTTCCTCTTGCTGCTCTTCAGAACAAATTCGGCAATTCCTTACGTTAAAGTATCCATTGAGCAAAAAATGAGTTTCGTCGCTGAACAAAATTTTACCGCTGAACACATTTCTCACAGAGCAGGAGTTTTGATAGTAAATCATAATTTTTGTTCTTAATTTGAAGCGAAAGTTAAGAAGAGCACTTCACTTATTGCACTTGAAAAATTAGAACCGCAAATGAATACGTGAAGACAGCAATGTAAGGCTATCAGGGATTCGTTGTGTAAATTGGGTTGTTTTTTTACCGTCTTCCCTGGGCTCAGATTTTCCCCCAAGCATTTCCGCAAATATAGTGACTTCCTCAGAAAATTAATAAATTCGACCTATTAAGAGGCTTCCAAATCCCATCCTACAGTACCAGCAGTAGAAGTGCTTATTTCTACCTCTATTTAATCTGTTGCGCAAGTCCATTTTTTGGGTGATTGCGACCTCTGTTTAGAAATGAAGTCACCAATCGAACTTCACAATAAACCTTTAGCTGCCCAAAGCTCCCAAAGCTGCGAAACGTTCAAGAATAGAAAAACGACTGTTCAAATTATTCAAATGAGAACTTGACTCAAGAACATTTCGTACTTACAGTTATCCCAAAAATTTTTGAAGAAAGATCGTACTTAGTTCAAGTACAAAATTTCTTGGATTATGAACAGAAAACTCCAAAAAGTGTGCAACGAAAAATGCAAAATATTTTAAGTTGAATCTGTTCTTAAAACTCTCTCCTGGTTCTAACACTTTGGTTATGGAGTGAAGGTGGATTTCTGACCTATAGAGTAAACAACTTGATCTTTGTTAATTCGTATTTTTTGATATTGATATTTGATACCTAGGAAAGCTTAGAATTTTATTAAATTTAAAACCAAGAACAGTTTGTTCCTATTTTGTTAGGTATATTTTTTCTTCAAAAATGGGGTTGACTTTAGAATTTATTAGACTTCGATGACCTTTTTCGCACTTATTTTGAGAGTGACTCGGGCTGTACTTAAGACCATAACAAACTAATAGTATGACCAAAAAAATAGTCGCTGGGCAGCGGTCTATGAAGTATGTCAGATCTGGCTTACATTACTTAGTTTCGACCACCAATACACTCTCTCTTATTGGCCTCGATCTTTAGAAGGAAGCCCTGTGCGTTATACCCTAGAAGAGAGCACAAGGAAAGGGTAAACTGCTGTACACTGATAACTCCAAAATGAGCTGTGGCATAGAGTCCCAAATATTCTCGGAAAGCCTAGAAGATTTAGCAAGTTCTTCATAAGATTGATCAAATTATCCCGTATTTTTAAAAAAAAATTGTTGAACCAAAGTTGAGTTCTTAAAGATTAATAAAGTTCTACAATACTGCCTAATGCTGCGCAACTAATCCAAATCTCCAAGCACAATAGCAGGAGGACGCACTTTAGGGCTGGAACTATGAGCTGGCAGCCCGTTGTCCAGCTGCCAGCCAACGTCAAAGTAATAATACTGAAATAAAAGTCCACTTAGTTGGTGGGAGGAAAGGCAAAAGGGTGCCCGCTGGGCAATCTCATGTGTGTGTGTGTGTGTGTGTGTGTGTGTGTGTGTGTGTGTGTGTGCGCAAGTGTTTTGTGTGATAAATGTCGGAACTGGGTCAGTGATGAAACTCAGCGAAAAAAATAGCGCCGATTATTCGTACTTGGCTCTCGTATCAGTTTAGGTTTTTTCCCTTTTTTTTTGTTTGTTGCGAATGAAATCCCCTCTTTTCAACTCTAAATGGTTGCCATTTGGAGTTTTGAGTGCCGGCAAATCCCAGAGCAACGAGTACGAACTGCAATTTCAACTTTGATAAGCGAAGTTTAGTGGCGTTTGGGAATCTAGTGCAAAAAAAGAGGAATGATTGTGCCATATGACAATGTTATTAACGTAGTTTTTGCGCAATGGCAACGTGGTTTATGAGTGGTCTAAGCTGGCTTACCCCTTGACCCTTGGAGGTTAACAATTTTTTTTTTAGAACGTAATCAAAAATTCAAATTGTATGCCAAATCCACGAAATGATAGAATTTCGCTCAACAGATTTATGCCCCGAAATATATGGCAAAACAATAAGCAAACCACCCAAAACACAAGTGTTATAAATTGCCGGAGTCTCCACCCTCTTTTCTCTTTGCATGCAAATTTCAGTAACTTGTATTCGTAACCCTTCCGAAGCAACTGACACTGAATATCAAATATGAGACGGGAGTCCAAGTTGAGGCCAAAAATTATTTGCATACTTTTGGGGATGCTTTCCCGGGAAGCAACCACCCGCACCACATGGCGCGTTTTTACTTTAGCTCGAAAACAGCTAAAAAGGGAAATATAAAAAACAAGCCTTTACATGTTACCAGAGGGGGTAAGTGTAAACAGCCAAGCAAAAAACACGAAACGAGTTATTTATTGCATTTGCAAATTTTACACAACATTTTGCAGTCGCACGCCCCACTCCGCCCATTTCACTGCTTGAAAAGGTGTAACTGGAGTTTATCGCAGCAAGAAAAAAAAAAGAATTGATTCGGTTTATGTTTTCGTGGGGGGAAGCAAAAGTTTGTAATACGAAGCTGCAAGTTCAATGAAGCCAAAAGGTGTTTGCCTCACTCAGCGCTTCGTTGTGGGGAAAATTGATGTGCAAATATTTTCATCAATTTATTCGCAAAAGTTTCAGGTGTCATGTTTGAAAGCATAAAAAAAGAGAAAAAAGCAACAAATATTTCAAACGATGCGTGGCACGTCAGGAGTTTTGGAAATTTGATTTTTGCGGTTGGCTTTAGTAATTTTTTATGTGTGAAATTGTATAAATTGTTGGAATGGATAAAACAATTTTAGGCAGAATAATTTGCTGAATTCAAGAAAAGTAAAAAATGCAGAACCATCACTGTGCCGTTACTTCGGTTTGAATCTTTGCTGTCTTTTTGGTATCAAAAATATAAGTTCTCAAATACTGCAACTCAAAAAATTTCAGAAATTGGTTCAAAGCTCTTAATTTCAATCTTATTTTCTTAAAATATTTTATTGCATTTTAATTGCTGTTATTGGAAATTAGCCCAGCTTTCCCCAAGAAATGCCAAAACTATTTACCCTCAATTCTTAGAAATTCCTTTAATCCTGCTGGATTCTCATTCAGAAGGTAGCATCAACTCAAGCGCTAATTGTTTACCTTTAAATGTTAAGATGCGGGTCTCTGGGCAGCTGTGTATACAAATTGCCACTTCACTTTGACTGTGTGGCAAATGTTTACACTTTGATATGGCAAATTCATATACACTTAAAAAAATATTAATTGATCTAATGTTTTTGTCATGCAGCTTAAATAAGTAACTGTCCAACTAACAACTAAGTCCTATAGAAAAGTATAAAATAAAATTCAAAGTTCTACAAATATTTCTCTTAGCTTTTACAACAAAGAAAAGCTTTCTTAGCTAATTGATAGGTCAGAGAATATTACTATAGTTATAGTAATACGATAAAAATCCGTTTCTTAATCAATTTTGTATTGCCAATTTGCTTATAATTAAATTTTCTTATATCAATGTAGATAAAAACCGATATATTTTCATTTTATTCTTTGTTTTGCCTACTTTTTGGGGCCAGGTTTTATAAGCGAGGCCAACAAACTCTGACCTACTTAAACGATTGTTAGCCACCGACTGAAAAGCTGTTTCGGTGTGTCGGTATAAAAGTCTTCGGGTCCTGCGGTTCAGGCTTGACAATCGCTGCTCTAGATCAGCTATGGGTATGTCTTTGCTCCATAGCTATGTATTTTGCGGCAACTGGCTCCTCTCTGGCGCACATGCAATTGCCTT
The DNA here is from genome assembly GCA_018904275.1 of Lordiphosa clarofinis. Lineage (NCBI taxonomy): Eukaryota > Metazoa > Arthropoda > Insecta > Diptera > Drosophilidae > Lordiphosa > Lordiphosa clarofinis. Next base: position 140,944 of record JAEIGQ010000131.1, read on the forward strand.
GTCCCGACAACAAAACCTTGCATAGAGGTGTCAGTCCTTACATGCAGACGGCGCAGAAAGTGCTATTGCCTCGAGTCGCAGTGAGTTAAAACAACTAAACTTAAGCGAACACACAAACCAAAATCGTTGTTTAATTAAACTTTTTTTATTGGTGAATACCAATTTTCGTCTTTAATTTTTGAAACTTATGTTTCGATAAAAGGTTGCGCTTTGGTTCTAGTACCATTTCGGTATTGGTTCCAGACCGGTACATGTATTTTTATTTCGGTTTCGGTATGGAACGTACCGATATGGACCGGTAAAATATTAAAAAAGATCGGTTATTGGTTGTGCGTCCATTCAATTTCTTAGCTATGACTATAATTACAACCTGAATAACAAACGTTCTCAAAAACAAATTTGGGAACGTTTCTCAGGAAAAATTATGATACCATTAAATGTTTTGGGGAAAATACTGATCTATTTGAAATGTCCAGTTTCTTTTCTTACAATTGCATGTATAAGTCCACTTAGCCCTCTCTTTCAACCGGAGGCTAAGGGAGGAGAACGACTTTTCACTCAATCGAACCAGACCCTTGGTTGTCCAAACCTTTTAAATTTTCAACCAAAACTGTTCGGTTCACAGAATATTATGGTCAGTTTTTTCAGAGCTTCTAAAATTAAAACAATATTCTGACCGTTTTAAAACTATTATTTAGTGCTGAATCAGAGCATTATCCTGTCAAAATTATATCCAATCTTCATATTACGACTCCGAAAAGGAAATGTATTCTAGTTGTTAAATGGCAAATCAAATCCGTTCATTGATTTACGTAGAAGCCGCGTTCTTTATATGACTGATTACTTTAATGAATGAGGTCCTATAGGGTATTGATAAACGTTTTTAATAGCTTCGTTAGCTGAATGCTTCCTTACCAAAAAAATCTCAAATATATCAGAATTCATGAACGAAGCTTCGAACCAAACCTTGTGTTCGGTATGTACTTAAAGGAACCGTATTAAGAAGTGAATTTAACACTTTCCAAGGGGTTTAAAACCCCGGACGGAAACTTTTTCAGAATTTCGAAGGCTTGCAGCCTTGGTCAGAACTGCTCTCTTCATTAAGTTTCACTTAAAGTGAAGTGGAACACAAAAGTACTTTTTTGTTAAAAGTTTATCCTGACATCATAAAGAGGATCTGAGAATATAAGGTGCAACATTTTCAAAAAGACTGGTTTCGCGTTTATCTATATAACAATACAAAAGAATTTACCCAAATTACGTAAAAGTCCCCCCAAAACTAAGTGCCAGCTTTGCAGTCTAGTTGTTGCTCAAAACCGAAACTGTGACGGTACAACGTTTAGGTTTTCGTATTATATACAATATCGGTTCTCGGGTATCAAAAAATTTCAAATATCGGTTCCAGCTCTGAGCTTTGTAGTTCTGAGCTTTAATCGGTTCTTTTCGGGTTTGATTTCCTGTTTTTTTTACTTTACTTGGTACTGTATACCTTCAGGTGTCATTTTTTAAAGGATTACAAAAAATTAAATTTCTCAAAAACTATGAGTGGTATTAAGAAGTGGTTTTCTTTATTTGATAGGTAATCGGTTAAACTAAATTTAGTAGTTTTTGTTGTTGTTCTTGGGGTTGTTGTTGCATTTCTGTTCAAAGTTAACCAAAAATTAAAAACATAGGCCCATGATTGCACAAATTTTTTGAGAACGGATGATCTGAATTTAAAACTGAAGACGGGGTTTTGTTAAGAATTGATGTTATTCTGGTGTGAACTAGGATATTTTGGATCGGTGAATAATCGGCGGAGTTATGGGGTTTTAAAGTCAAAATTTCGAAAATCGATTATTTTTTCCCACTATATTGGTCCTAGCTCCGTTATTTGTTGACCGATCGAAAATATCCTAGTTCACACCGTAATGGTGGGTATAAGGAGCAATTTAAGGGAAAGAATCGGTCAACAGGAACTCTTTAAATCTTTGCAACCATTTTGGAAAAAATGGTTCCGAGATAATCGCATTTAAAGTTTTGACATCTGTTTTTGATGAAATAAAAATTATTTTTAATAAATGTAAAAATTGGATTTGGTGCATTTGGGTGTTAGCTTTCACCGAAAAAATGATTAAAATCGGTTAAGCAGTTCTCCAGAAATTTGAGTCACAGTGCGTCAAGACATGGTAAAAAATAAAATCTCCAAGTAAAATTTTTTTTTTTCCAAAATATCGAACATTTTATAAATATTTATAAAGTTTTCAATTAAAAAAGTGAAAAAACTAAGAGTTTCTAAAGATAAGAGGGTCGATGAAAACAATTTTCATATAAAAGGGTCGGGAAAAATAATTGTTTTTGATTATTTCTTTTAAAATGAGTTTCGGATCTGCTTGAAAGTTTTGCAGGATGTTTATAAGATCCTAAGAGAAAGATAAAGCAAATAAAAAAAAATGAAAAAAATTCTTTCCGAAGGTATACAGTTCCCTGAACTCAAAAGTTTTTCCATTTAAAACAAAATGTCTGCCCTTTTGTAATTCTCAAGTTCGAATTCCATCCGCGACTAATAAAAGAGGGCCAACTGAAATTTCCTCTTCAGAAATCAAAAGCGTAAGCAGTTTGAAATCAAAGACACACACAGTTGATTCGAAATTATTTATGCATTGCAATTGTGCTGCTTGACTCGAGACTCGTTTATAAAGGTTGTAGTTGTTGTTAAAGAGTTGTTGTTGAAAAAATGTGTGCAGTTATAAGTGAGATGTAGAGAACTATTCCCTGTCCAGGTGGGGGAATAAACTCACCTCTTCCGGTTGGGACCTTCAATCTAAGTGAACCAGTCTAAAAGTCGGTCAAGTCAGACTGCATCCATTTTTATTAAAATCTTTGTCGGTATATACCAAATTCTTCATGACTAGCGGCTACATTTTCCCACTCCCTAAATGTTTAATTTTTTAGAAAAATATTTCATCGAAGTAGGCCAAAAAAACTCGGAAATCCATCCTTCAAATATGCTTAATAAATCCAGCCAGTCGTGGCGCCAGCGTTGAACGAGAAAATAGACCGACCAATATTCCTTAAAAAAAAATTATTTTTGATTTATTTCCCTCTTTTAATATATTTAATTATCTAATATTTTATGCCATCAGGATATGCCCCATCGCATTTTTTTTTTTAAGTGGGCGGCTCATCGAGTTAAACGCTATCGTTTTGGTGCCTTTCTTATTTTCTATTCTGATCCGCTCCACTGCAGGTGCCATGTTATGTCTTGGAATCAAATCAGAGTCTGCCTGTGGCCGGGCGTCTTGAATGACTTGCGGATTTTTGTCTTTTTGCCGAACATCGGTGCGTGTACATTAGATGGGCCGAGTGGATGAGCTTTAGGTCTGGGATTCTACGATTTTAATATATTAACATTTTACATTTTCTGTTTAAACATTGTTTTTGCATTGCTAGGGTAATTGTCCTCTGATAGAGCAGCTGCAGTTTCCACTTCAGTTGTAGGTTCTTCTTTTACCAAAGTGTCCACAGCTTTCACAGCTTCCGTAACTGGGATTGAAGATTCTTTTACTTTGATCATTAATCATCATCCTGGAGCTAAGCCTATAGTATTTAATTTTCTACCTTCCACTCTGACTAAATTAGACAAAATCAACAGTATAAATAGATGACGCCAAAATGGATGGAACTTGTTCTGTTGTCATGGTGAACGAATGTGATGTGCAATCATGATTGCTTGTTAATATTTGCTCATAACTTGAGAATTGTTAATTCGATTTTTTTTATTTCTTTGCAAATCGACAAATAATGCTAAATACTAACTATCTCTAGAAAGTATGAACTTTCTATCTACATTTCTACTTTCTATCTATGCTTGCCGAAGCTATGCATCACTGTGTGTTAGAGAGAGACACAGTCACATTTTCGCGCTCTCTTCTTGGGGAACCCTGCTTAACGTACACTATTGAAGTTTCCTATCAATAGCCTAATATTTTTAATATGGCCCAACGAATTTAATACGTTTAACTATTATTGGCCTTAAAGCCAATTATATGAAAATCTTTAAGACTATTCTCAACTCTGGGCTAGAAGTAAGCAAATATTGTTTGTGGGGGCCATAAGTAAATACACCAACATTTATTTGTTTTCTTTTTTCCGCAAAGTTTTCTTTTTTTTTTTGTGTACATTTCATGGATGGATCAAAGTCACTTAGCGCTGATTTGAAATTCACTTAAAGCCCAAAAGCAAAATGTCAAAGCAAACAAAGTCGAAAGACATATCATTTATATCAATTTAAATAACGAATGACCTCACAATGTATTGAAGAAAAGAAAAATCCCTTAAAAAGCTTAGTTCGGACTGAAGTGACCAACACACACTCACACTCGCACTCAAACTCTCCACTCTTAAAATGGTTAGATGGATGGTCGGACGAGGCATTGACAGTTGTAAGCCATAAACCACAGAAAATTGGGCATTATATTAGTTAAGATGCTGTCAAGCTGAAAGATATCTGCTCAATGAAGGTAGGGGTAAGGGTCACCGCAGTGCAGACATATCGCTTTCAGCACACACACTCACACACATACACCCACACCCAGATAGTCGGGCACTAAAACACCGTTGGACAGGCAACGAAAGCCAACCAGAATACCCAACTTAGGGATACCGTCCGGCAGATAAGCCAACGCATTCATCTTCCAGCAAGTGGAAAGAAGGTGTGGAAAAATAAGTTAAACAAAAGTTGTCCAGGCTATCCAGTTGCAGCTGCAAATTTTCAAGAACTTCTCTCGACAGCTGCCGGACGGCTGCTGCACTGGAAGAAAGTAAAAAGCAAGTATCTTGATCAATTTGTTTAAATCATAGCCACCAGCTTTTGTTTGACTTTTGCATATATTTGTTTTCCCTTTTTCGGGGTTTCTTTTGTCTTTCCTACTTTTTTTTTTTTTGTTTCCTGCCACTTTGCTTATCTTGGTTACACTTTTATTGGTCTCCTCTTTTATTTGGCATTTCAACCTCCATAATTCACACAATAACCAGAAACAGATAAGCGGCCAACAGTTTGCGGTTGCTTGCGAATTAGTTTTTGTCGCCGAAAGGATTACAAGTAGAGAAATTGGATTTGGCTTAATTCGGTGAGAGTAAACGTAGATTTCTGCTAGCCTGCTACAACCTACACCAAAAGTTTAGCCATTGCTACCGGTAGAGATATTAAGACTCTGGAGCAGATTATTAACGAATATCTCCTTAAACATAAAGGAATTGGATCCCGTCTGCCTTGGAGTCTTCTTTCACACTAATAAGGGCTTGAACAAAGTGATTAAAAATGGTCCTTGACATCCATACATGTTGCATTAAGCGCGCTATTGATGTTCTTCGTCAATAAGTTACATCTTGAGGCAAGAAAAGGGACCCACCAAACTCATCGAAAAATATTCTCTTAATTTTAGCAATTTGGATTTTCTTTTCTTTTTAATTGTCTTGATATACTGACATGAGCCTCGACCACGGTACAATATATTTAAAAGACAACCTAACCCATAATCGTGTCTCGAATTTTGCTACAAGCTTGCCTTTGGAATTCCCAAGCGGTCAAAGCAGTTCTGTCGTGAGGTACCTTTCCGCCAACTCATTGAAGATATATAAAGACTGCTGATAATTGAATTGGTATTCATGAAATAGCGTTATACAGTCAACCAGCCTCCTCCGTGGTGTTGTGAGTGACGTGTTTTAGAAAAGTTATAAACAAAATAAAAAGTTCTACGATTAATAATCAAAAAGGAATTAGAATGCACCTGTATACATGCCCATCGGGAGCACCCTCTTCAGATGCGTTATATGAGACACTATGTACCCCTACCACTAGACCAGGGGCCGGCAAAACATACATGCTCATTTTGGCGTTGCGTGTGTGTGGTTAGACACGCGACAGCGCGCTCAATTAGCACTTCTTTGTTTGTTGTGAAAGAGAGCATTATAAGCTTGTAAATTGTGGGTGTTGTATACGCTTAGATACTGACGCGTCGGAATCTGCAGTAGATTAACGTACTCTCATAAGTCCATAACTATACACAATTTGTGGAGAACAAAACAACGTTAGTTGAGTTAATTTAAGGGATAAAATATTCTGAATAAAAGCAAGTTAGCTCACAAGAGAGATTCAGTACAAATTCAATACTACAACCGTACTAATCAAAGATGTATAATTCTATACAGTACTCTTTTGCGATTCCCAAACAAAGCTGACCATAACATTTTTTCTCATTCTAAGTTTTCAGAATGATTAAAATAAACCGAAACAGATGGATGGGAAGAGTCGTTGAATAGGTTAGGAGCAGCATATCAATGCCTCTTAATATCATTCCTATATCTGAACCCAAAACTCATAGTAAAGAATCCGCTTACAGTTCGCTAATGAATGATTAAAAATCCATAAAAATGGTTTTTTTTTTGCTTATTATCATTTCTCAGGAAGAATATTATTCTGTCTCTTTTAGGAACAAATTTGAAAATTTTCAAATAGTACTTAGATCAAGAATGATCAGTGTCAGTAAGAACTAAAATTGTTGATCCAATTGCAATGTTCTTAGTCCAAGAACGAACTTTTAATTCACAATTTGTAGGCTTTATAAGTCTGTAAGGCTATATTCGTCAACTTTGCTGGCTCTCTTCGTTCAGTTACTTATACTCAATTACTTGAAATAAATTTTTTTGACAGGCTCAGATACGTCGTCTTGAAAGTTGCCAAGGGAAGATTCTGAAAAGTCTTCTTTTGGCTCTGACACCATTTATTCTTTTTCTGTGAAGTAGTTCCCTTGCTAGCTGATTTGGGTGTTCTCTGAGTTTCTTAATTTAGTTCGTAGATTGTTTGACAATTACGTAGCCTATCATTGGGGCATTTAGTTTCTGTTCAAGTCTTCTCGAGATCATGTACCAGGGCGCTCCTGATAGTCTGCGCAGTACTTTGGCTTGGAGAACACGTATCTTGTGTAGGTGCTTTGTATGTGCAATACCAAATACTTGCAGTTCGTATCTCCATCCGAATGCAATGATTGCCTCGTTTATGTGTACCTTGTTCTTCAATGACAATTTGTTCTCCTGAAAATTGAGCCGCTATTCTATACACAAATCAATAGTTCTTTTTTTTCTTGGTGTATTTATAAATGTTTCCGATTTTCTAACTTTCAGTGCATACTTAAGACAATTTATGATTGTAACACGAAATCGTTGTCCTGGGAAAATGTTGTCAGTTTCAGGGAAAAGTAGACATCTAAACCAGACGCATAAGAAATTGCGTAGCAAATACCTCGCTTCGAATTGTGTTACTACAACAAGTGCAGTGCAGTGTGCGCGATCGAGGCTTGCCGATGAAGATTGTCATTTCAATTGTTGTTGTTGTTGGACTGCTCCCAAACTCAAACTTCGTGGCCACCGCTCATTTAAACACCCCTAGTTTCATTAATCTCACTGCCCTGGACCTTTTTACCAACTCATTCTAGACAGCGTTCTTCCGGAGAATGTGGTTTCCGAATGGATTTCTTCATCTCTCAAACTATTTTCCCTTTTCTTTTCTCTTTATTTTCTTTCTAAAAGTTCGAGTCAGCCCAGAAGTTACAATTGGGTGACCGGCACAAGTCTCGCTGCTTGACATAATCAATTGTGCTGTGTAGGCCAAGGCTGTGGACACTTCAACACGGAAGTTTGGTTATCACTAAGAGGCAGAAGGAAAAGTTTTCAACCATATATATATTCTTTATTAGCATCAACAGACGAGTCGGGAGTCAGGAACGCAGGGATACTATTAAACATTTCTTCCCATGAGGCTATATCGAAATCGATTCGGTAAGACTTTAACTTATGCTCTTATTCTTAAGATTTAGTTTCTTAAGTGTTGCGGTTATTTATTGTCACCCTTGTTCACTTTCATATCAATTCAGCTTCCCGTCTAACCATTAAAGTCCCTGCCAATTACTTATGTCGCCATTACAAAAAAAATAATGTATATATTCCTCTCCACTTGACCAACTTTTAGTGGGCAGTTTGCGCATCTTTTAACAAATTTGGGGTCATTAATTTTTTATGCTCTCGCATCGCTTAAATTTATTCGCAGCTAAACACCCGCCCGTGTATCGTTCTGTATGTCTTCTGTATCTATAAACAAAATTTCATTTCCTTTTTTCATAGGGGCAATTAAAGTGGCAGCAGGGCCGTAACTCAGCTTGTGCATTTAATGGTAGCTTTTCAGCAAATTCTCCTGCACTTTATGGCCAATCGCTCATTTCTGTTTATGCAGCAGCGTTGTTCGCTTAATTAAACATGGCGAATTGTTTGCCATGGACACTAAGATGGTTCTTTTCAAGAAACAAAATATTAATTACTTGTCATTATTCACACGCCTACTTCAGACTCCGTGAAATGCGGGCGGAAGTCGCAGGTGTGTGGCACTAAGACTACGGGATTTGTTTCGCACGGAGGGTGGGTGGTAAACAAATGCTCTGCTATCATTCAAACACACACTGGAGATTTGTCCTCGTCGAGTTGAACAACTCAATGAGTGGCGCAGTGGCAAAATGAAAGTGAGCTGCGTATATATGGCAGGGGGGTTGGCCTTAGGCATGTTAATTATTTTGAAAGCATGCAGATTTATTTACTAAATTGTTCAGACCTTTTGTTTTCTGGTTGAGGTGTACTCGTTGTCTGCTTTGTTATAAAAAATTTTTTTTTGCGGGCCACTCACTTTTATTTGTTTTTAAGTCCTTGTCGTACCCCCCGAGTCATGCGACATGGAGAATGTTTTTTTTTTTTCCAGTCATTTGGATGCAGACTTTTGCTCCCATTTACAGGCGGCAAATAAAGACTCACGGCGTTGCGTTATTGGAAAGTAGGCAAAAAAATTGCCTACTTTGTGGGGCAAAGAGGTATTCTTGAACTTTTTAAAGCCGCGTTTGAAGTAGAGCAGGGGACGGCAAAACTTATTTGCTCATTTTGGCATTGCGAGTGTGTGTTTAGCTACGTAGGAGCGAGCTCATTTTGCACTTCTTTGTTGTTGCTCTTTTGCAACATAAGCTCGTAAACTGTTGGTGTGTCTACGTCGCTGCTGCAGAGCGAGGTTGTATATAGAGAACGAGCCGAACTCTGAAGTAAAGCGAGGCCAATAAGTGGGACGCAATGCAAGTCAGCTCTTATCTACTTTATTGACTACTTTATTTAAAGTGGCGACAGGCCATTTGATGGTTTTCTAATTGGGCTTTTAAGTACCTAAATTATGGAACCCAAATGATTCTTTATTGAAATTCGTTTTCAAAATGTTTTCACGAATTCTCTGCGATTCCAAAAGATTTAACACTTTGTATTTAATTTCTTAGCGATATTTATTTTTTGGATCTTTGGAACTCTTCAAAAATGACCGTTGAATGTTTTGAATACATGTAATACAGTATAGATTTTTTAGTGTACAGTTATTTTTAAGAAATTTTACTACGGTCACACTGTATAAAAATGCACGTATAGACTGTAGCAGACAAACCGTCCAAAATTCTAAATAATGGAAGTGCCGAACTGATCACCCAGTAAAAGCGTGTAAATTGGGTCTAAGTAAAATACCGAAAAAACCGGAAAAAGCCCCTTGATTTCGAATCAGGTGTGGAGTAAATTAATCTAGTTTACACTTCGATCTTTTCTTGTTTTAGTATTTTCACATTTCATGTAGCCTAAAGGTCGGCTCGTAAACCCGAACAAAAAGTGATTTGAACTGCTCTTAAACATACTTAAAAGCTATATTCGTATATTCTGCTGTTTTCCAAAGGCATACACCTCTTGATTAACGATCTCAGTTTGATCTTTGGGCGGGAGGTGGACTGCTGTTTTTTTATATTTTAGTCCACTTCTTAGTAACAAGACTCCTCCGAAACTCGAACATAATTTAACTTGAATTGTTTTTAAACCAACCAGAGAGTAAAGTCGCCTTGAAATTCCTTCGAATGGGAACACTTTCGCTCTGTTGGCTTGGAATTTTCAATACAAAACACAAAAAAGCCAAATCTACCTACCACATTGACCGACTTGCCCTCCAGTATGTTTCTTTCTTGGCGCTTCCCCCCTTCGCACTGGCTATATTTTGTACTTACTTATGTTTTGGGCCACATTTCGTGTACTCTCTCACCCTGGCGTATCCTGTGTCCTGCTGGCCGTCGTTGTAGGCGTTTCAGGTTACTTTTCCGAGTGTTTGTGTGTGTGTTGAGCACTTGTTTCAGCACTAGATTTATGCCATTTCTTTTGCAGTTTATTTGCCACTCCCCGTACAGCAAAATACAAGTACTTTATTTGTTTAACATGGCTTTGTTTGTTTGTTTGTTGCTGCTTTTATTCCCACCGCCCCCCATCCATGCCAGATTTGTCGTATTTTATGCTACAAATGGACAAAGCTACAGTTCACCAGCTAACAAAATCCTTGATTTATTAAGGTTCAAATAACAGTCGCCACTTCGTTTCGTTCATTTGCAGAAAAAGTCTTTGGGCATTTTGGAATTTTCATATTTATTTTTTATTTTCTTCTTCAGTCTTCGTATAAGAAATAACATTTTGTTGTTGTTGTTGTGGTTGCATTTTGTGTGTCTATCATTTATGGTTTAATTAAATATTTTTTATAGAATATTATTTAAACTTACGCTTGCCCGGCCATGCCCTGTGCTATTTCCTTTTTTTATGTTTTGATTTTGTTTATTTTAATTCAATGGCTGCTGCTGGGCGTTTTCTATTAAATTAGTATGCCAAATCAAAGAACTGAAAATATTGCTTTTTTTGTTTTTGTTTCATGTTTACGCATTGATCTCTTTGTTGGGGTTGTGGCTTAAATCTAGATTTATACGCATTTGACTAAATTTAAATGCCGCATTAAATTTATTTACAATAATTATGCGTTAAGTATGCTAAGTTTTGAGTGTGCTTTTCATTCTTTTTAATTACGATATTTACAAATTGAATTTTTTAAGTTGTCTAAATGTAATTTAGATTTATATATTGTCATTTTGAAATGGGCTTTTTTTGTTTGCCAGGGTTTGAATTGCTAACATAAATATAGCAATCGAATGGCTTTTTAACTAAGCTAGTATCTGGTAGTTCATTTTTGTAAAACGACTACAATCAATCGATGGACTAAAGGATTGTATTCTGATGAAATAAAAATGAAATGACAGATTTTATGGGATTTATATTCTCATTTTTCTACTGAAGTTACACCTTTTGCAATACCAAGCCTTTAGGCACATCTTTGTCTATTAAACTGAGTCTTGTTGAAATTCTTACGAGGTGGCAGATGCTCTACAAGTCTATGGATGGTTTCACAGTTAAGAGTGGGCCAAGTAATCCTGGAGTTTTGTGACCATTCTGTTGGTAGATTCTTAAGTGTTGATTTTGCTTGTCGCAATGGTCTCCCCAAGACTAGAGAGCTATAAGATACTCAAAAGATACTTAAACACCATAAGCTTCAAAGCTTTTCAATCTACGCAAAGCTGTTGATTTGACAGAAGCTGTTGCTCGCAAAAAAGTCTTTAACAATCTCCTAGTATAGAAGTTGATTGAAAATTGATGAATTAATTAATAATAGCACCCCTCAAGTTTTACGGTTTTGTGCAGATCATTTTGGATTTGTACGACGAATCAAACTGATTTATGGTTCTATGCCAAGGGTCGGCAATGTGAGCAGAGAAATAGTACGGGAAGAACGGGCAAAGAGCTCATAAAAGCTATTCTGTTCTGACTTTAGGTTTACTATTGGCGGCTGACAACAAAATTCGTTGTTGAGTGTGCTGTCTTTGCTTAATTACAATTGCTGCACTGTTCTATACCTGATAGTTATTCATTAAATTTCTAACCTGCTTTTGTGGATTTGTTTTAATTTGACACTTTGGCGCATGTATGGGTGTTGCACTTGTGACTCAGTAAACTACAAGTGTGTATGCGTGCTTGTGAGCTTCCTTCCTCCAACAAAATAAAATAAGCTCAGAATGCTGAGAGCCGAACGAAATCATGCTATTATTGTTAAATAGCTTCGTGTGTTTCTCTCATCGAGAACTATAAATCAGAAGACAAAAGCGAAAACAGAATCAAGTGCCATTTGAAGTATTATTTCGGTGAGCAGATAGCATAGAAATTATTTGTTGACCATATTTGTTGTCTTCGCCTTTTGGGGCTGTATGGCCAATTTTACATTTACGTATTTTTTTGTTCCTCAGAAAATTATTCCAAAAAATCTTTAAACTCGTTAAAAGTCTTCAAAGTCGAAAAATTTCTAAGAATTCTGTCATTGGAGATAGTCTTGGCACTACACAAAAAAATAGAAGCTCAAATATCACCCTCATCCTTAAAAATATATATTTTTATATCAAAGGGATGCTATTTACATTCTAATCCATGGACTCGATCATATCATATTTATATTCTTTTTAGATGAAGGCCATTTCGATACTCCAAATACCCGTATGATACTAAATATCATGATTTAGTTATCTTCTGTGTACTAGAATACGCCCCAAACATGATAACAAATTAGAATGCAATTTTCATTTAAAAAAAAACTAATCAGTCTCTTTTTGTTCAATTTCACTTCCGTAAAAGATTTGTGAGACAAAATCTGGTAGACAGACTGACTGGAAAATCTGCTTGAACACTGCTTGTTTTTTTAAGTGTTGTGTAACAGTAAGAAACGACTTTTCACATTTACAATATTCCAACAATTACTAAAACAATAATTGTGAGAATTTGCAAAATTGTTAAGGCTTAAGTTTAAGAAGAGATTTAAAACATATTTTCAAAATTTTCTACAGCTGTTGAAGTGACTAAATTTGCATTAGAAAAATACAGAAGCTTGTCACATCGTCGATCAATTTATAATCGCTGATGGTCTGTCAAAGAAGTTGTATCTGTACTAAGCCGCACCGCATCTTAATTTCGTCTGCGATTTCCAGTCGCACACATATGCATAACTTTTATTCCCCTCGCTCTTATTTCTCTTCTCGTTTTTTCAAAAAAGTAACAAAAAACGTCGTTAAGTTGTTGTGATTTCAAGAGAGAAAGATGACAGAGAGAGAAATTCAAAGAGCGTTTTGGGGTGATTCCAACAACATTGGCTAGCACAAATATGCCATGAGTGCTGACCCTCGAGTGTATAAAATATGAAAAAACGATCGCAGTATACTTTTAGTTACTATGCACTCGTGCAGATTTCTTGAAGTAGTTAAAGCAGTTTCAAGCAGTGCACTGCTTTCTTAACTTAACTTTCAGTGAGTAAGACCACAAAACTTCATAGCTAATTCCTATTCAAACTTTCGAACTTTGACTATTTCTCAACCCCTTCAACTATTAAAGAAGACTCTTGAACCTTTGTGAACTCCAAAAAAAGGTACAAATTCGACTGTGGTTTCTGTATTTCATTTTCATTCATACAAAGTTTACTCCATAGTTCTAAATTTTTAGCCAAGTCCTCTTAACTGTTCATTTCAAACCCTGTGAATTTTCATTTTTGTTATATTATACATATATTTATAAATTTAATTCCTTACTGAGTTTATCAATTGGTTTAGCAGGAGGGGGAGGGCTAGCACAGAAATTAGAACTGGACTATTGGTCCCCATTTTGTATGCCGAATTCTCCGCCCCCTCCCAATTGGCCAGAGAGAGGTCTAGCTAGTGCAGAACTTTGAAAGAAGGAATTATTGTACATACAACAATAAATTATACAAATTGTATATATTTATATATATTATGGTAACTTATCGTCTAAAATGCTATCTATGGTTCGAGACTGCTAAATGCCTTTAACTAATGAGTAGGTTTTGAGAGAGAAATCCGAATTACAGCTAATATTTCTTTGAAATCGTATCTTAGTATCTTAAAGGTTAGATCCGTTTAGTTTATTTTCTTTATATAGATTATACACGTAGACAATATCCCTTGTTTCATTTGACGCTTGTTAAACTTTGTTGTTGCTTCCTCCAATTTCAATATCAAACACAAACGAACTTAAAATGCGAACTCTCCCATCCTGCTTGCTCACTTTCCCTGTTTGGCCTTGCCGCTCTGTACATAGCTGCGATAGTTATTGTTGTGGGTGAGCAGATTGAGATTCACCATTTCCAATTCCAGCTCCTGATCACGTCCACGTCATACATAGACCACATGGGGTTTGCTGGCGGAATTGTTGGCTGCCGGGGCCACGGTCCCAGCGGACTGTACCTGCTTCAGTTTGCTCATGGTCTGCGTGTCGGGATATTCATAGTGATCGAAACGCTCGTACAGATGCTCGGGCTCATCTTCGGCCTCCTTGACGGGCAATTCCCAGGGCTTGAGCGCACGATACTCATTCGCTATGGTCTGGGCGGCCAGATAGCGTTCCAATTCCAACTTATCCAGCTGGGGTAAGGTGGTCTGCTGATACTCATGACCATGATGCGACTGCAAAGGCATGGCCTGATGATAGTGATGATGTGCCTGCAGAGTCTGGGCATGATGGGGATAGTTAAGGGCCATGCCCATGCCGCCTGATCCACCGCCCAGAGTCATACTCATCCCTAGGCCCGCACCACCCAAGGGCTGGTGACCCTGCATGATACGGTCATGCACATTGATGATGCTCTTGCTGGTCCTCAGTGGACCACGTTCATGCAACAGCTTGCGGCGTCGCTTGACAAAACGCAGATAGTACAGGACACTGACGCCAATCATGACCACCAGCAGGCAGGTGATAACGGCACAGACCACTGTCACTATATGCGCCGGACAGGTGATTTCCCCCTCACTCATGGTCAGCAATTGGCGACGAGTGCGCACCGTATCCCTCCAGATGTCGCAGCCAATCTGTTGTCTATCCATACGCAAATAACCCGAGTTTCTACTCGTTTGAGAAGTGACCAATTCATAGGCACTCGGTTCGGTGGTATGCAAGGCATTGGCTATATGCTGTTCGGCTATGTAGGCGGCCAGTACGGCGACTCCGTCCTCTGCCTGGGCTACAGCGGTGGTCTCGTCATCCGCCTCGCCCTCCGCCTCCTTGGCCAAGGCGGCCACAGCACCACCCG
Organism: Lordiphosa clarofinis; assembly: GCA_018904275.1. Lineage (NCBI taxonomy): Eukaryota > Metazoa > Arthropoda > Insecta > Diptera > Drosophilidae > Lordiphosa > Lordiphosa clarofinis. Next base: position 155,993 of record JAEIGQ010000131.1, read on the forward strand.
CTGTATGCTCTACCGGTGGTTCCACACCCTCAAAGTTTCCAGTGACCAAACGCCACAGCCAAAGCAGTGAACAGTTGCACTGCAAGGGATTATCACCCAGATAAAGTTTCTGCAATTGATCCACTGGGAATTGGGCAGAGTAGAGGGTCTGCAGACTGTTGCTTTGCATGTAGACTTCGAGTATGTTGGGATTACCCTGGAATAGGCGCATGGGTATGTCGCTCAGTTGTGGATTGTAGTTGAGATGCAGTGTCTGCAAATGGGTGTTGTCCACAAAGGCTCTGGAAGGAGGAAAAGAGAAGAAGAGGAATGTAAATCTTTGTTTAAGGAAAAAATATAAAGCAAGTTTTATTTAAGTAGTTTAGCTTATGAAGTGAAAATCCAAAAGTTCCGACTTCTATATCCGACTCGAAGGACCGTAATAAAAATTTAGGAAGTTGGGTTCTTCCAGACACATTGTTTTGCCGGATTGGGAGACTTCGGACTTTGCAGATTACTCTTTTAGTTACACTTACTAAACTTACTTCTACATCCGCCTCGAAGGACCAAAAATAGCTACATAATTTAGTTGATTTCATGTGGGGCGATGATCAATTTGAAGACGTAGAATAGCTCCTTCGTTTTTTGTCAAACGAGTTGTCCACCTATCCCAGTACTCCCCCAACTATGCAATTAGAAACAGGACTTCCCACCATGTCACAGTATACCATGCAAATACATTTTGACTATGTTACCAAGATCCTGTGAATGCCACACTTTCGTTTTCCAAGAGTGTTACAACTTATTTGCTTGAAACAAAAACGCAGTTTATTCACTTGGGAATCCATGGCACTGGAACACAACATCGAGGCAATCTGAACCGTAACAATACAAGAATTGACAACAAAGAGAGAACCAGTTTCGAAATAGAAGCTAGAACTAGTCAGTCCCTCATCACCTACAGCCAACTCCAGTACCACCTTTCGACTAGGAACTACTTCCTAGATGACCTCGAAGCCGCAACCATATCGGCTTTTTTTGAGCGAAAACAGAACTGATGAGTCTAAACTGCAATACCGCAGAAAGCGAGGACACTGAACACTTTCTTGCCCGTACTGAAAGAGCTCTGAACTGCTGAATGGAAGCAATTGGCGCTTCCTTACAACCCACTTGCGGGAGAGCCTTCAATATCGCCTTAGCTTCCTTACGAACTACGGTGATATGTGTGATCTGGAAACCAGGAAAGCATCGAGCCACATGTGCTAGTTCAACGGCTAACTGCCCCAGCCCACATTTTATTATCTATTCAAATTTCGTGTAAATTGTTAAGCTTTAGAATTAGTTTTTTATAAATATTCATATATTTCATACAATAGAAATATAATTATACTACTACTAATAAGTTGCCATTTAACAACTTGACGTATTCCTTATTTTCTTCGAGTAGTCATAACATGTCGAGTTTGGATCTGATTTTGAAATATTAAGGATCAAGTATTGTGATAGTTTTATAAGCTGTGAAAATACTGAATAAAGCAGTTCAGGTTTGAGAAGTTCGGTTCTGGAACCGGTTCTTTGGGGTACGGGTCAGGATTGGTTTTCAGCCTTGGTTGTAGATGATATAACGACGGATCTTACTTTTTGTCAAGGTTAAAGCAACTTTACCCTATACTTTAGTGAACTGTTTAACACAGAGGCCTGTGCGGGTTTTCCTAAACCTCAACAGACTGCTCACGAACGATTTGTATGTTCATCTGATAAAAAATTATGATTTTGGTTAAAAATCCAAAAAATGGTATCCGGCTCAAATAACCGCTGTGTTTTTTTTATTTTGGCAGTCTTTGGGAATTTGTTTATTTAGCTGCAAATCTTGATTGCAGTATCCGGCTCGAAGGACCAATGATTCAAAAAGGGATTGGACACATTTCTAGACCTTGAAAATAACTTATTTAGTTTCATATATAGCAAAATTCAGTTTTCTGCATCCGGCTCGAAGGACCCATTTTCCAATATAACAATATCCATTTTCCGCATCCGACTCGAAGGACCAATGAAAATCTAGGGGTGCGATTTCTTCCAAAAATATTGATTTGCCACATTCTTAAATACTTAGGGCAAAACTTTAGGTACTTATTTACAAAAATCCTGACTTCTATATCCGGCTCGAAGGACCAATGAAAATGTGAAGGGTTTTATTTTCTCCTAAATTATTGATTTGACATTGGGGATTACTCATTTAGTTTCAAATATATCACAAAATCCAGTTTTCTGCATCCGACTCGAAGGACTAATGAAAATTTTGGGAGTTCATTATTTCACACTTTGGGGACTTGCTAATCTAGCTACAAGTGCAGAGCCATGTAGACTGTCACATTCATTTCTTCCAGATCTTCCGGTATTCCCTGCCTCAGTTCGTTTTAATTATGCACAATGCGATGCATCAACCTTAAACTGAAATGCCAGGCAATGAAATACTCACACACACACACACACTCACACACTTACCCTTCCTTAGACACCGCCACACACATGGCAACAACGTCAGCGTCGTCTTAAGCGACATGGATTTATTTAGCCTGCGTCTATTTCAACTTAATAAAACCGGGAGAAAAGGCAAAAACCTTCATGCTTCTGCTCTTCATGTTATCCAAGCGTTGTCGTAAATCCCTGCCAAGTTAAGTCAACGCGCTAAGTCGCTGACTGCTGCAGCTGACTGTGCTGTAGCAGTGCATTACCACCAAAACGCAGACAGTTTCAGATGTTGTTGCAATTTGAGCTGAATAAAATAAGTGCAACGTGGCGTATGAGCAACTCGGGAGTGCCGTTGCTTGCTCCTGCTGACACAAAGCGAATTTGTCGCTTTTAAGCGTTTTTCTTGCAACATTTCATTTCATTTCTTGAGTTGCATTTCATGTTAAATGAACGCATTCATTTTATGGCTGTAACTTCACCCGGAAGCTGGGCTGCATTGATTTTGATAAGTGGCCGACATTTTATTAGAGCTTCATCCCTTCCTTGTGAAGCTTAACAAATGGATTCAATTTCATGGCAAAACTTCAATTGCAGGTGAACTAAACCGCAAATTCAATTATTTGTGCAAATATTATGCAAATAGTTTCAAGAAAAACGTGACATTCAAGAGTCTACGAAAGTTTTAGGGGGGTTTGGCGAGCTCCACAGGTCGCTTTATACCTGCTCAACCTGTTAAATGCAACTTTGGCAACGCCTAAATGTATGCTAAGGCGGGTGACAAGCAAACAACAGTTGAGGGGTAAGCAGAGAAATGCCAGCCTTTTTGCTGTTTTTCCTGGGCTCAGATTCGGAAAAACTTCATTTTGCCTGTTCCGTGTTTTCGACTGTGCGGGATTCGTCGTTCCCTTTTTTTTTTTGTTCCTGGTCTGCGTTTGCCAACGTCAAACGTGCGGAAACGGAAATGGTTGCCATTGTGTGTGTGTGTGGCGTCCAGGGGGTGGGCTACTCATATGCAAATTGTTGAATTGGAATTGCTCGAAATCCGATTGAAATGTTTGCTGTCCATGTTCGTTGGGACTTCAGAGTTCACTCACATCAACCGACAAATGGATGGATGGCCAGTCAATCAGTCAGTCTGTCAAACCGTTTTTGATATAGTTTTGAATGTCCTGCCATTCCTCTCGACGATATTTGCCATGTGTAAATCCTCTCTCTCTCTGTCTCTCTATTCATTTGATTGACATTTTCACTACAATAAACTACAAGAGACAGAGAAGTCAATTGAGCTGCAGGTGCCCACTGGGAGTGGGTTCAATGAGCTTGATTTGTTAACTGACATTCCAGCCAACAGTCAACAGCAATCAACGACAAATTATCAAGCATTTGTTAATGGCATTTTAAACGTTTTCAAATTACGCATACGCCCCGTTAAACCTTTAATTTTGCCTAGCTAGAAAAATAAAAGTACTAAGTGGACCAGGAAACACCTGCGCAATTTTCATTAAATATGCCTTGCAATTGTAAATTATGCATAAACACACAAACAACAACAACAAAAAGAAAATGTATGAGGTGGGACAGCGAGGAAAAGAAAACATGTAAAAAGTTAATTATAGACAGAGGAGCAAAGTAAGGGCAAGACAAAAATATTTCATATATATATTTACACACTATAGCGAAAATACTCCCGAAATTGTTTTATTATTTCTAAAATTTAACTATTTGAATTCGAAATATTGGTTTTTGATTCTTAGTGTTAAATCTCACGTTTTTCTTTAATAGGCGACTTATCAAAATTAATAATACCAAACAAACTTTCTAAAACTGCCACGATTAATGCAAAAGTGCTTTTCACACCTAGAGGATTTCTATGGTAAGAAACCGTTCTTAAGAAACTGCTTTTAAAAAATTCCCGGTTTTTGGAACCTTTTAATCTTCACTATCTATTTATTTACGCGACTTCATGACAAGCTTAACTTACCATATAAATATTTGCAAATTTTCGCAATTTTTCACCTCCTTTTTACCCATCCACAATTTGGAACTATTCAATCTTCACTATAATCTCATTAATCGTTACGTTAATCATTATGAAATTTTGCAAATTTTAGCGATTTTCTTTAGACCGATTGAGTTTCATTTCCCGTTTACCCGTCTACAATTAATATTTACCCACTATAAGACTTGTATAATTTTACCATTTCGCGGTTTTGTACCATTTAAATAAAAGTTATAAATACTTATTCTGCTTCCCCTCCTCCGGTCACCACTTTTTTTGGTCGTCCTTCCTTTAGCCGCTTTACTTACTGCTTTGATCTTTGAGGCCTGTCTTTTTTGGGCAGCTGACACCACATTGTGCCATTATAAACAAACGCTAGCAACTTCGTCTTGCAATACAACCCCGCTACTGAGCTAGGTAACGTCATACTCATGTCATGAATCAATAGGCTTTTCACGTCAATTGTTATCATAATCTTTTTAAAAATTAAATTAATCTTTAAATAGTGTGTATGTGCCCTCCCGTTTTTACCCCCCACTTAATCTCAACCTACCCACACACCACAGCTACTAAGACAGATATAACAGTTAAATGTGCTTTATAACTCATAAACACCTTTTCTATTTTTATTTTATCTTTTCTGAAAGATAACGAATTGTTTATCAACACTGGCAATTATATGTAACCACTTAATTTAAATTTTTTTACAGTACACTTTGTTGTTGAAGATTTTAATGTTAAACAGATTATTTGATAATAAAGTGTTGACGTAAAACCCAAATAATTTTGTGAACTATGAAATGAAGTTCATAGATAGATCAAATCAGAAACAAAGTTAAGGGAACTTTGATTCGATTCATGAAGGGATTTACCATGTACCAACCAAACGGGCCAAGATATACTTCATGAGTGGCGCGAAAATATTTTAAGATTTGGAATTTTTTAAAGTGAATATGACTCAAATTTGATTAAATTTGATTAAAAATGAAACAAGAACACGGACGGGGTGTACTCATGAAAAACATGTTTAAAAGTGTTAGTGAACATCTGAAAGTATGCAACACTTTTTAACCTCTACTTTTTTGCTGATAACTAGAGAACCGTTCACCCGATCCTTATCATTTCTTTGGCACAAATCGTCTATCTTTAAAACTGTAGGAGATATAACTTATTTTCATTGCGGAAGGGGCGTGGCCAAAATTTGAAATAAATGATCTCTGCAAGTATAAACATTTGTCTCTACATCTCTGAGATCTAGGTGTTCATACAGACGGACGACAGACGTCGACGACACGACTGTCTAAATCGACTCGCTGTTGATGCTGATCGAATATATAATTTATATGGTCAATGATTCCTTCTGCCTGTTACATACATTTACGACTTTATATACCCTTTTTACTCTACGAGTAACGGGTATAAAAATCATAGCTAGAAAATAAATGCAACATTGATTAAGGAAACGGACCATTTTCTTGGACAAAAAGAGGTAGGTGTTGTCCCTCTTGCTAAATGGTTTAATGGGACAGACATTCCCTCTACGATCACAGAGTATAAATGGTAATATGGTTCCACAACGGGCCTTCAATGGCCTAAGTGCAGAGATCTGAACTTCCCATGTCAACCTTACTTATCACATAACCCATTGCGCCCTCTCTAAAAACGCTATTAAAGATACTTCGTCTTGCGAGTTTATACCCTGAATGTTTTAATACATCGAGTTTACGACGTTAAATTAACAAACAATTTTTCTAATAAACCCACCGAGATAGTCTCCTAGGCTATAGATAGTCATCCGATTTTGACAACTTCCACAACTATTAAGGATAAAAAATAATTGCTGAAGCGGAGGTTTATTAAAAGCGGACTTTATAAACAAAGTTTTTCTCACACATTTTACTGAATCCTATGATTAGATAACATCCGATTTTGACAAAACTTCCATCTTTAAAGTATAAAACTACATTGCTGAAGAAGGCGTTTCATTAAAAACAAGTTTTCTTTCAAAAACCCACCACGAACCTATGAGTAAAATAATCCCGACCGTCGTCCGACACATAATGCATTCATTGCGTGAAACCGACGGACGAACAGAGCCACGACCCGCGCCCTTTTTAAGGCGAAGAATTCAGTTCCTTCTTTGCAAGGGTTCATTGGGATTCTTCTAGTTTTGTTTCAGCGCCCTTTTGACAGATTTTTATAACTACCGCTAGATTAAAGCATTTGGCTTGAACGTTTAAATTTCTAAAGTAAAACAAGAAAGAGTGCTACAATCGAGTGCCCCGATTGCGAATTGCCCTGTACCAAGTAGTGTGGTTTCTATGGCTTAAAAAAAATAAAAATCACGCCAAATTTGCAGCAGATTTTCAATCATTTATCCGCAATTCGAATGTAATATAGAAATTTTAAATCATTTAACAATTATTCCACAGTTATTGTTGTAGTTAATGATGACAATTTGTTTGTGTGTGTGTGTATGTGTGTACGTGGAGAGTCTGTTCCTAACTGACAGCTCTTTTTATCTAATTATGTCAAAACATGCGTTGAAAATTGTGTGGAGAGCTCATTAAATGACATCTTTTTTTGTGGCACACGCACACACACACATTTATACAATATTCGATTGTAGTTGTTGTTTTTGTTGTTGCGACATTTGTTATATTTCCCATTGAATGACAAGAGACAAGTGCCCAAAGTGCCTATTATTTAGTAGAAGTATATGATTATCTGGTTCTGCCATTTACAGGCCTTGTGTGTGTGTGATTATATTTTAATGGGCTTAAAGCCAAAAGTTGTAACAATTTATACGAACCCATGATTAAGCAACGGTAATGAGCCAACAACAGCAGTGACAACATGTTAATAAACAATATAAAGTCACCAAGTTGCAGCTGCAGCTCACAAAAGTATGCAAAGCATAATTTTATTTAAGTAGAAAAGTGCGAAGAAAAAAGAAACACAGAACAATGCAAAATGCAAGCAGGAAGAATTTACGGAAACAGGAAAACATAAACATGCCCTTCTGCTCCAACAGAGACCAGCCATATTTTTCCATAAATTATGAGCAAGGAAATATTTCAAGGCAGCCGCCCCTCCTGAGTAGCTATTATGCGTATTTGCTGACGAGGGGAGAAAGTGTGGGGGTGGGGTAGGGGAACAACTAAGTCTCACCATTTATGCATATGCATGTCTTGTTTATAAATTCTACACAACTCTCTGCTGTTTAATTTTATTTAAAAGGTAAACTTTGACTTAATGAGACGAACAGAGCACACTGCCACAGGTGTAAATGCAAGTCGTCAGCTCCTAATTGGAGCTCAAGTGTGTGTGTGTGTACTTTTTTCAGGAAAGTGGCAGTTGTGATTATATGGTAATGTGTTAATTGCAGAAATGGCAGAGGCAAATTATTGTTTGAAATAATTTAAGGCATTTATTCAAAGATGAGTTTAGCAAACGCAATGTTTCAAGGCGGCAAGGCGATTCTGAATCTAAATTGAAATTTAATAAGTATGTGAGCAGGAGTGACTGAAGATTAAGTCACTGCAAGAATTACTTGGTGAACAGTCACTAAGTACAAAGTAACTAAACAAAGCCAAGGATCAACTAAGTGATCAGTCGCTGCACAAAAAAACAACAAGGAGTCAATGAGAAAAGAGAGTAACTGAACAGACAATGAACCAGAAGTCACTGAATAAGGGAGACTGAACAATCAGTTACTGAACAAATAAGAATATCAAAAAGAAGTTTGGAGTGAAAAGTTACTGAACTGAGTCAGTCTTACTTAATAATAAGTCCCTGAACAAGTGTGATTGACAATTACACAGTAAACAGTTACTGAGAAGAGAGTACGAAAACTATATCGAGGAACAACTGAATAGGAGTGACTGAACAATGAGTCACTGAACAAATAAGAATATCTTAAGGAAGTCAGTAATTAGGAAGAAACTGAACTGAGTCAGATCACATTTAACTAAATACACAATGAACAATAAGTCACTGAACAATAGTGACAATAAGTTTTCTGAACAAACACTAGGAGAGACTGAACAATGAGTCACTGAACAAATAAGAATATCTTAAGGAAGTCAGTGAGTAGGAAGAAACTGAACTGAGTCAATCTCATTTAACTAATTAAACAATGAAAAATAAGTCCCAGAACAATAGTAACTAAATAAAAATTCACTGAATAGAAACCATTACATAGTGAACAGTTACTGAGTAAAGAGTAGGTAAGCTAAGTTAAAGAACAACTCAGTGAACAAAATTAGTCACTGAATAAGAGTGGCTGAGGAATGACTTAGTAAAGAATGAGAATAGTACGCAATAACTGAGTAGAAAGTGAACAGCGAACAGTCAAATTTAAATAAAATAAAATACAATTTATTAAACAGTCACTAAAATAGAGTGACTAAACCACAAGTCACTGGACAAAAAAAGTTTTTAAGCAAACAGTCACTGAGCAGAGAGTAGCAGCGCTGAGTAAACAGTCACTGAGTAAGACGAACTGAACAAAATAGAACAATAATGTAAAGAGTGAATGAGTGGAGAGTAACTGAAATTGGTCAACGAACAATGCAGTGCACAGTTACTAAATAAAATTGATTGAACAATAAGTCACAGAACAAAAAATAATATCATAGTGAACCTTTAATGAGTAGAGAATAGTAGCAGAACTGCTCAGTGAACAGTAAGTTACTGAGCAATGAGTCACTTCACAGCACTTGCTAAAGATTGTTCAGTCACTGAACAGGGATTAGGGAGTTACTGAACTAAGTCAATGAAGCAATGAGGCAATGAGGTTCCGAAAGAAAGGAAGAGTACACATTCACTAAGTATAGAGTGAATAAACAAGAAAGAATGAACAAACAGTCACTGAACAATGAATCATTGATTACAAATAAATAACATAGCCAACATTCACTGAGTAGAGAGTAGCTGATCTAAGTCAATATACAATTTAGAGCACAGTCACTGAACAGAAGTGACTGAACAAAATTAAAACATTTTTACTTGTTCATTCCCGCACGCCTTATAACTAAAACCACAATCAGTTTTTCCCTTTAAACTCTATCAAACAAATTCCAAATACCACCGCAAAATAAATAAAGTTTTTGCTTTAAATAAGCCTTTGAGCAAAATTTATGGTTTACTCTTTACGTCCAATTCATTAACCAAAAAATTAGCTTCCCCAGAGCCTCATCCGTCCACGAATTTAACTTCATAATTCCGGGGCAGGTCCAACTCTTTGCAGATTACAACCCCAAAGCTGCCACAAAACAAATGTCACACACATGGGCCCAGCCCAGGTTTGCACCACCACCATCCCTCTCTTAAGCCCCCTTCTCTTTTAGGCCGCCCTCTTTCGAGTGTCGTGCATAAATTTTAAAACAATTAGTTTCAATTTTGAAATCCGCAATGACACACCATGCAAATAAACCGGGCAACACCTACGCCTTTCCGGTCTGACTTTTTGCCATTAAGTCGTGCTTCCAGCTTCCAGTCCGGTGTAAAAATGTTCACTTAATATTCCCTTTGATATGCTCAGGTGGCCTGACGCTGGGGAGGATTGTTTGTTTTTTGTTTGTTGGTTGAGGGGGGACGTGCTGCTGCCTAATGAATTTTGGCAAGGGCTCACGTTGATTGCTTGAGGTGTAAGGTTTCCATAATGAGACACATGTGTATGTGTGTGTGTATCATGTGCCCATAAACTTAGCTATCAACGTGTCGCCATCGTTTGTTGCCAGTTTCCCCATTTCGGGTTTCCATTAACGCATTTGCATAAATATTTACATGTGTCTGAGGTACGTCGATTCGAGTGGTTGCCTTTAACTTTAAAATGTTACGCTATTTCCGTATACAGGAGTTTGTCGCTTGACGGCGGACAACCCTTTTTGGCCCTTTTGGCAAATGAATTTTACATCAAGTGTTGCCTTATTTATGGCGTTGGGGGGAGACCCCGAAGGAAAAGTTTTTGCAAAATATAATTTCCTGCCAAGTAAAGAAATGTGTTTAAAATGTCTCGGAAGGAAGTTGCCATCAAATTTAAGTAGGTAAAACATTGGAAATGTTAAATTTTTCGAGGGAATTTGCCGTGAGTGCCTAAAAGTATGCAGCAATTTTTGTTTCCAAATTTGCAACTCTCTAAATTAGCATAAAGCGAATTTAAGGCAGCCGAAAACAAACACAAAATTTAGTTTGCAAATCAGTCTACACACACACACACACACACACACATGCGCCAAGCGAAGGGCCAAGTTTTCCAAAGCCCAAGACACGAAACCAAACAAAAGCCAAACAAAAAGCAAGAGCAATTACAAAGAGCAACAAAGGAGAGGGAAGTGGATAAGCTGGCCCAACTCCTGCCAACAAAATCAAACGAAATTACAAAATTAAACTGATTTAATGGCAGAGAGAGAAAGAGAAAGGGAGAAATCTCTCCACGCTTGTCATGTAAGTCATGTTAATGTCGTTGTAAAGCGGCATGTGGCCCCCCTGCCTTCAACAGGGGGCGTGGCCAGCCACTGCCATGGCTTGTCTTGCTACTGGTGGTGGTGGTGGTGGGTTGATTGACAACCCCAGAGTCGAAGAATGATTTGATATGAAAATTGCCTGGAATTATTGAATTAACATATGCTTGAATTGAGCTCAAGCATTTCTCTGTCTAGCTTGCTAACCTCCCTTTGCCCCTCCATCATCGGTCTTTGTGTGTGTTTGTGTGTGTGTGCTCTGTGGTGGCATCTTATTACCAAAAGCGTATTAGGCATGATTGATTGCATTGAGTAATAATGATTTGTTGCCAAGTTCTGCATATGAGAGAAGTGCTTCGATTCGATTCTGAGTGTGCATGTGTCAGGAGTGTGGAGGTCACGTATAAGTGTGTGACAATGAATAGCTAGCTTTTATGCAATTCACATGGCAATTGATTAATTTTGTCCTCTTTTAAATGGCATTGCTTACTTTTCAGGGTTTCTCAGGATGTGAACCTGTTCGCCTGTGGAATAACTTGCCACATGAACTAAAATCAATTAGTAGCGCACCTATTTTCCGAACTAAGCTCAACACACACTATAGTAAACGAATAATATAACTATGTAACACCAAAATAAAATAATAATAGGTTAAGATTACATACAAAACTCAACTTAAAATTTTCTAAATATTTTTTTTCTTTTTTTTATTATTTTTTTTCTCTCTCTTCTTTTTTATATAATTTTAATTTTAATTAATAATAATTTATAGTTTATAGTTCTTATTCACTTAATATTAATTTCAATTCCGAATGATTCATTGCATCAATTACTGTTGTGACTAGTGTTATAAACTTTAAGTTTTATACTTGTAACACTAGGATGGTAAAATCAAATAAATAAATAAATAAATAAATAAATCAAAACTTGAAGACTACAATTTAAGGTAATTTTAGCATAAACGAACTTAGTTTATGGCTCTTATCTTATGTGAACATGTTTTCGTTAGGCAAAAAATCTTTAGGTCAAACTGACTGACTGATTGACTTATTGATGCTCAGACCAAACGGCTGAAATTTTAAACATTTTACCATAAAAAATTGTTAGTAATTACAAATTTAATTACTATAATAGTTACAACTATTTCGTAATTAAAAGTTTTCACGTCAGAATTGTACCAAAAATTCCCACGGGAAGTGAACGCTCCTCATTCCTCCCCCCCCCCCCTCTTCCTGAGCTCTTCACTCACCCCCACAACTTGTCATTTCGTTCTATGTGTACTCCCTCTCTCCTCCTCTGTCTTTATTATTGCTTTTCCTTTGTAACACGTGTCTTTCATAGCAGCTACCATCTGTCTCAGAGAGCAAAGACACATTTATACAACACCTACCTTATTTGTGTGGGTGTGAGTCGTTCCCTCTCTCACTCTCTCTAGCGCTCTTAGCAATGCAGCTTTGTTCACAATATTGCCTTAGCGACATTTATGTTATTTCTTTTCACCCACTTCGCGGACAAATTTGATTCATTTTCTTTCTTAGTGCGCACCTGCAACACAAACTGGTATGCCAAATCTTAGATATCTCAGCGTCTATTTACTACTACTGTATGTCTGTCACTACTAAATACCACGTATGCGTTTTCTATACAGTGTGAACTTCGTCTTAAAATACCTTAACTCTAAAATACTGTTACATTTATAAACGGCTGACGGTTTCCATGAACCATTGCAAGAAACGAGAAAAAAAGTACCCAACTTTTATTAAATACGGCTGTCTCAAATGAATTCACTTAAAGCTCTCCTAATAAACTCATTTCCGCCTTTTGGCTATAAAACAGAAGCTGTTTAGTTTCTATTAAAGTCAAGGATACCAGCAGATAAAAACTCTTTTTACTATTTGCCTGGTTTATTGCAATTCCTCCTTCGACCCCGCCCCAAACAGTTTTCAGTTTCACTGACCCAAATACAAAAAAAAAAAAGAAAAAATACTCACACTATCTTCAACTTGGTCAAACACTGCGCCATTCGCAGCAAAAGAAAAACTTACCTCGAATCGATGCGCTGCAAATAGTCCAAGCGGCTCAAATGCAATTCGCGCAAATGAAACAAGTTGAGAAACGCCACTGCGGGTAAAGCGGCAAAACGATTGCCGCCCAAGTTCAAATAAGTGAGATTTGAAAGTTTCGCCAGCTGTTGGGTGGGAACCATCTGCAATAAAAGATGAGAGGGGAAGTAAGTACAGCATTTAAACCGGGCGAGTGAATAAAAGGTACTCCGGGCTGATAAATTTTTCAACAACGAGCCACTCAACTTAAAAACACAACGCTTTGCGGCTGAACTAAGCTTCCAAAGTTTAGCAGCGACTGCAGCGGAAGCGGATACGTACGTCATGTACTTCCGCACGGGAGTCCAGCAATAAAATCAATCTTGCAACAAATTTGTTACAACAACCAAAACAGCCTCGGGGAGTGTGCATAAAAGAAAAGGTTGCTTCTTCGCCGCTTTTCTTCATTTTTTTTTCGGCGGAGTCATAAAAAAGCTCGAGCTGTTTTGGACACCCCCAAAACACCCTACATTGCCATCTGTTGGCGTGTCGGAAGCTACGTGCCGAACGTCCGGACACGAACATAGCGCGCGCGATAACGTAATGAACAGAACTTGAAGCGGAGGGCGAGGGCAAGGCACACAGAATTGCTGGAAAAATTAAAAGCATTACGCATACGCAATGTGGGCCAAGCACTGCAATTGTTTAAGCTAATGGCAATTTTTTAACCCTTTTTTTTTGTCCAATGTTTGTAATGCACTCAAAGGCAAGCGCCGCGTGGTGGACTAATTAAAAGGCCTTTGCTCCAAGAGCTTGGGAAGGAGGTAGAGTTAAAGAGGAGCACAAAAGTGCCACAAAAGAAAGTGAAATTCTATTGACTTTGATTTTTCAACTTAATTTCAGTTTCAGTCAGGGCGAAGGGTACGCAAATTGCATTAAGTAATGAGTGAAAAAAGGTAATGCAAAGTTAAACAATGGTTTTGAAGCTAATTAAGAAAAAACTTAAACACTTAAGCTTAAAGTAAAGCTTAACCTTGGAACGTAATTTTCGTCGATTCGGCCACCGAAGAGCATGTTTATCTAGGATAATGTTCCTATTTTGACCTTAACATTAGATGACGTTACTGGGTTAGCGTTTTAACTCTCTTTGATATTTTCGTAAAGTTCTATTTTCTAATTTTAAAATAAATTATCCCAAACAATTCTACGATTTTTATAAGCGAAGACAATATGTATGTGTCTGAATTGACTAGGGTTGGGTCCCAAAGCATTAGCATTATTTTTGAATTAGCATTAAATTTAAATGATAATTTAAAAATTATTAATTTGCATTATATATTTTAATTCCAATTAACAATTTCAATACAAAATTTACAAAAGGCATAAAAACTAAAAAAATTTAGTTCAACATTTTCAATTGGCATCAAATAAAAGTTATTTATTTTAGTCATTTTAAAATGATCTTTGACTACGTTTATACGCTCAAAATTGATTGTGATTAATGCCCTTTAAAGTATGCAAACTTTATATCATTTTATAATTATCGATTAGAACGTAGTCAGATATGGCAGCGTCATACATAATCCACACGGAATATTAACCCAAATTAATGTACCAGTTAAAAATATAAAACATTATTTAGTGTTCAGCCAAAAAAGAATAAATGTTATTCTCAATTAAGTGTTTTTAGAAGCATAGCATACTTTAATGGGCATTAATCACAATAAATTTTGTGTGTATAAACGTAGTTTATGGTGGCAGCTGGAGGCACTCTTTCCCAGCACAGTGGATGAATTCACAAAGTCAAAGGATTGTAGTCTGGCTCGGTTCATTGGGCACATTCGGATCGATTCGAAGATTTTCTTATCTTTTAAACCCCCACCATATCTATTCAAACCATAGATAAGAAACTAAAAACTAAAGTCTGGAGGCTGCGCTTGATAGCATGGATATCGTCGGAGTTGACATCGTTGATGGTTTCGAAAGCAGTCATATTTATACATATCACAAACAAATTTATTGAACATTTTCTCACTCAATATTGTTAAACGCGCTTTGACATTAAATTCAAGATCAATTGAAAATTTTGAATTAAAATTATTTCATTTTAATGCCAATTCAAAATATTTTATTTGGAATTAAAATTTATAATGCCAATTTAAAAATGTTGAATTTGCATTGCCAGATTTAATGCCACTTAAAATTAAGCATTATCAATTGGCATTACCAATTATTATTGCTAATTGAAGAAAATAATGCCAGCGGCACAACCCTGGAATTGACAACATTTTGTACTGCCCATAAATATGCAATGAATGTTGTTGAAGGTTTATAAAAGAGTTCAATGCAAATACATGCAGATGGGCAATCTCTATATCTATAAAAAGAGAGTGTCCTGATTCACTGACTGACTGACTGACTGACTGACTGATTGGCAATCATCGCACAGCCCAAACGGTAAGAGATAGAGGGCTGAAATTTTCACAGGAGTTTCTGTTGGTGGTGAAAGTGCGTACTAAGACGGGGTTTTGGAAAATTCCACCTGGAAAAGCGGAAAAGCGTCGGAAAAGTTTGTATGGAAAAAATGCTATTTTTCATCCGATTGACTTGAAACTTGGTTTGTAAGCTTAGTACGCGAAATAATTCGACACGTGTTTTCACGATTTTGGAAAATCCGCCCACGAGGAAAATTCCCGGAAAATTCTGCAGAGAAAACAACTATTTTTCATCCTATTGGCTTGAGACGCGGTTTGACAGGAAGGTAGGTGAAATAAATTGAAATGTGATTTTCCGAAGTTGGAAAATTTTGACCCAACGGTCGGAAAATTCCCGGAAAATTCTGCATGAAAACAACTTTTTTTCATCCGATTGGCTTGAAACTCGGTTTGTAAGGACAAAATACGAAATAATTTGAAATGTGATTTTTCAATGTCGGAAAATTCGCCCACGAGGAAAATGGTCGGAAAATTCTGCATGCAAAAAACTATTTTTCGTCCGATTGGCTTGAAATTCGGTTTGAAAGGACAGAATACGAAATAGTTTGAAATGTGATATTCCGAAGTTGGAAAATTTGACCTAACGGTCGGAAAATTCCCGTAAAATTCTGCATGAAATAAACTATTTTTCATCCGATTGGCTTGAAACTCGGTTTGAAAGGACAAAATACGAAATAGTTTGAAATGTGATATTCCGAAGTTGGAAAATTTGACCCAACGGTCGGAAAATTCCCGGAAAATTCTGCATGAAATAAACTATTTTTCATCCAATTGGCTTGAAACTCGGTTTGTAAGGACAAAATACGAAATAGTTTGAAATGTGATATTCCGAAGTTGGAAAATTTGACCCAACGGTCGGAAAATTCCCGGAAAATTCTGCATGAAATAAACTATTTTTCATCCAATTGGCTTGAAACTCGGTTTGTAAGGACAAAATACGAAATAATTTTAATGTGATTTTCAATATCGGAAAATCCGCCCGTGAGGAAAATGGCCGGGAAATTCTGCATGCAAAAAACTATTTTTCATCCGATTGGCTTGAAATTTGGTTTGTAAGGTCAAAATCGGAATTAATTTTTGTTTTTATTTTCTGATGTTGGAAATACCGCCGGGATGCCCACTGTGAAGTGGTTGGGGAGTGAATGGGTTGTTGGTGGTAAGTTGTTTTGGAAGTGGGTGGAAAGTGGGTGGTAAGTGAATGTAAAGTGTGTGGAATGTGGGCGGGAAGTGGGTGAGATGTGGGCGGGAAATTGGCGAGAAGTGGGTGGGATGTGGGTGGGATGTGGGCGGGAAGTGGTCGGGTGAGGGTGGTATGTGGGCGGGAAGTGTGTGGAATGCGGCGGGAAGTGGGAGGGATGTGGGTGGGATGTGGGAGGGATATGGGTGGGATGTGGGCGGGAAATGGGCGGCAAGTGGGTGCTGTGTGGGCGGGAAGTGGGTGGGATGTGAGCGGGAAATTGGCGGGAAGTGGGTGGGATGTGGGTGAGATGTGAGCGGGATGTGAGCGGGAAGTGGAAGGGAAGAGGGCGGGAAGAGGGTGGGAAGTGGGTGGGATGTGGTTGGTATGTGGGCGGTAAATTGCCGGGAAGTGGGCGGGAAATGGGCGGGAAGTGGGTGGGATGTGGACGGGAAGTGGGTGGTAAGTGGATGTGCGTTGGTTCTATACTGATGAAGGCGCAGCGAAGCGCGACGGGTTATTTGCTAGTCTCTATATATATAAAAGAAAGTGTCCTGATTCACTGATTCACTGATTGGCAATCATCGCACAGCCCAAACGGTAAGAGATAGAGGGCTGTAATTTTCACAGAAGTTTCTGTTGGTGGTGAAAGTGCGTACTAAGACGGGGTTTTGGAAAATTCCACCCGGAAAAGTCGGAAAAGCGTCGAAAAAGTTTGTATGGGAAAAATGTTATTTTTCATCCGATTGACTTGAAACTTGATTTGTAAGCTTAGTACGCGAAATAATTCGACACGTGTTTTCCCGATTTTGGAAAATCCGCCCACGAGGAAAATTCCCGGAAAATTCTGCATGAAAACAACTATTTTTCATCCGATTGGCTTGAAATTCGGTTTGAAAGGAAAGTAGGTGAAATGAATTGAAATGTAATTTTCCGAAGTTGGAAAATTTGACCCAACGGTCGGAAAATTCCCGGAAAATTCTGCATGAAAAAACTATTTTTCATCCGATTGGCTTGAAACTCGGTTTGTAAGGACAAAATACGAAATAATTTGAAATGTGATTTTTCAATGTCGGAAAATTCGCCCACGAGGAAAATGGTCGGAAAATTCTGCATGCAAAAAACTATTTTTCGTCCGATTGGCTTGAAATTCGGTTTGAAAGGACAGAATACGAAATAGTTTGAAATGTAATATTTCGAAGTAGGAAAATTTGACCCAACGGTCGGAAAATTCCCGGAAAATTTTGCATGAAAAAACTATTTTTCATCCGATTGGCTTGAAACTCGGTTTGTAAGGACAAAATACGAAATAATTTGAAATGTGATTTTTCAATGTCGGAAAATTCGCCCACGAGAAAATGGCCGGAAAATTCTGCATGCAAAACACTATTTTTCATCCGATTGGCTTGAAATTCGGTTTGAAAGGACAAAATACGAAATAGTTTGAAATGTGATATTCCGAAGTTGGAAAATTTGACCCAACGGTCGGAAAATTCCCGGAAAATTCTGCATGAAAACAACTATTTTTCATCCGATTGGCTTGAAACTCGGTTTGTAAGGACAAAATACGAAATAATTTTAATGTGATTTTCAATATCGGAAAATCCGCCCGTGAGGAAAATGGCCGGGAAATTCTGCATGCAAAAAACTATTTTTCATCCGATTGGCTTGAAATTTGGTTTGTAAAGTCAAAATCGGAATTAATTTTTGTTTTTATTTTCCGATGTTGGAAATACCGCCGGGATGCCCACTGGGAAGTGGTTGGGGAGTGAATGGGTTGTGGGTGGTAAGTTGTTTTGGAAGTGGGTGGAAAGTGGGTGGTAAGTGAATGTAAAGTGTGTGGAATGTGGCGGGAAGTTGGAGGGATGTGGGTGGGATGTAGATGGGAAGTGGGTGGGATGTGGGCGGGAAGTGGGTGGTATGTGGGTGGGATGTTGGACGGATGTGGGTGGAAAATTGGGTGGATTACGCTGTGCATTGGTTCTATACTGTTGAAGGCGCAGCGAAGCGCGACGGGATATTTGCTAGTATCTATATATATAAAACTGTTCAACCTGACTAATTGACTGACTGGTGACCGTCGCACAGCCGAAACCATAAAAGATAGGAAGATGAGATTTTCACAGTAGTTTTTTCTTATGCTGAAAGTGAGTACTAAGAAAGGATTTTGGAAAATTCTGCCGGGAAATGTGGAAAATTCGCGGAAAACTTTTTGTATGAAACTTTTTGTTTTTCATCCGATCAAGTTCAAACTTATTTTCAAAAATCAATAAAAATTATTCAACATTAACTGCATACCAATCTTCCCGAAAATCAACCACCTTTGGGTGGAATGTTGGAGGTCAAGGTTGCCAGCCATTTGCTCCCAGTTCATTTCGAAAGGCACACTTTGCTTTACCGTTGCATCAGAGAACAAAGAGCGCACGCAAAACCAAAGCCCAGAGAGCATAAATCGAAGAGAAACGATTTCAATGTGTGCGTGGGAGCAATTGAATTGAGTTGCCTCGGCAACAACAACAAGACAGAGTACAAATTAAAAAACTACAGTTGCAATTAAAACAAAAACAAACGCAAATACAAAAACTCCAGCCACAACTAAAATAACAGCAACATGAAATAATTCAAATAAGGACTTTCCTTACCGTGGAAATTGGGCGGGAAGGGGGTGGGATGTGGGTGGGTGGGAAGTGGGAGGGATGTGGGTGGGATTTGGGTGGTAGGTGGCTGGGACTTGGGCGGTAAGTGGGTGGGAGGTGTGTGGGATGTTGGTGGTAGGTGGGTGGGATTTGGGCGGTAGGTGGGTGGGAGGTGTGTGGGATGTGGGTGGGTGATGGGTGGGAACTGGGGGGAAGTGGGAGGGATGTGGGTGGGATTTGGGTGGTAGGTGGGTGGGATGTGGGTGGGAGGTGGCTGACTTGGGCGGTAAGTGGGTGGGGAGGTGGGTGGGAGGTGGGTGGGAGGTGTGTGGGATGTGGGTGGTAGGTGGGTGGGAGGTTGTGGGATGTGGGTGGGATTTGGGTGGTAGGTGGCTGGGACTTGGGCGGTAAGTGGGTGGGAGGTGTGTGGGATGTGGGTGGTAGGTGGGTGGGATTTTTTTTGTGTGGGCAGGTGGCTGGGACTTGGGCGGTAAGTGGGTGGGAGATGGGTGGGAACTGGAGGGGAAGTGGGTGGGATGTGGGTGGGAGGTGGCTGGGACTTGGGCGGTAAGTGGGTGGGAGGTGGGTGGGAGGTGTGTGGGATGTGGGTGGGAGATGGGTGGAAACTGGATGGGAAGTGGGAGGGATGTGGGTGGGATTTGGGTGGGAGGTGGGTGGGATTTGGGCGGGAAGTGGGTGGGAGGTGGCTGGGAGGTGGGTGGGAGGTGTGTGGGATGTGGGTGGGAAGTGGGTTGGATCTGGGCGGGAATTGGATGATAAGTGGGTGGGATGTAGGCGGGAAGTGGGTGGAAAGTAGGTGGGAAACGGTGGAAGTTGTGAAAAAGTAGATTGGGAGTGGGTGGGATGGGGGTGGTAAGAACGCAGCAGCAAAGTCGTAACGCTGAATAAGCAAAGTAGTAAAACGTTGATTTCAAGCCTATGCATGTATGACTCGATTTCTGGGCTCTACAGAGGAAATAAATTTATAGAATGTTTTCAAAATTGGTAAATATTTGACTCTCACGATTGACTTCAAACTGATTCTGATATGGGATCTATACTGTTCAAGGCGCAGCGAAGCGCGACGGGCTTTTCGCTAGTATATTATATATTTTTCTTAGTATTGAAAATGGTAGATCTTCTAAAAAAGAAATCTTAGAATTCTTTGTGATAATTATAGTACACGATTATATTCAGCTAAGGGTGGCTTAATCAAGAGATGATCTAAGGAACTTGATGATCCTAACGTGACTAAGCATTTTTTTGTGACCATAGTTAGTCTTATTTTTAAATATTTGTTGAGTCTTTCGCCCTTCTAAACTTAAACTAGGATCCGAACCAGCTTCGTCAAGCGCTTTGTAAAGCCTAATAAATTTCATGGGTTCAGATCGTTTTACTAGAAATTTCGCTCCGATATATACAGTACGACCAAACCCATTAGAATATGAAGATGAGTAACGTCTTACGAGTTTTTCGCACACGATTTTTTCGTGCTGGCCCTAGAGCTTTTAAAACTCATCTTTAGCTGTAACTTCGAGATGCTACAAAGTCTCTCACCTGTAAATGGAATACGCTGCTGAGCAAACAAAATGTACTAAATACCAAGGATAAAATATAGTATGTTTGAAGCGTCAGCCCGGTCAATCTAGCTATATGCTGCACAGTTCTGGGGATTCCTTGAATATGACGAAGTTGTAAAGTTTCTTCGATTTTTTTTTAATAAAATATTTATGTTACCTCGCAATACTCCGAACCAAGGCATAGTAAACAAGGTAGGCTCACTCGCTCTCTCAGAACTCCGTATATTTGTGTCAAAGAGGGCGAGAGCGAGAGAGTAATATATTTCAAATACAAAGCCTACTAAGCTACTAAGTAAAACACAAAAAATTCGTCCGCGGAGATGCTTTGCTTACAACAGTTGCTTACTGACTAAACAACTTAACAAGTTGTCAAGAGAGAGAGAGAGAGAGAGTGAGTGAGCCTACCTTGTTTAGTTTGTTTTGCGTCGAACTATGCTCTATTTGCGGAAATTGGTCTTTCGACTCTACACCCAAACGCTAGAATTACATTTGTCTGACATAAAGAACATTTTTCAATTGCCTGAAACCCGCTTACCTTCTGTTGTTGTCAAATCCCTGCTGTTGAGTCAAACCCAGATCTTCTATTGCAAGCAAGATAGCAACGAATCATTGAAATTTTAAACGGAGAAAATTGAAATACTCCTTTTAAATTTCTCGTAGAAGCATCAACATATAGAAATCGTATATTGTCAGAATATTTTTAGAACATTCCTAAGGCTGGAATGAAACTTTAAATTTTTAGAGACAATTATTGTCGCAATTTTCTGTTTATAGGTCGAATTTGATGTTGAGTATCATTGCAGCCTCTTTGGAAGCATTCTGCTTATTTCCTTGATAATTATAAGAAATCATTTATTGTACATTCTGTCTCAAAAACCAGAACTTTGTTAAACTAAAAGTTAACAAAAACGCTCTTATAACAGTTACAATATATACTCAAGATTCTTGATCAAGTTTTTGGGGGTGCCACAGAATTATGGTTCTGTGCCACCGACGGATTTTTGGACAGATTTACAAACTCTAGAGATTTCTCTGTCTACCCTGTATAACTGGTTTGCCAACATTTTTAAATGGTCATTAAGACAAAATACCATGTTGGACTCCTGAGCAACACGTCCAAATGATAAAATTGCTTAAAAAATAATTTTTAGTTCAATCCAAATGGGAACTACAAATAATATTTTTGATTCCTCTAAATTAACTAATTCATTCACTAACAATAAATTTGTTTTAATTTACATTTAAAATTTTCGATTATTTAACATTATTTTTACCCCTTTTAAAATTTCCATTACACTTCCACACACAAACACACACACTCAATTGCATTTTACCTTGGCAAAAACAAAATGCAAATACATTTATATATTCTGGTGATTATTTGAAACATTCACTGGGCCAGAGCTTAAGCAAACAATAGCACAATTTTATATTTTCCATAATTTAACAAAAATATTTGCCCACACTTGAGCTATTTGAATTAGTTTTGCTTTTACTGTGTTGGCAGCTGGTGAATTATAATTTTTGCATTTATGCAAATGCTTTAGCAACAGATTTTTGATACTCATAATAATTGCCAAAATATAAGTTAACGAGAATTCCCTAAAAATGGAATCAGTTTTGTTGCCGAACATCTCAATTTATTTTATTTTATTTATATGCAAAAATTACTTGTTTCCATTTAGCAAGGTTTATTGTTGCCGAATCATTTTTGCGTTTCAACGCACAATTTGGAAAAATGTTTGTTATTTTGAAAGAGTCTTTTTTTTCGTTCTCATAAATATGCATGCAGTAGCAGAATTTTTAAGAGGGAAAATTGTAATGTTTTATGGCTAAGGGATTTGTATTTATTACAACAGACAACAACCAGATTATTTTATTTATTATTTTACAAATTATTGACGGCTTTTGATGTCAAGTCGTTGTAGCTTAAGGTATCAATGGATGTTAATCTAAATAAAGAGAGATAGCTTAAAGCCAGCTCGGAGCGTATAAGCCCATCAATAAAATTTGATGGGCATCACTTTCCACTGTTCGTAATCCGCCACCCATGAGTTAAATACAAACTTTAGCAGGTAAGGAGTAAATTTTTTGTTGTGGCGAAAATTTACAGTATTTTTTTTATACTCGAAAAAATTGTTTCTACTTTGTCTAAACTAAAATACAAATATTTTTGCCTTGACAGCTTTAATATTCTAACAGCTTCATGTGTTGTTCTCTGCCCAGCTAGAGTCAGACATTATGCATATTTGGCCTCACAGAGTGAGGAAACTATGCAGCATGCGGGCCAACAATTTTCCTGCACAAAAGTATGCTCTACATTAGAGCAAAGTTCGCCTAATAAAACAACAATCTGTCCAATAGAAGAAAAAGAATGCCATTTGGAAAATACCGAAACATGTTTTGCAAAATGGTTAACCCCAGACTAGCCGATGCAGCGGCAGCGGCTGGGCAAAAAGGTAAGACGGGTCGTAGACAAAAAGCTCCTTACAGCCACAGCCACAGCCCCACCCGACCATATTTCAACTGCAAAATGCCAAAAGGTATTTTAAGTAGTTTCGAACTGATTCCAAGCACCATAAATTCCTCGCCAACGTCAGTTGCCGTTGACTACGCGCGGTGCATGCTGCTTAGTCCTGGCATGAGCTTCTATCCCTTATCCCATTTTAACGACCATAAATATAAGTGAGACAGTGTGTGTGTGTTTGTTTGTGTGCAGGACTAAGCTGCATTGCAACCATCAGTTTGCATAAACAGACAAACTACAAACTACAAACTGCACCTGGCCTGGTCGGTCTGTGATTACATGGTGCATAAAAACGCATTGCTTAGGAATACTCCCAGTCAAGTCACCTGCATTCATCGACATGGGACTATGCAACATGAATTTTACTTTGACCTGAGCTTTGCCCTGTCTCATGGTACCCCTAATGACTTGGTTAGCTCAAATGTTATGTAGTTGCTACCAGTAGAAGTGAGGGTTAGTGCATGATACAACATTTTCAACAGTTGTTTTTGAAAATGTAGGCCCGACTGACTGGCATATTTTCAACACATGGCCAAAATTGCTTATCCTAGAGATCTAAGATTTAGAATGGACCTTCGTTTAGTTAAGCAGGCGCGCACTAAGAAAGAAATTTGACAGCAAAGTGGGTGAACACTCCAAAGAAAAGTTTATATGGGGCAAATAACTGAGCTGTGGTGCTCAGGCAATATTGTGAACTAAGCTGTGTTGCAAAGAGCACGAGAGAGAGAGAGTGGAAGGAATGGAGAGCGGTGGAAGAGGGAGGGAGAGGAGTGGAGAGCGGTGAAAGAGGGAGGGAGAGGAGTGGAGAGCGGTGGAAGAGAAATAAAGTAGTTCCAGAGATAAATCTGGTTCGTATCCGCATTATATTACATTATCAACTTACAGACACATTTTCCATTACTGAGATAAGGTATTTGAACCGATTTAAAGCCGTTTTCGAATCTGTCCTGATCGACATAATGTTCTTTCAGATCGCTTCAGTAGTTCTTAAAGTACATTTTTCAATAATCTGGTTCTGACATTCTTTTTTAGTTTGCTTAAAATATTGATAATAATTACTAATTTAATAAATTGTTTTCTGTAAACTCCAAGCTTATGTATTTCCCCAAATTGTACAACCCTTAAAGCTCTCAATTTTCACAAGTTTTTCAAGCATGCCCAAGTGTTTGGTCGTAAAGCGTAAGCAGCTTTAAAGTTGCTCTGTGAGAAATCCATGCGAGTGTTCAGTCAGAGGAGGAGACTGAGAGGGAAGTGATGGAGGAGCAGGAGAAGTAGATAACATTTAACAAACTGAAAAATGTGGGGAAATGGCCGAGGGCCTAAGCAAAGAGTACGCAACAGTACAAAATCAGCAAGGCACGGACATGTTTGCATGCATAAATAGTAAAAGGACATGGGCACAGCTCTACAGTGCGTGTAGCCTTCTGTGCTCGTGTGTGTGCTGAACGGATAGCAACAGCAAGTTATGGTTATTAATTTTGCAGTCCAGCCCAGGAAGGACGAACTTAGGCAACAGACCTGGAATCCGCTTTGCCAAAGTGTTGCAAACATAAGCAAAGTTTCATTCTCTTACCGTTAGATTATTATCCCCCAGATCCAAGTGCTTCAATGATATCAGCCCCTCAAACGCGTTCACATCCAATTCGCTCATCACATTCCCACGCAAACTCAAGGCCAGCAGCTCCTTCAATCCCTCGAAGCTTTCGTTACGCACATACTCCACCAGATTATCCGACATATCCAGCGTCTTGAGGGCATGCAAATGCCATAGATTACTCGCTGGCACATCCAGCAAGCGATTGTTCCGAAAGACAAGCACCTCCAGCGCCAGCAAGCCCTTAAAGCAGTTGTCCTCCAGACTAACAATATTATTATTGGTCAAATCCAGCTCAACCAAAGCAGCCAAATCGCTTAAAGCCGACGGGTGCACTGTCTCTATGCGATTGTAGCTAAGATCCAGCAGCAGGAGATTCGTTAATCCCTTGAAGGCATGCTTGTGTAGAGCACTAACTAGATTCCTGCTCAAGTTTAATGTACGCAACTCCGATTGATACTCAAAGTTCTTGGAACCCAAAGTCTCGATAATATTCTGCGACAGATCCAAAATCTCCAACTTCATATAGAAGGGCAGCGAGAACTCCAAATTTCGTATTCGATTAAGGGTGAGATTAATGTACTTAGTTTCTGGATTTAATTGAATAGGCACATCCTCCAAAGCGGCATCCACACATAAAGCACGACTATTGGCCTCACCACCCAAGCACTGGCACTTGGAGGGGCAAAATGCAAGTGTGACACTGGGCAGGAGGAGGAACAGAAGCAACGCTGGTTGTAACCAAGGTCTAGGCCGGCATCTGGTGTGTGAAAGTGTGTTGTTGTAACTGACTGAGTGGTTGGCTTTTGTCATTTTGTTGATTTGGTGGTTTCTTCGTTACGTCGTTCGTGGGTAAATTGCAAATTGTGGATTCAGTTGAAGAGATGCGGTGAGTTGTGAAGAAATATCACCAGCAATTGTTGAACATGGTGGCGGAGTATCGACTGAAAAGAAAAATTAGAGGAAAGCGATGAGAAATGTGATAAAAGGATTGACTTCTTTATGTTAATTTAAGTATTAGAAGAATGAATGCCTTAAATTTTTATAAAAGTTGTACGATATTCTTAAAAGATTTAATTCACTTGCTGAAAGATTCTGAAGAAAATATCCATTACCACTTATGTGTTTTCTCAAGTTTGGAAACAGAACGCTGTATGAGTAGACTAATAAAGTAGAGATTTACATGATTTAAAAATAAAAAGAGTGTGTGGGTTATGGAACACCCGGTTCGAACAAATCCAATTGAAAATTTAAGATCTGGCAAAAAGACACATTTTTGGGTTCGTCTGAATAAACTCAACCTTGAAACAGCAAATAAATTTAACTAATTGTAAACAAACTTTAAACTTTTATTTCTGAAATAAAAGAAATACATTTTTCATATACTTCATTACATTAGTTATTAGATTGCCCCCGATAACTACACAATCCCCACTGGATTCAAACCAGAGCCCACCAGATCTTCACCAGATCCCCACAAGATTCCTACCAGATAGCGACCAGATCTTCCCAAAATTCCCACCAGATCCTCACTAGACTCCCACCAAATCCCCACCAGATCTCCACCAGATCCCAACCAGATTTCCATCAGATCCCACGCCAGACCCCCACCTGATCCTCACCACTTCCCCCTCACCCTATCCCACTCCACCAACAACTCACCTGCTACAACGGCAATGGTAAAAGCGGCTAATTTGGCAAATACAGAATTCAAAAACAAGGTGTACCCAAAAGAATCTGCCGCAAAGACAAAATTTTTCAAGTTTAAGTCCCCCAGCCGGACGTTCGTAAGAAAGCTTCGCTCTAACAATTCATAATGTCTTTATAATAGACTTAAAAATCAAGAAAATTCTACTAGATTTGTTGAACAAAATCTATAGAATCATACTTGCATCTGTTGCCTACTGATAAAACTTCATGAAGTGTTTTTCGTTATGTTAATCACAACTGGGGTCGTTATCACAGTAGATTGTTTTGTTTTCGTTTCTACTTTTTACCTTTTCTAGACCATCGATTTTTCTATTCCTTAATGGTTTCATACTAAGAAAATATGGAACCCATCAATAGAGAGATACCTGCCAAATAGATATTGAAGAAACATTAAAATTGTCTCAGGTTGGAAACTTTTATGACCACACATGCTCTTAAAGCCTTCTCTACGAATATCCTTTTTTTTGGTTTTAAACTAGCATGCATAAAACTTTAAAAACAGGTTTGCACAACACCGCAAAGATGGCTGGTCGACTGTACAGCTGTTTCAGAGACCTTCCTGTCCCATCAAAAACAGTTTTTGCCTACTGTAAGTCGCCAGCTGCCTACTTATGCTAGCGCTGTCATAAACTCATGGGAATTTCCATATCACTATGAGTATTTTGTGTATGTGTGTGTCCCCAAATGGCTTTACTGTATTAGTAAGAGAGATTACCTTCCCACTGCTAATGCAAAAACAAATAAGTCTGAGTGCAGAATTGGACTTAAAACGTAGTTTTGTGTTATAGAATAAACTATTTTTGTTTAGTTTCAACAACAACGCCTGAAAACAAATTTCCCACAAATAATGTTGAGGCTGGAATGAAACTTTCAATTTTTAGGAACAATTTTAGTCACAATTTTTCATCTATGGGCAAAAGTCATTGGAGTAAGCGAGTCAAAGTATGCTTGAATTCTCCGCAGAATGCTTTAGAGGAGGCTGTAATGATAACAACAGCAAATTTGACCTATTAACGAAAAACTGCGACAATAATTGTCTCTGAAAATTGAAAGTGTCATTCAGCCTTGAGCAGTCTGATCTCTAATTTTTACAGTCGAAATAGTTTCAAATATATCACTCTTTAAATATTGCACCCAAACTGATCACTGATCGAGTGACTGCTGAATGTGCCCAACTTTAATTATTTTCCAATAATTCTTTAAAGTTTTAGCCAAGTCAAAGTACAATTATATTAAGACTATTTTTTCAGAAGTTTATAGATGGCATGTTTAGGTAGGTAATTCTTCCAACTCAGCAGAACAATTTGGTCCCTTTATAAATTTTCTTTAATCTATTTGTATTAAAGAAATGTTAGGCGGCTGATATGAGAAACTGATACCGTCAGCTGTAATTAAATATTGGAGTACTTTGAAACAAATTTTTATCTTTGTAAACTGTATAGCAGCCTTAAAAATTATGGGAGGGTAATTGAAAAGTGTCGTTCTGTTGCAACATTCTTGTAAAATTGTTGTAAATTTCTGATAAGCACTTTTAATTGTATCTAATTCTTAATGAATCTTTAAAGTATAAAAGATATTGGCTCTGTATCCTTTTCAAAAAACATCTTTCTCTTTTAATTTATACTGCACATGAAAAGGAACTGAAAGTGTTTTTTGTTTTTCATTTTATACAGACTACCTTTAAGTCAGCGAATGTTGTGACTAATTCTAGTTAATTCTTTACCTTTAGGTTTACAGTTGGAAGTTTCAAAATCGCCACTTTAACATTAATTGGAACCATATTTATCATCTAACTTGAATTGATATCAAAGCAGTTTCATTCACTGGGTCCTTGGTTTGTTTCTCTGCTTCAGTTTGCCCCCCATTTAAAATGGAGCACCAAAAGTGCAACAACTTTCAACTTGTTGGCCTTTGACAAGCCCGTGCCCTAACCCCCTCTTACCCTCTACCCAACCACAAAAGCTATCAAAATATTTGCCACAATGAAATCATATTTGCGTGTGTGTGTGTGTGAGTGGCACACCCCCCACTTAAAGGCAGCCTATACCCCGCCACTCGTCTGACCGACAAACAATTTGAGAGCAGAGGAAAGTTGAGTTCGCTTGGCGTGCGAAAGTTTATTAAAAACTTTGTGTGCTTTTTGCAAACAAACACAAACAAACACACACACACACAGAGAGAAACTTAATAATTCACACGGGAGTGAATTTTTCACAATTTTCAGTTGAGGCTGGGCTTGGGTTCAGTTGATTTTTTTTTTTCAGAAATTTTATTGAAGCGTAAAATTTGAGCCAAGACCTGAATGAGAGCTGCCGACTGCCTACAAGCCAAAGGAGAGAGAGAAAGAGGACGCACTCAACTTTTGTTGACATTATGAAACCTCAAAAGTTTGCGTTTTGCTTTTTATTATTTGTTTTACAGCTAGTTAAGACCATTGTTCAAATTGCTAGTGCAGAGGGTGAGGGAGGCCAAAAGGGTTGAGCGGGGTTCATTGTTTGTGCTTTTGTATGCAAATCACAGTTTACAGACAGATGAAAGAGGCAAACAGAATTGGTTGGATAATTACTTAATTAAGTGTTGCCGCAGGGCAAATATATAATTTAGATGGCACAGACAATTGCCAATGGAAACCAAAACACACGCCTTAAAGTCGACTAGGAAATCGTTTTTCCATGAATATGCATTAGGGAGATCTCTTGAAGTCGGGCCTATGGCAGCTCATCATGGCCATAACTGTTAGACTGCATTATGCAAAACTTCTAAGCCATAAAATGCAGCAGACCCTTGGTCCAGGTCCGCCTCGCCCACTGTGTCTGGTAAGTCTGCAACTTTCCCATGCAAAGTTGTCAGCACTTTTTTATTTCATTTTTTGAGAGAGAAAAACTCCTGACTTTTGCTCGAACTCTCTACGGTTCGGTTCGGTTCTGTCTGCGTCTCGACTTTTATGAAATATTAGCCAGCAACTTATGCGCATAAATCTTGCAGAGCGAGAAGCGACGACTCTGTGAAAATAAACTGGCAGCAGCCACAAAAAGTTTTTTTTTTTCGAAATAAAAGAGAATTAAGTGGGCCGCCCAAAAGGTGTGAAAGTAGCTGAGCGAGTCGAGTTCTTTCTTAAATATTTAGCATTAAAAATTCGCTAATTTCCACTAAAAATGCAGAGAAAAGGACTTGGATCTAGGCAGCAAGCAACTTTGTTAAAGTCTGCAAGTTACTTTTAGTTCAACTCCCACCAGATTAAGAATTTTCAACTAAAATACTGAAAGGAACAAAGAAAATTAGAAAAACCAGGAATTTAAATATATACAGAACTCTCAAAATTTGCTACTCATTTTTGGGTTGTCCGCAAAATAAAAGAGAGAACAAAAAACAATTTCAGTTGTGTTTCTGATGCTCCAATTCCTCTAGTTTTCCTCTCAGTTTTCCCGTTCACGCTACACCACAACAATAAACTAAAACAGCGTTTGTCAAGAAGAGCAAGGCCCAATAGAGAAAGTGTATTGGTGAAAAACAACAAAGCTTTGATGTGAAACATGATCTAGTCCAGGGTTCCCCAAGCAGAGAGCGCTAAAACGTGACTGTGTCTCTCTCTAACACACAATGAAGTGTGACTTCGGCAAGCATTCGGCAAATAAGTTCATGCTCCCGGGGCTATCGCTGGGGAACTCTGATCTAGTCACATTTATTAATCACTCATTAGTCACTGATTTGTCA
Source organism: Lordiphosa clarofinis (assembly GCA_018904275.1). NCBI lineage: Eukaryota > Metazoa > Arthropoda > Insecta > Diptera > Drosophilidae > Lordiphosa > Lordiphosa clarofinis. The sequence goes on from JAEIGQ010000131.1 coordinate 186,385, forward strand.
CTGTTTAGTCACTATTCGAAATCTCTTCCTACCTTTTTCATCACCACTTTCGTAACCTGTTTCAAGACCTCTTTCAAAACCTCATTCAACACTTCATTCATATTCTCTTTCATCACCTCTTTCATCGCGGCTTTCATCCCCTCCTTTCTCTTTCATTCTAGACTAGAGGAGGGCGTTTAATTCTAATTTTTATCATTTCATGAAACGTTCATGATGGTCCCTTGAAATTTTCGGATTTTTTTATTCATCTATATTTAAAAAAAAATTAGCAATCATTGCACATCACATTCGTTCACTAATTAATTGATTTGTGCTGATGAACATGGCCATTGTCTAATTCACATCAGGTCAGATTAGAAGGTAAAAAAATCAATACTTATATATTTGTTGAAAACTGTGAGCAGAAAAATGAAACCAAAAAGCAACAAACTAAAAATAGAGTGAATATTAAAGTGTATACAATATATAAGAAATGCCTTGCCAGTGGCGAAATATAGCTACAATACGCGTAGCTCCAGGACGATGATCAAAATAAAAGAAGAACCTACAACTGATGTGAGTGAAACTCCATTGCCCAATGTCCCATTCCCAGAGGACAATTACCCTAAGAATGCAATACTTAATGTTTTAACAAAAGAAGTCAAATGTTAATATTGAAGTGGTAGAGTCCCAGACAACGCACAGTTTGTCTTCACAAAAAAAACTCCCGTTGCATCACGTTTCAGAGCTCCAAGAGTACTGTTAGTGAAGTTGTACTCGTGTTGCTCGTGATCATTAAAAAAGAAACTAAAACCGCAGCGACACAGACAGATTCTACTTTAATGCCGACCAAAACGATAGCGTTTAACTCGATGCTGATGGCATAAAATATTAGATAATTAAATATTGATATTACAAGCAAGAAATAAATCAAAAATTTTTTTTTAAGTAATGTTGGCCAGCCTTGTTGCTCGTACAACGCTGGCGACACGACTGGCTGGATTTATTGAGCACATTTGAAGGATGGATTTTCAGAGTTTTTTCTAGCCTACTGTGATGAAATGTTTTTGTAGCCTAGAATTATTATAAACTAGTTTGCCCACGTAGTAAAAAATTCATCCAGTGTAAACCGACTTGATACCGAGTTTTAACGGCGCAAATTGCCATTACATAATGGATTACTAATGCGTTACATTGCCATCAATATAAAGGAATTAATCCCATACAATCTGCTTCACTTTGTCCTATGCATGGACGCTTTGTAAACGGTGTGATCCCAGGCTGCATTTCAAGTAATAAAGGATGTATGCCAGAGCCGAACTGCCATCGTGTTCCCATTACGAATGCGTGTATTTTTTTGAAATTGTAATGCAGAATGTTCGCAGTCTGTCTTCGATTCTTTTCGCTCATGAGTTGGTCTGACACTGGAAACTCGAGTTCGAACTCTACTAAAACGAAGCTCTCGCTACTCAGATGTTTGCTCTGACATTGGAAGCTCGACGTTTCCCAATAAAAGATATTTTTGCAGGCGTGTTAATAAATATTTGCCAAAGTTTTAAAGTTAAGTTATATATGGGTCATCTCTGTATCTGTAAAAGAGAGTGTCCTGACTGATTGACTGCCTGATTGACAAACATCGCACAGCCTAAACGAGATAGAATGCTGAAATTTGGACAGGACTTTCCCTTAGTTGTGAAAGTGCTCTTAGAAGGGGTTTTGGAATATTAAACCCAAAAAAATCGAAAAGCTTCGAAAAATTTTTATGAAAACTTGGATTGTAAGCATAGTACGCGAAATACTTCGACACGTGCTTTCTCGATTTTGGAAAATCTGCCCACAAGGAAAATGGCCGGAAAATTCTGCATGCAAAAAAAATATTTTTTATCCTATTGGCTCTAAACTAGTTCGAAAGGATAGAATACGAAATAATTTGAAATGTGATTTTTCAATATCGGAAAATCTGCCCCCAGGAGTGAAAATGACCGGAAAATTCTTCATGCAATATATCTATTATTTATCCGATTGACTTGAAACTCGGTTTGTAAAGTCAAAATGAGAATTGATGTGCATTTTCATTTACCAATATGGGAAATACCACCGGAATGCCCACTGGGAAGCAAGGGGACAATTGATTGACCGCTTAAATGCAAATATCGCTTATACGCAAAATTATACCTGCATTAGAGCTTTTGCTTATAAGTGATATTCACTGTAAACGCATATACTATTGTAGTAAATTCTTGTTAAACTGATTTCAGTGCTGCTTTAATTTCCAACATGTTTTATAGTTATATTTGGTATAATTTTTTCACTTTTTATCGTATATTAAATCGCACCTTGATTGAATTGCAGTTAATTAAATGCATCAAATGCCAACAACTCTCGACTTTTATTGCAAACAGTATATTTAATAAGTAGAACCAGATTGATACTCAGTTGAAAGACTGAAAAAAATTTTTAAAAGTAAACAAATAAATCTTAATAAAATAAAATTTTCAACCAGAATGTGAATAAATGGAGAGCCGGTTTGGTTGAGACATAAAAATGCCGAGTTCTAGCTGATGGAAATTCAGTTGTGAATGAGACTGCCTTGAGTACGCAGCTTGGATTTGAATAGCGCTTGAAGTATAATTGTGAGTGTTATTGAAAACAAATATACATATTTTTTATGGCTTGCAAAAATTTATTTTAGTTATGAAAATTATAAAAAAAAAATTTTATTCACGGGATTTTCCCCTTAACAACTTCTTTGTCTCGCTCTCTATCAACAGTTGAGATAATGCATCAATCGCTGTTATTTTTGCTTCCTCTCTTTCTGATGATTGTATATGCCGGTCAGGGATGTACAGCTGATTTCGATTCGAAGGATTTCAAGAGCTGTGGGGAGCAACGCTTATGCGTACCGCGGCATCTATGCAGCGCAGGTTTGGTCGAAAATGATGGACGATCTTTTGTGAAGCCACGGATGGCTGAGACCAGCAATTTTGGTTGCAGGGTTTTGGAGAAATGTTGTCCCTTGGAAGAAACAACAAAAATTCAACCCCCATTTTAATTAATTTTTCAAATATCGCTGTTTTTGGTCAAAACTTCTAATTAATATATGCGTCCAATTATCCTAGGTCCTATAAAAATTTCTTCTATTTTCTACACCATCTATTAACCAACTTCTGTACTGTCATCTAAACTTTAAGCGTTTTTTTAATATAGTATATTTTTCGTCTTATAATAATTTTGCAAATTTTTCGGTTCTTTAAACCATTTAAATAAAAGCTGTTACCCTGAAGTTATCAACTATCTGTGTGCCAAGTTTCATCCTAATTTTTTCAGCCATTTGTGTGTGAAAGTGCCTTCATAAATTTTCTTATAATAAGTTTTGATAATTTCGCGGTTTTTTGGACCATTCACAGACTTGAGCCTTTCCTAATCGTTGATGATACTGTGAACATTTCGTGAAGATTGGTTCAGCGGTTTAGATGCCCATTAGGACAAAATATACAAAATTACTTTCATTTTTATAGATTAATCATTTAGGGAGTGGAAAAACGTATTCTCTACTCATGATGCATTTTTGTATTCTGAGAACTGAGCGACGCACAGTGTAAGATTTTGCCAATTTAGGGGGACTTAAATAAAAAAAAAAAGTGATTCAAATGGAATAATTTTTTTTTAAATGTTGGTAAAATATCCAGTTATTATGAAAGTAAACAAAAATCAGAGTCAAATTATCATTAACAGCAATAAAATAGTCATTAGACATACCACATGCAACGCTTGAAAAATTCAATTTGACAACTCGCATCAGGCATAAAATTAAAGTGATGAAAATTTAGCCGTCAGTGTCTTGTTTCCAAGACGAGCTATTTTTTTCTTATTCTCGAATAGTTAAACTGCAAAAATTTAAAAACTAAGTCTTAATACCCTTACTGGAACATTTTATATAATTTTTTTTATAAACACCTAAAAACTAGGCAAGTTGCAAGAAAAACAGGTTGCTTTTATAGACTACAACTTCTAAGTTCCATCGAGTTCGGCGATGCCACCACATGGACAACAAGCAGGTGGATTTTCAGAACATTATTAAAAAAAAAAACCGTCCGCGTGTTTCCGCCATTTTGAGTTTTTTATTTTATTGTAATCACATGTTAACGAGACCCTGCTGGAAAAGCAGTATACTATTTGGTGGTATTTTGCCGTTGAACGGTCACACTGAAGTTAACATGGGCACATATCGAACAGGATTGAAATACAGAAGTGGTACGTGCCAGGAAGAAAGAAATTCAAAACAGTTTTATGATGGTAATACAGCAAGAAGATATTTCAATGACGCCGAAACAGCTTTGGAAATAGCAGGCTTAAATATCGATCTGGTAAAAAGGTTTCGCACAATAATAAATAACATGGGAAGTGGATACCCGATAAATATACATGCTTTTGAACGCTTCACAAAAGAAACTACCGAACTGTATTTATCAGAACTAACTTTGCACTAAATTGTATACCATGGATATGATTTAATTTCTTCTTGCATCCTTTCCATAGGTAGAAAGAAGCTCAGGAGTCAAGAAATAAAGATGCAAGAAATTACCGCGAATTCTTTACGAGAAAATCATCTCGAGTTGACACGAATACGGATTTATTGCACAGGCTACTTATTTCATCCGACCCATTCATAGGAAGTTTGCGTAGATCCCGAACAACAAAGCGGGAGGCCATAAAACTTTTGAAGATAATTCCGATCCAGATTAAATTCTAGCTCAGTGCACACATTGCTATGTCTGTCCGTTTGTCTGTCCATCCTTTCGTCTGTCTTTCTGTTTTTACGTTATCTCCTCCGTCAGTAAAAACAATCTTGATCAATCGTTTTAAAAACTAGTTCTATAGAGAAAAACTTTTTTGTTTTCTGTGATTACGTCACCAAACTTGGCAATTAGTAATTTAATACGCTTTCATAAAATTCTGCAAAGTTTCATCAAAATGACTCTATTGTATAGCTCCCATATAAAAATCGGGTTCTGGCTAAAACTGAAAAATGCGATATTATATGGGAGGTAGGAGTAGTTTTTATCCGATGTTGTTCATCTTTGAAACATATTTTCGTATGGCCTAAAAACTCTTCCATTTCAAATTTCAAGTCAATATCTCTTAAACTACGGCCGCAATCGATTTAGGTCCCCCTAGATAGGCAAAATCTTACACTGTGCGACGTGGAGGCACTGTATAAGAAAAGTCTTAATCGCTCGTTTCAAGAATACGGGGTTTTGTGTGTGCGTTATTTAATACTTAGTATTTATTACTCAGTACTCAGAACTCAAAATTCAAAAATAAGTGAAATCAGTTTTGCTTCATTTTTTTCTGTCTTTGATGTGTGCAGTTCTCATTAAAAATATGATATATATGTAAGGTGGGCTTGCTCTAGCTGTTGGCCCATCCCTAGTTTCGGTAGCACGAGAAGTTGTACAACACTACGCAGCAGAACAGACGCGGCAGAGCAGAGAAGGAGAGAACAAAGAGAGTCGTCAGCAGCAGCCGTAAAAGTGGTCATAATTAATATCATCGTGAAACAAATTAAACAAAGTTGTACTTGCATTCATTTATCCAATGTTCACTGATCCTTAATATATTTAATAAACTATAATAAACACTTTACATTTGGGGGCTCGTCCGGTCGTGAGCAAAAATAGACAAAAATCGAGTGCAAAAAAATTTCAACATAAAAAGCTGTGCAGTTGTGTAAAAGTTGCGGGAAATCGGATGTTGGACAGTTTTTGAAGATGGTATAAGCAGAAAAGTCGCCTTTAAAGTTGTGAAAGCCGGAAAGTTGAAAGTTGGCCAAATTCAAAAACGTCAGTGCAGATTTCTTGAGAAAAGTAAAATTCCTAGAAACCGTGTGTGTATGTGTATGTGTTGATCCGCAACAGTCGTCGTGTGTACCAACATACGCAAAAATTCTGTATTCGGTTGAACAATGTTGTTGTTGTAGTTGCAGCTGCCAGTTAGACCGTGTTGTTTTTGGAGAAGTCAGTTTGACGTGAAAAAGCAGAATCCGTGATGAAATTGGCACGTACGCCCAATAATAGGGAAAAAGACACAGAAGAATACGAGACGCCGAAACGAGTTACAAGGAAACAACGAAAAAATAGTGCGAAAAAAAGTGAGAAAGAGCAAAAGCAACAAAGTAAAGAATATTCTGGAGACGAAAAGCAAAGTGAAAAAAATTTTGAAATTCAAGAGCAGAAAATTGAAGAAATTTCAAACAAAGAAAAGCAGCAAAGTGACGAAAATTTTGAAACTGAAGAGCAGTCTGCAAATCAAAAAGCGTGAAACTAAAATCAAGATGTCTTTAGATGATTTGAGTGTCCAAGAGCACGACGGTGGCGCTGGCTTAAATAGAAAATTGGATCAGCTAATTCAGTTGTTTTTGCTTAAAGCCGAGGTGGATGAAAAGCGAGCCACGGAATCAAAAATTTCAATAGACGATTTTGAAAAGATTTTGAATGACTTTGATGGAAGTTCAGTGCCGGTTCAGAAATGGTTCGAAATTTTTGAGAAAAACGCAGATGCATATAAACTATCAGACGAACAAAAATACGTACAAGCTCGCGGAAAAATGATTGGAGCAGCCCGGTTGTGTCTAGAATCTGCAAGTGTCAGCAATTACTTAGAAATGAAACTTCTGTTGTCCGATGAGTTCGAGCGTGAAGTGAATAGTGCAGATATTCACAAGCAGTTGAGTGAAAGGCAAAAAAAGAAGTCCGAGTCTTTTCACGAATATATGTTGAATATGCGGAAGATTGCGGTTGTTGGTAATGTCGAAGAAACAGCTGTCTTGCGGTATGTTGTGAACGGGCTTCAAATAAAAAGCGAGTACAAGTTCTCTTTGTATAAGTGCAAGACTTTTAAGGAACTGAAACAAGAATACGAAGTATACGAGCAAGTATTCGCGGAAGAACAGAGAAACTGTGGTCAAAGTAAAATTAGTGCCAGTGCGAATCGTCAGTCAACAGAAATGGCCAAATTTAAAAAAAAGGAGTTTTGTTTTAATTGCGGTTCAGCTGATCATAAGAGGAACGAATGTAACGAAGCCACGAAATGTTTTAAATGTAATCAGAACGGACACATATCGCGTGAGTGTCAAAACCAAGTCGAAAACGTGCGCGTGATTGTCGATCGAGCTCGTATAAAAACAATTTTTGTGCACGGATTGAGCATTGACTGCCTAGTAGACACCGGATCCGATGTATCAATCGTGAAAGAATGTGTGGCCAAAAAAATCAATAACATTGAAATAAACAAAAGTGTGTCAACACTGTGTGGTCTGGGTAATAAGAAAACAAAGCCGACAGGATTCTTTCAGGCTGAAGTAAAGGTAGATCAGTTGTCCACAATCCATAAATTTTTGGTTGTAGATGATAGAAAAATCGATTGCGACGCCTTGTTGGGGTATGATTTTACTCAAAAGTTTAGACTTTTCGCTGATCCTAAGGGATTTACATTCTCAAGTCTAGAATCCCAACAAAAAGACATTGAAGTTGACATGTGGGGTGGTATGTTCAACGTTTTCAACATTAGGAACGAAATACCTATAGCTCACAAGGATGAAGAAGTTGTTGAGGGGCTGGCCGAAAGCAGAGGGCGTAAAGAAACAAAACGACGAATGGCCTGAGCAAGGCATTATACAGAAGCTATCGTCCAATACAGCAGGCAAATTTGTGTTTGTAAAGAAAAAAGATGGTAGTCTAAGAGTATGTGTAGACTACACGCGGCTAAATGAAATAGATCTCAAAGACAATGCGCAGATTAAGGACGATGACTATGATCCCGTAGATGATCGAATGAAGACGAAGGGGAAGAAGCGAAAGAAACCCAAGGAAGAGAAGATCGACTGCAAAGAAAAACGCAAGAAGAATGAAAGCGAAGGTAATCAACAGGATGAGGTAGTGAAATTTTCTAATTATTCACTGCACGGAACGGGCTAAGGAAGGCAGACAGCCTAGTGTGGAAAAAGTGTGCTCCACTTTAAGCGTTTGTGATGTAAAGATCAAGAACAAAGATGAGGAGCTGCAGAACCAGACTATAAACAGGGCGTTCATGCAGAAAGAGAATCCCATCGAGACAGCAAATAGCTGTAACATCGTGAAGCAGTGGCGATACGTCGAAGAACACGACTTTTATCATCTGGGGCAGTGATTTTGATCAGGAGGGCCGAATGTAAGGTGGGCTTGCTCTAGCTGTTGGCCCATCCCTAGTTTCGGTAGCACGAGACGTTGTACAACACTACGCGCACGACGCGGCGAGCCAAAGCAGAGAACCAAGAGAGTCGTCGCAGCAGCCGTAAAAGTGGTCGTAATTAAAATCATCGTGAAACAAATTAAACAAAGTTGTACTTGCATTCATTTATCCAATGTTCACTGATCCTTAATATATTTAATAAACTATTAATAAACACATTTATTTTTAGGCAAAAGACAAGACACCGCTTCCCGCTCCCACAAAATCAAGTTCAGGCACTCAAAGACACACACACACACACACACCTGTGTACCAAGTCCTTAAATGCCATAAAAATTGAGAGGAATAGCAAAAAAAAAAAACAAAACCAACCAAATGCTGTTGATAGAAAAGCGCGTCTCCTACTGAGCTCCTCCAGAGCCACGCATAAACTTTGCACATAAATTTTGAAAAGCAAAAAGAAGCGTTGCGAATGCCATTGACTTTAAGGCCACAGAATGGCAAACGAGAGAGACAAGGGAAGAGCGAGGTCAGGGTTCATGGTTCAAATAAGGAAGCCAGTCAACAATCAAAGGTGAAAAACTTTGCCAACAGTGAGAGCAGAAAGTCAATATTAATATTCACTTAGGTTGGGTGAAGGGAGACAATGGCCAGGCAAATGCCAAGCAAATTGAAAATGCGACGAAAAAAAAAACAAAAAACGTGAGACGCGCCAACTTTTCCACCTCAACGTGCCCGAGTGCGTTTATTTTTATCAAGATTAGCATTTCTTCCCCCTGTTATTGGATAGGCAAACAGTTGGCGGGGGGGAGAGACTGAAAGTGGATTCTCAGAGTTTTCCGCCACGCTTTGAAGTGCAGCACGCACAAAAATGTTGTCTCTGATTTCCAGTCACGACAAATGCCGCCAAAGATGAATTGTTGCTGTCGACGCTGTCACCGCAGCCTAAAAGTTTTCCTTCAAGCAAAATGGAGCCAAAATTTGTCCGCACGCATAATTAATGCCAGAAAGAGTTCCCGACAGCAGCTAAATGCAAAATGGTGTTCCTCAGGAAAAGCTAACCAAAAAGGCTTTATGCAGGCTGCGCACATGTGCCTGATTTGAGGGAACCTACAAAATGCAGCAGGATATTTTTTTTTGTATTTTTTTTCTAGCCGAAATGGCTTAATAACCAACAAACTAGAACAGTCGCCGGCAATTGCAGACGACGTGGCAGACGTCGCCAGACGACGACGTCGCCATGCGACAAAATAAAAACCAAAATACTATAAAATACACACAAAAAACGTGAGCAAAGTATTTAAAAATATATATGTGAGTTTGTATATTCCTTGCAGCCAGACTCTTTGGCCAAAATGGACCGGGACAGAAATAATGCGACAATTGCATTAAGTGCACAACGAGATGGCACAAACTGGAGGAATGGCCAAAAGGGAGGGGGGAGAGGAACGAATAAAATATTTTATCTCTCTATATGCCGTTTTGTACTTAGTTTTCTTTATTTTTTTTTTGCTGCGGTCCACTAAATGTTTAAACTAGCGTAGACGCTTAACTCGGTTTTATTGTTCTTGGATTATGGTGGCAAATAAACTCGAGAGAAAAGCAGACTTTAAATGATATACTAGAAGCAGCTGTGGCCATCCACAAAAGGATTGTATAAACTCAAATGCAAGTTGGGTTACTAAGTGTAATCCCCCTCCTTTTTTTTCTTGTGTAAATAGTGAAGTTTAGCCCATGGATCGAGTTTTTGGTAGGAACAGAACTTAAAGTTTTTATACTCTGTACCGAAGGTACAGTACATAGAGTATATTAAGTTTGTGCAAAAGTATGTAACAGGCAGAAGGAATCATTTCCGACCCTATAAAGTATATATATTCTTGATCAGCATCAACAGCCGAGTCGATATAGCCATGTCCGTCTGTCCGTCTGTCTGTCCGTCCGTCCGTATGAACAAACAGATCTTAGAGATGGTAAGAGAAAGAGGTTTGATATGTATGGGACAAATGCTTCTTATACTTGCAGGCAGATCAAGTTTATTTTCTATTTTTGCCACGCCCCCATCCGCCCCCGGAATTTTGAAAAAACGTCATATCTCCCGCAGTTTTGTTGATAGATGATTCGTTCCTTCTAAAGATAATTAGTAATTAGCAAAATGTATCGATTTGCTGAAAAGATGATAAAGATCGGATGAGCAGGTCTCAAGTTATGAGCAAAAAAGTAAATCACCCTCCAAAACCCCCTCCCACCCTTTTACAACTAACACCGCACAATCTTAGAGAGAGAGAGTGCTAGAGAGAGGAAGAGATTGAGAGAGGGACTTAGAGATGAGCGCAGCACCTGCATTGCATTCAGCTTCTACTCCAGGTACAGAGTATGTTATAGTCGGGCTTGACCGACTTTCTCACTTGTTTGAATTGTGCTGTGGACACTCTTAAGATAAACGACTTTTCTGATTAATCTTTCCGCCCTCATATCTCAACTCCATTAGCGATTAGAAGACTACAAATTTAGGAGAGTGAGTTGATGGTAACAACATATTTAAATTTGATGCTGATCGGAGTGGGGGCAGTTTTTGTATGCTTATTCTGCTATGCCCTTTTCAACAACTGACATAAGTTGTCAGTAAATAATTCCCCCAACTAGTTCTTAAGTTTGCCCCATGGTTTGGCCTCGAAAATAAACTAAACAACATATAGTATATATATATATATATCGATTTCCTTGATTTTGTTCTTCATTTCTTTCTTCTCAAGACACATTTTCTCTTAATCCTCCATAGCACCACAGTCAATTCTTCTCCATAAATCACTCAGTGTACTGAATCAACAGGTTGGGTCCATGTCAACCCCATTTTTCCGAGTGGGGGAACTCTGCATTCAATTAACAATTGAATTTATGTATATGGGAAGAGGGCCGATGAGCAGCAGCAGCCAAAAATTCGCCTCGTTTCCAACTGCCAACTGCAATTAAAAGGCAATGAATTCTCGGTGGGCGTTGCGTGGGGGTGGGCGTGGCTGGGCCTGGGATTCGCCTTAAAAGCGAAAACACTTAACTTAAATTGTGTTCAACAGCTGGAAATAAACGATGGCAGCTCTGCTTGAATATTTGGGCAATTCGTGGGGATTTTTTTCTTCTTGTGATTAAAATTTATTGATTTCAAGAGTCACATCTGCAAAAGAAGTTGTCGGTTTAAAACCCAAATAGTTTGTGTACATGTTTAATACCACATATTTTATGTAAATTCTCTTCTGTATTCTTTTTTTTTTTTTGGCAACATTTGGTAATTTTTCATTATTTCCCCATTTTATGACAAAGTGGAATTTGAAAATGTGTTTTCTTTTGTTTTGTTTTTATTTCCTTTCCAGCAGCAGCTGTCGCACATTTTCCCTTCTCTCTGTGCTCCCCTGGCTAATAAAATTATTAACGTGTTAATACTGTCGACTTATTTAGCTGCCAATTAATAAATTTAAAATTCTGCTCCCCCAATCTCTTGCTCCATATGCGGCTGGCATATTAATGAGCATTTGCTTTGTCTTTGAAGGGCGGGGAAGGGGGAGCAAAGGAAATTTATGTGCCCAGGTTAAATTCTTGGGATTTTTTCCGTCTTGTTCATTTGTTAAATTAATTTATGTTTGTTGACTATAAAATTTTACAACATATTTTGCTTGGCATTTGGAAAATTTTGTGTTTATTTAACCCTTTGATATATTTCCACATTTTTTTCCTGTCCAAGGGTGACACAAGTTCTTAAGTGTTGCAAGTGGTCGTTGATGTTATGAAAGAATTTAAATTTCTCACCGTAAACTTTGACCCAAATTTTGCTTAAGCTCATTTGCATATTCCTGCCAAAACACACAAATTTTAAAGCGAATAAAAAATGAAATCTACTTAAATATTTAACTGGCGCACATACAACACGCCCTGTGGGTCACTCCAGAGTGCAATCTAAAATGAAAAACTCCCTCCAAAATACAAAAAAAAACTTTAATTGTTAAATGTAGATGCGCACAGCAAACCCTGCCCTCCCTAGTTAGCCTTTTGGGCGCCATTGTGTGCCATTGCCTGGTTTTTTTTTACAAACATATATTTGACTATTTATATGTGTGTGTGTGTGTGTGTGTGTGGCGTGCCAAATCGTTGTGCCCCTGGCCTAAAGTTGGTTTTCTGGTTTAAGCAGCAGCCAAAACGCAAAGTGCGTTGTACTCCCTGCACTTTGTTTTTTTATTTTTGTCGGCATAAACAAAAATCAATAGGACCCACCTGACGTATGCGCAATGTCTGAGGTGAAATTATACACATACCGAGAGCTTTTGCTAATTACATGGCCAAGAATTGGGCCAGCATATTATGTAGATTATGGCCTGTGAAATGACCCTAAATAAGGGTTAAATTCAACTACACAGGAAAAAAATGGAAAGCTAGATTCAAGCTCCGAAAAATTGATTTAATTTCGCCCTTAAAAAATGATAAAATTCGTTTATTAAACCGAAACGAAAAAAGTTCGGAATTCCAATATTAAAGCAAATGCGCAAATATGAGGTTTGTTCAAAAGTAAAGGGATTTTTAAATTTACAAGGGCTACGTATATCAGATATTTATACCCTTGGAGAGGGTATATGAAAAATTGTCCGGATGTTTGTAACGCACAGAAGTAAGCATCTCCGACCACATAAAGTATATATATTATTGATCAGCATGACGAGCTGAGTTGATATAGCCATGTCCGTCTGTCCGTCCGTCTGTCCATCCTCTGTTTTTTTTAAAGGTATCGTAACCAAACTTTGCACGAAGTCTTTTGGTACAAATACGCAGCACATTTGTCGGAACCGGCCGGATCGGATGACTATAGCATATAGCTGCCATAAGAACGATCGGTTGAAAAACTAGTTTTAGTGAGAAAAACTTTTTTGGTTTCAATGCTATCGCTCCCAACGCTCGTATTTATAAGTTTTCAATGATTTCACATAATTTCACCAAGACTTGTCGAAATCAGACTACTATATAGTATGGTTCCCATACAAAAGATTGATCTGAAAAATAATCTTTGTGAGAAAAACTTTTTTGTTTTTAATGCTATCGCAGCCAAACTTGTTACTGATCAACATGCTGCCACACAAATCTGTCAAGTTCGATCCAATTCGGATAACTATAGCATATAGCTGCCACTTTTTCTTTTTTAAAAATTTACATTTTCAGTTATATAGATGAGCAAATAAGTAAACAACTCTCCCCCACCCACTCCCACCCTTAAAGAGAGAGAGAAAGAGACAGAAATTGAAAGAAAGAAAAAGAGAGAGAATTAGAGATGAGCGCAGCACCAGCATCACCTTCTACTCAAGGTACAGAGTATGTTATAGTCGGGCTTGACCGACATTCTCACTTGTTTCATATATCATATCGAATATCATGAAGACAGTAAGGCTACCCTTTGAAGTATACAAAATGCCGCTCCTATTGGTCTTTCCACAGGACAATGACCGCAAACACATCAGCAGAAACGCAAAGGAATGGTTCAGGGCAAACTCTGTGAACGTTTTCGAGTGGCCTGATCAGGCGCCTAACCTGAATCCCATTGAAAATCTGTGGTCTGACGTCAGGAAGGCAGTTGCTGCTTTCAAGCCAACCTCTATCGGATCACTTTGGGAAGATGTTACAGTCGAAAATTTCCCTAAAACGATGCCAGGACTTAGTTAACTTCATGCCATAATATATATAGAGTTAGTTTTAATAGTTCAAAATTGTTAACTTATAAACTAGTTACTTATTGGTAATTTTTTTTTAATTTGAAACCCGGAATAACCAAAAACCCTCTTTTTGAACTTTTTAATTTATTTAAAGAACTATATAAATTTTTACAACTTCATGATACCCTTTTTTACCCATTTTTAATGGGTTCAAGGTATAAAAACACAAAACTCCCTATACTTCTTAAACAAACCTCGTAGAAACCGAAAGCCAGTTTGATACTAATACAGTTTGGTTAAAGGGATACACTCATATATGCAAAATCCTCTTTCAACTTCCTGGCTGGCATTGGGAAGATTTTTATAACAAAAGTCAATTAACGAATCGTTTAATCATGATTAAAAAGAGATCAATATCAAGACTCGAAAATGACTTGTGCAGAAAAAAAAATTCCAATTATTAAAATTTTGACTCGAAAATAAGTCGAAACTGATCTGAGAATTCGGTTAAAAGCGACATTACAAAAAGAGTCACTGCTAGCGTTTTACAGCTGTTTTTATGCAACTAACGGCCTTAAACGATTAGTTGGAAAATCCCAAAGGTAGCTAGAAATCTTACACGGTGTTTCAGTGGGGGATGCTTTTTTGGTCAAGTCAATCTCGAACATTTTTGCCGTAGGTTGAATATCGAGCTTAGTTTCATTTTGGGTATTTTCTCCAACCCGACTCCGAAATCAAGTACAAATAGCTGACCTTCTTGATAGGATCCGAATGGTAAATCAAGTCCAGTCCGAATAAGAAGCTTAAACCAGCGGAAGACGTCATCAAAACAAGAATTATGAGATTGAAATATCCGTACTTAGTTCAGTCCTTTCGTACTTGGTTTGAGTAAGTGCGGAAACGACTGTCTTCTGATTTTGTTTGGGATTGATTTTCCGGATATCCCGAATCACACCTTTAAGAACGAATTGATAGACAATAACCAAAGTTTTAAAAATGTTTTTTGTTTATTTTTTTAACATTTATTTTGTACAGTTAGTAAGTAGACCAAGCGTCGTCCGGGTCCTTTACATAAAGACAGATATTAGAAATCTGACCGAATTGAACTGACACGTATCGCCGTATGAATTTAGTAAAGGCTGCACGCTCAGTGTTCACCAAAAGGAAGAAATAAACTTTGCCTAGAACAATCTTTTATTTTTCTTAATCGTTTTGGCTCCTTTATAAGCTTCGTTGATCTTTACCGACTGTGTGTACGATTTTCAACCATTCTTATCCTCCTAATTAACCTCTTTTTGGCATCCTAAAAGATATAGAAGTTTTAATGATTATCACTTTTCTTTGAAAAAGACATAAATTTGGAAAGCAATCGAATTTGAAAACAAGCTATCGAATAAAATGACCGCCTACTGCGCCTGTGTCTTTCCAATATTTTCCTAAGCCTCGGCGTAACTATTACGACTAAGCCCACAGAAGAAAGTGTTTTACTTTTAAGATGTGTCGCTTAAATTCCTGTTTAACTTCAAGAAAAAATCGTTAAATTTCCTTTCCAAAACAACAAAAAATCGAGACAAATCAATAAATTAATGGCCCATTAATAAAAAATCAACAAAAAATGGAAAACCCTAAAGGAGGAGCTCTTGTAAAAATAACTCAAAACAAAATCAATGAAAATCAATGAAGTGTCTAGAAGGGCCTGAAGAGCCTTTGCTTTGTGCGTGCCTTTTTATGGCAGCATATTTTTTTTTTTTTAAAAAAAAGGCTCCTAATGGTAGGGACTTTTCCCCACCCCTACTTAGTCTGCTGCACACACATTCTTTTTGGTAATTGAATTATATTTACTCATAAAATTTATTTATTCATGATTTGTGCGAAGCCCACAGAAAGCACGTAAATGTAATTTAAATTTATTTAGTCCAAAGCCCACCAAGGCAGAGTTGCCAAGACAATGCACAGAGTGAAGAAAAACGCCAAAGTTTTTCAGCCGCAGCAAGAAACTGGATTAAGCAAATGTCTCCCGTTTCACAGAATTTCTGCAAATCGGCTTACAAAAAAGTTTTCGCAGCAACAGAGTTGCCACCTAGTGTAGACCTTGACTTGTTGCTTGTTATCCTATTGACTAACATTGAGTTGTTGTTCTTGCTGCGTATGACTTTGACAGGATTTTAATTAAATTTCTCGGAACGGCAAAACCAAACTGTTGCCGCTGCCATTGTGGGAGCTTAAGGCGATTCCCAGCATTTCCATTGTTCCCACCCACCGCTCTATTTCCCTATAACTTCAACTCTGGTTTGCACTCGATTTTTTCCCAATTTCTACGGAAATGAATGAAAGAACCTTTGGCAAATGTATTTTCCTTTTGGTCCGAGCAAATCGTTGAGCGCATTTCCGTGTTGCATTAAATTGCTATCGTTTTTGCTTAGAAGGAAATTTGATGGCAAGTGCTTTAAATTGGCCAACTTCAACAGGTTAAAGTGCTACAAATTGGTTTTATGTGTGATTTCCGTGTCGTAAAATTGGGACTTACCTTTGCTGCTTCTCTCTATCTGTGTGTGTGTGTGTGTGTGTGTATGAAAAGTGTGAAGTGTCCTCTTCTAAATGGTCTGCTTGGCAATTATGTCATAGTTCTGTAAAGAAAGTGAGAAAAAACACGAGAAATGTGGGTTAGCTGTGTAGCAAGGGAAAGTCAGTATGCAAATGGGAAAGTAAAGTGAAATTAGAGAAAAAAAAAGTAAATGGCAACTCCACAATCTGTGCATAAAAATTAGAGGAAATGTTAGGGAAGCTTACAGCATATTAAAGCAATGGCTAGGAGTCCATGTTTTCATGTTCCACCCACTAAAAAACGATATAGCCCTTACCTAAATTGGAGCATAACAAAGTTAATGGTTAACCCAAAACCGCATGACGGTTACATTGATGAGCGTTGACATATCGATCGGTCCTGTCCAGAACCAGTTAGTCAAGCTAAGTACTTTGAGTTTGGCCTGTCAGCAAACTTTTCCTCACTGTCAACGGGGAAAACAACTTAACTTGTCAGGTGGCAAGTAATAAAGTTGCAGGTGCAACAAGCTAAAGTCGACACGCATAAGTTGTATATGTAAGGGATGGATGCACATTGGAACTAGTTCAATCTTTGAAGTTCTCTATAATAAGACACTCAATTACTTTTCTTTATATCTTTTGATTTGGGCCAATTTTTAGTCGAAGTTTGAAACATAATTTTTTTAATTATTTGGACGTGTTGCTCATTTTTCAAATTTTTCTTTAAAACTAATTTTTTTTGGTCCCATTAAGATTCCCTATATGTAAGATAGACTGTACTTTACTCGAATCTTATGAAAATAAACTACTTTGGATAGGCAAAACCACATTTAGACCTTTGACTTTCTTAAGAGTGGAACTATTTTACTTTATTTAGTGAACTAGACACCAACAAAGCATTTTAAATTAATCAAGGAACTTTTACAGATTTATAGGTCAATAAGTTATGATTTTTTTGTTCATATCTTTTCTAAAACAAGACAAAAACACAACACAAAGGAGGCTAGTTGAATTTAATGAGTTGCCACAATTCAATCATCAGCAGTCTTTGCCTATCTTCTATCGCTTGGGAATCCCAAAGACAAGCATATAGCGAAATTCCGACAACTGCGGCAAAAACCAAGTCACAGAAGCTTTTGGAGCCTGCTTTAAGTTCTCTGATGAATTTTCAAAGAGTTGTGAAACGCAAAGAAATAGATTGAGCGTTTTGGTGTTGCGCTCGCCATAAGCCTACATAGAGCAAAAACAAATTCATATGGGGGTTCTGCTTTTTGTTGTTGTCGCGTTCAGACCTGCAACAACAACATTATATGTTCCTCTCTTCTCTCTCTCCGATGTCTCTCGCAAAGTCGAACGCAACAACAAAGATGCTTTTGCGTAGTCGGCCCTCGCCTCGCTTGCAGAGGCCCGAGCGCTTTTCGCTACTTAAGGCGGCACACACACAGATATTTATAGTAGTTGTACTTTCTTAAAATATATTTTTTGCAGAAGTATTTCGTTTCACTTGGGCGTAAGCTCGTTTTTCTATTCTAAAGTGTTTCGTACTCGTAGAGTAAAAAGGGTATACTAAAGTCGTGCAAATGTATGTAACAGGCAGAAGGAATCATTTCCGACCATATAAAGTACATATATTCTTGATCATCATCAACAGCCGAGTCGATATAGACTTGTCTGTCTGTCTGTATGATATTCATACAGTGAACACCTAGACCTCAGAGACTATAAGAGCTAGAGCTACCAAACTTGACATGTTGTATTCTTTTGTAAAAGTGGACAAGGGAAAGGGAAAACTCTTATGGCTTCCCCTTAAATTTCATTTTAGCATTACGCATATTCCCCAGTGTGTGTGTGTACTAATTATTTGGCTTTTCGAAAGAGCTGTCAAAACACAAAGCAGCTGCCGGTGAAACAACAATGAGTCAAGTCAGAGGCATTCAACTTTTATTATTCCAAAAATATTTAATCAGCCTTCCATTTCCTGCTCCTCATCCTCATCGTTAACGCCCACCGGTTTGTCGGGATAAAATTTCTTCAAAACACGCTGAACATCCGGCACAATCAACTCATAGCTGGCTGGGAACTTATCCCTACGCGGTGGTCCTCTATGCAGACCCGACCACAGGTCATGCACCGAGGTGCGTGCATTTTGCGAGAATCCAATCTCGAAGGCTCCATCGCGAGGCACCAGCTTGCCATACTTGTTTCTTACCAACTGAAATTGACGCTCCGGTATACGTTCCTGCAGGAACGTACCGCATTCCTCGGCCTTGGTCTGAAAGATGGGACACTCATAGGTATGTTCTATATAGATTATGGAACGCTCTTTACTAAAATGCTCCTCATCCGACCAGTCCACATCCTTGATCTTCTTCTTTTTCTGTCCCTTTGCCGGCATGTTTTAGGTGACAATTGTGAGGTTGGAGAATTTTGAATTAATAATTGTCTGTGTGTTGATTGAAGGCTCTCCGGTAGGGTTGGGAAGCGTTTTATGTTTACTTATTTGCTTATAACTTGAGAACCGCTCATCCGATCTTTATCATTTCTTCGGCAAATCCATACATTTTGCTAATTACTAACTATATCTAGAAGGTACAAATTGTGTATCTTCAAAACTGTAGGAGATAAAACGTTTTTTCCAAATTGCGGGGGCGGGAGGGGGCGTGGCAAAAATTGAAAATAAACTTGATCTGCCTGCAAGTATAAAAAGCATTTGTTCCATACATGTCAAACCTCTATCTCCTAACATCCTCTGAGATCTGTTTGTTCATACGAACGGACGGGCGGACAGACAGGCGGACATGGCTATATCGACTCGGCTGTTGATGCTGATCAAGAATATATATACTTTATATGGTCGGAAATGATTCCTTCTCCCTGTCAAAATTGTTCAATAAATTGCCAATGGCTTTCTTGTTAAATTTTGAATAATGATATTTTTCTATTAATTTTACTCCGATAAGAAAAATATCAAAATGATATGTTAAAAATTTCAAACTGATATTTTTTAATTTTTCATTATTACATTCTAAGTATCATTCCGAAACTATTTAATATCAATTCAAGTGACTGAAATTATTTTGGATCAGAACGATAGTATTTTCTTGCTAAATGAAATGAAAAATTGGTGAACATCAAAATCGATCTGTGAATATTTCATACTAATTTATTGCGGATTAAACTTAAACTAGATCATTGAATAAACTAATTATTTAAAAACAATTTTTAGTTGTTAAAATAAAAATGTCTTTTGGAAACTTGAAAAACGCATCAATTTTCACTCTGCCACAAAAAGTGGAGCCAGTTCAATTTGTTCAGTTCCCTCAACTCTTATCAGAGCGTCATTATATGCAATTTTTACTTCTTCGAGGCAAACTTTTCAATGCAAGCACACACACACACACTCAAAATAATCGCCACATCAAAGTGTCAAGTCAGTTGTGATGGGATTTTTTTTTAGCAGAACATGACGCCCCTTAACCTCAATGCAGGGCCAGGTGGTAAGCCTGGTGAGTAGAGTTTGCCTGCCAGTTTGTTGGTTTCCGTTTTAATTTGTGTTCGCGTGCCGAGGTCACCGGCATAGCCGCGCCGCTGGTACTTACACAAATTATAAATTACGCATACGCCGTGTAGTTCGATTAGCATCGCTTGGCGAGCACCCCATGCATCATTAATGAAATCACAGTTCGCAGGCAACGTTGCGTATACTTGATCTTGTTACACACACAGATAAATGTCAATTTATTTGCCACACTCCAAAACACTAAGCCGACAACGACGACCAAAGTCAGCGGCCTTCATCGCCCCGCATCAACGCTCGCCCTAAGTACAAGCCAACGGAACCGAGAGTTGAGTGGAGGAGGTTGACTGTCTGGCATGACGAGAGATGTAATCGATAAGCAGCGTGGCTTGACGCAGCCGCTTGACTGACTGACTGACTGTTTGACTGATGGCTGCCTCTTGGCAATTTCATTAAAACTCATCGTTGGCAATGAACGCAATCGAATTATGTTAGGAAATTTATGCGCTCTGGCAACTTTTTAATGAGCATTATGGTAATTAATAATTGATGCTGGGGGAAGGGATACGAATTTTGAAATCCTCTCTTTGACTATTTGTGCAATAAAATGGACTTAAAAGCCTCTTAAAAGCTTCTTCCCCATCAACAATAATACATAAATCCTGTCCATTTTTCCCATTTTCTTTGCCCATGTCTAGCCCCCATTGTGTCTACAGCTCTCAGGTGCATTTTACACTCCGTTTATGGGGCTAACCAAAAGGCTTGGCCCATTCGTAAACCCCCAACACAAAAAGCCATGAAAATTGAAAATGAAAGTTAAAATGCAAACAGTGAGACTGGCAAATAAAAAAGAGGAAAGAAAAGGAAAGCGAGGGTGAAATATTATTTTTATGTAACGGTTTTTCCTACCTCACCCACCCAACCTAAACCGCAGACGACGTGGCTGGTCACAGCTGGCCAAGTCAATAACGTCAATAGACGGCAAATAAAAAAAAAATCCCTTTTTCGATTTGGCGCTTTGTTGTTATTATGCCGGACAGACGACAAAGGGCGTCTGGAACTGACCACCAAATGAATGCCAAAAGCAGCCACGCAGCAAAAATTTCACAAAAAGACCCAAAAGGAACCTTGCCCAACTATTAATACTATACTCTGCAATTTTCTCCATTCTCCCTTTACTTTGACTTTGGCAATTTAGCGCCAGGCTTTTGTTTTCATTTCAATGCCAGCCACAGAAAACGGAAACGGAAATCGCACGGCTAACAAGCTCTGCGCTCAGACTGACTTTCTCTGATTGTTTGACGTCTCGTCTGCAGTTTTTCAATTCTGCGGTATTTGCCAATTATTTTAGACAAATAATTGCCGAAAACAACAGACACACACAGTGCAACAATCCAAATTGCTTGGGGAGCCGGTCCCCAAGCCTGTTAACTTTTTGTCTCGCTCCCGCCATTCATATTCCCAACTAATTTAAGAGCCATAACGCGAACGCAGTAAATCACACTTAGCCTCCAGGGTAATATGAGAAATTCTCGAGCTCTTTCGCCCAAGCGTATTTGGTTACCCAGAGAAGCGTTTTGACAGAAGCCGCTCAACTTGATATTGTGGCAAACACGACGAGTGCCAAACAAATGAAGCTCGGACTTATTGTCATATGAGACACTTGAGAAAATGTCGTTGCCCAGGTTCAGCCAGGGAAGAGAAGAGGGGAAAATACTCGTATTTTTAGCTTCATTTGCGGGCCATTTGTAGTGATTTAGTTAAATGAAGCTGCTGCTAAGCGGATTTTAAGTGGTCTTAGCTTAGCAATTGGCATTGAATTACAACAATCCGGTGGCAGTTTGTTTGAGTTATGGCTGCCACTTTGGACAGAGAAAGTTGTTGGATAAACGCACGCAAAACTTGAAGAATTTTGCAAAATAAGGATTAAAACTAAATGCTTGGGGAAAAAAGGGAAGGACAAGTACAGTTTAGGGAAAAATGAAAACATTGAAAGTTTTTGATCATTCTAGTTGGCATTTTTTAAACCTATATTCTATATCCTTGCTCTTTATCAGTTTTATTATTATCGTCCTTGGGTCGATTCCCAAACAAGACTGACAAAAAGCTTTCTTATGTTTCTGACAGATTTAAAGAAAAAGTTAAATGAACCAAGTCTGGTGGATTGGGTCGTTGAAGTTATTGTACATCGATGTTTCCGTTCCTATGAAATATGGGAGGATCAGCAGCAACATATCCAGGTCTTGTAAATAACATTGGTTTTTCCCTCCCAATTGAAAAATATATGTCTCATATGGCAACCCCTAACAAAGAGTTGTTCCTCGTTTGACCTGATCCTGATCAATGAAATTTTGTTTACCAATTGCGTTTAAAATGTTCTTGAAAACAAAAGCAACACTTGAAAAAAAAACACTAACTCTTTGCTTATGAGATTTGATGCATTTGAATGTAATTTGCCAATCAAACTTGAAAGATACAGAGCTCAAAGTGTCTGTTACTACGTTTATGCTACGAAATTCATGATTTCTTCAATTTGCAAAATCAAATTTGTTCCTGTTTATGCAGCTTCTGTAAATTTACAAAATGATCAGCACACATATGGCAAAACAAAAGATCTGGCAACAGCAACGCAACTAAAAGCTTTTTGCGACGCAGCATTCCATGAATTGACAGCGAATTCATGGTCAACTTTCGTGAGTATTAAACTTCATGAAATGGTGTTTATGCACGCACTTTCGGAGGCATTTCTTGAAATGATTTTGCAAAATGAGCATAGCATAAACGTAGTATGTGTGTGTGCCCCATGCAGGCTGCTCTCTTTGTCTCGCTTTCACTCTGTCCGCTCATGCTGCATCACAACAATACAAATATTATTAAAGTAGAGTCGTCAGAAATTCACCATGCGAGAGAGGTACCAGTTGATATGATCTTGTGAGTGCAAAAGGGATAGCATAATTGCAGTCAGTGTTGTTTTCCTTTAGGCATGCTGTTGTAAGAAAAAGGATAGACAGCATGATTTTTGTGTGTTGTGGATGAATTTTCACAGCATTACCCAAACGGTATGGTATATCAAGTAAAACAAAAATTGAAGAAAATTGTATTTGTGACTTACGTTTATAAAGTTTATTTTTTACCCTCAAGGGTATATTGCAGTTTGCAACGCATGAAATATCATCGACCCTATAAACTATAATTCTTACCGACGTGAGCGTATCTCCTGTCTGTCCGTCTGTCTGTCCGTCTGTCTGTTCTACGCAAACTAGTCTCTCAGTTTTAAAGCTATCGAGCTGAAACTTTGCACAGAGTCTCTTTTACTGCACACTGCTAATATGTCGGACCGACCGATCGGACGACTATATCTTATAGCTCCATAGGACTATCGGTCGAGACTTTTTGTTTTTAATGTATACGCCTTCCGCCTCGACAATTATTAGTTTTATACGCTTTTACACAGATTTGAAGTTTTGGTCAAGATCGGATGCTACATTTATACTGCCATAGAAACTATCGGCCGGGGTTTTATCAGAAAAATAGTTTGTTTTAATGCTGACGTCCGTAAACTCTGTTGTATTAAAACATTTGCAAGGGTATTAAAACTTCGGCAAAGACGAAGTTAGCTTGGCCTTCTCGTTTGTTAATTCAATGTATAATTTATGTTTAATATTTAAAGTAAAATTTTGAGTAGCTTGCGATGACCATTTTACGTCTTCCCTTAACTCCAAGCTTTTGCTCCATGAGCTCAATCGCAATGTCCGTTGTTTCTGTCTTCATTGGTATTTTTCGCAACCACCTCTGCATTGCTAAAAGGCTTGGATAGAGATATACCTATTTTTGTAAAGATGGCGAAACGCTCTTGGCCGGTCTCGAAATGCAACTCTCATATTCTGCAGTCATCCCCGGCGAAAGTAATGTTCCCAGAGTCGTCTCCTTTCTGAATCTGCTGATACCCGAATATATAATTTTTTTTATAACGACAAACTGCACATGAAGGCATTTGAAAATTGCGCCATGAAAATCATAAAATTTAACATAAATCATTCGTGGAGACAACCTTTTACATTGAAATCCCCTTAGCATGGAGCAATTAGAATAAGAGAGAACGTTTGCGCTGCCTCTCAAATTTTGCGGGTGCTAAACGATAGTGCACAAAAAGATACTGCAAAGTGCCAGTAGGAAATCACTGTGGTTAGAGCGACACTACCATAACCCAAATGTATCCAGAGAGAGCGAACGGCTGACCAAAAAGTATCTAGAGAGCGTAAATGAGAGCAAACAGCTGACAATTTTTTGACTGAAGCGGTTTTGACTGAGCAAGTTTCCTCTCTAATACTCTTTGCTCCATGCCCTTAGCACAGAGACGGCCAAATGGAGAGGACAAAAAAGTGCGCTTGCGTTGGTGAACAAGAGAGCTCTCTCTAGACAACACGCGTCTTACTTGCAATTCAGTGCTCACCGATTCACACAACCATAACTTCGGCTCGCGTTTGCTTAAAAACACGACTGACTTCGGCTCATATGAGCTGAAGGTGGCCGGGTCTGCCTTAGCAACTTATTTTTTTCACCTTTCAACCGGTACCCAAAAAAGAGGCAGGATTCTCGAACGACTTCACCTTGTTTAATTCCATCATGCTCTAAATTCACTCCATACTGTTGATGTTTTACTGTCAAAAAGCCAGATCCACTTAACAGTGAGCGCAATTGCAGCGAAATTGCTTCATTTTTCTGTCTTTGAAGTGTGCAGCACTAGGTGCAAGCATGTGTATATGGTATTCAATCAATAAATAATTACTCTGCTTTAAAGACATAGCCACTATGCTTAAAAATATTATTTTTCCTTTCAAATTTGTACAAATCCTGGAGTTCGAAAAAATAAGTTGATACTAAGGGCCGACTTCTCATCTTCTACACAGAGCTACAAATAGCGGAGTAAATTGTGCGCTTATCTGTCACATAGCAGCTATCTGGAAGAAGAGAAATCGGCCCTTAATGCTTCAATTTGCGTATTGTCCTTTCAAAGTCATTTCGGAACGATTTAGGTCGCTCTTTCTATTAGTTCATTGTCAAAAATGGGAAAAACATTGTTTTTCCTTAAGAGTGAATAGTTGTTCTGAACAAGGCTCGGAAATTCGGAAGAAGGTTCTGTCCGACTGGTTTCGGTTCTCGGTCAAGTTCTTTTACTTATAAAAGCTAAGGCTTTGGTTGAAGGCTTGGTTCATGGATTCTTGGATCGTTGAGACATATTTTTGGTGATAAATAAGACCCATCTCTGCATTTACCATCATTCCTCATTTGTAATACATTATTATAAAGAAAAATCGTAATATAGAGAAAGAAATACGTAATACGAAATTGCAGATTTCAGAACACGAATTTGGTCTATAGAGAACTTCGTTAAACGATGGTTCGTTATACAGAAGTTCTTTAGAAGACTTTAAAAGGGAAGCTAGCCTCACCTTCGATTTATATAAATATCAGAGGTATTTCGATTTGCCATTGAGCTGCCTTTCAACTTGAGAATTCCGTTTTATGCCTTATATTTCACCTTCAAGAAATCCTAAAATGATCAAAGGACGTTTTACGATATAATTCTAAAATGATAAATTTGTTTGATAATTAATTTAATTAATTTAATTATCTTGTTTAAATAGATTTGAAAAAAAAAATTAGTTTTAACGCCATGAAACACTATGTTATAAGCTCTTTAACATCAATTTTTATACCCTTGCAAAGGGTATTATAATTTTGCCCAGAAGTTTGCAACGCATAGAAATATTCATTTCCGACCCTATAAACTATATATATTCTTGATCAGGGCGACGAGCTGAGTCGATTGAGCTTTGTCCGTCCGTCTGTCTGTCCGTCTGTCTGTCCGTCTGTCTGTTTCTACGCAAACTAGTCTCTCAGTTTTAAAGCTATCGAGCTGAAACTTTGCACAGAGTCTTCTTTTTATGCACACTGCTAATATGTCGGAACCGACCGGATCGGATGACTATATCTTATAGCTGC
This sequence comes from Lordiphosa clarofinis, assembly GCA_018904275.1. Lineage (NCBI taxonomy): Eukaryota > Metazoa > Arthropoda > Insecta > Diptera > Drosophilidae > Lordiphosa > Lordiphosa clarofinis. The sequence goes on from JAEIGQ010000131.1 coordinate 212,344, forward strand.
CATAGGACATCGGTAAAGTGGGTTTTTGTAAGAAAACTTTTTTGTTTTTAATGTAAACGCCTTCCGCTTCGACAATTATTAGTTTTATACGCTTTTACACAGAATTTGGAAGTTTTTGGACAAGATCGGATGACTAAATCTTATAGCTGCCATAGAAATTATCGGCCGAAAAGTCGCTTTTATCAAAAAATGGTTTGTTTTAATGCTGACGTTCGTAAACTCTGTTTTAATTAAAACAATTTGCAAGTATTAAAACTTCGCCAAATGAAACACTATGCTCTTAAAAATATTTAGCTCGCTTAAACATGTTTCAGTTTCCAGTTTCTTTTGAGCAAACGAATTTAATACAAAATAGCTTTAGAGCTGCGCTCAATACATTAATTAAAAAACAAATTAGTCAAAGGACTTGTTGTTGTAGCGCCCTTTAGATTTTACCTTTTCAGTTTGTTTCAAGAATTTCCCTTCCCTGCGATCACATCGATCATGTCCACTTTGGAGCAAGCAAAAGATCAAGTTACTTTAAGCCTTTTGGCTAAATATATTCAATCTGCGACCAGATACGAACCCAACCAAAGTCAAGACAATGCTGACAGTTGATTGAACACTTTTGAAATGACAAAAACGCCCCACGGGTGACATTTCTCAAAACACTTTACGACTGCAGCTCTTTGGAGGTGTTGCAGTCTTGATTTACGAGATGGGGATGGTCAGAGCATCCAGGGATCAGCAGCAGCAGGTACATTTGCATAGCTCTGCCGGACTCCGCAGGGCAATCATTAAAACGTCGGCATGATGAGTTCCCGTCCGTTTGTCCGCCCGTCCGCTCGTCCTAGCGCGGTTTTAAATTACCATTTTAATGTTGCGAGTGCCGGTTGATTGATGTGCCCGGTTGGTGCAACAACAGCAACTGGCAGTCAAAATGTAAGTGCTTCTTCCTAACAAGCTTTTGGCGTTTTGTCTACCGTTCTTTCCTCGCTTTAAAGCCATAAATGCTCTCACCTATTCGCAGCTACTTTGGGACACTTCATTTGGCTCTCTCCGGCTCTGTCGATTTGAGTTATGGGCCCCTCGCCTCGCCCACACAAAGTTCCAATGAATTTTTTTTTACTGATTGAGCACAAGTGCCGCCGTGACTGACAGACTGACACTTTGGGCTTTTTAAATGTGATATTTTTGGAGTGGCTTTTAAGCAGCTACTGAAAGATGCAAGAGGCAGGCGTCGTCCGGGTGCCATGTCAAATGTGTCGTCATTGTGTCCAACTGGCTGTCCCACGTTAATGAGCTGTTAAAGCAAGACATTGGTTCGCTAACTAGTTTTGTAGCATTTAAGTTGATGTTCCCGAGGACTATAAATAGACTCATTAAAAAAGGCAGTTTCAATGAGATTCATAGAAGCTGAGAATGTGTAGGCCAGAGCAGGTGAAGTTCTTCCCCCTCCGAGTGGGCTGAGGCAGTGAAGCATAAAAGTTGTCTGCTTTCATTTTAAGTACAGGGGCTCAAAAATGATGATGGCGCCAGAGTGAGGAAAAAAGGGAGCACCCAAAATGCAACTTCTACACTTCCGTTTCTATTTCATGTTCATGTTGCGTAGGTGCGAAGTGAAATTTCCCTCTTCCTCATATGCAAAATTGAAAGCCAGAAACGACACTTGACTCTGTCTGGGAAGCAGGAGCAGCCGGCAGCCCGAGGAGGAATTGATGTCGCGACGCTTTCAATGTCTTTTCATATTTCTCTTCGCGTTGACATGATTGCTTATAAATGCAATTTGTGTATTTTGTACATATCATGTCAACCTCTCCTTGTCAGCCAGTTGAGGTTCTTGTTGTTATTGTCGTATTTGCTTTTGATTATTATTATTGCAAACAGATTTGATTTACCAAAAAGTGAATGCACTTTTGAAGGCCTCACGCTGAGCTGAAAAAGTATGGCCTAAGGTTGGAATGACACTTTGGGTAACAAAATTGAACAAAACAGTTTAAATTAACTTAGATAGATTTTATATATGTTGCCACAATACTTTGTGCCTTCCTAGTAAAACTCGTTACTTCCCCATCTTGTCTGCAGTGTCTAGATATGTAAAACTCTTTGCCCGACTGACTGATTATTGACCCTGATCTAAGATTTGATATAGACCTTCGTTTAGTTTATGAAAAAAAAATTTGGAAATGTATGGGAGAAACTTTTAAAGAGTTTTTGCCAGGGGTGTCCAAGCCCATTCCTCAAGCCCCGCATGCATTGTTGTTTGATGCAAAGGAATTGCTGGTGCGTATACGGCCCACGCGCGCCATACATAAAGCAACAAAAAATTTATATGCGTGCTCTATCCTCTTTCTTTTCGAGGTAAGGTTTTGTTTTTGACGAGTGCAGACTCTCTCTCTCTCTTTCACCTAACGCAACAACAAAGTTCATTAGCGTAGTTTGCGCTAGCCTCGTTCGCAGTGGCGGAACGCTTTGTCTTTGCTTGAGATATATTTTGTGCATTTGTATCGGGTTTCACGCGGTCGTAAACTTATTCTGGACACCCCTGGCTTATTCGATTGACAACAGTGTTAAAACAGAGCAATGGAACAACTTAAGAACAACTCAGAGCAAGAGAGAGTGAACAAGATAGTCTGAACAGAACTTGCAGAAGAAGAAACAGTTCTCTTGTTTAATTAAAAGAACAACTTAATTTTGTACACTCACTCATGAACAACCCAACATTAATTCATTGGTTCAACGAATCGATTAGGAATCCCCTCTACGATTTGTTTTCTTGGTTAATTTGAGTTTTAAATACTATTATTCCCCAGTAGTTCGGATGCACTAATGCGACATTAATAAATCTGATAATTCTTGATAGTGAGCGCCAGCCACCATCCATGGTATTTGCCTTGTATTTTGTATGTGAATGTCCGCAAAACGTACCGATTGGTGGATCGTTGCATTACCAGTCGTTAATGTAGTAATGGGTGCACACTATTGTTCAAATATTTGACTAGCGCTAACAGTTTAACGGCATTTACAGTTGCATTTTCGCAGAAAAGAGAAGAGAGCGAGAGCATTATGAGTTATCCATGTTTAACTTTAATGTGTGCGACTGGCAATCACAGACGAAATCAACATGCGATGCCGCTCAAAGCAAAGAACCTCCAATATGTCAAATTATCAAACAAGACACTCAGTCGCAAAAATACCAACTGGACTGAAAAATTTCGACAGTCAGTCACACCGCATACGCTTTTAAAGCGAGTATTAATGCAGACAAGAAACCTGGCATTCTTGCAGATCTCCACTCTGTACCAATATTAAGTTTGCGCAAAAGTGTGTAACAAGGACACCCTTCTAAAAACATTGAGTAGTCAAGACTGTTTATCAAATTGCCGAAATAATAATAAAGACCGGATAAACTATACTCAAATTATGACCAAAAAGAATTCGCTGCCGCAGATTTAACTATAACCACGTTAACTATTTAGTTTAAAGCACAGATTAGGTTTTAGTTCGGTTTATTGGAGACGAATTGTTCCCGGTAAGAATGAGTGTAACACAATCGCGAAGAGATAAGTGTGTGTGTGTGAGTTAGAGATGTAAGATGCATTAAAAGGTTGGAGTATCTAGCATCGATAGTTGTTAGTGATGTGTGAACCAGATAAATGAATTGGATCTGTGATTGAAGCTGAATGTACTGGAACTGGAACCATGGTCACAGTAGTGGCGCCATCTATAGGTCAGTTTTGAAAATCCGTCAACAAGCCTTATTCAAAGCAAGTAGTGGCACCATCTATGGGTCAATTTTAAAAAATCCCTCCACAAGCTTTTTCTATGAATACAAATCCTTTATAAAAAAAAGTTTATGAGCTGAAAAGGTATATGATCTCAAATTACCAAATGAGACTTTGCTGCCGCAGCGCATCAGCAGCGCTGCTACTGCAGGTACACAGTATAGCTAATATGTCATATAATGATCGGTTCAAGGAGCTACGTATCAAAACTTATTGTGGAGGAACGTTCGCTGAAAGATAAGGTGCATAAGGAGTACTTTTTATAAAGCAATCATCCAACTATTTTCAACTGTTTCAAACAAATTGATTCAAAATTAATTAACTATCCTCAGTCTTTTTGTTTTTTGTTTTTTAATCCAACTCCCCGCTGCAGTGATCATTGAAACCGCATAATCTTCCCATAATCGTGATTGCAATATAAAAGGAAAATGCTTTTCCTGCTCTGTTTGGGCTATAACAATAACGAGCAAGTGTAAATGGGCAATATAAATCAAATATGCGACACAGACAGACGCCTCTGCAGGTAGAAAAAGCAACAACAAATTTTCGCATTTCGTGTTTGCCATTTCAATTGAAATGTGCGCACATTTGCAGGAAAGAAAAACCAACAATTTATGCTATATTTTTTTGTTTTATGTGCGTTTGTTTTTTGGGGCGTGGCGAAAGAAAAATATTGGCAAAACCACACACACACACACTCCCCCCGAGCCTTTCCTCCCATTTCCCGTTTGCCCATTTGGCATGCGAACAAAGATGATAACAATCATTTTGAGTGTTTTGCCTTTGCCTTTAACTTTGGCCTGGCTTACTTTTAACGCACCCAGAAAAAGAACAACAAAAAATGCATTAACATTAATGTTCTACCCTCCCACTCCCCTGGCCAGCCATTTCCCTGGCTCCTTTTTTTTCATTACACGAAATTATTTAATTTCCTGCAACGCCTGCTCGCAATTTGATGAGCGACTGACTGAGGGCTGACGATGATGATGTCCTGCCCTCGGTAAGCAAAGTTATGATGTGGCCCCTTCAGCTTTTCCCTGCTTCAGAGGAATTTCTGGCACATACAAGGGAAATTTCTTAGCGTTTTATCGCGGCAAAGTTAATGACTATGTGGGTCATTAGCATTTTTGGTTTGGTTTCTTTTTTGAGTCTTATCCGGGAGCTGTTCCATATGGCACGGCTTTAAGAAAGTTAAATTTTTTTTTGAAATTCTCAACTAGTTCCGACCAGCTATACAGACTGTGTACGCCAGTCGAAACCATTTTTTATTCATCCTACTGAAGGACTTTAGTCCACACACTCCCTTTTTGGCCCCAAATGATTTGAAAATAGCAGCTGTAATTTGTTTGCCAACACACAACAATACGTGGTCAGAACGGGAACGACCTCCACCTGCTGCTGCTGCCGCTCCACGCCAACCACCAAAAAGCCTCAACATATGCGCACATTTTACATGCACTTCGTGTCCTCAGACATTGGGGAGCTGGGACTGCATTATGATGGCGACAATTAGACAAAAGCGAACACGATTCTCGACTGGGCTTCAATTGCATGCTTGTTTGTCACTCTCCTGGGGTGGGTCTGGTCTAGTCTGGGTTTTATTATTTTGAAATTAAAATACCTCAACCCAGTCTCATTCTCCATTTTCTAGGGCAGTTTATGAGCTACTGTTTTGGGGTTTTGCTGTATTTTTTTTTATTCTTTGTTTTATGAATGGGACTCTGGGGTCTGTTGGGTGGAGTTTTGGCGACAAATGTGCACGTACACATTTTTTAATTGATTAAATATGAGCAGAAGGCAGCTGGCACTCGGATGGATCCAATGAATATTAAAGTTGCAAGTGAAATGAAAATTCATTGAAAGAGAGAATATGTTCGGACAAGCTATTAAAATGTAGTATGAACCGATTAGTGGCCTTTTAAACTTCGTGTTTCCTTTACATAATTGGAAATGGTTCGGTTTCAGAATGACTTAATTCATTTTTTATGAATTTTATACACATTCTTTAAGACCAGAAAAGATATCAAACTTTCCCCATGAATTTTTGGAAACGCGAAACTGTTTCAAACGTTTGTTAAAATCAGAGCTGCAAACCGCCTTAGCCCATAATTAAGACAGTGCCACAAAATTTTTGAACCTGAACCTGTTCCGAACCCAAATTACCGGTTCGGTTCATCAAACATTATGCCTTAAAAACAATCATGCATTACTGCTCTTATAAGAGTTTAGCCCTTCATTATCGTTTTGCATAGTTCTGATGATCGCAAGATTACTACACATATCTTTTACCTTGAGAAAAATATTTTTCTGCTCCTCATAAGTAACAATACAATGATATTTAAATTTTAGCTTTAAACACATGGCAATGTAGTGCAATCAATGTGTCTTACCGATTCTTAACTGATTATTGAGTCACTTTTTTAAAGGGTTTCATTATTAATGATATGGAAAGCAAGATAAAATTAACGAATATTCCAAGGCTCCAGAAATATTTTCTACAAGTACATAAAATAAATTTTTAAAATTTCGTGAGTACTACATGTCTTACGATGTTCTACTTTGGCTGACTCACAAATCACTCACGGGTCACGGATGCTCACGAAACTCTGTCTTGGCTTACGATCACGTCGTGATACACAGTGACATTTTTAAATTTACGTCACAAGTACACCTCTAGTTTGCAGCACTGGTAAAAAAGTATCTTTATCACCTAAAAGAGCTTTGTATAGCATTATACACTTAAAAAAAGGAAAACGATTCGGTCTTAAAATAACGCTTTTGATTTAATCTGGTTTCGGTCTCAAATTTCAGAAGAGTAAGTTCTTGAAAATTCTTACTTTGAGTACGAATATTTATTGTATTTTCAACTGACCGCTGAAAATTCTAAAATAGAAATCAAGTTCTTGATTTAAGAAAAAAGTTTTAAATTAAGACCGTTTTGTTCTTAAATTCAAAATTGAACGCTCAAATTTCAAGAAATAAAAAAACAAAATTCTTGATTAAAGAAAAAAAGTGTTAATTTAAGATCATTTCGTTCTTGGTGTAAAAACGAGCTCATACTTTAAGTACAAATCGCTCTTAGCTAACATAAATAAGTCTGGATCATGCTTATTTTTAGCTCTAAGAGTTTTAAAAAATAGGCCCGCATCTTTTTCAACATGTCCAAAACGTTCTTGAAATCAAAAATTTTGGAATTATTCAAAACCCTCTTAAATCAAGGGTCGGAAATGACTCTCCCAGTTACATACTTTTGCACAAACTTGATATACTCTGTGTTCCTTGGGTACAGCGAATAAAAAGTACATATATATTCTGAAAAGGGAGATGATTTCACCTCGAGTATAAAACATCTTTGTCCAAGATTACTGATTTAGGATTTAAAATGAGAATATAATTTTGTGTTGAGATGTTCTCGTCGCTATTTCGAGAATATCAGACCTTTTCTGGTTTTCACCATCGACAAGATTTGTCGAATTTTGATAAAGTACATGCGATATTGTAAAAAATTAATAGATATAATCTACTTGATTATATCTAATATTATGTAAAAAATAATAGATTATATCTATTAATTTTGTACAATATCGCATGTACTATATGCAAATTCGATACGTGTGATACCGATTAGAAAAGGGAACATGTACCACATTCGATTTCACTTAAACCTTTTGGTTTTCGCTTTGTTTTCCCAACTTAACAGACAACTGTTTTTTTCTGAAATTATATTCCGCTTTGATTTCTTTTTTAAATTGAGTTTATAAATCGATTTCATTTCCATTAAAAATCTTTGAAACATTTCAACGCCATTGATTCGTCGCATATTGCTAATTTGACAGCCACACGCTCTCATAATTCCCCTACAGAAAAGATTTATATAAAAAACATTCCCAAATGTGCCACATCAAATGCCAAATTTTAGAAAAGCAAAACTCAATTTGACAAATTTCAAAAGACACAAAACAAATGTTCGGTACTCAACCAAAATATGGCGCAATGTTGAACGAGAAACAATCCCGAAAAAACACGAGAAAAGGGATGGGGGGTGTGCGCAGAAATTCCAGCATATAAATATCAATGCCAAATTGTAATTCGAGCTGCTGCTGCTGCAGGCTACGAGAGCCACAAAATGCACATTTTAGTTTTCGCCAAATATATGACCAACAAAATACCAACCGATTTTTTTTATGCTGAAGATTTATTTTTTGGTTTATATATTTTTTTTAGCTGCAAGCATTTGCAGTGATTGACTGACTTTGACTTCCTGCTGCCGCATGGAGTGACAAATTTTGCACTTAACCCGAGCAGCGGGAGCAACCGCCGGCGCACTTGTTGAGAATCGTGCAGAGCATTTTTCTGCTATTGAATTTCAACAGGATAATATAGAAAATTTATGGCCAAGAGGTCGTTTTTTTTCTCTCTTATTCGTTCGTTTACACGAAAATGAATCGCATTAGTTCTGGCTGACTGATTTGAGCTGATGAAGGAAGTGGCCAGAGTGTGTGGGTGGCTGTCAGCGGCTTAAAGTTTTGGGCTAATTAGGTGAATTGCTTCATTTTCAGTTTCAAACCCACAACATAATTCGATGTCAAAATAGCCAAATTCAAGCCTACAACTTACTGACATCTACTCCACATTGACTGCCTTAGTTCACATCATCAAATATTTAGGGCATCAAGTGACAACTTTATTCCACTCAATCCAAAAAAAAGCACATAAAAACCAAATGTCAGGCAAGTATTTGTTGTACCCTGGAATATTTAAACCGTTGCGGCTAAGCCTAACCATAGATTTTGTGGGTTTATTGGTCAGTTGCTGTTTTTGTTGTTTGTTGTTTATTCAAACCAGACCCAAAGTTCAGCTGCGGTTGCTCGTTGAATCCCAACATACAAGTATATAGAAAATGTCACTGGGTTTCATAAATTCTTTATCAACTTTAGCAGCAGTTTAATGGTCTCTGCGGTTCTCTTGGCACTTAAATAGTTAAATTTTTGTTTAAATATTTAGTTGAAAATTGATTTTTACATTCCTTTGTCTTTTTTTTAAGGAGGTTGCCCTTTTAAATGCTTTGAATGCTGTTGACTTGCCAGTGCAAAAACAAAACAAAATATGTATGCATTTGTAGCTCAAGTCATTTGTGGTAGAAAATTCATTTTTGGGCTTAAGTCAAGCGTAATGAATTGTTATGAAAGAGCAAAACCACAACGAAAGCTCTTTAACTTTTCCGGAGGAAAATGAAATAAATGAAAAGCGAATAAGAAAGTTTATTTAAATATTTTTTGACTGTAGTAGTTTTTGTTGTTAAAGCTTTAATGATTTTTGTTCTTTAAGCTAAACTGAATTTAAAGCTCTATTCTTTTTGGTTTGGCACTAATATTTTCCAATTTAAGATTTGTCTTTTCAGAAATTTAAAATCAAATGGTAAAATTTCAGTTTAAATTGTCGAGTTTAGGTAATAAGCTCACCGAGGTATACAATTTTGAGAGCAAAAGTCACTTAATGCATGAAAATAAAACTTAAGCTATTTTTTTTTTTGAAATTGATGAAGTTTCTTTAAGCATTTCTGAAACATTATGTTGAATCCGATCGAATGGAAAACAATGAAGTTATCTTTAGCCTAATTTTCCAAAATTTAAAAATGATATTGGTAAATTTTTTTATGTGAAGCATTTAAAATAAGTTTGGGGCTAATTGGATGAAAATCAAAACAGTATTTTCATATTTCGACTAAAGGGTAATTTTTCAAATTTTTAATGTCCCATTTGTGTGAGTTGGATTGAAAATGAGTTTGAAGCTAATCTGGCGAAAATTTAAAACTGAAAAAAGAGAAAGCTAAGCTAACTCTGTCGAAGGCGAAGTTTTAATACATTTGAAAAGCTTGATCCAAAGACTTGGAGCTAATCGCTTGGAACTAAGATGATAATTTTTTATGCGTAACTTTGAAAATACGTGGGGTATTATTTATGTTACAAAAATAACAAATAATAACAAATTGAAAAAAAAAAATAATCCAACAATTATTCTCTTGAAATTTCCATTTTAATGTCAAATTGATTCTTTCTTACTCACTTTCTTACTCACAACACAAACACGAAGTAAACGTCATGACATCAAACATGATCAAGAAGCAAAACAAACAAATGTCTCGTGAGAGAAGAAAAACCCGCACGTGCTATTTATAGAACAAACGTATTGTCTCTCTCAATGCGTGTGTCGGCTGCGACTCGGCAGAATTATGAGTTCCTATCCCATGGGATAGGCTTTTAGTATTTTTGGGCACCACTGTTCTAAAGATAGAAAGAAGTTCTAAGCTCTCTCAATAGTTTCAAATTTTTACACTTAGAATCATGCATTCTTCAGCGAAAAGCCTACTGAAAATTCATTCGGGAGTGTGAAAGGGGGATCAAAAAGTAATGTGTTCGGAGCTAGCAAAACTTACTAAAAAAATGCTAGCAGCTAAAAGTTGATTTGGTTGAGATTTAGTTTGCGCTATTATTATGCGAAATTTAGTTCGCAATACTTTTTGCGCAATTTTCAGCATTTTTATACTCTGTACCAAAGGTACATAGAGGGGGGTGCCACAGAAATCTCTAGAGATTTCAACCGACGGTTGGTTGGTAAATCTCTCGAAAAAACCGTCGGTGCCACAGAACTTCGAGAGACTTCATTTTATTATGAGAAAATGTACGTAGAGCACCAGCTGTTCCAGTTGAAGTTCCATCTCTAAAAACAGGGCTGAATTTCTAGCCAAAAAATGTTTCTTTCGGTAATTATGGGTTAAATTGATATTTAAATGAAATTTTTTGATTGTGTTATATGTTTTATGATGCATTTTTAAATTATAATTTAAATTAAAGTCATATTCTCCATAAATAAAATGCAAAGTTTAAAAATTTGTTGGCGCTAAACATGAAGAATATCTTGCCAGCCCTTAATCCGCTTAATCCTTAAACGATAGGCGCGCCACTGTTGTGGTTGGTTTTAAATAACATGAAAGACTTTGGTTGTTTTTCCTAATAATTATTGAAACGCAAATTTCAATGTTTAAACTAATTAAATAATTTATTCGCTTGATGCAATCTATCCTAGAAAATAATGTTGTTTACATTTCCAAAATTTATTTTGCTTGTTAAAATGGTTTGGGTGGTGAATTTTGCTAAATCTTCCTACAAAACACGGAGGTTTGAAACCAACCAAACGGAATTTCTGTGGCACCTAAGAATTGGAATTGGGTTGGAATTTGGTTGGAAGAGGTTTCTGTGGCATCCCCGAGAGTATAATAAGTTTGTGCAAAAGTATGTAACAGGGAGAAGGAATCATTTCCGACTATAAAGTATATATATTCTTGATCAGCATCAACAGCCAAGTCGATATAGCAATGTCCGTCTGTCGTCTGTCCGTCCGTCCGTCCGTCCGTCCGTCCGTCCGTCCGTCCGTCCGTCCGTCCGTCCGTCCGTCCGTCCGTCCGTATGAACAAACAGATCTCAGAGATGGTAAGAGATAGAGGTTTGACATGTATGGAACAAATGCTTTTTAAACTTGCAGGCAGATCAAGTTTATTTTCAATTTTGGCCTCGCCCCCTCCCGCCCCCTCAATTTGGAAAAAACCTAATATCTCCTACAGTTTTGAAGATAGACGATTCGTACCTTTTAGAGATAGTTAGTAATTAGCAAAATGTACCGAAAAACCGAAAACGTTACTGAAATAAGTTTTTTTATGTGGCCGTTCCAAAACCGAAATGGATTTTATTTTAGCTAACCATAACCGAAACGGTTTTTAAAATATTATAAGATAAAAAAATATATATTTTTATTATTTACTTATCGTCTGTAAAAGTTACTAGAACACATTATCACTAATCATAACTATCCACCAAGTCACATTCTCCTCGTTAAGAAAAGTGTCCATCAATAGCAAACCACGTTAACATTTATACACTCTAGGTTACGTCGGGGGAATTTTAGTCAAAATTTGTTCAACAAGCTAAATTTCTTTCGGTTGCACCTCATTAAAGCCTCTTCTCTTAAAACAGAAATTGCAATTGGAAATATGACAAACTCAACAACATAACGTATTGTGTAATAAAAAACTTGCGGTAAGAATGCAAAAAAATGTATCTGTCATATTATACACATTCAATAACTCATACAAATATACATCGGTGTTGTGAAATTCGCGGCACACAGTTGTCAGACCTGTTCTCGTTTCTAAATAAGATCTATCGAAATTTGAAAGAGTTTTCAAACCGGCCAGATTGCAGCGGAGAAGACGCAAGCTCGCACAAAAATAAGGAAACTTTTTACTAACACAAAAGACAAGCTTTGCAAAGAACAACAACAAAATGTTGTTTAAGAAATGGCATGCAAAAGAAAAGAGGGTGAATCATAAAATGGGTCGCTGCACACAAGAATGTCGGAGCACAACATTAGCGCAACACTTTACGTCATCTGATCAAAACATAAATAGAAATGAGTAACGCCATACGATTTTTTTGCACACGATATTTTGGGGCTGGCTTTTCAGTTTGGTTGCTCTTGAAATTTTGTCCGAAGCCAGAGAACGATTTTTACGCATACAGCGACAGCACGCTGTAAGTGTGCACACACAAGCAAGTGCACATTCTAGATTTTTACGCTCTCAACTTTGTGTGAGCAGAGAGAGCGCGATTTTCGTCGCCACCAAAAAAATAGCTGCATTGTGCAAAACCAATATATAGCCGTTCGGCTCCCTTAGAGACTATATTGGTCTTTGATCTGATTGATTTCGACAACTTGAGACTAAGAGACAAAGAGGAAAGAGATAGAAGAAGACTGACGTTAGAGAGAACTGAACGAAGAGGAGAGAGAGAACTGAGCCACAAAGATGATTTCTATCAAAGCAGCTTCATTGACGCTGTAGCGAAAAAGGCGCCGAAACGCGTTGGGGAAGAAGATGAAGCAACTAGACTTGAACTTTTCTTTTGGATAAGGAACAGCGGCCATTGCAAACCATACATTAAACACAAGAATTAAACAAATTTGCCTACCACAATACACGAAATCACATGTAAAAGTGATATTGCTTCAGTTTCGCCAATAGCTTAAAGAGAATCAAGAAATAGTATAAACGTTGGATTAATAGAGTTTCTTAATGTTAAAAGATTGTGTTCTAAGACCGATATACTCAAATGGTGGGAATATGATTCATATAAATACCCAGATCTGTATGGACTATCGGAAGTAGTATTATAGATAAGTACTTCAAAAATATAATAAATCCATTAAGGAGTTCAAGAACTTTAAAGTTTGAATAAAATAGTGAGGCTATTGTTATTTTCTTTAAAATTAAAATGGAAATTTAACCAAAACTATTATTTTGTAACCGCATCGCCGCCGGTACAGCATAAAGACCTTTAACCTTAACCGATAGTTTGATTTTTACGATCATAACCGTAACCGAAAACGATATTTGTTTCGGTTTCCGCCATTCACCCAATCCTTGGAAGTTTCTTCATCATTTTTATTCAAACATTTTTGCTCTCTCATATCCATTTTGAACTCAAATTAGCAACTAAATGCCAAATGCAAAGGTTAACCAATCAAAAATTAATCAATATGCCTGCATAACATTACTCGATATGCATTCTCTTCTATCAACCATTGACTGACCAGCAACAACAACTGCACAGACAAAAAAAGAAACCGATTTGAATAAAAAAGCGGCCGCAGAAATAAATCGAACGCAAGGTAAACCAAATCGATTTGAATGGGAAACCCCATAGTTCAAAACATTTTGTGGTAAATGCAAATTTATTGCAAAAAAAACGAGAGAAAAAGAGAGGGAAGCATTTTTGCGTACGAGAATTTGCCCATGTAAAATATGCTAAAAGTAAATCCAAGTTGAATTAATGGACAGCAATCTTTGGCCAAATCTTATGCATTTTCAAATGCACAGACACACACACACACACACGGAGGGAGAGCATTTGCATAACCGCAGAGCAGATCGAAACTGGGCAACCACAATTTATGCAAATTCAATTGCAAAGTTTAGTCGCCACTTTTTTGGTTTGGGATGGAGAATGGGATGGGGATGAGGATGAGGACAAGTGTGGAGATGTTATCTCATAGCTTTTGTTTCCTTAATTGAAAGAACTTATATACAACTACAAATTTCAAATTTAAGTTGTACTTATGACACATTTTCCAAGACCGCAAAGAGTCATTCACATGTTACTTAACATTCAATTGCCTTCAATTCAAGCAACGAGAACTCGCAGACAGCTCACAAATCAACACCTACACAAAAGTTGTAACTAGATGGGGTAAGGAGGGTAGGAGGAGATTGCATGTAAGTATGTGGGACTCCATATGCGAAGTTTGTGGATAATAATCACAACTAATGCGACGACTGCCTTAGTTACTTTGTTGTTGCTGTCGCTGCTTTTCATGGATATAACTTGGCCCAATGAGTGTGTGTGTGTGTGGAAAGGATAAGATCGGGGGAACGTGAAAGAATGACTATAAACATTTTCTTAAAGTTGTAGCGAAATTTAAAATAATTTTGAATCTTTGCTTTGCCAATCTTAAAAACTTACGAACATCCACCATCAACCCTCTTGTACATTTCTTTGGCACTTTCGCTGACATTTTAAAGCATCTGCTGACTTCCCCAGTGGCAATTTAAGAACTTGTTGTTTCTATTTGCCCTTCCGCCAGACACAGAGCACAGCACAACAGGCATCTGTGTGCGGCACAACTTCATTGCTCCTTTTGGAATAGTTGGCATCTCGACAGCGTTTCCTCTGCCCTTTCAACAATCTTACACATGATTGGCTTTTTGCCTTCGCGACGTCGAACGCGGAACTTCCAACAACATGATTATTTCTTGTTTATTGTTATTTTACGCCACTTTGTGCCCCCTTTCCCCTAACCCCTTACCCGCCCAGCCCAAGTTGGGTAAAATAGTTTTCAAGTTTTAAATGCTCGCCCAAGATTTGATAAAAGTCTGCGGTCTGATTGTTACCCACTTGGGTGGGCTGCTACTGTCTATGTCGTACCTTATCGCGTTTCTCAAACATCATAAATCGATTAACAAATGTCGCTGCATCATTAACACAGTCCAAAAAGCGCAAAGTTTTAAGACAGCCATTAGACCCTTTTCAATGTCGTTGAGAGCCCAAGGCGCTAATTTGACTTTTGGGTAACCGAAACCCCCGAACCCCCGCTTCTTCGACTGACTGCAGCCGACAGTTTGTGTCTGAGCTGTCATATCTGACATTCTACGCTAATGCATTTGAATATCCGCTCTGTAACTGGGTTACAATTTGAGGCCTCGAGTGGTTTGCGTTTGTAATAAATAGTTAAAGTTTTTTTTTTTTTTCTGTCAGTTTGAGATTGTTTCTTCTCTTTCATATTTTGCAGTGGAAACAGTTTCGCCTGAAGCAGTTGTTTGTGGGGAAACATTAATCTGCGCATCATTAAGTCAACTGTCTAAGTCTGTGATGTGCCTTTACTGCTGGAGACATTCGATAGAGGCGTGTGAAGTGTTCTCAGTGTTCCTGTGTGGGTTTGGTTAATGTGTGGTTAATGGTATTTTACCGGGGAGACGGGAAAGCTGTAGGAGAGCAAAGAGTTAGAGTAGGAGTTGTAATGCATCTTATTTCTACACTTGGGAATTCTTCTTTCGGGATGAGTTAAAAAAGTGTCGCAAACTAAACAAAAAGTTCCAACCCGGGAGGTGCAAAGACAATCGGGCTTCGGCAGTACAGACATTTAATCAAGAATGAAACGATATAAGGATAAGGGTGGGGAGGACACCAGCCGCTTGTAACCCACTGAGCATCATGCTTGACCCGGAGGAGAATTGGGTTTGATTTGAAACATGATGCTAAACTAAAGATCTTTTTAAGGACTGTTTAGTCACTGTCAAGTCACTGTTGAGTCACTGCCAAGTCACTGTTTAGTAACTGTTTAGGCACTGTCAAGTCTTGTTAAGTCACTGTCAATTTTCTTTTTAGTCACTGTCAAGTCACTGTTTAGTGGCTGTTTACTTACCGTCATGTCACTGTTTAGTCACTGGCAAGCCACTGGTAAGTCACTGTCAATTCACTGCTTAATTACTGTTAAGTCAGCGTCAAGTCACTGTTTAGTTACTGTCAAGTCACTGTCAAGTATTTGTTTATTTACTGTTTATTCACTGTCTTTGTTTAGTCAATATTTATTCTGTTATCAACTGTTTAGTCACGTTTTAGTCGATATTTAGTCACTGTGAAATCTCATTGTACCGGTACAGTTTCTGAATGCAACAACTAGACTGCAAAGCGAGCACTTAGTTTAGGTGGATTTTCTTTGACTCCACTTCTTTTATACACTTCTGTTATAAATAAGGAAAGAATACCTTACTTTGTCCGGAAGTGGAGACGAAAAGGTTTTATCTATGAATTTGTATTAAAAGAGTCAGGACAATACAAAGAGTTTAGTACTTTCACAAAACAGTTTAGTGGCATCAATCAAGATTTTTCTGAGCATAAAACGTTTACAATATAAGGATGATGTACCTAAATGGTGGTCAGAAAATTCAACAAATGAACTATCAAAAGTTATTCCCGCCTGTCCAGCTACCCAAATGATTGTAGAACATCTATTTTCCGGTGTGAAATTTATAATGTTACCGCAAAGAAATCAGACTGTTATTATGCTGCTAAAAAATAATAATCGTTAGTTAAACTTCTTTGTAACGCTGGAATGACACTTTCAAATTTTAGAGACAATTATTGTCGCAATCTTTAATACATAGACAAAAGTGTTTAGATTATCTTAGCCTCTTCAAAAACATTTTGCGGCGAATTAAAGAATACTATTTTTTACCAACGGATTTTCCCCATAAATTGCGATTAAAATTGTCCCTAAAAATTTAAATTATCATTTCAACCTAACGAATTATTGATTTGGATTTATTTTATAAAAATTCCTGGTACTACAAGTATATACTTATGAATTATTGCACCAGTCATTGTATTGTATTTATTATCTGGATTATATTTATTATCTTTTATTTTAATCATCTCATAAATACAAACTTGTGCATTTTGTATGGCAAGCACATGCTAATAAAATTGACATTTTATGTACACATTCAAGTGTAAAGCTTGCTTACCCACTTATTTTTCATTTCATCGTTTTTAAAAATGAAAATCTAGGTACCGGTACAAAACCGAATTAAAATAGAAGGATAACAGAACCGTAATATTTTGAATTTGAACCGAAAATTCTATGAGTTCTTTAGAAGTGATTGAGTCCGTTTTTTGAATCGAAATGGGGTTTGGTTCGTAATTAGAGTTGAAGAGATTCGGTTATTGTTCCGTTTCGGGGAACCCCAAAAAACCGGTTTGCAGCCTTAAGGTCTATTTCCAGAACAAATCAAAATTTATGTCACGAAATTGCCACTTATTTATGTTGTGTGGATTGTAAGCTATAGAGTTCAACATAAAAATTTATTTTCGTGCGCATTTATTTGTTCTGGAAATAGGCCTTTAACGTGAAGCATACATAAGTCATTTTTTGAGTTTTTTTGAAAATATCCTCCATGATGTGAATATATACAAAAGTTTTGATATTTTAGTGTTAAGGTATTTTTATACCCGTTACTCGTATAGTAAATAGAGTCGGGAGAATGTATGTAACAGGCAGTAGGAAACATTTCCGACCCTATAAGGTATGTGGATATTTTTGATCAGCATCCACAGGCGAGTCGAAATTGCCCATTCGTCTGTATGTCTGTCCGTCTTATAAAACTTATGTTAACATTCGCGATATTTATAATCCCTCAAATTTTCATGAAGATCAAATAATAAATAGCCGAGTTAAGCAAATACTGCAAGATTTTCAGCTTTCGTCTTCCGAAACACAGGAAGGCTATTAAACATTTCCTCCCTTGAATAACGCGTACATCAAAGTCGGTCCTACATTAACTTACGCTTCCGTTAAGAAATCAAAAGTTGGTCACACTGTATAAAATGGATGACAAACCGTAGAGAAAGACCGTATAGAGACTTTGTAAATATGGAAGCCGAAGTGATTGCGTAGTAATATCTTGTGTAAATAGAAAACCGTGTAAATAGTGTGCAAATAAATAAGCGACACGAATCAGGTGTGTGGTCGTGTAAGCTTGTTTCCGTATACTTAAGCAAGTCGGTTTTTGAGAAGACTTGTACATACGCATAAAATACATAAAAATGGGCCAGTATTTATGAGTATTCTTGGTGCGGTTACCCATAGCGAGGTAGAGAAACTCGAGAACTGAAACATAAAACTCTTATTTTGTCGAAAACTTTTACCCTTCTTCCACGTCCGACCCAATAATTATGTCACAACCTCCCCTCCCCATCCATATTCTTATGCTAATTATTGACAAGCGCAATCAATTTGGTTAGCACACATCACAACATGTGTCACAAAAACACCCACCTAGCCCCAATTCCCCATACAAAAATCATAATTTATGCAAATCACTTGAAAACTATTCAAACTCACTTTTTATCAACATAATGGATCGGTGATTTATGTAACACATTGGCGGTTAACGCGTTCGAACATACCTGCAAAAGATAACCAGAAAATAAATTAGAAACCATTTTTAAAATATGCAAAGATTAAAGTGTTGCGTCTGTAAAAGCCATTAATTTGTTAATAATTTTCATAATTTGATGCTCAATACGAGGTTTTTTTATAATGAGCGAACCTCCGAACACCGAAAAGTTGTAACAAATTGCAACGCCCACACACGGCATACGTGGCGTATGAATGATGTGCAGCGTGTGTTGTGGCGCAGCGTGAAATTTTCGACAACTAAACAAAGTGAAACCATTGAAAGACCACCAGCTGTGTTGTTGGTCGGACGATACATGAATTTGCGCCGCATGCTCAACTCTCATTTGCATGACAAAGTTGGCCAAAAACCAATCCCCTGCCCGCTTTGTGGGTGTGTTAATTATCCACTAATGTTGTGTGTTTAAAGGCCTGAACTTTGACATACATCTCTACGTGTCTTTCGGCTCTGTCTTTTGGGGGCAATATTAATGATCTGGCCGTGTCTAATTGATTTGGCGTGGCCCCTGACAGCCGAGCGAGTCCAAGCCCTCAGAGATCCAAAGAGTGTAATTAGGAAATGTTGCACAAGATGCTGGAAAGTGAATGTGTTGTAATGGGGTAGGTCGGCACACCAGCTTTAATCCCCAAGTGTGTGTGTGCAACCATTAAAGAAACACCCGCAATTCCCGAAATTGCTTCATTCTGTCTTCCAGTTTCAAATCGCTCTGTCAGCTGGGTCAAGTTTATGAGTTGCTTTTAAATTTTACAACTTAAATAAGCATTTAGCTTTGGCCAGCTCCAGCTGCGTTTGGTGTGGCTGATAATGATGACCAGGGCTCCATTCCAAGGGTCTGATAATCACAGACAAAATGCCTGGCAGCGAGTTAACTTTTTCTCATTACACGTTGATGGGTTTCGCTTGATGGCCCTGGTCCTGGTCGTGGTAGTGGTCTTTCCCCCACGGTCGTAATCTACGCTTATTTTCATTGGCAATTTTAGTTGCGCCCCAAAGCGAAACTCGCACATTTCCGCTGACTTTTGTCTAAGGCAATTCACATTCCACACGGAGAGACCACGCCGCTCACTGCTCACCGCTCGCTGATGACACCAAATTCACACTTACTAAATGTTACCCGGGGACAAGTTGTGTTCCCTTCTCATTACATGGCTCTCACCTTGCTCACGCATTTTTCTCTTCTTCTATTTCTTTCTTTCCCTTTTTTTGTTGAGCTGCTAATCTTAATCTCTGCCTGTGGTACTTTGAACTTTGTGTGGGTGGGGGAGGACACTTATCCTTGTTGAACTATCTTAATCTTTAGTTAGTAGCTTTTTCATGTGCTTTCTTTTTTTTTAATTTTTTTGTGCTCAGAGCTTATTAGCAATTTTCCAAGCGATTAATTTTATTTATGGCAAATTTTATTGCGGGTCAAGTGGATGAGTTAAACGTAGCAAGGGGGAAGCAGGGGACAGTTTTTAAATGCTTAAAAAGTTTATAGTTTGGGTAAGAGGTTTTTTTTATTTACATAAAATATGATTTTCTTAATTTTTACACTAAAAGGGTTTTTGTAAATTTAATATTTAAAGCTAGCGCAATTTTACCGAAGGTATTTTATGGACACACTTTTTTTAAATATAGTTAAGAATTAACCGATTTTTACAAACAGGAAACAAGATTTATTTGAGTGAATTTTCATCGGAGACATTGTGTCATTCTATATGTTCTATTTATGTTATGTGTTCAGACGGATTGACATCTTAATTTGGACTTAAAGAAAGCAAACAAATTTCAGAGAAAACAATGTGTTAATATTTGTCGAAATATCGAAACTGTACTTATTTTGAAAATGATATTTGATATTTATTAAAAAAAAAACGATATACCAATAAATCAGTGTTTCTTAATATTTCGAAATAACCGTTGGAAATTCTAGTTTTTAGGACAAGTAATCGTCTGTTTTTCTCGGGTTTCTGGTTTTACGGGCTTCCATTCATACACGGTTAACTATTTACATTGCCAATAAACGTTTCTTTTGTCCATTCTATTTACAATTTCTGACTTCGCTCGCCTTCATCCATTTTTATTTACAGTGTGACCCTAGTCTCAGCCTTAAAATACCTTAACGCTAAATTATCGATAAATCTGTTTATATAGTGACGGCTATTTTAACATTCCAAAGTCTTCAGGGACCTTATAATAGTACCAGAAATTGGCCACAACCGCAATCTGAATGTGGAAAAATCCCAATATTTTTAAACCGATTTCGTAATTTTGTTGATCCTAAATAAAATTAGCTCTTGAACAAAAAAAGCCTGCTGGACCTTGTTTTCGAAGACTGGACAGGTCCAGTGTTTTAGTAAATTCTTATTTCTTCTGAAATTGTTCGTATGCGTAATAGAATATGATGTGATCAAAACAGAGGGAACCTTGCAAAATATCGTCTTACTTAACCATCGAAACAGTCAAAAACCTTTTAATATGGTTGAAAAAACTTGTTTAATGTTTTTGTAATGTAATGTTAGAAATCAAAAATTTAGAATCCACTATCGTATTCTTCTCATTTATTCTAGTGTAATTTCAGGCTACTTTGTAAACTCAAAAGAACGTGCCGGCAGCAC
Organism: Lordiphosa clarofinis; assembly: GCA_018904275.1. Taxonomy (NCBI): domain Eukaryota; kingdom Metazoa; phylum Arthropoda; class Insecta; order Diptera; family Drosophilidae; genus Lordiphosa; species Lordiphosa clarofinis. Next base: position 233,292 of record JAEIGQ010000131.1, read on the forward strand.
CGTTTTAAGTTGATCGAAGAGATTCAAAGTGCATAGCAGCACTCTTTGTTACAAAAGTATTGTATACCGGTCGATTTGCTAACAGACAGTGACTTGGAAGAATAAATAAAAATGGTGGAAAAAACACTTGCTAGTCTCCTAAAAATGAGCGGGATTTCATTCTGGGGCGAATATTTTTGTGTTTAAAAAGAAAGGAGCTGGTTCATATGGTCGGTGAATCCAGGTTTAGGTTCGAACTAATTCAGAAAACTGTGATGTTCAAGTCACAACATATTATATAAACAGTGTAGCTCAATTGTAAGGCTCTGCAAGAGGGGAAACCGCCATTTGAAGACCTAGAAGGGCATTTACATTTAGGATATTGAAAATTTTTAAAAATTAGAAAACGAAATATCTCTGAACTGAACCAAAAAGTACAGAGAAGCTCTTTTTGCGTTTTGTGTTTACGATAGATTTTTTTTTGGATACGCCTTTGTCTTTAAAAAAGCAGCCGCTTTGCCCTTAGTTATTGCAGTGCATACGAGTACCTACAGTACTAAATACTGAGTCCAGATTATCGGGTACTAGGTATCGAGTATTGAGTATCAAGCAATGAGCATGATGTAGTGAGAAGAGTATTGAGTACTACGAATCGTGTACTGAGCTGTGTAAATACTGAGTCCGGACTATCGAGTACTGAGTATATCCAGTAATGAGGATGATGTAGTAAGATTTCAAGATCCTTGCATCGAATAGTGAGTATCAAGTACTATGTATTGAGTACTAAGTATCGAACACTTATTATAGAATATTGAGAATAAGTATCGAATACTGATTATAGAATATTGAATGTTAACTACTATGTATCGAGTACTGAGTATGAAGTACTGAGTATCGATTACTAAATATCAAGTACAACTTATCGATATTCAGTATCGAGCATTTAGTATCGTATACTGAGTATCAAGTACTGAGTGACGAGTATTGAGTACTATGTATTGAGTACTGAGTAAGGAGCACCGATTATAGAATATTGAGAATAAGTATCGAATACTTAGTATCGAGTACTGATTATAGAATATTGAGTCTTATGTCTTAAGTGTATCGAGTACTTAGGATCAAGTACTGAGGATCGAATACTGATTATCGAGTACTACGTACCGATTCTAGAGTACAATAAAAAGTCAAGGATAGAAAATCATGTATAGAGAAATTAGTATCGAACGCAAGTAAGTAACGCAAGTAATGAAATATTGAAATAAATGTTCTGTGTGAAAAGATTTGCTAGTATCTTTTGAGTTGATTCTTTTACTTATTTGCTTCGGTTCAGGTTTGGGTTTCGGCTTTAAGAATATATTTTCTCCAGACTGAAAGCGGATAGACCAACTTAGCAATATATTTCAAGTGCACTTCAAATATTCCAAGTGCATTTTACACTACACAATTTGCTACTCTCCCTAATTTCGTTCACCATAATTGATTATTAATCGATTTCTAAATGCAAACCGAAAACCATTTGGCAGAACCTTTTGAATTCCCATTGAAGCAGTCATTGCCATGACTGACCCCAACATTTGCTATGCCAACAACAACAACAACAATGGCAAATAATAAGAACAACTAAAACAATTGCAATGACCAAAAGGTTCAACGCACAGCTGCGGCCAAGTACAAGACCAGAAACGAAACAAAAGAAGCACATTAGGAGCAAAGAGAGCTGAGGACAGCACTGGACAGAAGGCCGGGCCAGAGCCACAGCCAGAAGCTAGCCAAGTTAGCCGTCAGCGGGTTTTGGGGTACGACGAGTTCATGGCCAATGGTGGAAACAATTTTGCACGCCGCCTGCAGACGAAAATTGCAACGCAGGAAACCGAGTTGCAAAAAATCTATTATTGAAATCTATAGAGAACCAAAGGCGAACTCTCATCGGCCATCTACAGCACGATGGCTGCAGAAAGGTTTGTTTAAGAGTTTTATATACATTTTTAATAGCACGGGGAGCGCAGGGAGGAGACTAACTAACTGGCCATAGGGTCTCCGGGTCGAGCCAGATTGTGCGATAACAGCCGGCGACCAGCAATGCCCAACTATTAAGTAGCAAATGCTGTTTTCGGGTTCTGGGCGTTGGCAGTTGACTGATGCCTGTAGAGGAGCGTGGAAAATAGATTGGAGTGCAGCAGGGGCAGTAGCAAATCTCTCAACTTGAAAATAACTTCAAATCTGATAAGGCGGTGGAGTCCATTGAAGCGGCATAGAAAGCAAATGTAGAAACACAGAAACAGACAGCGAACAAACGCGCCAAGTCCAAGGCATCCATCTCCAGTTGCAGTTCACTACTATTTCTTTTTTGGGGGAGCCAACAGGGGCGCCACCTAAAGCTAATGCACCGTCTTGGGCAACGCAAAGGAAATTGATGATGTGGATGAATGAACATTGAGCAAAGTGATTAAGATTACGTTAGAATGATAACGAAAAAATAACTTAAAAAAAAAAAACAAAATAAAGAAGTACACAATAAATCGAAGTAAGCAAAAATCCACTGAAATTGCATTAAAAATGGTCAAAGAGAGCGGGGGAGGAAGTAACTCTGGACATGGTTGAGTGAGCATTTACCAAGGAAATAGATTTGCAATCTTCAAAATGGAAAGTTTAAACTGATTTTTGTATATTTTAAAGATGGGAAAGGGGGAAGAGGAGTTAAGTTATGTGGAGAAGATAAGAAATAGAAAAATTCATTTATTTAATGAATGCAACAGATTATTGATACACGGTTTACTATTTGCATTGTCAATACTTTTTTGTTCTGTTTATTTTATATTTATACAGCGTCTGTCTTCATTTACTTACGTTCTTAATATACAGTGTGACCATCGTCTCTGTCTTAAAATTCCTCAACTCTTTAAATATATCGATGTATCGGCCATTTTCTAACAATTTCAAATTCTACAATGCCAGAAAAAGCTGGCCTTTAGATCCAATTGTAAATCGAAACCAAAACTAATACTTCAAGTCGGCCTTGATTATGTAGAGTGTCTTTGCCTTAATTCGCTTAGTCATATCATCTTCACTTATAATTTCATATTGGTTTACAAGGCCTACCCACACAATCTTTACACCAACCCAGTCTCATATTACCCCAAACCAAACCATACCACACAAATATATCTCAAAATCTAAGCGATTTCCCAGAAAACCCACAAAAGGCCACACTCTCAAGTGTGGATTTCCAGAAAGACAATCTCCAGACGGCAGATTCTGCATAAAGAAAGACCGTACGCTTGACTGAATGACTGACACAACAGCGGACTTTTGACTTTGACTCTTCCAGTCGCTGTGTTTCTTTGCACATTTTATGCACTTTTAGTTAACATAAAACTCTCTGCCTCTGTATGTGCGCGAAGTGTGCATATATATTTAACACTTGACTGCACCGCCTGACACCTAACAAGATGTTGGTGCACCCGCCACGGCGGCTTCCCTCCCTCCTGCCCAGCAGCCATTGTATTGGCCTGCCAACTGACAGGCAATCAACACAAATCGATCAAATCAACAGGCAGCCAAGTGACGCGCTGGCTCTTTTTTGTGGCCAGGGCCAATTTAGGAACAGGGTCGAAGTCTTGGAGTCGCAGTCGGATAGTGACACAAGAAGGCGGGCAGCCGGCAGGCGGCAGGCAGCGTACATTGGCTGGCAAATCAAATAAATCAGCGTAAATTGCATGTGAAATTAATGCAAAAGCAACTGCGACGATCGCTTGGTTGCTTCCAGCAAAACTGCATTTAATGAATGCGAAACGATGCTTGCGTTTGGGTTCGAGTTGGTTTTTAATAAGTCAACAATGCCAGAAGAGCAGCAGCAGCAGCGCCAACAACGATGCAAACAGCAAAGCAATATTTTTGTTCATTTTATGGACAGACCATGATTTCTTCTACTCCTTTTTTTAGTTGTTTTCTGTTTATATTTTACGTACTTTTTCTTTTTCATGGAATGAATCCTGTTATTGAGTTGTTTGATACCAGTTCAAGAAATTACGTTATGTTTTTTACTTTTTTTTTTTTTATTAGCCCTTTTTCCTTCTTCTGTGATTTGTTCCTGTCTACGTTCACGCCTTGTGACTGGTTTCTCCCCTTTTTCCTTTTGAGCCGCGCCGAATACTCTTTCTATTTCAGCCATCTCACTGGATAACTTTGTATGTGTCCCTCTACGGATATATACATACAATGTTCTTAGCTTTTTTCAACAACTCTGCTTTTCCAAGTATTTTCGCAATATTTTTAAGCTAATTGCGATTTTGCTCAATATCCGCCAGTATCTCAATACCTAGCTGAGTGAACCGAACCGAACCATTTTATTTTTCGGTTTTGGTTCGTTCGCTGAAAACACCGGTTCGGTTTACGGTTCGGTTCACAGCGAGCGTTCGTTCGGTTTACCGTTCGGTTCAGACCGCTCCTGGATCCGATTTTTTTTTTTTTGTACGCCTCTTCGCTTTTATTACGCCCTTTTACACAGTTTGAAGTTTGTCAAAATCGAACTTATTAGCTCCAGAATTATCGGTCGAAAGGGGGGTAAGAGAACTTTTTGTTTTTAAGACCTGTTTCCATTTGAAGTTTGGGTCGAGCTAAATTTTATGCTGCAGAGAAACATGGCCGAGACAGCTTTATCATTGAAGGGCCGGACACTGCTATAGACTAAGGTTAGAACCAAATTCTTAGGTTCAATGAGCCGGTAGCGGGGTTAGAACTTTAAACAACTTTACTACTACTACTAAACTTTAAAAGAAGTAACAAAATTATCAATATTAAAAAAATTTTACTTGGAAATTTATGGATATTCTTGTTTTACCAAGTTTAACGCACTTTCAACCAAATTTCTTGAGAACTTTTTTTTCAATTTTGATCAATTTTCTTTTTGGTGAGAGCTAACACCCAAATGCATCAAATCAATATTTGAAATCTATCAAAAATAATTTTCAATATCACTGAAAACAGTTGTCGAAATTTTAAATGCAATTATCTTGGAACCACTTTACCCAAAATGGCAAAAATTTAAAGAGTAACTGTTGACCGATTTTCAAATACTTTTATTTGTTAATTACTCTCAATACCCACCATTCTGGTGTGAACTAAGATATTAATGATATACAGGACCAATAAAGTGGCCAAAATAGTTAATTTTCGAAATTTCGACTTTGAAACCCCATAACTGAGCTGTTGATTGACCGATCTAAAATATCCAAGTTCACACCAGAATCACATCAGTTCTTAACAAACCCCCGTATTCGTTTTCACATTCAGAAAATCCGTCCTCAAAAAATTTGGCCAACTTTGATTCAGAATAAAAAAAAATCCGCAATAAAAACAACAACAAAAATTTCTACATTTAATTTTCCTTTCCTTTCCCGATTTTCCCCCCCCCTCTCTTCCCCCCTGGTTCAGAAAAAAAACGCTTGTTAATATTACTTATAGTTTTTGTGTAATTAAATTTTTTGGTAAACCTTTTAAATTTATACTGTACCCTTAAACACGTGTGTCCACGTTCAGATGGAAAAGCTAAGTCTGTCTGGCTGTATGTGTATGTGAAAGTGATAAAGGTATTTTTGCTAAAAACAATCGATATCCTTCTCATCGGTTTTCGATATCTCGATGCGAGCAGTGATGCTGCCCTTTGTATTGAGTCCAGTTCCATTTGCTAAATCGTAGGTATGTTACAATATATATCTTTCCATATTTCATCCCTTCCTCCTGCCTTGCAACTACAGTTATATCAAGTAGAAACAGGGTCAACAGTACGATAAGTACGAAAATACTTCATTCAAATGAAAATTTCTTATATCAAGTACGATTTTTTCAATCACGAAATCCTCGATTTAGCACTCGAAAACGTGAAAATCTTCTTGATCATACTTTTAGGTTAAGTACAACTCCATTTGCTTTTAATATAATTAAAAAGTAAATTTATAAAATCGGTATAAAATGTTCACAGTTTATTCTTGAAACTAGTTCTCAGAGAGCCAACACACATTCCTGCGTGAGTGGCTCACTCTCTTTTGCGGTTTTAGCTAAACAACTTCGTCCACAATATCGCCTAAGCGCCGCAGCTCACTTATGTGCCCCATAGAAACTTTTCCTTGGAGTTTTCCTCCAATTCGCGGTCAAATTTTAAAGTTTTTTCACATTTCGCTCCTGAATAATTTTTTGCCAAATTTATTTTGGAAGGGTCTATAATAGCAATCATAGATTGTTAGGATCAAATTTTATGTGCTCAGTTATGAAAATAGGAACCTTTATGCCAGTTTTTTTTTTAAGTGAGACGGGGCTACAAGCCGCATTTGAGATTCCCAAGCGGTTATAGCAAATTCTGTATGTGGTAACTTCTGCTAACACACTAAGGAAAGGGTGAACCTGCTGTCAGTTTTTCTAAATTGTATTCATTATTTAGAGCTATTTTTCCCTGACAATATCCTATATTAATGACCTGATTGATTCATGTTTTCATCAAAGGTACAAAATAATGTTTTTGTCAGTTTTTAAAATTAAACTAAGTCTGGAAAATGGTGCGGTTGTTTTTGTTATTTCAAAAACTAAGTTTGGAAATTTATTTCTCCAACGGTATGATGGTCAAAAAATCTAACCTTACTCCATAAGCGTAAGGAGAGAATTTTAAAAACAGATTCGACTTTGAATAATTGGCATTTTCTGTTCTGTTCTGTACGAAAAGTTTTTGATTCAAGAACGTTTATTCTCATCTTAATATTATTTATAAAACAGGACGTATTATAAACTTAAAGTATAAATCGGCATAAATTTTGTCCGGATTGACCTAGAACTCTACCAATTATTATGTTCTTTACATAGTACGTCAACTTGTCGGTAACTATATTTGGGAACAATATTCGAGTTAAAAGCAATACAAATAACTCGGTAACGGAATTCGGCACAATACTTTGCACCGATTGCAAGGAAAACTAGACTCTTAACTCTTTAGACAGAATGTGAACTAACTTAAGTTCCCATTTCTGGCGTTTATTTTTTTTTTTAATTGAGCTTCGTCTAGTAAAATTATAGATTCTGAAAAAAATTATTGAAGCCTCTCGGAAACTGGAGAAACCGAACCCTGAGATTAGAGATAAAGAAGCTCAATATCTTTGTCTAAAAACGTTAAATTGTTTTTTAGATTAATATCCTTCTTGTCTTAGGTAGTCTATTTATCTGAAATATCTCACTTCCCGTCGGAATCTTAAACGAACTCCAATACACTAACATTTATCAATATTTAAAGTTATTCTAGTAATTCTCCTTTCTCACTTATTTTTATCTCTTCAAACTAAAGAGATAGCCTGACGAGCCAATAACAAACAACTCTTTCTACTGATAGTTTTATCATTCGATGACACTCACTCTAAACGTAAAAAACATCCAAGGAGAAGTTATTGAGTGTTAAAATTTGCTCAGTTTAGTATGGACAGTTCTCCGCCTTGTTAGAAGTCCAGTTTTAGAAGAACTTTCCTGGAGTGATTAACTGTCAATGATTTGGAAAACAGATGTGGATAGGGTAGGCCCCCTTGTTTTGAGCACGACACGCGAAAAGTTATTTTTGTAATTGTTATTTTTATTTCTGCGACCAGTCATCCTACTTTCTTTCATCATCTCTCCCTCTCTTTTCTTTTCTTTTTTTCGATCAACAACAAAAATTATTTCATGCTGCATTTTTTGCGTCAGCTTCCCTTCTGGGCGTGTTGATGAATGTTGCGTGCAACATGTTGCAAACTGTCTGTCGGCTTGTTAATTTATTGTTGTTGTTTGGGCACAAAAAATGCTAATAAACATGTTTATTATGCGTCCAATGACAAAAAGAAAAGCTCCCCAAAAGCCACTGCACACAAAAATTCCACCGCCATAATTTAATATGAATTTTTTTGTGTGCGATGCGCTCTGCTATCGGCTGGCTGTCATGGCTCCTTTGTGTCCTTTTTGTGAAAAATTCCCCCATATTCGCGTATTTAAACGTTGGAATTTTGATGAAATTTATATGCGTACGTGCTCAAAATTAGCCAGGCCAGATCAATCCTTTACCTCCTGCCCGTGCTGGAGCTGTCCTTACGTGCGTTACAAATGCGCTGCTTAAATTAGACTTTAAATTGGCTAAAAATGCGGCGTAGCGAAAACCAAGACGACGATGACGACGACGGCGACGTTGACCATCTTTGGGAGGTACCGACCAGAACGTTTCTCTCTCTCCTGAATCGATCGTTCAATGGCTCATTGACTTTTTGGTATGCGCCAAGTTTTTTATTTGCCATGGCCTCTCACGTACTTACTGGTTCCTGGCATTTATTGTGGCTTAGAGTTGCGGCTAGAAACTGATTTATGTGGTTATGCGGTTGCATTTTATTTTGGTCGCTTTGTTTGCTTTTTGGTTTGGCAAGTTATAAAAGAAATTTGTAAATAGTTTTGGGCATTGCCGCGTAATGAATTAGACAAAGAACTGGACTTGAATTTTTTCTCCTTTTTCCATTTTTCCATGTAGCTCCCCAGACGCTGTCCGTTGGCATCCTCTGCGTCTGCGTCTCGCTTGGTGCTTTATGTGTCGTCTCGGTGTTTGTTAATTTATGACTAGAAATTTATTTAAATTAGGAACTTATTAGGCGGGCAATGCCAACGTTGTCGTCGTCGTCGTCGTCGCTTCCAAGGACTTGTCTTGTCTGTACACCTTGCTACCGTTCCGTGTTTATTTCTGTTTGCTGAGGTAGCTCGAGTTTATTACATTGTAAACTTGCCAAATTGAGTGAGTGCCACCGCCTGCAATTGAGACCAAACTGCACACACTTTATAAAGATTTCGTGGCTATTCACAGTCAAAATTACGTGCACGAGGCCTAAATAAACACTCTCAAAAAAAAAAATGGGCAAAAGGTGCATGATAAATTAGCAGCCCCAAATACTAATTTTCAATTCAAATGCAAACAAAATAATGGAAAACAAGGGAAAAAGCCCAAAAAACAAGACCTCAACAAACAAAAACAGAAAAAAATGAAAGGCAAAAGTTTTACAAACCGCAAAATTGTAGCGGTTGGCAAAGAATTTCCGTATTTTATTCCGGAGCGGAGAGGGTCCTATGTCAAGGATACTTGCGGCCTGTTGTTGTTATTTGACTTGAGTGTTTGCGATGGTCATAAAAAATTAAGCGCCATTTCAATTGTGTTTGTGTGTGGCAACCATTTTAGTTGTTCTCCATAAAATTTAACATAAATATTTGTTGGGTTTTAGTTTGGGCTTCTCAAGTCTCCTTTTTTTTTTTTGGTTTTTTGGTGGTGGGACAAATGAAGCAATTTGTAGGCCAGTTGGACATTTATTTATTTTGTTTTTCGTGGGGGAGGGGAGGGTTGGTAGAAAGCGAATGGCTAATGTTGAGTTGAGCGAGTTGGCAAATTTTTGGGGGGTAATTTATGTGGTGATTGTGGGGAAGGCGGTAATGAAAAAGCTTAAGATTAAGCCAAGAGATTAACAACTCCTGTTTCAACTTCAGTGTGGATCTAGTTCTAAGCACACATCTTACTAATATTATAATTGTGACAGTTTGTATGTTTGAATCGGATGAAGTTTGGCACGCAAATAGTCAATAATCTGAAGTTTAATATAGGCTAAATAAATTTTATTTAAATGGTCAAAAAAATGGACCGCGAAATTTGCCAAATTATTATTAGAGTACTTATGTATGTTGGTAAATAGAAAATGTTGATTCAAATGTCAAAGTAATCCCGAAATTTGCTAAAATTCTCATTTGAGCTTGAATCTGTTTGAAATGAATTAGCTCACATCAGCTTAACAAAACAAATTGTTCAATCATGTTCAGCTCAAGTAGCTCATAGGCTAAATGTTAAAAAGGCAGTTTAAAAAATTTGGATAAATAATAGTTGCGTGGACCAACAATATTTTGAAAGGTGTAGGTGTTCAGAATTACAAAACCCGCATCTTAACCATGGATTTCATGAAAAGGAAACTGCCGACAGTAGAAGTAGAAGTGATGTGCTTATTGCAATTTATTTAAAATACAATCATAGCATGGCATCTTTGGGAGAGATGCATGGCTTAACAAAATCTACATTTGTGTCTATGGATACGAAAATATAAAAACTGGAGAAAAATGAGCGAAAAATCTATCAAAAAATTTAGTACTGTTTGGGTTCACGGTTATTTGAACATAATGGTTATTCATTTTGATTCGGTCACACACAAATACTATAAATCGAAAACACTTTACTCGAAATGGCCGCCTTGTGGATTTCAACTGGCTACTCATTCGAATTCGTTTTCATTTTATGTTCAAAAAAAACGTGTACCAAAATAATTGAAATATTCTTAATATTCTTAAATTTTTTTAGAATAAGTTTTACGGGTGCCCCAAACCTTTCGGTCAAAGTAAATAAGCAGCATAGTTTTTTGGACACATGTTTGCCCTATTTCTGGTTCAAGTTAATTTAGTAAAAAACTTGCACGGTCGTATACTAGATTTATTATTTATTTATAGTCCATGTGCTACTTTATCTCGTACACTTCCTATTTTATTGCCTGAAGATGGTTATCATCCAACCTTAGAACTTCAATTGGATCTTCAGACATACCCAAAGGAATAGACCCAAATAAAGCGCTACTTAGGCGTTGGAAAACAGATTTAAATCTTTTGAACAATGTGCCCATATCTTAATCAAGTTCATTCTGTTGAAGCTGCCAACAACTTGTCCTGTTCTAAACTTTACGAGCATTTTGTTATCTCCATTCCTCAGGATATTGTAAGAAACGCTCAGAAAAATTAACCATGGACTTGTGCAAACCTTAGACACTTAAAAATGTGAACTCTTGTCTTTTCAAAACTTATAAATAGATCTGGAAAAGCAACAAAAGTATTTGCTTTAAAAATTATGTTTCTTGAGTACAGAGTAATTTGTGTAACGATTCAAAGAGCTTCTACCAATTCGTTAACACCAAACGTCGTTCCTTACAATGAATTACTTTTTTCTCTTATCTATGATTATGAATATGCCCCATCTGATAATCGGTTTGCAAATCTCTTCGCAAAATTCTTTCAATCCGGCGGATCTATTCTTTTCCTATTTCCTCGTATGATTTTATACGCTGCCCCACGATTTCTTTTTCTTCGGTCCTAAATGGTTTAATTTAATTAAAATCTTACTTCATAACCTATTTGACGTGAAAAGCCTAAGTAGGTGGCGTATACGAACTGTGAGAACGCGCGGCCCATTTCTTCTTATGTCTTCGGAAGCTGCTGTAAATGCTCTCCAATTGTTTCTGTTTTGCTCGAGGAGGTTTTAGTTATCCACACAGTGGAGTACGCAAATATGAATTTAAGGTTTGAATCTAGTATTTAACATTTGCTTGACAATAAATGTAAGGTCTATGTAAGATCACGTAGTCTTTACACATTTTGTGTAACATTTTAGTTGTCCTGCCATAATTATACCCTTGGAGAGGGTATATTAAAATTGTCCGGATGTTTGTAACGCACAGAAGGAAGCATCTCCGACCACATAAAGTATATATATTCTTGATCAGCATGACGAGCTGAATTGATATAGCCCTGTCCGTCTGTCCGTCCGTCTGTCCGTACGTCCGTCTGTCCGTCTGTTTCTATGCTATCTCCTCCGTCAGTCTCCTATCTTAACCAAACTTTGCACGAAGTCTTTTGGTACAAATACGCTGCACATTTGTCGGAACCGGCCGGATCGGATGACTATAGCATATAGCTGCCATAGGAACGATCGGTTGAAAAACTAGTTTTAGTGGGAAAAACTTTATTCTTTTCAATGTTATCGGTCCCAACGCTCGTACTTATAAGTTTTCAATGATCTTACATAATTTCAACAAGATTTGTCGAAATCGGACAACTATATAGTATAGCTGCCATACAAACTGTCAGGCATATATCAAGCTCCAAGGGTATATAAACTTCGGTTGAGCCGAAGTTAGCTGGCCTCTATTTTTTTTTAAATATTTTTTTCGGGATTAGCCGGCTGTAACTTTGTTCATTTAGATGATTTAAATGCAATAAAATTTGTGGAATTAAAAGAGCCTTTAGGCTACATGCTAAATTGGTTTCAATTAAAGTCCAACCACCTTGCTGACTTGTACACGACGATTATGTTTGAACAATTTTACCATAATTTGATGAAAATTACTCTTCAAAGGCCAGTTTAAACGCTTTTATGCTTGTTGATGCTGCTCCCATGATTTTTTTACGCTGCATATGTTTACTGTATGTAAACTCATAAATCCAAAATTTTTTAAAAGCTAAAAATAGTGTAAAATTGTTTTCCGCTAGAAAAACCGAGACCAGTCTTGGAATCATTGTACATAACATAAGACTGGACCAAAATGGCTGTTGGCCTGTGTCATGTGGCTTTAGAGAGTGGATCCAAACAAAGTATGAATTTTAAATAATTTTAACGTTGTTTTTTGAATGAATGTTTGCTACAGGGGTAGTAAATATGTCAATTAATAAACATCACTTAAAAAAGCGAAGAAAAAGACGCGCTAGTTCTCGAGTGTTGTTCGTAGCTCTGAAATACACAATGAATTCCCTAAAATTATCCAACAAAGTTTAAGCTAACAAAATAAATTAGAAAATATTTTCCGGAATAATTTGTGTTCATAAATTTTCCCTTCTTACAGTTTTTGTCACCCAAAAGTAGGCAACACGCAACTAAAACTCACTTCAATCATTTCAACTCTTTGCATATTCCATCCATACAAAATAATTCTTCTTGCAAATCTTTAAAGCATTCGCCTCTTCGACTTCACACTCAAGTGGGCGTGTGCCTATTTTGCATTTCAAATGCGCCGTCTCTGCGTTGTCTCGTCTACACGACATCGTCGACGTCGTCGTCGTCGTCATGCGACATCTTTTCAAATTGTTTAGCTATTTTCGGTGCCGCCACAAATTGCGTATGGCACGTGACCGACCACATTGCCAGGCGCAAGCGGGAGACAAGTAGACAAGTCGCCAAAAGTACGAGCTAAGAAATCTCTTTTGGCATACTTATTAAGCCCCATTTATTGTAATATATGGTAATAATAATTTTATTAGATAAATTACCTGCAGGCAGGGGCTGTGTGTTGGGTGGGTAACAGCTGCTGCGGTTTTCCAACCATATGTGAGAGGCATGGTTTGGCTTTAAAAATGTCTTCAAGCCAAGGGAGCCAAAAATTAATAAGAAAATGCATTTACTTGCCATCCACTTTTCTTCCTTCGTTTCTCTTTTTGTCGACTTAAGCACCAGAAAATTAGACAAACAATGGCAGCAGCAGCAGAAGCCGGGCCAAAGTAGAGCGAGCCAAAATAGGTAATCCCCGGCAGAGGCAGCGGGAGCCCAAAGTTAAATGCTAAAACACAATTATATGTTAACGATTCCAGCCAGGAGAGGAGTCTGTGTGTGTGTGTATTTCTAGCACAACATACGATTAACTTCAAAGGATGCCTTTGACGGCTGAAAAGCGCTCAAGCAGGAAACTAAGCCAAACAGGCGAATAATGGAGAAGGAAAGAAGTGAGCGAATTAATGCACCGAGGCAGAAGCAATATACTCCTCGTACATACGTATATAATGAGCAGCTAACCCTGTCAATAAATAGGTGGCAACTGGCAACCTCTAGGCCACCAGACCGGCTGGCAGCCCAAACAATAGTTTGTTAAGCTTTCGTTCGCCTTTTTGACTTTGACTCTGGGTCCGAAGAGCAAAAGGCCTTTTGTGTAATATTTGGTGCCCGCTCGCTGTGCTGTGTGCAGATTAGTTGGGTCAATACAGCAACTTAAAAAGGAAATCAATAAATTATTATGGTTTATTAATAGATAGCCCCTTTGTCGCTTTTGGGCTCGTAAATTGAAAGCGCACGTTTACGATACACGGACAGAAAATATGAAAAAAGAAGAAGAAGGAAAGAAAGAGAGATTCGGCTGGGATTAAGACTAGTTAAGCGAATGGCTAACGTGTGGGGGCGTGACTTTGAATGGGGATTAGGGTAATGGAAGTTATGTTTACTGCTTTTTTTCGGTTTGAATAGAATGAATCAATTTTGTTCCATATTAAGAGTTGGTCCAGGTGGGATTCAACCTCCAAAAATGAAACGCAAATTGGAAGTGTAAGTTAAAGTCGACCCAGTCTGGGAAAGAATGTTAACGGAAATCGCATGCTGTCAAAAAGTTGTGTTCCTTAAGGAATATCCCAAAAGTATGCAACGTTTTTTAATACCTCCGCTATTTATTTACCGATCTTTATACAAATTTCAAAGAAAATTGATATGGGGAATACAATTTAAATAAATATATTTTATGGCAGAGTTGCTGAGAATCAGCTTACGGCCGCGTAGGCACCAATACAAATGTTTGTGTGAATGTGGCTGTCTGATGCACACGAAATCATTCGCAGCCGAAACCAAAGCCCTAAGAGAAAAAATAGAGAGAACACATTAAATGTTGTTGTCGCACTACGCTTGGTCAGCAGCTATGCGTGAGGGCTATAGGCAGGGCTATCTGCTTGGGTAAAACAACAACAAAACCTTAGCTCAGAGAGAAAAAGAAGAAATAATACACTTAAAGTTGTTGTTGAACTTTGCTTACAATAAATCTCTTGGTCAGAGGAAAAGAGGAGATAGATTACATTTAAAGTTATTGTTCTCTGCGCTTAAAACGAACGAAAAAAATTTAAGTGTATTCTCCGTAGTCTCCTCAAATAAATTGTACATCATAACCACAGATCTCTCTCTCCCTTCCCAACCAAACGCAGCACAGTCAGAGTCAGAAGCAGAGACACAACCCCAGGGCACACACCCACAGAGACAGGGAGAGGAGACGATTTGCCATTGCTGATTAGGGGATTTGTTAATGCGCTTTTAATACACAAGCGAGGCTACCGCCTCGCCTACTGTGACCTTATCTGGGACGCACTGCAACTGCATCACAACCACAACCAGACGACAATACAATTAATTATAAAAATGCGCTACAATTTATTTGCATTGCCTTTATTTTTTATATTTTTTTTATTTATGTATTTTAAGGCTGTAGGGAGTTGGATCTGCGATCTCCTTGGCATCGGCTCCCCTCTCTCCACTTAAGCCTAATTATGTTCGATTGTTGCTCCATTGTTCACGCACCTACCTTCCGCTGGCGATTGAAATCAGCAGGCAGCAAAAGCTAAAAGAGAAAAACCGATCCCAACTCGAGCTCGAATTTGGCATTGTTTGTCGTGCTCCGGTTGTCTGTGTGTGTTTTGGGTGTGTTTTCTTTTCGGTTTCTTTTGTCGTCGTCGTGGTCGGCGTCGGCGTGTGTTTAAATTATATGCTTTTAAAAAACGTTTAAGGATTAATTGGATTATATTGGTTTTTTATGCGTGTTTTTTATGCGATTTCATTTAAATGGGTTTTTTCTTCTTCTTGTTGTGGGTGGAAAACTAGAGTTTTCCTCCTTTTAAAATCAATTACAACTTTTGTCACAACCGACACTTACCATAAATAATGATACAAATCTTTACGAGCCACAAACTATTCTCTTGTGGTCAATGGACACAATCAAACAAAATAGCCATAGCCCTGAGAAGAAGATGGCTGGAGCCCGCACAACTTTGATTGCATTTTGATCGACAAGAGAAAAGGCTAACGATGCGTTTGTGTCTGTTTTGGGTTATGAAATCATAAAAGAAACACTCACCAAAACGAAAACCGTAACCAAATTCATAAACCGAAGCCGCTTAAGACGTTGCAAACGCCCAGAGGGATAGAGCGGGGGAGCGGGCGTCCAGTGAGAAGGCCTAATCAGATAAAGTTGGGGCCGGCCTGCATAAGCCACAAATAACCAAATGTACAGTAAGCATTCGATAAAGGAATACTTTTGAGTAAGGAAAATCTACACTTTTAGGATCAATTGAATCAAACAAAACAGACATACAGAAAATAATTTTCTACTTACAGTAATCCGAAAATGTTAGGAAAAGCGCGTTCTTTATTCAAGTGCAAAATAGTCTTACAATGCTAGCTCCAAAAAGTGTGCGACTGAGTATACAATACAGAGAAATCAAAATTGGTTGCACGGCGCGTGTAGTAACGTCAATCCTAAACGAAACATATTTCGACCTGATAAATTGCATACTCTGAATGCAGGAAGCTACACGTGGAATGCAGAAAAACTGCACGCAACGTGTAGAAATTAAAAATGTAAGCGTGAATGTGGAAAAATTTAATTGCTAATTAGAAAATTAGCTTATTTTCAAATAACTTCTACACTTATCGTTCAGAAACCCGTGTGGAAATTCTAAGATAAATATTTTGCTCTACTACGTGTGACTGCATGTCACACATGGCATTTGGGATTTCTAAATGAACGTTTAGATAAATGCAGCGTGCAGAAAAGCCGAGTGTTTATATGAGAAAACTAAACGCGACATGCAGAAAAGCCTTAGAATGTAGAAATCTAAACGCGGCGTGCTAAAAAAGTTATACAAAATTAAAGTAATTGAAAATCCCTGTCAAAAAGTGAAGAAATTTTACATTTTGGTTTAGCTTTTGCTTTTTTTCTCAAATGCAAATTATCTAAACTCGAATTTGTTCTTTAGATTCTCTCCTGATTCTATAATTTGCTTATAAAGTTAGGATAGATTCGGTCTTTAGTTAATTAATTTTCACATGTGTGTGCTTTAACGACCTTTATGATCATCAAACCATCAATATTAAGCTGGCTCAAGGTCTCGTTACGCTTGCGCATAACTCCAAAAAGGAGGAACACAACACACAACAAGTGAAGCTAGTTGGTCGTACAGCTGTTTCAATGGTAACTCTACCATATCATCAGCGACCTTCGCATGTTAGATTTTTCCATCTTAAAATGAGTCGAAAAGCCCTAAATTAAGTATTCGTTAGATTGAAAAAGTCGTACTAAAATAAAAACTTTTTAATTAAATGAAGTATTTTCGTTCTAACCGTACTTTGGAAACCGTTTTTCAGACTATATCTTAGTATGTATCAAGTCCGCTGAACTCTTAAATTTAATATAAGGCTATGGATTAGCTTACCCAACATTTTGTTCCCATTTTTCATTAACTGAGTATAATATATTAATGCCTTAAGAAACAAATCATCTTCAGAACAAAGTTCTGAAAACAGAAGGTTCGATTCCAAATTTGTAGGTTCAAGTCGATTCTGTGGAATTTGGTTCTAGAATGACGAAAGCATTGGCTTGTATAATAGAAGTAAAAACTCTTGGACCCAAAAAAAATAGAACTCCTGGTTTCCGAAACCGTATGATAAATATCGATCTTTCCCCTTATATCCCGTTATATTTCTCCATAGAGCGTAAAAGGAGGTTTTCTAAGAAGACAAAGAAAGTGTTAAGGTATTTTGAAGTACCAAATTTAATTGGTGAAATATTAGTAAAAAGTACATTCTTATGTTATACAAGGAACTTAATGTGTATAAATTGTGGTTTTGCTTTGATTGAAGCCATTGAAAGCAGCAATGGACGTCGATGTGCTTGTTTTGATGCGCGGAATGCACTTAAGGTATGTGTGAGATGACTTTTTCAAGCAATTGGCTTGGTTTGAGACACTCTGAACTAGACCAATAAAACATGTTCGATAAAAGTTCCAACTTTTGTTCCTCTTACAAAAATTTAGTGAATGTTCGTAACTCTCACTTCCCAAGCTAAATACTAAGAATAACTCTTGCCAGTGACTTTCTCTAGGTGTAGACTACCCTAGTATGAAATTTCCATTCATTTGAGTACCCACTGTACTGGCCTGTCCAACTTTGGCATAATCGATTCATTGAAATGCTTTTCTCCTTGTGCTTTGGCCATTTCTGTCTACCTGCTGCTGCTCACCAAAAAAAAAACTATCTTTAAAACCAATCCATAGCCCCGGCCTAACCAAATGATTTGTGCGCATATTTCTCCTTTCGTCTTCAAACTTTATGCATTTCTATGGAAAAGCCCAGGCAGCCCGATTCGTTTCATTTCATTTTGAATTTGGTACGCATTTTGTGAGATTTTTTTTTTCTTTGATTTGAATTTGCATTTATATTAAGTTTGGTCTGATGGAAAGGATGGGTTCGAGAGTTTTGATTGATATGGTTAAGCTGTGGCCAAAGACTTTCACTTTCATTAGTGCTCTATACTAAGTATGTATTCTCTTAGTCATATGTGTGCGATTTTAATGTTATCATTTCTGGAAATCTTCCCCCCACTCTCTGTCTGTACGTGCCATAATTTTGTATGCCCCTTTGTGATGATCATCATCATCAACGTCAGATGCCTTGGAAATTGGCATTGTAATCGACATCTGAGAAGGAAGCGGTGGACTCATCCTCAACCGGCACAGCCGCTGCCCACGGGCTTATCAAAGTTGAATAATCTGACATTTTGAGTTCTCTGCTTGCAATTGCCGCTGATCCTGACTTCGCTTTGAGAGTGACAGACAGATCGGATTTGGTGTTGGTGGAGTGTCAATCAATTCTGGGCAAGATTATTGAGGAAATGTGAGGGTGTGTGAAGTCAATTTTTGACATTTAAAAATTTTGTTAATTTTCCCATTTAACATAAATTGCTCACTCAGACTCATCCAATCTCTACTCACTTAAAAATGCAAATGAATTCCCTTTTTTGTTGATTATACACCAGGGCCTACCTATCAAGAGTATCAACCAAAATAATCAAAAAAACAAAGCCTATAATTTGTTTTAACAAGTGAACCGCCTCCAAGTTTCATACAAGAATATTAAAATGAAGTCGGAGACAAGCGCCACACGGAAAACAAATATGGAGGGGGAGCAAAATAAATTTGCATTATGTTTCTTAACGGGCTTTGAAGTTTCATACCAGACAGACATCTTTGTGTGTAAACAATGTGGTAGGTTTCCTTACCTTTCCTCGACTGTCAATGGCCCCGATATGATGACCAGGCTGAACTGACCCCTGTAAATGTCTAGACTGCGTGGGTTCCCAAATCTAAATATTGAAATGCCATGTCAACTATTCAGATTAAGGGTGTGACAGGTGAGTGTAATTAGCGTTTCAATTTCAATTGATGGGAATAATAGATAAGGTAATGTAAGCAAATGAAATGTTAGGATAGACTAGACTTCCACCACAAATTTTTTAAATTTTAGACTTATTTTTTTCTCAGCTCATCTTGCACCTAAATGATTAATGGGTTTGCACAATATTAAATACAAATTATGGTTAGCTAATGATAAAAATATTTGCATAGCTGTGAAGAAAACGTAAAATCTCTTTCTGTGGCCTAATCACCCAAATCATCAATAAAACATCAAAGACCCAAACCCGCAAACTAATTTGCTAAAGATGATAATGATGATGGCCAGCAGCAGAAGCAGCTGAAGGAAGCTCAAGTTTCTGCCACCTGTAATGGTCTTTAAAAGCGCATTTAAAACGCGTTTGCTTTTGCCATGCGTGCCACTAATTTAGCTCCTTCTCATAGCTTTTACTTAATACATCAACAAAACCGCTTCCCTAATGGTGGTCGGGGAGGGGAGGAAAGCATTTTCTTGTCTAGCCTAATTGAGCTGCCAATATGCATGTTTCAATATTTATACAAAGTAATTACTTACGTAATTAAAATCCATCAGACCATCAAAGGTTCTGAAAGAAATCCATCAAAAATTAAAATGAAAAATTCTTCACAAGGCCAGAAATTGGAAAATGAAAGGAGAAAGGCTTGAAGGGGTAACAAGGATAACTTGGGTTAAACGGAAATTGCATTTTTAAGCAGTTTAAAGGTGGTATTGCCTTTTTTAACTAGCATAATTAATAGGGCTTTTTCAAGGGAGAAGTTTGGATCTCTTTCCAGCAAGTATTTTATGAATTTTTGATCACATTCGAGTCTTTTTCGAGTCCTTAGTCTGATTTAAATAGTCATAAATGCGCTCGTTTTCTGTTCATAATTGACACTTTTGTCGGGGGAAAATGGTACCCTATCCGCGACTCTTCCAGAAGAGTCGTAAATACCCGATTTTTTGATCATTTTCGACTCATTTTCGAGTCATTTTGCGAGTCTTTTTCGAGTCGATAGTTAATGATTCACATTTTGAGCAAAGGCACATGAGATTAATCTCTTTTTAATCATCAAAAGGGCTCGAATAAGACTCGCTAAGGTGATTCTTGTTAAAATGATCTTCCAAATGCTAGGTGGGTTTCTTTTCTACATTTGAACTGAATTGCTAATTTATAAGCCTCAAAATTATTCTGAACCCTGTATGAGTTGTTCAGAGGGTTCGTATCACAGACGAAGTTAGCTTTGTCTTCTTGTTTTCAACGCCAATAAGGACCAATTGTATTTACATCAGCAACGGCAATCTTTAAAAAAAGAAAACCCATATAACTTCCTAAAAAGCACCCTTTGTTCACGTTTAGTCACTCTTTCGGCGCTGTTAAGTCACTGATTACTCACTATTAAGTAAACATTCAGTCACTGTTCAGTCCTTTTTAAGTCACTGTTCAGTCACTGTTTAGGCGCTATTAAGTCACTGTTTAGTCACTGTTAAGAAACTGCTAAATTAGTGCTTAGTCACAGTTTAGGCGCTGTTCAGTCACTGTTTAGTCACTGTTAAGCAAACATTCAGTCTCTATTTAGACGGTGTTGTCACTGTTTAGTGAAAACGTGTTATATATCGTTTATAATCCGATTTCTTTAATATTTTCTTAATATTATTGCAGCCGACTTCACATACATTTGATCCCGCTCTTACTTTTATAAATAAAAATGTTCACTTGTTCGCATCTTCAATAATGACAATTAGAATGAGATACAAATTTATTTTCTTTGCCTAACTCTTCTGTGCCTGCCTTGACAGCTGCCCAGCACTAAAAGATCAGTCGTTTTGCACAAAATTTTCTCTTGGCCGCTGAAACGACATGCGCCAATCCCTTACCATAGCAAGTAAATTTCGTACGCTGCCATACGGCAACCATCGCCTATTGCTTGTCGGCAGTTATTTTGCCTAAAGAATATCTAGTATACGGATATACAAAACAAAGATCCTTTGACGGGGGAGGACGTAGTCCGCGGTGTACAGTACTTGTCCCATTCCTTTTCCTATCGGTTTTCCCTCGGCTCGATAGAAAACAGCATCCGACGAGGATAGACCGAGCATATAAAGTATCGCAGTTGGGAAATTTGAAAATCGTCAATTTATTCTAGATGGGCTCAATTTTCGACTTGAGTTAATCTATTAACTACTGGAGCTTGATCTGTTTGGAGTTTAATCTCTTTGAAGCTTCATCTGTTTGCAGTTATTTGAGAATTTGAGCTTCAGGTCTAAGCCGCCTAGGCCGCGATCTCAGAATGTAACAACACTGCCCATGGCACCCTAATATGATTCGAAGAATAAAATATTTCTTTGTAATTAGCGTTGAAAAATTTTCTTTCGAATTTTCAAATTAAATCAAAATTCGTTTTGTAACATGAAATTTAATCGACCGCCCGATTATTTCATTTGGGAAACGAATTATGGCCGCGGGGTTTGACTTAATTTTGAGATCGCGGCCTAAATTCATTTAACAGAATGAAATAAGACTCCCATACAAAAAATGCACCGCGTTTTTAATTCACGTGGTGTAATTTCACAGAGCCTTTTCGTTAGGAGAAATAGCGCTTCTAAGTTGTACACTTAAACAGAATATTTTTGAGATTTTAAACTGGTTTTTTGTACTTCAATGATTTTGTGCACGAGCACGAAACAAAAAAGGTCTACTTAAATATGATAGAAAGAGGACGGAAAATTTAACGTAAACTTGAGAAGCTTTGTCATGGATGTTCATTTTCCAATCAGTAAAGATGACGGCTTTTAACAAACTCCAACATTTATATCGAACATTCCGGAAATAGGAACCCAGATTTAATAAATTGTATGGTTAATTAGATGGTAAAATCTTCCAACTCCAATGTCTGGTTTATATCCTTCCTGGTAGTATTATCCTAATTACTGTCACTGCCTGACAACAGAGCAAACAAAAGAATGCTTTGAAATTTTGTTTAATTAAATTATGACTATGTTAATGTACCCTTACAACGGCACATTATCCTCTGGCCCCTCCCCCTATTCCTATCAACTGCTCACAGGCGTCTGCACATTGCATGTCGTTGCTCATCAGAGACAGCTCCTCGTCCTCAGCAAAACACATTTTTGTCTTTCGTTTTTTTTGCCCGCATGTTGACTTCCGTTTTTAGCGTGTCCTTTTTTATTATTTTTTTGTTGCCGAAATGTAAATAAAGTAATTAAAGTAATAAAATTTGTTTTAATGTGGCGGAAATAGACAGAGATAGAGACAGATCCTTGCGTGCTGTCGACTTGGACGCCATATTGTGAAGGTGATAATTACGCTTATTTAATCATTTATTATGGCCATTTGATGTACTCTCAATGAAATTTGCTTATAACATGAAATTGTGGCGTTTATCACGTAGCGCAGCTCTGGCCATTTTATTTGCCTTGGTTTTTTTATTACCTGATGCCTGTTTGGCAGTGGCTTTGAACTTGTTGGGCACTTTCTGGCCATGGCCAACATGAAAAATCAATTAGAAGTAACAATTTGTTGTTAGTTTGTAAGTTTGGGAATATTTGGACAATTCATAAAACATTTTTCAACAAACAACTGTATTGAAAATTGCCACAGAAACTAAAGGGCCAAAAAAAGAAGACGAAAAGGAACGTTTTAAATTAAATACCAGACGGCAGACTACAAAAATAGAAAAAGAAGTATACCAGGCAGAAAGAGCAACAAGAAAAACAACAAGCGAAACAGCTTCATTTAAATGGCACGCGAGGGCGCCACTTGAGGCCATCCCCTTTACCCCTTAAACCAACTGAGCAACCATCCTTCCATCCATCCACCCAGATGGAGTGTAATGAAAAAAGTTCACACACAGACAGAGGTTTCACCAACAACAAATGTCTGGGGCGCGCGTATTAAATAGTTGCAATTTCTCTCGCGCTCTCTCTCTCTTTCACATTTGTATACCCTAGTCTCTTATAGGAAGAAGAGTTTTCGGCTATTTAAAGTAAGAGCTGAATAGACTCAAAAATAATGACTCAGTTGAAATGCTATCAAGATGTAATTGAAAACAGAAATGCCCACAAAATACACTAATATCGAGAAGGCCAAGCTAACTAAAACCCACTTTTCGACCGAAAGTTTCTATTGCAGCTATAAGATATAGTCATCCGATTTTGACCAAAACTCACAAATCTGTGAAAAAGCGTTTAATATTAATATTTTTGTCTTGCTTTTCAATATATAAATATTCAAAAAAAAGAAACAACTCGGCATGCTCCCATTTTGCGCAAAAATTTTTGCGAAAGTGAACATTTTTATAATTCTTGAATCAAAAATAAAAAGTCAGTACAAGCTCTTAGACCACATCTTTCTAAAGATATCATCAAATCAACCGACAGTGTTCTTTCGTTGAGTATGGAACTTCTAGATTGAAGATAAACTCGAGATTGATTCAAAATTATTTCGGAATTAATTTAAGCATATAACAGGAACTGAGAGCGCAAATAGAGGCTATTAAGTAATAAAGAGATTCTTTTTAAATTGGCTTTACCGCTTCAAAGGGCCAAACTCTCTCTCAATCTTTTGGCCTGTGGGCTTATAATTTTTCGCACCAAGAAAAGGAACCTACAGTTAAACGCCGAATCCGAACGTCAAAGTTTTAAAAGCTTTTTCATGGCTAGTTACTTCACAGATGGCGCCAATAACTGGTGAAGGTGACCGGATGTGTAAAAGCTATTCTCTAAAGAAAAAAAAACTTTTTATTTAATGGTCCGAGGCGGAATTGAACCCACGTCGCCCGCACAGCAGGCTGTCACACATACCGTTGCGCCACACCATGCCTAAAAGAATTGATTTAAGAATATATGAAGTTTAGGTATACATCAAACAAGTTCACATTTTGAAGTGTTTAGGTTTAAACTAGGTATGTCTGGTTCTTATTTAATTGTAGTATCCAAGCTTTTTATCCAAGGAAATATTTGACTTAGGGCCGATTTCTGTTCTCTCAGATAGCTGCTATGTGTCAGAAGTCATCGATTTTACACTGTTATTTGTTAGTTTATGTTACAAATAAATCTATGTAGAAGATGTGAAATCGATGCTCGACACAGAGACTTATCTGTCCGCCATAGTGTTACACTTATTCTTACCGGCAACACGACGTCTTTAATAAACCGTATTTAAACCTAATTAGTGTTTTAAACTTTAACGTGGAGTATTTCCAAACTAACAAATAGATGGCGCCACTACTGTCACTGACTTTTGATCCGAACTCAACATGATTTTAAGTTTTGGATCGTAATCATCCGATCTTTGGAATGAACTTTATTTTTGGGCAATATCGATTTTTGTTAAGATAAGTTCGCTAGTTGTTTACTTACTACACTCTTCTAAAGCATTCTCAGAATTCAACATCTCTGAGTGCTAAGCCATTTATCTTCAAAATTTTGGGAAATATATCGTTTTTTTCAAAATTCCGGTGGGAGTATGAGAAAAAATACTTAATAAACCAGATCCATTAGGTCCAAAAATAGAGCTTAGTGAAAAAATTGCTGGCATGCACTCAATTCCATTAAGTAAATCAAACGCAATCATCGTTCCAACTATATTAACACTAGATCAGGGCAAAGAAAATTTAACATAGTAGCATTCTTTGAAACGCCTCTCTTCCTGATAAATAAAAAAAACATTCATTGTGACTACTTAAAATATTACTCGACATTTTTGATGTCAAAGGAAAACAATTTGATTACAGAGAGACGGTTATAGTCACAAATATTACTCAAAGAGTCAAAAAATGACTGAGAGAGTCAAAATGACAGCAAACAGCTGACTAATATCTGAGTAAAATATTAACGACGCTGCAAAGTGTGCATCTATATTGGATTTGCTTTGATCAGGGCCGTCCAGCCATAGCAATTCACCAATTCACTCCAAATTCTTGCCGAAGCCATGCATCACTGATTGTCAGAGAGAGAGAGAGAGAAAGAGAGACAGGAATATTCGTTTCTGTCCTCTCCATTTGACCGGCCATGCGCTAGATACATAAAAGAGAAACCACAAGTCCAATCAAATCGATCGAAAATGGAACAGTTATGAAAAGACTGCATCGAATGTTAAAACAAGCAGTAAGCCAGTTTTCGCACCGTATTTTCCCTCTTGGCAAGTAAAGTAAATAATTTTCTGGTTCAAGTACCACATAAAATCCCTACTCCCTCGCTCTGGGACAAATTACAGTCGACATAGCCAGGGACTCCCGCATAAATAACGCCATTAAACATGTTCGAACCGTTGTCGCCGTCGTCGTCCTACTGCTGCTCCTCCGTGCGTTTTCATCTCTAAACAACCATCACCCAGTAATTTTTTTTGTCTTTTGTTTTGGTCCTGCTGCTGCTCCTGGTTCTCTGTTGTGTCTGCCATATATCAAACGAGGCCAGCTCATGTGTCTGAGCCCTGTCGTGTGGTTCTCGTTCTACCCCCCCGAAAAAAAAACTTCAGCTTAATTGCCAAATGTGTTTAGGTGCGGTTTTCAGCCATGTGCCAAGAGCTACCCATTCTATTGTCCCTTTTGCCCAGGAACAGAATTAAAAATGTGGCAACGAATGGCTGAGCATAGGGTCAGGTCAGAAGCAGAGGCCGTTTTATGCGATACATCGCACAAATTTGCATGCAAGTGAAGTCTTAGAGAAGCTTTTGAAGTTTAATGTGGGGGGATGCCATTTGATAAGTTAACACGTAGAGGAGGGGTCTGGCTGGTTTCTTTTGTTTTTGTGTGGATATTTGTGGGAAGCAGGGAAACGGATACACCAATAAAGCCAATGCCTGGCTTTGGATTGACAAAATGCTCCCGAAATGCTCTTTTCATTATTTTAAATTTCGAGGTGAAAGCAAAGACTAAATTTTATATATGGTGACAAAATTCCAATAAATTAAGCCACATTAATTTGCCCCTCCATTTCGGCCAACTGTTTCGCTTATTAAAAACCTTTAACACTTGAATTCGCATAAAGCGAGTTAATTGAGGCAAACATTTTGTGTGAAGCGATATTTCAGGCATCATCTCGTTGTATGGTCTGTGGTTTTGAATGCCAATCGCAAAATGTTCATGAATTTTTCATTTGTGTTGGAAGATGAAAATGCGTCAAAATTGAATTGAATTCATTGCCCAGATGGTATGGGTGTATCGATTCAAGTTTCCTCATTATGCGAAGTTTTTCTCGCATGTTTTTAGGCAGTTTTGGCAATTAAAATTTATGAAATGATTGTCGAATTTTAGAATGTTGGCATAAATTAATGTATTTTATTAAAATATTTGCGCGCATTGTTTAAAAACCCATAAATATATTTGGCCACAAAGTTACCCCTTTTTCCCCAGCATTTGGCAACAATTTTCAATTAACAATTATTGGTTGGGTAGGGGTGGGTGTCTGACTGATTTTGACATCAGCCAAATTGAAATGTAATTGTTTTTGCCAGCCACGAACTCTGCCATTCCTTTTGCTCCCGTGTTAATGATGCAGCCACAGAATGCCGTTTGCATATGCTGCCACTCCCAGGAGGCATCTACTCGAATATGAGGCCGGGCAGACACACAACCGAGGCCTACATCAAAGGAGCATTTAATATCAAAAACACAGTTTGAATGGCGGCAATGCATTTCGGTGCATTGATTTGCATGCGAAATGGCGGCTGATTCTTTTTTGTCTATTGTTGTTGAGGGAATTTGCCAGAACATGGTAATGGGATTTATGACTACCAAATACTCACATGGGAAATGGGCTTTGAGTGTAGGAGTTTGTAGTAGTCCCAGGCTTACCTGTAAAGGAAGGAAAAAAAAGAAATTGAGTTTGATTATCAATTTTAGGAATTTTCGGATATTTTGCAATTGCTTTGGAAATTTGCCATTCAGCGAATTTGGAAAATTCCCCCTGAGGTTCAGTTCAGTTCAGAATCGTATTACATTTCTGTTTTTTTAAAGTATACAGAAGAGAAAAGGGTTTAAATCAGAGATTACTTTAACTGTTTTGGCCGATCGTTTTTTTCCAGTTACGGTTATATTACGGTTGTGGGATATGGGTTACGGTTAATAATCCGTCTCTTAATTAAAAACAAAGTTAATGTTTGCATACTAAGGAAATCCAACAAAACAGCCAATACACTTTATTTCAGAAACAAATCTTTCCATATTCAGTAGTTACTGCAGTACGTGTGTAGTAACTACATTTTTTTCTTCATTTCTCTGCATTTATTTCAATATCAAAAGAAAACAGTTCCCGTAAATGATTATTTTTGATCGAGGCATCGCGCACCTAATAAATATAAGGGTAACAGAAGTGTCAGCAAACAAACTTTTGAAGTATCGAAACGCGAATAAAAATTGTTCATTCCTCTCTTCCATCAACTGTCAAGATCACAGCGTCAAGATGACGCCACACCTTCATTAGCATTAAGTCAAAGAGAGTAAGACTGCCTTCACACTGATACCATTTACTGCTACATGCGAAATGATAATCTAGTAGACCTGAATTTTATCATGATTCTATTTTGAATTTAAAACTACTACATGATATTAGTGTAATGGTGTAAACAACTAAAATATGTCTTAATGCACACAGAAAATTATTTTATTTTATTTTTAAGAAAAATCATTCCTTAAAATTTATGAATAATTTCTATATTTTAGACAATTTTCCTGAATTTTAAAAAAATGCTCTAAAAAAGAACTTTTATTAAAAAAATTTCTTGAATTTAGAAATTATTTCGTAGTTTTAGGACGATTTCTAACCTATGACTGTATTTTCTTAAATTTAGAAAAAATAATTTTCTGACAGTGTGCTTTTTCGTTTAAGGAAGGTAAAGATTTTGGTTAGCTGCTTTGTTTCTTTCTCATCTATTAGCAGTAATGTAGCGAATAATAAATAAGCACACAATTATTGTGAATAAATACTAGTTTTAATCGAGAATGAATCGAAAAAAATCAGCGATTGTGTTCGCAAATGTAACGCCGAAACCCTTACCGCGGCAGAAGGACGCTTCGCAGTAAGCACGGAGATGACGATTTCTATGTAACACAGATGATGATAGTGCATGGCTTCCTTAGCACATTCCGACCCTCAATTGGGAAAAGCTCAGAACATAGCTGCATATTTGTATAATGGTGACGCAGAAGTAGATAGTGTGGAGCACAATCAATGCTAACGCTTCAAAGCTTGTTGGTGATCAATAATATAAGCTACCACAAAATTCTATTAAGATAGATTCACATCGTAACTAACGTATAACGTATAACTAATATTATATGCTTTCACATTATTCTGGCAAGTTTAATCCAAATCGGATGTCTATAGATTATACCTGCCATAGGAACTATCGGTCAAAAAAGGAAGTTTTAGTGAGAAAAACTTTTTGTTTTCAATGTTGGATTCGTTATACTTTCCAGTTATGAATATGATCTGTTTTTACACAACTTTGCCGAGTTTGATCCAAATCGGATAAGAATACCGTATAGCTTTAGTGGCGCCATCTACTGCTTAGTAAGGGAGTCACTCGTTTAACATTGTTCAAAGCTCCGAAATTAATTATTATTAATTATTAAATTAGCTTTCCTCTATTTTCAAATTTATTGACTCGAGTTGAAATATTTTCTTTTCTTATTTCAATCCGAATTTATAATATTCAAATATGCCATACTTAAAAACAACAAACTTTGATATAAGCTTGGCATACTTGCTTTCAGTACTTCCTGGAAATACTGAGTTCAAGTCCAAAATACTTCATTTTATTTTTCTATAGCTTAGTTCTGGTAAAGCAAAACAATATCCAGAGATTCCCACTTTATAAAGAGCTTTAAACAAATTTCCCCCTAAAATAAAAAATAGCCAAAATGTGAAATTCAAAGACAAATGGGCGCGTAACAGCATATGCCAGACGTATCATAAAAACTCATATATCACCACATAAGTGACCACACTTGATTGGAACACCCCATGGACCTGTCCATACCTACACATATGAGGGCACGCAACACCATCTGTTCCTCACCCAAAACAAACCCGCACCCTTAAGAGTCGAAATAAAATGCATTTAATCATCGCACCTAATTTCAATTAAGGTGGAAAAATAAGCACACATACATACACACACGCATAAACACAGACAGATAGACATACCCTTATGTAATTTGTAATTTTTACGTTTGTTTTTTTTTTTAGGGGCCAACTTTGACTAAGTGAGCAGGCGGCAATAACTCAGCAGAATGCTCTTCGGGCTCAGGCTCCTGACGCCAGGACTCTTTAATGCTTCCAGGTGAGTGCACATTATTCATTACCCACCCTTGCCCTCTCGCCCACACCCTGGCTAGTACATGTTATTATCCATTACATGGCAAAAACAAAAAACACAAAAAACACAGAGAAAACAAACACATTCTCATTCTCTGACTTAGCCCATGATGGTTGGTTGGTTGCTTGGTGGTTTATTTTTCCCTTTTGTTGCCTTTTTAAGTATTATTAATTGTCTGACATGGCTGTTCCTGCCGCAGGATATGTGTGTGTGAGTGGAAACGCTTATTTGTCTAGTCCTACAGCATTTTGATAAAAATCTAATTTAGAAATTCATATTCTGTTTAACTCTTCTGACTGAAGTTGAATGTTCTTTTTGGCCAGATTGAGAAACCCAGGTCATGGTCATGGTCATGCCTTTCCCAAAATGCCACAATTTCCTTTCGCCTATCATCTACCAAATCGCCAAAGCTCCGCCCTCAAAAACAACAGAAACCAAAACGTCATGGCGAAAACGTTTGTCCCCCAGGCCACAAACGAACGAAACAAACGTACAAATTACACACAAAGCGGAAAGAAGGTTTGGTCATTGCGACTGCGATTTACTGGTTCAATTAGCTTTGGGTATGCCGATGACGATGTCAGTTTGTGGCTGGCCCATAGCCCGCGGTTGGAAACATACCGATTTTCACAGCCGATCGAGGGGCAATTGCACATAATTTCCCAAATTTATGCATGCAGCGGCACAAGATTACCGCGAGATCGACGGTGAGTCCATAAGTTAACATGTTTATTATTTCTCTTCTCCGAATGGTACATAATTTTCGATTAACTATTGATCCAAGCATCGGCACAGTCTTCTCCCGACTAGTTTGTTCTACTTGTTGTGACATCTCCAAGGAGAAGTCACTTTGTGGAGAGATGGAAATTTATGAGAATTTTTAAAGCGGTTTAAGTTATCAGGGACTTAGCCGCTAATTTATGCAATGAGCTTTCGGGCAGTTGTTGACGCATCTTCAAGATTGTCCGCTTTTGTCTAGTTAATGTCTTCATTTGGATAGGGTACGAGAGTTGAAACTGAGATGTTTATAATTATTTCTGTGTGTTATTGTGTTTTCACAGTTTGGTGAGAGAAAGAAAAAGAAATAAGTAATGCATGACTGTGGTTCCGGTCAGGGCAACGGTTGAGTGTTTCGATTAGGTTCCCACTCATGGAAACATATCTTTTGAAACTCATTGGTCATTTATGTGGGTTCCTATGATCATTCTTAAAAATTGTTAAAAATTTTTCAGTTGAACTTTTGAAACAAAACATATTCTATCCATTTGCCCGTAGTTTTGGGGGAATATGAAAAATTTCCACATCTTCCTTCACCACGACAATAAAGGGCTATTAACGTTTTCGAATTCGTTTAAATCATGCGTTTCTATTTTTATTTAAGGTGTTTTTAACATCATCTATATTTAATACAATCTTTACATCGATTTTTTTAGTCAATAACGTCAAAATAAATAATCAGTACGGTCATTCAAATACCTGCTTGAAATCTTCCAGGTATTTTGTTTACTGTGTACAGATATCGGGCTTTGCAGTTTTGCTAAAATCTCAAGGGGCCCGAGCTTGCCATCAACATGGCAATCTGTTTAAGATGTCGGACTTAGTCCCGGGCTACCACTTGGAGGATTATTTGGACGTTTGCCATTCGGGCCACTATAATTTTTTAGATTGGCTAATCTACACCTATCTCCGCCAATAAAATCAGCTGTTCATTCAATCCACTCACGACTCACACTGCTATCGATACTTCAACTATCGATAGTCCATTTGGGCATTTACTTATCTGTTGATGCATAATTAAAATAGTCCAGATTTAGAAAAATTCTGGAATTTAAAATTTGCCCGACGGTTTTTGAAAGTTGTGAACGAAACCATATTTGCCACATTTTATTCGGATCCACAAGTTACTTACATGTTTTATATAATTGGTCGGCAATTCTAGCAGAGAAGTTGCAACTGAAAACAGTAAGCGTACAGAGAGCTTTCGAAAGCTTCTCTATATTACTTGGATCTATTGCGCGTCCACTGCGAACGTAACAAGCAGAGCCAAAGACTCTAGAGCAGTGGTGCCCAAAATGCTAAAAGCCTATACCATGGGATAGGCGTCGCAGCCGACACACGCATAGAGAGAGCGAATACGTGAGTTCTGAAAATAGGACGCTCGGCGGCCTTGCTCTCTCACGACGCGTGCATCCGTCTTTTTCTTCTCTCACGAGGCATTTGTTCGTTTGCTTGTTGCTCATGTTTGACGTCATAACGTTTACTTCGTGTTTTCCTGCTAAGCACACAAGCGCCAAACTTGATAATGTTAGCTTGGGCACTACTACTCTAGAGCTTTCACTTTTCTCTGCTAAAGCAGCGTTGAAAACTCTGCCTACATCTCTGCTCTATACGGTCAACTTTGAATCTAATTATTCATTTCTGTCCTATCATTATTGTGCGTCAAATGCACAAAACACTCCTCGTTTTGTGTGTTTTCATCTAAGAACGAATGAAGCTTTTATCTCATTTTGATGCTTAAAGTCCAAAGTTCTCCCTGTGTCTATAACTTTATTTGTTTTAATAAAATCTTTGAATGACTTAACTAAATTTGACTAAAACCTAACCCTCTACACTTAACCCACATGAATCATAAAAGATATGAACATATTGACGCACCTTCCTTCAATTTGAATTAAATCGTAATTTAAGCTAATTAAGACAAAGAGACATAGGAAAATGTGTAGCATTTTGTTATCTAGAATTGACAAAGACTACTAAATGCCCAAAAACCGCAAGTCATGACTGAACAGTAATAAACGAGATTAAGGCTGGATGTGGTCAAAGGGGGGTAAATGTGTGAAATTTTGATTTAAAACAATGAGACAACCCCTGCGACGCCCCTGTTGTTTGTTTTGACACAAAGCAAAGCTTTTGAAAATTAAATTACCCAGAGAGAGAGAGAAAATAAAAAGCTTTTTCTCTGATGTCAAATACCAGCTGGAACCCCCATTCAGTTGATCGCCGCCAGTACATGCACACGGTGTCTCATCCATCATGGTTCTGCTACTGGGCTACCTTACGCTCGCTCTGTTGGCCACAATTGGGGCTTTATTATTCATTTTTCTGGAACGCACCTACAGCTATTGGCGCCGGCGCGGAGTAGTCTACGATAAACCGGTCTGGTTCCATGGCAATCTCAGCTCAATGGGCAAGACCACCACCATTCGAGAACCATTTCGTCAGTTTTGGGCCAAGTACAAGGGCAAGGCTCCATTTGGTGGCTTCTACTTCAGTTTGCGCGAGGTGGCCGTGCTGTTGGACCTGGAACTGGTCAAACTGGTGTTGATCAAGGATTTCAATAATTTTGCCTATCGCGGCAATTACTACAATGAGCAAGATGATCCACTTTCAGCGCATTTGTTTAATTTGGATGGCCCCGAATGGCGTGAAATGCGCACTAAATTGACGCCCACATTTACCTCCCTCAAAATGCATCAAATGCTGCCCACTGTGGTGGAAATAGCCGAGCGTTTTGTTCAAGTGATGGAGAAGCAACTTACACAGGGGAGTGAAGCCTCCCCAGTGGAGGTGAAAGATTTGCTAGCCCGTTTCACCACCGATGTGATTGGCAGCTGTGCCTTTGGTCTGGATTGTAATAGTCTGGAGGATCCCAATGTGGAGTTTCGTCGTATAGGCAGAAAAGTGTTTACCGAACGTCGGCATGGACGTTTGGGCTTTGCTTTTATACAAAGCTTTCCACGTCTGGCCAAAATGTTGCATATTAAACTCGCCCGAGATGATGTGAGTGAGTTCTATATGCGAGTGGTGAAGGAATCGCTGGACTATCGTGATAAAAATCAAATAAAACGAAATGATTTTCTCAATCTGCTGATGGAGCTGCGTAAGGAAGAGAATGGAGGATTGACCTTTGAACAGATTGCGGCTCAGGCATTTGTTTTCTTTTTGGCTGGCTTTGAGACGAGCTCAAGTACAATGGGATTTGCACTGTATCTACTGGCACTGCATCCAGAGGTACAAGAGCGTGCGAGGAAGGAAATCGAAGAAGTAATTGGGAAGCATAAAGAATTCAATTATGATGCCATGAGGGAACTCAAGTATTTACAACAGATACTTTATGGTAAGTAACAGATTTTATAGAAGAGGGTCGATCTATAAAGAACGATCCGATTGATCATTCCGAGAAGGTAGCTTCTTCAGAGAAGAATCTTTTTAAAGCGCTCAGTAACTTTTTAGTCTTAGCTCTTCAAACCCTATATACTGAAAAGCAACGTAAGATCCGACTAAAAACACCGAAGTTTGGCAAAAAAATAAAGATAGCTCTAACCGCGTTAAAGATCTCCCCTCCTACTTTTTATACCCTTGCAAAGGACATTATGACTTTACACAGAAGTTTCAAACGCAGAGAAGTATTCATTTTCGACCTTTAAAACTATATGTGTTTTTATCAGGGCGACGAGGTGAGTTCATTTACTTTTGTCCCTTTGTTTTAGAGGTATCGAGCTGAAACTTTTATTTTTACAACAAGCTGCTTATATGCTAGAATCGATATATCGGATATAGTCGATTGACTATATCTTATAGCTGACATAGGAACCATCGGGCGGAAAATGGGTCTAAGTGGGAAAACTGTTTTGATTTCAATGTAAGCGACATTAAACTCTTCCATTTTTAATCTAATAGGGATTTGAACAGATTATCAAAATTTGGTCATATTCAGATGACTATATCTTAAGCTCCATTTACACGACCTGATCGCTCAGATGAGTTTTCGGCAGACGAAAAGATGTAATGCTTAAACTCTGATGTTCTAATAAGCTAGCTTGGTTTTTTTCTGTAAAAATTTTGTAATCTTTTAATCTCTCTATACTGAAAAGCAATATAAGATCCGAAGAAAAACACCGTCAATTTAGTCTAAAATTTTATTTAGTCTTTATTAGTTCATTGAGTACTTCAATATCTTTTTTCTACCTTTCTTTTTCAAATTCGCCATCTAATTTCTCTCTTTTTTTAGAAACGATGCGTCTGTACTCCATTGCCCCCATTCTTGGACGCAAAGCCATTAATGATTATCCAGTACCTGATTCCTCCTACATTATAGAGGCTGGCACCACCGTTATTATACCCGTCGATGCCATACATCATGATCCCGAAATCTATCCTGAACCAGAGAAATTTGATCCTGAACGCTTTACACCAGAAGCTCAGGAACAACGTCCGGCTGTTGCTTGGTTACCTTTTGGTGCTGGACCACGTAATTGCATTGGCTTGCGTTTTGGTGAAATGCAATCTCTTGTGGGACTGGCCTTATTACTCAAGAATTTCCAGTTTTCCGCCTCGCCAGAGACTGAAATACCACTTAAGATTCACATGACAAGTTTTGTATTATCCACTCAAGCTGGAATTGTGCTGAATGTGCTTAGGCGAACGAATTAACATATAAATAAATTATCACCTACTTTAACCATAAAACAGAGAAATTTCATTGTCAGGTGAGGAAGGCATTATTTGGCCCAAGCAACTTAATTATCCACTCCCCCCCTCCCCTTCTAACACATCTGCTCATGATTTGTCACACAATAAATTATGCAATTCCGTTGCTGGCTGCTCTCTATGCGTGCCTGGGCTCAATCATCATCATCAGCATCAACGCATTTTCTGTGTATAAATAAGTAAATACTTGGTTGACTTTTATAGTTGTTGGCTTCGCTATATATGTTGATGAACCTGGATGATGGACTGCAAACACGCACAATGCTTGTCTAGGCCAGTCAACCTCAAGTCGAAGACAGAGTCTGTCCTGTGTCCATTTGTCGAGTTGATAATCTCCAAGACACTTTGATGAAATGCTCTCTTGTGTTCTTATTTATGCTGGCATTGATAAATCGTCGCCAGTGACAAACAACTAGCGACAGTTCCTCCAACTTTCAATGGTGTTATCAATGTAGGCCTCCCGCTTTTTGTTTGTTGTTGTTCTACATACTATTTACAGACTCGGACATTGATTAATTTCATAGTTAATTTGTCAGCATTAATCAGTATTAACTTAAATGGACATCAACACGTCTCCCGTATTTTCTCTGCTTTTTATTTCTAATTAATTTTTGCATAAGCTAAGCTAGCCCTGGGATTGAAGAGTTCTTTGAGAGCTTATTGGGGCGTGTTATTTCAATTAATTGTAAGGGATTTCTCTAGATAATGAAACAATTAGCTGGAGTAGCAAAAGCTTTTCTTTGCTTATTTTATTCTAGGTGAAAAGAAGTGGCTTATGATGCAAAAAGTTGTATTTTGCTTCATTACTTTAGCAGGTCGGCGTGTTGTTTGAATGAAAGCTTCAGTTTTATAAATTTTTTCAATGAATGGGAAAGTTTGCCAGTGGAGATCTCTGTGTAAGTCAGATATAGAATATTTTCATAGAAACCAGAACTTTTTTTAAATGGGAAAAAATGGAATTAAATTTTAGTAATAAGTAGGAAAAATGTGCAATCCTATGAAGTACATGAACATAAAAAATAGACGAAAATCCTTGAACAAAAACTAATTTGTTTCTAGAATTGTTAAGAATTTATGGCTTTAGTATGAACTTCTGTACGTTATTTACGCTTCGATCTCAGAGAATATTAGAGTTAGAGCAAAGCCAATTGAAGACCTAGATGCAACATCACCAACAAAGAAGTGAGAAAGTTGACTAAAGTGAATTCTAATCCAGAATTTCGATAAATGCACACTTTGGAATTTATCGAATATCTTTTCAATGTGGAGTCACACGAACTGTGTAAAAGGCTCCTTTTTGCCCATTTCATTGGTAACTAAAATTTCAAACATTTCTTGCCGTTTTAAAGTTATAAAATATATATACGATCTCCGATCTCTGCGATCTCTGAGATTTGTTCCTTCATACAGTCTTATCATAATTAAAAGTTTTGTTGATGTTTATCAATGAAAACCAGTCCTGAAGTGAACAACAAATAAACGATTTAATTTCTCAAACCCTAATTCAAAAAATTTCCCTCTGAATTCATAATTTTTTGTGTTTGGACACCAAGCGAGTACAGAAATGAAATACTCTCGCTTGCGCTCTCTTTGACACAATTGTAAGTAGTTGTGAGAGAGCGAGTGCGGATACCTTGCTAAGTATATCTTGCATTATGCCAGTGTCACAAAAGATTTAATATAGAAGCACAATTTAAGCCGCCATTTTTTGGAGAGATGTTAACTCCATTGTGATAAAGAGATATACGGTGGTAGAGAGAAACGGACAAAGTCCCATAAATAAATCAGAGAGTCAAAAAATAACTAAGAGAGCTAATATGACAGCGAACTGCTGAGAAATATCTGAGGGAAAAGTTGCACTGCAATACACTCTCACTTTTTGACTTTGCTTTTTTTAGCTGTTCAAACATTCTGTTGTTTATAACTTGACTATAATGCGTTTGATCTTTACCAAACTTGATTTCAAAACGCTAAATTGTAGAAATAAACTTTTTCGAACCATAAGCTGACGAAAAACTTGAAATTGATAACTTTTCAATTCACACTTAAAAAATCAAGAATTTTTGAACTTAAATCACGAATCTTCAGTTTCAATACTTCAATAAGCCAAAAAATTTTCTTGATTTCACAATTCGGGATTTTTTGATGAACTTTTAGAGCTCAAAATAAGCACACTCAGCAGAAAAAGTACAGAATTTCACTCTTGAATCAAGAGCATTCGTTCTCTAAAATACGGTAAGAGTGTTGCTTAGAGCAGCGATGGCCAGCGAGAGCGAGGGCAAAAAGTGATAGTGTATTAGTGTGCAAAAGCAAACCTCCGTGAATATGATTCGACCTAATCGCATCGAACTCTGTCAAGCGAATGACAATTTCTTGCTCTTGAATTCTCAGCTTCGGCAAGCGTTCGGGTCATGTATGTGTGAATAGCGAAATGTTTTAGAGTTTAGGTTTAGAGTGAGGTTTAGAGACACCACCGACCCGACCGAGCGACGCGTGGTGTTGGTAGAAGATAAACATTTTTTTTTCTACTTACTTTACTGGGACTTGAACACGGGACCCCCAAGACTGCACACACGGACGACGGCGTGTCAGCTCTCCTCTATTTGGCATTAGAGAAAAATCTCGTCTAAATCATACTTAAGTTCGCCAACGATAGCCACGGGAGCACGAACTTACTTGCCAATTCTTACCGAATGCTTTCCGCAGTCAACCTTCATTGTGTGTTAGAGAGAGACTTAGTCACATTTTCGCGCTCTCGGCTTGGGGAACACTGCTATCACTGCATCTAAAAATGTCAAACTGCGCACGCTCTCTCTCACTCTCAGTGAGCGCGCGTCCAACGATATTCTCTCTTAGTTTGCTTCCCCTGTCTCGTCTTTTCTCTAAGAAGCAAATTGGGAACGAACTTATCTCGATTCCAAGAGCAATATTCTTAAAATTTTATTTCTATTTTTTAATTGTTCAATTTCGAACTTAAGAATCGATCTTACAAAATTCTAGACCGAAACAGGATAAAATCAAGATCATTTTTTTAAGACCGAATCGTTCTGCTTTATCTTAAGTGTAACCACAGAGACAGATCTTTTTTCAAAACTTTACAGAAGAAAAATATTTACGGTGTACGATTCGATAATACAAAGTAGAAATATTTGACACAATTTTTAGAGCCGATTTCCGTACATTAACTTAAAAATGAGTTATATTGTTAAAATGAGTAAAAATGTTTTGAAATTTCATTCTTGTGCTAAAACGGCTGATCTGATCTTTGCCACCTAAAACAACTTGTTCCCGAAAGTTCAGCCACAGAGAGGAATTATTGAAACCGTTGTAAAATGGCTCAAACTAGCTATATGTTTTGTGATGAGGGGTTAGCTGAGCTTGTATATAAACGTATAACGGTATTGCATGCGCCGACCTTCACTTGCTAAATCTATTCTCATCATACAGAGAAGTAATCCTTATTCACTCCTGAAACACGTTCCTTTCCTCTAAAAAGCACTCTCCGGCCCTTCGCACTTAAGGGGTTATATACAGTTAGGATTTTCAAAAAATCGATTTTTTTTTTTTTGCATTTTCTTAATATATAAATATCTGAGTATACACACACAAAATTTCAAGTCGATCCGACGAATATTTTCGAAGTTATAGACACATTAGTGAAAAAAAATGAACTACATGTAAGCTGCTTTCAAAACTTTAATCGCGTTTTTCTCGAAACGGTGTTTTCAAAGTCGGTGAGCAAGATTTCTCAGAAACGGCTGAACCGATCGGTCTGCGATTTTTACACAAGCTTCCTAACTATATTTTTTAGTAATTAATCGAAGGATTTCCCGATCCGATGAAAATATCAGATTTTTCTAAACAATTAAAGAGCCGAATTTTGCTCGAAAATCGAACCTTTTGCTTTGAGTAGCCCCCATTTTGTCAAAAAAAATTTTTTTGCTAATTCCTTCGATTAATCACTAGATTATTCATTATATTAATGAAATTTATTTGGTTTTCGCATTTTGGATGATCCAGTCCAGAGATATCGTGCTCACCGCAAGGGGCCTTTTTTGCGGACCTCTGCAAAATTGGCAATATCAACGTTCAAGATGATTATTTTTGGCAATAAAAAAAATGTGAATATAGTTTAAGGTTGTCATAATATACCTGCCAAGTTTCAAATCAATAAACCAAATAGTTTGCTTAGAAGAAATTCTTGAAAAATGCCTTTTTTTCGACCTCCTAACTGTATATAACCCCT
Source organism: Lordiphosa clarofinis (assembly GCA_018904275.1). NCBI lineage: Eukaryota > Metazoa > Arthropoda > Insecta > Diptera > Drosophilidae > Lordiphosa > Lordiphosa clarofinis. The sequence continues at coordinate 272,415 of JAEIGQ010000131.1, forward strand.
TAACGTATCCGAGCGTAAACAATTGAAATGGCAACATTCTGTTAGCCATAAAGCAAGTGCAGCAACACTTGATCAGCTTAAATCAAACAAAATGAAGAATAACATTTGGAGAGCTGTTTGGCAGGGTTGTCGCTTTGCTAAAAAGCCACGTCAACTCAACACGATGCGGGAGGGCCGATGAACGGCCAAGAGCTCTGCATGCGAGTTGGAATAAAAAAGGAAAACTGTTATATATATACATATTTCCTCCCCAACATTATAGCACTTTACACTTTTCACACGCTAAAATAATATTTTTGCAGTCAGAAGAGAAGGCAAAGAGGAGACGTCGCTGCTGCTCCATTTGGTTCTTGGAGAGTGTTTGCGCGTTGTGTAAACAGCCCGGAAAAGCAAATGTCAAGTAGCCCGTCAATTGACAGGAGCGCACGGACAGCCAGTAAACCGCAATTGGTCTCAACCCCCCACTACCCCCCAAAAAACTAAAGTGTTTGCATTTTTATCCTTGTTGCGTCGTTCCTTTGGGCAAACACTTCTTTGCCGCCCGTTGACTTTTCCTTTTGCGTGATGAAAGGGCTTTCTTTGGTAGGAGAAAAAAAAACCCGCTTAGCATGTTTACCGCCATGTTCGGCACTTGAATTCGCCGTGTTGCATTAGTTCGCCGCAGCCCGCAACTCGTTTGCCCATTACTTACGCTTAAGTGCAAGGAGTGCAGCAGGTGGGAGAGAGAGGTGGGCGTTGGGATGCTACTAATGTTTGCTCTGTTTAACCCATAAACGTGCTTTAAGCTTGGAGCTGCATTTTATGTTTGGCTTTGGCAAACATTTGTGAGCGTGTGTGTGTGTGCTGTCAAAGAGTCACGCACACACAGTAAAATGGAGCAACTCTGGCACACTGGTGCTTTAGGGTTGCCAAGTGTTTGTTTACAGATGATGACTGTACTTTTGTGGTACAAATTAGTTAGAAAAATTGTCAAAAATAATGCAGGTTTGATGGGGTTTCAACAATTGTGTTGTACGAAAATTTTAAAAAATTTCTTCTTTGATGATTTCTAATCGAAATTATTATAATCTACAATATAAGTTATTTTTAGAAGTAACAGTAAATTGTAAACAATTAGATCTAAGGTAACTAATTGCAAATAAAATATATATTTTACTCTTTAAGGCCTATACTCAGATAAGATAAATTTTAAGTTTGCTACGATATTTCACATGAATAGAAACAGTTTAAAATAGCTTTGAAATCTGAATGATTATGAAAAGGTGTTCTGTTCATGTGAAGTATAGTAGCAAACTAAAAATTTATCTTATCTGAGTACAGGCTTTAAAAAAAAAAAAAAAAAAAAAAATCATTTCTCAAGCAACAACAACCACAAGAAAAAGGTGGAGAACTACTGGTTATTTTCTGGTGCTGCTTGTAGAAAGAGGGAACAATTCAAAAACTTTTGACTCAAGATAAGTTATCAAAAACTGTGTAATCAAGTTTTCTCATTTGTAGCCTGTTCCTGTTGCTGTTCTCATTTTAAATACCTTTTTCTCCGAACGAAATGATTTTTATTCATTTCGAAAACATTCTTTCTTATAAGATAGAATATTTCGCCTCTAGACTTTGGAATTATTTGAAAAAAGCAGCCAATATGTAAAGATATATCAATATTTTAGCATTAATTCATTTTTAAGACAGAAACGATGGCCACACTATATAGAGAATGCTCTATAGATAATGTAGACAGACAGACGAATGAACGCAGACAGATGCTGTGAATAACATTGTAAAAAGTAACCCGTGTGTAAATAGAAACCCATTTGTAAATAGTGTATAAATAAATGCCCGAAAACGCGACAAGTTGATGGCAACTTATATTCTTAACAGGTTTTTTTCTCTCTGTGTGCTTTACAAAAACAATGCTGCTGATGGGATCATCTCTCTTAAATTTGAGTTAACCATCAAAGTTTCATTTCTCCCCTCACTCCCAAATCGTGTGAACTTTGTCCCAAGGCAATTTAATAATTTTTACGATTCACTTCCCTTTAACAACAAGCACCAAAAACCATGTCGAAGCTGGAACTACTTCTTACATTAAAAACCATAAATATAAAAACATAAAAAATATCCATAATAAAAAGAAAACATCAGAAATCAACCAGCAGCAGCAACCTTACAATGGAAAATCTATTTAGGAGGGGAAATTAATTTCTTAGCAATGAAAACAGCTGGAGCTCTGTGAAAATGCCACCCAAAAGTCAGACAACCGCACACACTCTCTCACACACACACACACAGACAATTAGTCACAATGAAAAGCCGTGCGCAAGGTGGAGGAAAATCCATTTCAATGCCTTATCCGAAATGCATTTCCATTTACAAGAAGTTCTAACTTTGGCCAGTGCTCTATGGAAATCAATGAATAAATAAACAAAAATCGGCATCGGCTTTGTTTTTACGGGACGAGCATTTCATGGCTGGCCAAGTTGATTTATATATTTATTTTGATGGCATTCGCGTGAAGAGCGACAGCTGGTAAAAGCTTTGGCGTCAGACACTCAACAGGTGGTGCGATCTATTTAATTTCGAGTTCTTTGGAAATCAGAAACCCTAAGTATAGCTTAATTAACAGCTAGAAAAAAATGAACACAATTGTATGTGTCAACAATTGTGCAACATAATTATGTGGGTTCTCGCATGTTTTGTCACTCCATAAAAGTGTTAATTAGTCAGCCCGCAAAAATCATTGATGGCATGTCAAAATCCCAAACAAAATTATGACATGACATGCCTCCTCCTCCCCCCTTCTGAAATGTTAATTAAGGATTTTGGGATTGTGGACATGTGTACATAATGTTTGATGCATTTTAAGAGGGAGATTCAATATTTATGTTGGTTTTCTGGCCATTTCCCTCTGCGATTATTGTCAATAAATATTTAATTGATTCTAGTTATGTGACATATGATATCGGCGAGACTTTGATTGATGGAATGGCTACGAAATGTTTGAGAGAAATGTTAGAAAATGTAATCCAATCAAAGAGTCATTCCAATAGCGAGTATCAAATTATAGAAATTCTAAAATCCAAACTAGCAAAGTTATTCCACAAAGGATGCTGGTTGTCTGAACAGCAGTTTGTATTTAGTTAGGAATTTATTTTAGTCTACTTACAATATCCTCTAAACCTTTTGAGAGTGTATAAGAAGCTCACCTGAAATGAAAGAAACATATTTTAAGAGTTAAGCCTAGTACGGAGGGCGTTCGAATTTTCCTTCAGCTGTCAAACTCCATATAAAAAAAATTGCTTAAGCAATTTTTCCTTGCCTCATTCTGTTGTTTGGTACGCAGAAAGCCAAGGAATACACACAAGGAATTTTGAGAGTTGCCATATCGGTGAAGCGTGTGGACTGTATTGAACAGCTGATATTCCTTCAAGAGATATTGTGCAGTCATTTATTCCTTGTGTCAATTGTCAAAAGGCAAGCCAAAAGTGCAAAAATTTTAGTTATGACGACAAAAATGCATTAATTGATGCAGTGAAAGACAATGCATGATTGTGGGACATCACGAAGGACAAGCAACTGGACACCGCACTTCCAAAAAGTGTTTGGGAAGCAGTTGCGCCATGTTGGAATATTGTCATGTTGGAGGGCCAATTGAGCCATCTTTCGTTGCAGCGATGTGTGCACCTGAGGCAAGGACCCCAGCCCGGAATGATATTCCAAATGGAAATAAAACAATTATAATTGGACTTATTCGGCCTCGTGCAGACCATTAGATTCTTGACAACAGGCGAATCCAATTCTGAAGTCTTGCTCACATTCTTCAATTTGACAGTTGCCACTGCAATTGCAACTTCATCCAAGTTGTGCATGGTGCCTCATTTTATTTAAATCATATAGTTATGTCAACACAAATCAGCTGGCCAATTGATTTATTTTCCGTTTTCGGTATATTTTTTTAATGTTATCTGGTCACACTGCCTTTTAGGTTCCACAAAAAGGAATATCAGGCAAATTTCTGGAAGGAAAATTCGAACGCCCTCCGTACTAGGCTTTAGAAAATTAAGTTTTTATAAGCATGAGAGCTCTTCCTCCTAAAACGATTAACACTTTTACTTCTGTAGCAATTCTCCCTCAGTTCAATATTTTTCTTAAGAGAATTTTCTCTTCTTCTCACATATTCTAAAAGATTGAGTAAGAGTATGGAAAGAGAATGCAATGAAGAAATTAAGGAATAAAGTAGGATTGAAGAAATAAAGAAGAAAAAGAAAGATGAGGTACGGAAGAAAGGAGGAAAGAAGAAGGAAGAAAGAAAAGAGCATGAAATGAAAGAAATGAGTAAGAAAGAGTAAGAGTATGACGTAAAAAGCGAAGACGAAAAAATGAGGACTAAGGAAGGTAGTAAGAAGGCAAGAGGAAGGAAACAAGAAGAAATAATGGAAGGACTATGAGTAATTGAAGGAGATTGAAGAAGAAAGACAGAAAAAAGTAAGGAAGAGTAAAGAAGAAGTAGATTCATGAACAAAGAAAGAGGAACCAGACAAAAGAAGCAAAATGAAGAAAGAAACGCATAAAAAGGTGGAAAAAGAGGATGAAAGAAAGGTAAATGGATTGAACAAAAAGGAAAGAAGGAATAGTGTGCGGAAGTGGGGACGGCGTAACCTAGAAATAAGCTTCTACAGAAAATCAATTAAAAGGAATGAGAATATAAGAAGAAATAAAAGAACGAGTAAGGAAAAGGTCGTAAACAGGGTGGAAGATGAAAGAAGAAAGGAAGGACAGAGTAAATACGAGTAAAGAAATGCGAGGTAAAAACAATAATAGAAGAAAGATTGAAGAAGGGGGACAATGAAGAAGATCAAAGAAGAATAAGGAGAAAAAAAGCAGAAGGAAGAAAGGAAGGTGAAATAATAGAGAAAATTTAGGCTTAAAGAATCCAAAAAAGTATGCAATTTTGAAGCATCAGGAACGGAGAAGTTTGTAAAAAAATGTAGATGGGATGAGCATACGAATAGAAACAAAGGAACGAAGGAATGAGTAAGGGAAGAACGAGTAACAATGGTCAAAAAAGGAACAAAAAGGAAAGAGAAGAGAACAATAATGAAACAAAAAAGGAGGGACTCAGGAAGTAAGAAAGGAAGTAAGTGGATGCATCTAAGAATAGAAGAAAAATTTGAGAAAATAACACATAAGGAGAACAGCAAGAATAAAAACGAACTAATGGAGGCAGGCACAAAAATTCATGGATATTCGAAATATGCAATTTCAGATCAATTTTTAACATATCCTTTTCACATTTTTCAGCTCCTTTGGATGAAGAATAAGAACTATCGTTTTTTTTGATATATCCTTCTTAAAGCAAAATAAATCGAAATATCCTGGGGATCATCAAAAACTATTCTTTTTCCTCAGTGTAAGATTAAAAGTTATATTTTGTGGCTGAAATAAATACGTATTTCGACCGTATCATATATTCATATACTGTGAATGATCAAGTAAAATATATAAAGATTTTAGTGATCAGCACAAAAAGCTGTATTTGTCGGTCCTACATTTAGAATTTCAAAGCCAATAATATCTTTATTTAAAATATAATGCATCAATGAGTTTCGTTATGGTTTGATGATTAATACAGATATTTACCAGCAATTAGTAATCGCAAATATGAATATAATTAGCTCTTCCTGTCAAAAAGTCATAATGTATAACTAATGCATCATTTTCCATCCAAATCCCCCCTACTATGTCATTCTCATTCGACAGGCACTTGTCATGAAAAACATTTGTAAAATTTCCCAGCCTAAGTAGAAGTGCTAGTATGAGATGGTCAGTCCAGGCAGGGGGGCATCCCTCATCAGATTGTCCTCTCCTCTCATATAAACAAATAAAAACCCATTAAGAACTACTGCCGCATTGATGTGTGTGATGGTGCAGCAGTGATTAACGGGGCATTTTCGGGCCTTGGAAGGGGAAGGGGTGCAAGAAAGTAGCGGCAAGCAATTAACAACTACAACGACAAACAATGCGCCGGGGCATGTGTGTGTTGTGGAGTGGTGCGGGTCTCTGTTGGAGAGACAAGATAAGGCAGCAACTGCATCCATTAGATAAGCAAAGGAAAACGCAGTTGGAACCCCGGGTCCAGCTGTGTTTACTCTTGCTCTCTCTTTCTCTCTGTTTAAAAATAGCAATCCCCAGCCAAGTGCTCAGAGATAATGTTTCGTGTGAAATATTTTAATATTTGCTTGCAAAACGCACACAGAGTGAAGGAAGAGCAATGCAAATCAAAGCCTTAAGTTGCGGGCGGAAAAGGGTGGGAAAGATGAGCGACTTACATTTGTCCCTCCATGTTGTGACACCCGAGTTGCAGTTAGCAAAAAGTTTAATGAGTGAAGTGGCAGCCACAGCCCAGAAATTTGCAACTGCGGTAGGTTGGGGGGGATTTGCTGCCCCCCACCAACATCTCAACCCATTTCCTCATAAATGCGTCGCTCTCTTTGCATTATGTGTCAGCTGTCAAAGCCAAAATCTGAAGTTGCCTTTGTATTTATATTTTTTATATGGACGTGTAAGTGTGAAGGTTTTGCGGAGCGGGGAAGGGAGTGGTGGTGACTGCTGATGCCGCCGGGCAAAGTGTCCATTATGTTGATTTGAAAAATAAAAGCAACGGATGTGCTGGCTCACACAAAGATGAGCAGGGAGTGGTGGACTGGAAGATGGTTGAAATTTAGTTGATTGAAAGACAGTTATGTACTTTGTGATGTTTTGTTGTTAGCTAAAGATTTGCACAGTGCAAATAAGGAAATATGAAGTGACTTTGTAATTTGTCAGTCAGTGGTAAGAGAATGCAGTTGATTGCAGAAAGCAAAGGAACTAGTTTAAGTGAGGGATAATGAGGAATAATGCATTCCTAAGAACTATTTCTCTCTTTCTACGAATACGATTCTACAACTCAACAAAGCGACTGTCAAAACAAAAAAACTTTAAAAAAATAACCCACAATATAAAGGCCTTTGGTGTTAAAAGGTTATACTTTTCTACCCTCTTCTCCGACATAAGACAATGGCCTTTTACACCAATACAAATCGATGACGAACCGGAAAGAATGTAGGTCAAGCCTCACTATAACATACCCTGTTCCCCCAAAGTGCTACCCATCATAATTGCTTGTCTTATCCTCGATCCTTATCACTTCAACGGAAAATCGATAAATAAAACAGCTTTCCAGCTATGAATATTTTCTGCTTCAGTACAATTTTTACGATTTGGATCGAATTCGGATGAGTATATCCATAATATAACAACTAGTCACACAAAAGTGGCGCCATCTATTGGTCAGCTTGGGCAATTGTTCTATGAAAATCGTACCAAATCTTTATTTCTATACAGCCTACGAACTGCAAGAAAATCTAAATTTCGGTGGAGCCGAAGTTAGCTTTAATACTGAAAAATTGTGTAGACAGAATGAATTTGAGTAGAGCTTTTGATGTCTTCGAGAGGTTGTCTTATTGACAGTGACACGTTAGGGTTCCCACCAGAAAATATATATGCGTGTATTAACGTTTTTGATTGAATGTTGGCCATGTAAGCCTCGCTACTGCACAGGAGGAAGGTTTTTCCGAAGTGTTTCAGCTGTTATGAGGAGCTTATATTATATGTTGCCATAGGCATCCCTTGCTAGCAATTCTCTACATTTAAAATGACAGGCACATTATTCAACCATATTTTTGTAGTCTAGTGTATAAAAAATAATTAAAAACATAATTTCCGGTGGATTTGGTAGTTACAATAGCCAATTTATTTTGCGTCAATTAAGCCCTATATCAGGGGTGCACAATACAAGCTTGCGGCTGCGTGGGCACCAGTACAGCGCTGAATGAAAAGTATGATAATAGTTCTCAACGAGTTATTCTGTCTTTAGAAACACCCACAAATACATATTTTCAAACAAAAATTGCGGTTCAGACCAAAATAGATGATTTTGGGTCACAATTGAAATAAGCTTTTCAATAAATAAGCATTGTACGTGTTCAAATTTCTTAAAAATATTTTCTAAAAATATAAGGATTTTACAGCTGTTCAAATGTGATTTAGAAATTTAATTTCACAAGTGTGAAAAAATCTTAATGAACTGTAGACCAAGCGATAGCACTAAAAACAAAAAAGTTTTCTCACTAAATCTAGCTATTCAACTTTAATGGCAGCTATACGCTATATTCATCCGATCCGGCCGGTTCCGACAAATGTGCAGCGTATTTGTACCAAAAGACTTCGTAAACAGTTTGGTTAAAATAGCTTTAAAACTGACCTAGGAGATAGCAAAGAAACAGACGGACGGACAGACGGACGGACGGACAGACGGACATGGCTAAATCAACTCAGCTCGTCATGTTGATCAAGAATATATATACTTAATGTGGTCGGAGATGCTTCCTTCTCTGCGTTACAAACATCCGGACAATTTCAATATACCCTCTCCAAGGGTATAAAAACACGGAGAACCTACGCTGAAGATAAGTCAGCGTGACCAGCGCCGATTAGAGAGTTCTGCAAGAAATTTATTTAAGATCGCTAATGCGTAAGCGGCTGAATGTAGCCTAAAAGTGTCTCGTTGGACCGTTGCAGGGTCTATAAAGAAATCTGAAAAAATAGTGCGACAAAAGCCCGGATGAAATTCGCCCGGAAAAAAGTAAAAAGTTTTTATAGAGCAATGCAAATATTAATTGATCTTTCTAGATCATTTTCTCGGATTAGAAAAAGTTTAATATGTACGGTCCTGATGGGTTATCGCACTATTCAACGCTGAGTTTTGTTCAATAAATAACCAACAACTCCCACCTGGTAAATCATCAACCTAAACTCTGCCTTTTTAATCAACATCCAAGTGAAATCAAAAACCCTCGTATATATAGAATTCCAATCGAAATTCCAAATTATCCCAACCACTCTCCCCATTGACACTCTCAAGAGTCGACGCACCTTTCAGAGATGAAAAAGCTTGCCCGGCTAAGCCGCAGCTTTGGAATATCTTCATCCGGCGAAGATATTCGACGTCTTTCGGAGTCCAGCCACTGGAGCTACGAACTGGAACCTAATCTGGATAATATCATTGCACGTTTAACCCATCCAACAGATGTTCAGTTGTTCGAGTATGAGATCATGGCAATTTGTTACCGTGCACGTGAGGTTATGCTCTCACAACCGACACTGTTGGAGCTAACTGCTCCGGTTAATCTGCTCGGTGACATACACGGACAGTATGCCAATCTGTTGAAGTACTTTGAATCCGCCGGATATCCGCCCAAGGCCAATTATTTGTTCTTAGGCGATTATGTGGATCGGGGTAAGCAATCGATTGAGACCCTCACGCTTCTGCTGGCCTATAAGGTACGTTATCCGGAGAAGTTTTTTCTACTTAGAGGAAATCACGAGAGCTCGAATTTGAATCGCATCTATGGATTCTACGACGAGTGCAAGCGAAGGTTTACGGTAAAATTGTGGCGTACCTTTGTGGATTGCTACAATTGCATGCCGCTGGCGGCGATAGTGGATAACACCATATTCTGTTGTCACGGCGGCCTGAGTCCGAATCTCTTTAATATGGATCAAATACGGAAAGTAAGACGTCCTTGTGAGATACCTGAGAGTGGCTTGCTATGCGATATTCTATGGTCCGATCCGGACTTTAGACGCATTGGTTGGGGTGAAAATAGTCGTGGTGTGAGCTTTACCTTTGGGCCGGATGTGGTGACAAGGTTTCTACATAGGCATGGCTTCACTTTGATATGTCGGGGTCATCAGGTGGTTGAGGATGGTTATGAGTTTTTTGCCAAACGTCAGCTGATTACCATATTTTCGGCGCCAAACTATTGTGGGGAATTCGATAATGCGGGGGCTATGATGTGTGTGGATAAGAATTTGTTGTGCACGTTTCGTATACAGAAACCGTTGCAAAAAAAGAAAAGTCGTTGACTTAATTAAAGTTAAGTTTGTGTTTAGAAGTCATTAAGTATGCCGCAATAAATTCAGCTGTTATTAAATGAAATTTATTAACCATTTTTGGACAAAGACCCAAGGGATATTACAAACAGTTTTTAACTGGCAGTTCCAAATCTAAAAAACAGTTTGAAGAGAACAGATTTTCTTACAAAAAAAATGATACTAAAAGTTTTACATTTCTAATATCAAATTGATAAGACCTAGTATCAAATTGATATTAGTATATAAGAATGCCAAAAAGTGTCAACCTGATGCATGTTGGTATCAATTTGATATTCTCATAATATCCTTTTAATTGAATAATTAAAGAAAATAAATAACTTCATTTCGTTGATTCCTGTTTTTTGGGTGTAACTTTTGGTTTCTTTAGGATTATTTCCCCTCCAGGAAAAAAAACGAAACACATTCTTAACAAAGTATTGCCTCAGTTTTCACTTCCGAGACTTGTACGTCAATGTCAACTTTGACAGATGCCAGAAAGGCGCCGAAGTGGTAAGAAGGAGAGAAAGGAAGCAGAAAGGAACCAAAGCATGGATTTACTTTTATTTTATTACTGTCATTGTTCGCCGGCTCACACGCTGATGCCTTCCGCCTTAAACCTTGTGGAGCAGGTCCGATGTGGTGGGGATGTTATGTGGCTTGGTTGTTATCCCTTTTTTTTGTGCTGCTTTATCAGCCATCTGAGTGCTCTCTTTCTCTCTGCATTGCGTTGCGTTTGTTATCTAATGTTTAGTCAGGCGAGCAAAGTAAAGGACAAGAGGGAGAAAGTCTCCTTCGACTGGCAGCTTTTTGGCAAGTCGTAAATTAAAAATGGCTTAATATGTAAATCCTGGCATCAACCGACGCCCTCTCTTTCTCAGACTGGAGATTAGTTTTGTGGATATTTCAGCTTATGTTTGTTCCTGTCTGTGTGTTCTTGTCCAAGACTACGACATGAAATTTATGCTTTATTCCGAGAGAAGGTTAATGTCTCTTGTCACTTTTGGTCTTGGACAGATAATACGTATTGGAAGTTTTCATTTTCCATATTTGGTTCAAGGTTTTTTGGCCCTGTGCACTCATACAAATTAGCATAATGGCCACTTTGCGTCACCATTTTGCCAAATGGACTGCCATTAATTTATTCCCTTTGCAATTTGCATTGTCATTTAATTTCTCTTTCGTTTTTTTGTATTATTTTTCATGCTCTCTATATTAATTTTTACAGCACACCAATTTGCATGTGTCCGGCGTATGTGTGTGTGGCGTAATGCATTTTAGTAATTATTTTAGCCTCTTTTCACTTTTTTTCCGCAAAGCTTTGGATATACTTTAATTTCTCTTGTGATGAGTATTAATGTTTATAATTTCATAAATTAATATATATTACAAGAATTTTTCATTAAACTTTTATGGTGTATAAATAATTTTTACTTGATGACTTTTTAATTAATTTATGGGTTTTGGAAACAATTTGTATAACATACGATAGCAAACATAATGTTAGTGATTTAAGGACTTTTTCATTAGATTGGATTTTTTAAAACAATCATTAACATTTCTGAATGCTTATACATTTTCTGCATATTTGGCTATTGTATTTACTTTCAAACAGAAATAAAAGCAGAAAGTAATTGCCAAATAACGCCCTCTTATAGTTGCTAGATGTACATAAGGTGAATTTTTCTTAATTCTGTGATCCATTTAGAAATTGTTAGCAAAATTTGTTTTGCATTAAGGTCTTTAATTGATTTGCACGGTGTTTTTTTGTTTAATGCCAAACTGAAAAGTGAAACCAAAAAGTCTGCCCCTCTCATCTTCGACAGTTCCATTTTCGATAGTTTCGCTTGAACTTGTGGTTTCTCTCTTGTGAATCTACTGCCATTCTCGCTTGTAGCGGTGGTTTGCAAAAAGTAAAAAGAGAGAAATTTCATACGGAATTGAGAACACAAATTCGAAAACGAATCGAACTTGCGTTCGATTTACTTTTCAAAAAGTAGTGAAATTGAGCAGATGCCTAATTATTCCACTTTTGACAGAAAAAACTTGAATTCATAATATGATTTCTAACATTTAACTGAGCCGATTTTATATAGATATATGATATAGGGCAGGGGTGTCCAAGTCCATTTCGCATGCTGGAAACACGTTGTTGTTTACACACGTATAGCCTTCACGCATGTCCTTTGACTAAAAAAAATTTAAAAAAAAGTGTAAACCAAGTGAAATTTGGATTTTTATTTTAACTATTTTATTTAACGAAACCTGACACAATACCTAAACCCAAACATTTTTAATATCTTATGAATGAATACGTCTTTACAGTGTATTTTATTTGATTTAAAAATCTTTAGTACTTTTATTAAAATTAATACATGACATTTCGGCTTACCACAATTATTTTGTACATATAAGGGTTTTATCTGGACAGACTGTTTCGGATTTGTCCTCATCAGCAGACTTCTATGCTTATTCACACTCCAACCATGGTATTCATTACTATTTACACGACCAAACGCCGAATAAAGACTTGAGAATTTGACATTTGTAAATCAGTCAGCCTGAAAGTATACCATGTTTTTTATGAAGTAGTGGCCAATGTTTTGTTAGCTAAAACTGCGTTTATATCTGTGGCTGTTGCCAGAATCTTATTATTTTGGTTCAAGCTGGTTTGAAACCGTTTTTAAAATAACGCTACCGAGCCGATTTTCGAGTTCATAGCATACATAATTTCTGAGATCATTGCATTGTACTCTTTGCATTTTTTTACAGTGTTTGTTGTCTGAGTGACATTTTGCAAACGGCGCTACTTTTCAGTTGATATGCTTATCATGGGAAATGAATATGACTTAAATTACTTGAATTTGAATGTTTCTGAGCGATAAAATGATAAGAAAAAGATTTTTCAAGAACTTTTACTCTGTTAGTCTCGGTGGACCAATTTCTGGAAATGCTCAAATGTTTCTCAACTTCTCTTGCCAATTCGAGCTCATCAATGTTGTTTACATTTACAAAACACTTGCTATGGTAAGCAATTTGCGAACGACGTTTCGGCGACCGAGAGACTTCGTGCTCACTCTCTCTCGCTCTCTTGGCACTCTCTCTTGGCACTCTCTCTTGGCGCTCGCTTCTGATCTCTTAGTGCTAGGCAGCTGCAGCTGGCAAGGCAGGCAAAAAAAAAAAAAAAATTAACCTCGCGTTAAGGCAAGGAAAAAAATGTGTATCTCATTCTCGTTGTCTTTCTTGAAGAGCGAACAAGTGAAAATTTTTATTTAAAAAACGTAAGTGCACGTTTAAATTTATTTAATGTCAGCAGCAATAATATTAGGAAAAATTAAGAAAGCAGTTTATATACGACTGTCAACATCAAGCGCAACGAAATTTGCTGCGGACAAAACATGACATTCGCCACCGACATTCGTCGTAAGTAACAATGCTTTCTTGCAGTTTAAAGTCAACTATTTACATTTCTATTTAAACTCTATTGCAGAGACTTTTACTCTGATATTAAAGAAGAAAAAGGAGCGTCTTTTTTAAGCTTGTACGGATGGGTGCGTTTCGATTATAAAACGCTTACTTTGATGCGTTTTTTAAATGTCAAAGCAGCGTTTTATAGCTTATTTGCTTATATTTGAACGCTTACAAAACGTGTATTTTCATATGAAATTGTTTGCTGGGAGTGTCCGGTTTTCTGTTTTTACAGCCACGACCACACACTCACAAACAAAAATGGGGTTTCTCTTGCCATTTCTTGTGGTTGTTCTTACTTAAGATATATTTTCAACATTTGCGTACAGTGTTCACATCAAAGACTAAAAAATTGAAGCAAAAGCAGTCTGCAAGAATATAACAGAATATTTTGCGGTGGCGGACGCACTTATGGTTAAGTGACTGTAACCTAAGACCATGAAGACTTAGATGCGAACTGTCATACTAAAAAGTTTGCATATTTGTGTTTGTTGCACAGAAGAATGGGTATCGCTTCGTAACGTAAGCAGAACCGGAAATTCGCATGCGATTTTTTAATTGATGTGGTTAAACGTGATCGGAGAGAGTCTGTTTAAGAGACAGAACAAGAGAGATGAGATGCTAAAATATACAAAGATACAAAAATAGGTAAGCTTATTCCACCTTTTAAATAGAATCCAACTTCGGCTTTGTTTTTTTTTTTTTTAGTCGCCTGTTTTTCTTGTGCAGTTTTCATCAGTCTGATAAGAATTAAATAAGATAAGATTTCTGTATCCAGAAGTAATAGCTACTAACCCTATTCAAAACTCCCATCTATCCTAATCTATCCTAATAATCCATAATCACAATTTCCTATAATTTTCTTGCCTGCTTTCAGCAAGTTCTTGTGACTTTCTGGGTGTGTCAGATAGGTGTAAAGGCCAAGACCATAAGATACACAGACAGCATAGAACAGCCATCAATCATTTGGGGTGGAGGCTTTAAAGAACAAACCAAGCATATGCCAAAGGTAGTTACAGTTTATACTGTAACCCACCCTTTGTCAGACAAGTTTCAGCTGCTTTTTTGGGATGTGAGGATTCCGCTTGTCTGACTTGAGAGGGGGGTGGGCGGGCAACAAATACTCATTCACCCCACGTCTCAACCTACTAACAAGCGGAAGGAAATGTTGGCTGGATGATGATGATGATGATGATGTTTTTTAAAGTTTTCTCTTGTGTCTGCAGCGGTTTTGTCACTGGCTTTTGTTTGGCTTTGCCATTGTATCTTTGGGCGTGAAACGATTTCAAGTTGATTTGGCACTGAAATCAGTTTCGTTATAACCACAAAGTGTCCCAATCAACTGTGAGAAGAGAAAATTTATGCTTATCAATTAAAAGATTACACAAAAAGGCAAAGCTTTACTTTTTAACCCTTTTCCAAATTTAATTAAGACCTTAAAAAAAAAAACCGCAAAAAAATAACACCAGTTACAAGTCTATTAAAAATATGCCCCAGCGAATGATTTATGGCCTTTTTTTTAGGGAGGACAAAAGTGAAACTCATGCAGGCAAATTACAAAAAAAAAGTTACAGAATTAAAGGACCCAAAAAAAGACGAAATTATAATGGTAGGACATTAGCCTGGTCACCTTTATAACAGCAACAACAAAAAGTGTTTAAAAATTATACAGGATAAGCGGGTGTCTCCACAAAAAATGATGATTTGGTAAATTGTGGTGGCTTAGCTCTTTGAGAGAGGAGTTCAAAGGAAGAAGAAGGTAAATGATTAGGGAAATTTTTGGCTTAAGCTAAGGTTACTCGATTGTAAATGAAATGCATATCTGGTGCGAGTGACTTGCCTCTCTTTGTGGTAAAAAATATTCTAAATTATGCCTCAAATTAGAAATAAACTTTACCTTAATTAATTTTGAATGAATGTTCCACTTTCCAACAATTATTGAAGTTATCTCAAAAGCACTTTCACCTCCATTGTCATATTTGTATATAGAATAGCTGCATCGAAAACATGATTAATCAGTAAAATAAGCAAAGCAAAAAACCACAACAAACTTGCAGTTATGTCTCAATAAGGCAACAAAAGGCGGGAGGTGGGTGTAGCCTCAATGATAAGGCATTTTTCCACAACAAAACCAAAAAAACCAACCGCAAACAACAATAGCCCGGCCTGATGAGCAACCAAACAACCACAAAAAAGAGCATCAGCAGCAGCAACAACAGCGAAGAAAATTGAAAAACATTTATTAGAAGAGCTCAAGGAAGGGATAAGACACACATGCTAATGAAAATGAGGAGACTGGCAACGTAGCCAGGGAAGGAGAGGCTACTGGGCCATATTTATGAGGGTTAATAATCGAAGCGCGCGCGATTGCCCAGACAAGATAAACCGCCAGGGACCTGGGAATCCTCTTTCTTTGCGTGCATGTGTGTGTGTGTGTGCATGTGTGCGTTATCTTGACTCGGCAAAAAATATAATTTTTCTTCTTTTTTGGTTAATGCGGGTGCCTTCTGTGTTGATGCAGTCGAAGCGTTTCAATGTGGACTTATAATTTATTGATTATTAAAATATTCACCAGTTTCCATTTATGTTGCGTAAGCCAAAGTTAATAAATTATAAAATGTAATCAATCATGGCACAGAAAACGCCTACAACTGGAATATCTTAAAAAGAAACTAATGTTTTATGGTAATTTGGGCAATGAGTAAATTGTCGTTGTATAGATTTAGAAAGGGCACAACTAAAAATCTTTATACATTGCCAAGACTTTTTTGGAGGGTTCAGGAATCGAACGCAATTCCTATTTTCGTTTTTGTGTTCTCAATTCAGAATGAAATTGCTCTGTTTTTATGTTTTGCAAACCACTGGACCAAGCGAGAATGGTTCTAGATTCACAAGAGAAAACACAGAATTCCAAGCGGAAGATCGAACATGGAACATTCGGAATCTGGGTACGAAACCATTTGATATAAGTATAATATTCTAATTTCGAGCTATTTTTTCCTCGATTTTATTCCTTTATTTGTATACTTTTTCACGATTCATTTAAATTTTTTTATGTTAAAATATTGAATAAAATCGCACTACAACTACTATTGTTCTTATATCAAGTACAATTTTTGATTCCCGAAATACTTGATTTAACTGTTTCATTTAGTTCATTTCGAACTATTTTAAAATAATTTTGATCAGTCTTTTAGGTTGTAATGGTCTTAAGTACAACCGAATTTAAAATAAGTCAAAAATATTGTTAATTCAATATATTTCAAGATGCCGAAAGCATTCGTCATCAGGGCTGTATAACAATAGCACAAGAAATTAACCACAAAATTTGTTTACTTGAAACAAATTAAAATAATTGCCAAATGTTTATATATAGAAAGCCACCGCGTCCAAGTAATCAGCTGCGGAGTTTGAAACTGAGTCTATTTTCTTATTACTATGGACAAGTAGGTGTCTGTGTCCGTTTTGTAGTTCAATCTTATGTGTGTGTTTGTGTTAATTATGTATAACGTTCCTAGCGTGTACTGTTGTTGTATTGTTGTTCCTGTTGCAGTGTGCTCACATTCTCACAAATCTGGTGAGCACAGCAAAAAAGATTAAGTTTCAGCCCTAACTTCAAATTGATACTATTTCCACCTAAACATATGGACGCGAGATAATATCATCTTGATATTTTTTTAGATGAAGTCTGATTGGATATTCAAAATAACCGTATGATACTAAATATTGTGATATTTTTTGTGTGTGTCTGTTCTCCGCACAGTGGGCCGCAAGTGCAGCTTTTTGGATTGACGTCTCGTCTCATCTCGTCGTTTTATAACAGACTTATGTTCCGATAGTCTAGTTTTCAATTTAGATTTCGTCGTGCCAATGTATACCTTATCGCATACTTACGCTGGTTACTTCTCCAGCGCATGAGAAGTCTTAAAGAAAATAAATTATAAATTCCAAAACCAATCCACATCATAAATGAAAAAAATCAAAAGTTTATCAAATAGCCACAAAATGTTCTTGGTTCAAGCCTATTAAAATCTAAAGCTATTCCCAGTATCCGTAACAAATCAAATAAGGCTGGAATAATCCTAAGAAAATGAATTATCCAAAGACCATGATGGTTTTTACTGCATGTCAAAAATCTACCGTAATTCCCATAACCAAAGTGCCAGGGGGGAATTTCAAAAACCGTTTCGATTTAAAATATTTCGCTTTTTGCATTTCACAGCTCCATAGCATATTTTCTATTTGCAGAACGCATTTTGTGGGCACTTTCATACTTATTATTTTAAGCAAGCTGCGATCGAATCTTGAAATTTGAATTGAATATATGGCTGTAGTTCTACGGCACTTCAGTGATCTCCTGTCCAGAGTCATAATAAGTAGCTCACGGGCTAACAGTACCTTTTGTTCAAGTATTTCGGTGAAATCTTTAAAATATTTAACCCATTCTCTAACAGCTAAAGCCTGTGAATTATGTTTTAACTTCTCACTTGAGGAAATGATATAATCCTTATTCGTTCCCATGCTCCCTCATTAGTAAGCATTCCATTCTTTACAAGCATAAATTTGTTCACTCATAATTTTCTTTTGCCATAACAATCAAAATGATCCATTGAATGGCAAAAACCATATGCATTTCCCTCAACTGGGCACAACAAACGCTTTCATCAAATTTAACAGCATTTTTATAGAGTTCCTACCCAATGTCTACAATCATAATCGTCTGGGAACAATTTGCATACAACTCACGTCTATGTAAAGTGTCAGGATCTTAGTGTCTTGGCGCTACTGCGTATACTTATGCGCAGAAAAATGCAAATCCAAGAACTCAAATGATAAAGCAAAGTCCACAAACAAAAAATAATCAACGAAAAACCGCAAACTGAGAAACTGACCAAATGGCTCGGACGAGGAGAGTTTTTGCTAAATGCAGTTTCGGTCCGAGATTAGCGCGAGTTGATTATTTACTTTGGCTTCAATTGTGCAATGCAAATAAACGTTGGGCATGGAGCTGGGAGCTGAGAGTTGGAGGTGGAGGTTGCCGCATTATTATGTTAATGGCAACGAAATGCAGTTGCAGTTTTGTGGAGTTGAAGCTGAACGTGTTGCCCATGCGGGTCGTAAATCTACCACAAAAAAAAATAACAAAAAATAAAATAAGAGAAAAAGAAAACTTCAACTGGGGGCCAAGCGATGCATGTTGATTATTTTATTGCAATTGACAAAATGCAATGCAAAAAAAACTGCACCACACAGCTGCGACTTGAATCTTACGGCCAGCTGCCCGACCCGATTAATGTGGCAAATTAAATTGGTGAATTACTTGGCATTAATAAGTCTGACGGGGATCATTTGAATTGGATTGAATGGGAAATGGATATGCGCTCTTCGGTCAACAGGGTTAAGCAGCCAAGCACCTCTGGTTTTACACTGGGCAAGAAAATTTAAGGGGAAATTTAACAGAAATTTGGCGAAAAACACAAAATTGTTTGCGACCTTTTTAAAATTCTCAGAAACAGGATCAAACAATTTTTCAAAGATCCGAATAGAAGGTTCGGATTGATGGAAAATTTTTGTGTGCTACTTTTTTTCTCTCTTTATTTTGTCTGCTTTCAAAATTTTAAGATATTGTAGAAATTGTGTTGTTTTATCATGTAGACAGTTTTAAATTCACAGCTGGTTAAAATGTATCATAATTTTGGTCATAGTGAATTAAGGGCAATATTTCCGCCCCGCGCCTATATCTATATCTATACACATACCTAATTTGTGTGAGTGTAAGTCGTTCTCTTTCACTCCCTCACGCGCTCTAAGCAAAACAACTTAGTCCACAATATTTCCTGAGCTCCTCAGTTCATTTTATGTGGTCCATACAAACTTTTCTTTGTCCTTTTTACCCACTTCGCGTATAAAATTTCAAAATTTTCTTTCTTAGTGCGCGCCAGCATAACTAAACGAAAGTCCTTGCCAAGTCTTAGATCTCTAGGATAAGCAGTTTTGGCTATGCCAGTCGGGCCTACAGACTTATGAGTATAGACTAGCAGATTCAAGAACTCACACGGTAATTTTTCATTCTGCCTGAAGCGTATTTGGGTATCAAAAGGCTCGGAGAGGTTCTTTCTTATTTTGACTCTGCTTTGCGTGCTTCTCAACGTCATCATGCAAAGAACGTACTTTGCCGGAATACCAAAGGTAAACAGGGCTTCACGATGACTCTCTCATAGGTCTTCTCCAGGATTTGTTGGAAAGTTCAATACGCAATGGATAATAATCTAAAGCTTATTCAGGTAGACAAATTATAATAATAAACTTTTGCTCAGTGCACAACTTTGTCCAATGGCTGCACCTTTTTGTTTGCATTTCTCATGTGACAAATGCCGTCACATTAGCCGCCTCATCTCATTCCCTTCCTCCCCCCCTTTGCTTCCTATTCATAAACCATTTTACGTGGTTCGCTTTTTGGTGGTTCGATGGCGGTTTTTGTGGGTTGTTCGCATTTGGAAAGTTGATTTGTGCAAACTGATTATGGGCAGGTCTGTGGTGCGCGGTTTGGTTGGTTTTTGCCTGGCCATGGATAATAGTTTTAAATAAGCTAAAAGTCCAGTTTAATTGGCCAAACTAATGCACACACACACTCGCAGGTATCTTTAAGTGGGATTTATCTTCCCACTCCAATTAGACAGAGACAAATATAAGCGTTGACATGAAAGACGTGACTTATCAACGAAAACAACACAAGTCGTCCGTCTGGACATTAAAACCGAAACAAAGTGTGTCATCCCCACTCCTCCTACTCGTGCTGCGTGAAAAACTATTGAGTTTCCATTGCACAATCTACTCACAGATGCCCACACCTGTCGCCGAAGTTTATTTATGCCCTTTGATAGATGCAGACACATTAGAGACATAAATATATGTAAAATCACCAGAAGAAATGATGATGCTAACGACAAGCTACAAATTAGTTTTTAAGTTTTGATTTGCATAATTGAGATCTAAAGTCTAGAGTTACAGATACCGAATGAATGGACCCCCACTCTATCAAAATGTAACTAAGGCAAGGTCCTTGGCCCGCTCAAAGGTTCACTTAAGATATACCACCCACAGAGAGAACCACAGAGAGAGAAAAGGAAGCACGTCCACTTGAGGCTGAAGGGAAAAACTAGTTCAAGTGCGTGGAGAGTAATTAGTGTGTGTGTACCACAAATATTTACAAATTGAAAACAGGGAAAACTACAGCAGCAGCAGCAGCAACAGTTTACCTCAAGTGGTTAATTAAAATTGCTTTTTAATATTTTCCACAGACGGAAAAACAGATTTCCACTTGGAGATTAACGCACGGATGTTGTGCACCCACACACATTTCTCTGTCAGTCAGGGGTTAAGCACCACAATGCAGTACACCAAAAAGATGTCAAGTGAGCGGCTCGGCTGGCACCCAACCAGACATGACAGCCACTGTCACACGTTATTTTGGTATTGTATTTTTAGTTGGCGTTTTTGTGTAATGTTTGCCTAAGTGTTCCAGAAGTGTAAATTGTTGACAAAGAGATGCGGACTGCATTGGTAAGTAAGTAAGTAAGTTTACCCAAATGCACTTCCGTTGGTAATCGGAGTGAGTGAGTGAGTGAGTGAAGAAGGGGAAAGTGTCAGAGGTGCAGAGTTCTCGAGAAATTTGTAGGTAAACAGCTGCTTCTTGTCTTGTGCTTATCTAGGAGATCTGTCAGGGTCTTAGCCTATGAGACACATTCATTGAACAGAGGAATATATTAAAGTCAATCAGAGATATTGAGAGAATCTCCATTGGGCTTTGTAAAGCAAGGGACGGCAAAACACACATGCTCATTTTGGCGTTGCGTGTGTGGGTTTAGCCAAGCAAGATCGAGCTCGTTTAGCTTACCTTTGTTGTTGCAAAAGACAGCGGTATAAGCTCGTATGCTAACGGTGTGTCAACGTCGCTGCCGCAGATCGGCGTTGTATACACAGCATATAGGAACGTTCCTGACTCTGAAGAAAAGCCAAAGGAATAAACTTTATGGATTTTTTAAACCCGATATGACTATATCTCGGTCATTTTCGCTTCTCAATAAAAATCCCACTTTCTAAGAAACTCTTATGCCGGATTTCGTACCTTTACCATAGTATTAGCCAGTACTTCATGTTCATTAACTCCACACAATTTCCTCAACTCCCCCGCCGCTTCACACTTTTATGTGTGGTTTTTGTTTAAACAATTGACTCTCCACCCCATGCAGTTGATAATGTTCCCAATATGTTCAATTTCAGTTCCACTTTAAATAGACACACGTCCACCGCATCGGCAGAAGCAGCAACAACAAAAACAAAAACAAAAAAAACTGTTAAACAAACTGTGGCGCGTCAATATTTGTACATGCGTTGCATTTTCACGCCGCATAATTAGACAAAACGGGCAGCCCAAACTGCCACCAACTTCCATTGAAATGCAATGCAGCAAATGCACAACAACAACAACAGCAGCAGCAAATGCATTAATTAAATGCCAAATGCATAGACAACTGTTAACGGCTTCTACAAAAATTATGCAAATTCCATGAGGGGTCGTCGGTCCATTATATGTATGTTAGTCGGAATGTTTGTGTGTGCACATGTGTGGTTAGGTCTGCACAAGATACGAGTAATACCTGTCTGGCATATTCTAATTAGAAGCGTGACCCATTTGAAATTGCCGTTCCAGTCAAAGGAATTGGGGGACAATAATTGTTCAAGCAGGCTTCCACTTCCTGAAAATTAACGTTATTAATGGCCGATTTCATATCCTCTAGATAGTAAGAATTTACTCTGATATATGTTAGTTTATGTGAAAGATAGTGCTATGTGGGAGATGAGAAACATTGACAGTCTTTTTGTTTAAGTTTTTAGCAGGGATGCAAAAGGGTTTTAGAACCAAACGGACTGCGACTACGTCGACTAAACGAAAAGGCTTGCATCGTTCTATCCTCTTCAAAAACAGTAGTTCTCTGAATTTGTCCATTCTCTGCAATTGTAGTCTGTTTTCTAAATATATGTCATCTCTTAGCATTTCTTTCTTTCAAAGTTGACGACGAAAGTTGAATTGTCAGTGTTTCAGAAATAATTAAGAAGAATCGTTCTACTGCCATCCACTTCCATATTACCTGAGAATAAATTTGATAGTTGTTTACGATAAATCCTTCTTGATCCACTGAACCGAACCGAAGTCTTGTTTTCCGACCGTTTTGCATCCCTGTTTCCTAATATAAAGAATTTTTATAAAAGCTTTCTTTGTTATTGAAAAGCATTTGATTATAACTTAAGTAACGCAATTCATTTTTGAGTTTAAGAGGATTTTTTTGGTTTCCTCATAGGGATAGCTGCGCGTATAGCGTTGCGCGTGTGCATAGTTTATGGCTAAGCGTAGTGCTTATTTTTGATAAGCAAAATTAGTGTTGGATATGTAAACAGCATTAGTTTACTGCATAGGTTGTATTAATTGAATTAAATATTTAAATTGTTTTAATACAGTGGTGCCCACATTTAATTTTCCCTATCCCGTGTGATAGGAAGTCATAATTCTGCACGCATAGAGAGAAAGAATACGTGTGCTCTATAAATAGCATGCACACACATATGTGTGTTTGTTTGTAGCCTATATTTGACATAACGACGTTTACTTCGTGTTGCTCTGCTACACACACAATCTCAAAGCTTGATAGTGTGTGTTTGGGCACCACTGTTTTAATATAAAAATTTGCGTTTTAATAAACCCCCACCTAATGCTGCGTAACAATTAAAACCTACCTACACTTATGGAATCGCCATCTGTGAAACAACAATGGGAATCAGCAAGAGCTAAGGGTTGCCAAATTACATTTCATGATTGACTCAAAAAATTTTTTATATTTTGCATTTTATCTTAAATTTTAATTATAAGCATAATCATCATAAAACACAATCAAACAATTTCATTTAAACATCAAATTAACTCATAACTAGAAGATGGGGTTTTTTTTGTGGGAAATTAACCCTGTGTATAAATTTAAACATTAGCATGGACACAAACCTTCCAACTCGATTTTCAAATAAGAAAAATCTCTTGAAGCTATTGCATTTTGCAAACCAACCGAGGCCAAAATCTCTGGAGATTTCTGTGACACCCCCGTATATGTTTTCTCTCTTCTATTTATTTACTATTTCAATGCAACAAAAAATATGTGTTTGCGCCATATTCAACGTAGATTTTGTTGTTGGACGAGGCAGGCAATAATTGGTTTTCTTTTCTGTTTCTTGAGGTTGTTGTTGCTAAAGTTGTTGTCATTTCTACGCAGCCGTAAGCTGGTTCTGGGCACCTGTGCTTCAACATAAAACACTGCGTATTTCACAATTGTAAACATAATTTGTCTAGGACTAGTAATTTCTACGGTAGCACATTCAAACCATATGAACCAACTCAAATAAAGAATAGCTGGCAAGTTGTGATTATGTACAGATAATTATCTTAGCTTAAGGGTATTTTAAGACCAAGACGATGGATACAGTAACCGCTTACAAATGAATACAAATACCTTGCACTTTTGCATTGAAAACCTCAATAAAAAGTAGTTGGATTTACACAGCCTAAACGGCCAAGCCGAGCTTCTCTCAATCTCTTGAACTAACCATCTACAGCACCATGATTGTTTTCTCAACTACATGAAAATTCTTTCACTGACATCGAAGTGTTTGAAGCTACATGCAAAACAGGTTCTGAACCGCACCATTTATTCGAGCGTTCCAAACCGGTGCCCTTTCAAAAATAGAAAACCGTACCGAACACCTCAGATCCCAGGTTTTTATGGCAACTTTAGAAGGTTGGAGAACTGATCAGCTTAATTGTAGGGCATGTAAAAATTTTAACTCCTTGCTTCTAGCATCAAATTAAAATTAAGAATTAATGTAAGTAAATATAAAACTATTTTTTAAGTAAACCACAGTTCTAATTTCACGAAACAATTCTAGATTGAACATAGAATTAGGAAAATCTCTAGTTTAGCCATTAAATTCCATTCCACCGACCAACACAATGTAATTTGGGTTTGCGAGAAAATAGAATTAAGGATTTGCTGGATGGTTTTATGGATTTTCTTAATCAATCGCTCACTTTCAGACCTCTAAGATTTAACATCAATACCCGGCTTTTTGGCTTAAATTTTCAACCGTCGCCGAGTCATTGTGCTTGAGAGGAATAATTGTACTTTAGTTATATTAGTCAAACTATAACCCTGCCTATACACAAATAAATCTATCATTTAAATTGCCCTTCAAAGTATGCTATGCTTATGATAATTATTAATTCAGTAGAATATTTTTTTTAATATTTGCCTTAACACTAATTTATTTTGTTAATAACAGTTGTAATGGACAGTGTGGATAATGTTAAAGCTGCTCTAATTGACTATGAATTATCTCGTTCAAAAAATAGTTATTCAAGGAAATAAAGTTTGCATACTTTAAAGGGCATTTATCATTATTGATGTTTTTTGTTAACCAGGGTAATTCATATCTATAGGATTTATATTTTACCATTTATACAAAGCAAGTGCATCAACATTTGTTATTTTTATATTTTGCTTAATCTGAGGTCCCACTACCAAAATTTTGATAAATTTTTGCTAAATAGGCATGATTAAAAATATTGCATGCCTTGAAACTAAAAATATGGTGTCAAACCTAAGGCCGAGTTCTCTAATTAGGCTTATTTAGAATCTGGGCAAATTATTTGCCTGCGGGAACTTAGTTTAAGTCTCCCTGAAATTTAATAGCATCCTACAGCCCCAACACTTAGCTCCATTTACACAATTCCACACACCTTAAATTTCTATATATCAAATTGCAATAGTTGATTAAACATTTGGCATTTATTCAAAACAATTACACACTCACCTTGTCTGTGTTCTTTGTGTGAAATATCTTCTTTCAGTCAGTCGGAAATTCCTTTAGCTTTTCGTTTGTTTATTATTAATTGATTTAATTATTTATGGTCAACTCAGGCTCAATTAATGCTTAATTATGTCTGGTTGGGTTATATGCTGTTACACATGTCTTGAAATTAATTTCAATTGAAAATGCCGCAAATTTTTCACGCACAGCACCAAAAAACAAACAGAGTTGGATTGGCGGAGGGGACACACCCCCAGGGCCAAATTTTCGCTTATCAAAAACTCCAATTACACACACTTTGGTCACACTTTTCACTTTGGCTTCTTTCCTTTTCAAATTAGCTGGAACGGCATTCAATCAACAACAACGCACACAACTCACACTCCCTTTTTCAGTTGAAGTGGAAATTCGGTTTCGGTTTTTCTTATTGCCTTTTAAAGACTTTTGCGCGGTTTTTACGTAAATTTTCTCACAGGAGCGAATCAAAATCATCCGCCAAGTGGGCAAACATCAACCGCACGCGACGAGTTTGGCTTTCCAACTGATGCTCCACTCAGAGCTCACGCAGAAGCGAGTAGCAAGGGGTGGGCGGGGGTGGACAGCCTGTTCGTTTCGTGCGTGTGGAAGACGAATACTTAAAACGAATACGCTGGGTTTCGGCTGGCGCCTGAGAGCGTGGGAGAGTAAATGCCAAATCGCATGCGAGAATTGACGGAGTGTAAGGGAATTTGGCTTAGGGGAAGGTAAATGAAAACTTTTAAAAATCTACAAAATGTAAAAAAATATTTTTTAATATTTAAAATACATTTAGATTGAATTAAAATATATTTTTTGACTTAAATTAATATTTAAAACTTGCCATAAACTGACGCTCTTGCCTTTTTATGGCAACTCTCTCGCAGTCTCTCTGCTCTCTGCCATAAACAACTCGTTTTGCTCATTGGAAAATCCTCAACAGCTGTTCTTTGTTTATATCTCTGAATGCTAGGCCCTCTCTGTTATGGTTGGAGAGAGTGACTGATAAGCACGTGTTATATTATGAGGCCACAGGTAGCGGCTTTTTTAACAGAGCTCTGTTACGAGGCTAACATTTGTGTAGCTGCTGTAAAATTGTTTATTTTTTCTGGGGTCAATGGAGTTAACCTTCTTGTCAGAACAATTATTGCAAATGCCCCATACGAAATCTTTTGCCACCAACAAAAAATACTTAGCTAAAGACAAGGCATTCATCTTTTGTTTAGTTCGAATTTGCAAGAGGCATCAAAGAGAAGAGAAAACACATATGTATGAAGTTGACGATACACCACGCTAAGTCTTATGGCTCAAGAAGAGAGCGCGAAAATGTGACTTTGTCTCTCTCTAACAAACCAGGGCTATGGCCAAAAGCTATTCGTAAGTGCTATACGCGCGGCTATCGCTAAGCGAAAAGTACGAAACGATAATAAGTTTTTTTTCGACGCTGATTAGTATAAAGTTATCAAACAAACAAATTTAAAATGGTTTAAGGGCATATATAGAAAAATTTCACCGAGACTAAAAAATCCCAAGTACTTAAAAACACAATTTTTACCATTTTTTTATGGGAAAACAATTAAATTGAACTGTTGTTATAAAAAACTTTTAGATTACTTTTGGTCCTTAAGATCTTGCTAACGGTAAAAGGATTTAAAAAATAATGCATAAGACACCATAAGAAACCTTGTGATTGCCATTGACTCTAAGTTTTTGCTTTATAATATAACAAAATCATTATAAATATAAGAGGGAAATTCAAGTAACGCAACGTGATATTAGGTTAAAAAAAATCGAACTTTACGCCAGCACATATTTCTGCTTGTATCTTTAACTTCTTGGGGTCGATTGATGCCATTATTTTTGCTGCACAATTATTAAACGTTTTTTCATATATAATATCTTACAAACAATTTTTTGTATAAAAGTAACGTCACGTCAGTTAAGTTTGCTCAATATCATATAGGTTACAGGGCACAACCCTACCACAAATGATAAAACAAGAAATACCAAAAAAAAAAAATATTTACTTTTATAACCTAACTTTTATACAATCTTGTCAAAGGCACATTTGAATTAAATGTTACAAATCATTCTTTTGGGATCTTTTTTAGTGAAACTATTGTTTGTAGAAATGCCTAGCTTTTGGGTCTCCTACTGGTCCAAACTCTTTTCCTTAGCCACATTCAAAAGTCTTCGATTTTTGAGTAACCTTCCCATCACAGCATTCTCTCACGTATTCCGTTCTTACCAGTTGTCTGGATATTTTCTGGATCTTATTTAAACATTTGGACGTTCCTCGTCACCGTCTTGGCTTGTACAACGATTCCTGTTCTCTGCAATACTGTGTATTCGGCGACATTGAAGTTTGAAGTCAGCTTGTTAGGGAGGACTAAATTCCATCTCTTTTGCCCCTCGATTGTTGTCGACCAGAATCTTCCCTTTTTGTGCTCTAATCAGTCCGTTATCTTTTCAGCCGAATCAGTATATTTTCCCCAATATTTCTTGACTACTAGGAAGTTTGCAATTTGTCTCTCTATTATAAGTATTATAAAGGTATGTTGTGTTAGGAGCAAATTGTTTTTATTTTATTAAGACTGTTGTTGGAACGATCGATAATTGCTTAGAGTAATAATAAACTTAATTTCGTTTTGAATTTTATATTCAGACCAAGATTCTCTGCAATATCTAGTCTTTCTTTATTAATAAGCAAATTGTCGACGAATAATATGATAACATATTATAGATATGTGTATGAATTCGTTGTGGTTTTCCGCATAGGGATAGCCGCGCTTATAGCCCTCGCGCACAGCTTATGGCTATACGTAGTGCAATAACAAATTCATACCTTTTGAAAATTTAAGAGCAACAACTAAAATTTGCTTGCGTGGTTTTTAAAATAGATTTTTTGTTAGGGGACTAATGATTTTGTGTCTACGCAGCCGTATGCTGGCTCTGGGCAACTCCGTTATAGATTTTTTTACAGCTTAGGCTAGAGTTCACCATTTGTGAGGTCTTAACTATACTTAAAGTGCTGAAAGACCTTTCAAGTTTTGTAAATGAATCACCACATCTAATAAATTTCAACTTCAATCAAAATTCTGCTTAAAACTCAACCAAAAAATATTCTAAAAATTATATCTCAAGTGGCAGAACATTGCTCATCGTTCAAGCTCACAACAACTCACTTCGGACCCACCTCATTAAGTCAGCCAACTAATTGGCAAAACCAAAACTCAACTCACCCCTGTTTGCCAGTTGGCCACGCCCCGTTGACCAAACCAAATGGCACGCGGAATCGTTGAAATCAACCAAACAATCAATTAAAACTCAAATTTCCAAAACTGTCACAGCGGGCGCCGCCGCTGCCACACAAAAATATTAGAAACATTTAAGCGCATTAATAAATAAACAAGGAAAAATAAAACTGAAGGTGGAAAATCAGCAAATGTGTCACATGCAAACCAAACTGCACGGGAATTCTGCTTCAAGTAGAAAAAAACGCATTAATTTGGCTCGTTATGATTATTGCCACGCCATGACACGCCTCCCCTGCCCACCAACCAGCCACAAGACATGTCTCGCTTAGACCATATGGAAATGCCTTGAGTAATATGCCACAAATGTCTGAGAGTCAAGTCGCTGCCTGCCGCGCTCCGCCTGCCACCGCCAAAGGCTCACGCTAAAGCGAATCGTGCACACGCCCCATGACGATGATTAATTACCTTTTGGGTTGCCGTTGCCCGTGCGCGGTTGGTTGTTTGCTGACTTGAATGTATCTCCTGTGCACATTTCACTTATGCAGAGGAAGAGGAGCACCAGCATAAACTCTGCTTTGGGGGGACCTTTTGCTGATGAAGTTGTATTATTTATCACAAATGATTTTCGCACTTTCTGCAAGTTTTTTGTGTGTGTGTTTTTGTTGTTGTTGTTCTAGAAGCTGAACCAAAAATTGAAATAGAGAACAAACATTGATGGGTGAAGAGAACTCCTTGAAGAAATGTATTTTTAGGTTTCTTAGTGGGTTGACATTTAACTTATGGAAAGTTTTAACTTTTAGTGTGACCCAGATTTTACGTTTAGTGTGACCAGGTGACATTTTTCATTTCCAATTACAATGCCTCGTTTGTTTTAAAACTTTTTAGACACTTTTACCACTGAGAAGCTGGTTCATAGTGAGATTCTTAAATTATGTTTAGTGTGACCAGTTGCATTTTTTCATTTCTATTTATATGGCTTTGTCTATTTGCCAATTTGCTGAGCGCTTTTTCCACTAAGAAGCTGATATCTAAAAACGTTTCTTTAAAGCAGTTTTTTCAAAAAGAAAATGTATTGGCCTACTCTGACCTGCTTCATCGACCGCTGGCCAGCGATTTTAAAGCTGTTTGTGATCTACAGTCTAATACAACATCCATTCTTGAAATTTCATATCGAAAATCGTTGTTAATTTATTTCCAAAGATAAATATGGGTCCAAGCGATGTATTCTGATTTCAAAGTCCATGGTTAAATCTGTCAACAGCAAAGATTTATAACATTTGGATAGCAAATGGTCTTAACTGTACAGTACTGTTTCAAGAGCCTCCCGGTCCTCTCATCAGCAGGCTTTATTGCTGTCACACTTCAACACGATATGCAAGTTACTTTTATAACAAATGCTTACAGCGAATAATTACTTGTGACGTCCAACGAACGATCATTCACATAGAATCTACGCAGCGAAACTGCTCTACAGAAATTGTGCAAAAATTACAATACTAAGGTTAAGGTGAAAATCATCAGATCACACCTGGTCACTCTTAGAGTAACTGAAAATAAATCCTTTATGTGGGAATGAATGAATCAGATTATAAATTTTATACCAATCATTACCTTAAAATAGTCTCCTTGGGGTATTCCACAGACCACAACCGAGACGTAACATAAGCTGCACATATGTTTTCTCCTACTCCCCTACCCAAAAAAGAGAAAACATATCAAATTGCTTTAAAAATTGATTTCAAATGTCTCATTGCTAGTAACTGTTCTTTGGTGTCTTAGTCTGAGCACTACAAATCGATAAACTCCAACCAATCCAATGGGTTGAAGTGAAAATATTTCACAGAAATTCGAAACCACACAGTCAATGAACCAAAACAAACGAAAACAGAAAGGGCGCACACAGGGAAAATAAATAAAAATAACAAAAATACAAAGAATTGTTGAACAATTTGACATCTGTTTCAACATTTTCGTAGCTCAAAACTCGTTGATGCATGAGAGGAGTAGCGAGGACAAAAAGGATGCAAGAAAGGCAACGTCACGTAGATTGACTTGTGGAACTCAAACTCCAACTTCTTAACCTAACTTTAAAACTCGTTTCTTTTTTTTCCCCTGCATGTGACAAATGTCAAGGGTTAATGAGATCTGGGCTAGAGGGTGGGGCAAAGGGACTGGCCATTGAAATGGAGTTGTGTTAATTATGTGAAACAACGAACGGGAGTTTTAACGCTTCATTAGACAAAATCGTACAGAAAACGAAAATTTACAAGTAGGGTGAAAGCGATACCAAAAAGTCGAGTTGTTGTAGAAAAATATCAAATTACCAAAAGCGGGAGCTGCCTTGTTTTAAATAGAAAGAGCAGACACAAAGGGGAAGTGGTATTAGGCCGGCAATTAGGCAGCTAGCAAAAGTAAAGATCCAAAAAAATGTGAACTGCACATTTAAAATATACAAGGATATACGCGTTGTAAGGGTGACCAAAACTTGCTTATGTTAGTGCCCGCAATTTATAATGAAAACTTGTGCAATCATTATTCAGAAAAATCCACAAGTATATTTTAGGAATCTGCACATTTGTAGAGTCTATGCTATGGATCCTTTTTGGCTTCAAGCAGCTGACGGCACTATGATGCCACTTTAAGATCCGGAAATTCACAACAAATGCTCATGCATCACTTAGCGACAGAGAGAAACAGTCACATTTTCCGCCCTCTCTTCTTGGAGTTACGAGGAAAGAAGAAGCAGAAGTAATGATTTCGTCACTCTTAACATTTTGTATGCTCTACGCTGAGCATAGCAGCACTTTTGTGGAGTCTATGTAAATAGGCTGTGCACACTTTATTGCATTGAGCAGCTGACGATACATTGATGGGACTTAAAGTTACGTCAACCTTCTTGTTACTTCAAAACAGTGTTCAGAATACATTCGGCATTCAGTCATGCATTACTTAGCTTTAAAGAGAGACAGTCAAATTTTTTGTCCTGTCATTTTGGGGAAATTTACTTTACGAACTTACGGAGTAACGAGGAAAGAAACTGCAGAAGCAACTTTTCTGAGACGTTATGTCGCTCTTAGCACCACATTTGTGGAGTCAATGTAAATAACTATAGGCATCATATTGTTTATTTAAGCAATTGAACTAAAAATTATTCCTTTCTTTCTTTCTCCACGGTTTGCTATTTACACTCGGTTTAAATGCTCAATCACTTTGGCTTCCATATTTGTAATGTCTCAACTGTCAATCCATTACTTCTTCTTATCATTGTCCATTTTACCCAGTGTCTATGGTGTGACCATCATTTGATTTCTTAAAAATACCATAAAATATCTATACGCTTCTACATATTCACAACATGGCGGTTATTTTCAAATAATTCCAAAGACTAAATAATTCTTAACCACTTCCCTCACTTTGTATGCAATTTTAAAAGGAACCTCATTAATTTTAATTTATTTGTGAAAACTGTAATTTTCTCATCTTTTTTTCTGCACTAATTGTCAATAGCCCCTTAAATTGTATTTACCAAATGATAAATGATCATTTATATTAATTAGTTGCAGCTTCAATTTGGCTCAAGGTTCGCTTCACTCTTTCTTTACACTTTACGAGATGTCGAATGATTGATGGATGCTCGTGTTCCACTTATGAGTCATTCCCCAGAGGTCGGCGACTGACGCACAGCCGAAAGATCATAAAAATGCAATTGACAGTTGAAAACAAAAGTTTTGTTTGCCACAAAGCAGGAAACAGGCTCACGTAAATTTTATTGTTTTCAAAATAAAACCCGTTTAAGTAGCTTCCCATTATGCCACAAAAAACATATAATGTACGACCACTTGACACGCATTAAACAAAAGTCGCGGCGCCGCCTCAACATTTCTTTCATATTTTTATGTATTTTTTAAACATTCTGTCGGTTTTTTCGGTGGACTGACTTTAATGAGCCAAATGGCAATTTATCAGCTGCGATAGAGATCGAAGAACTACTCAGAACGATCTATCGCTGAACTCGTAAACTGTAACCGCAGCTGTCACAGTTGAACAAAATTAAACTGATGATGATAAGAGAGACGGAGCCGCAATTACTTCACCCCAAAGAAAAAACTAACCCACAAGTGAAACTGAAACTCAACTCGGACGCTTCAAACTTCCGTCACACAGCTCGAACATCATAAAATAAAAAAATAAAACTTTGCCCGTTCCGGACATGCTGAAAAACTGTGGAAACATTGTCAAAATCACGTGCGTGTCGTGCCCATTTTTTTTGCTGCTTTTGTAGACTTGTAAATTTATTCGTCACATTCGCCCTGTTTGCGGCTTTTATTGTGCTCAGCGGCATGTTATGGCCGGGGAATTATAACTTTGACGTTGAATTGGACTAAGAGTAATGTGTGTGTAAAGGATGTTTGATTTGTCAGGCAGTGAAGGCGGAAAAAACTTTTGAAAAGAAAATTATGAAAATTCTGTTTGAGAATTTGAGAATTATCCTTGCATTTCTTAGGACTAAATGTGTTTAGGAGTGACTCCCTAAGGTCTTTTTGTAGAGCCAGAATATTCAAATTTTGACCTCTCTTATTTCTTTCTCTTAATTTACAGAATAGCTAGTAGGTAGTTCTTTCCTGGATTAAAAAAAATCGAATATTTTTGATTGATTTTTTGAACGATTTTGGTATAAATTTGATTAAGGTAGTTTAAATATCATTAAAAGAATATATATAAAATTTTAAAATTTATTTAATGTCAGATTGATCTTAGATTGTCATCCAATGTATCTGATAATTGTCCAAAGGATACAAAAAAAAACTATCCTTGCTCTCCCTATGATCATAATATCATTTCCTGGAAGAGCTCAAGCCTCCTTGTAGCCTTTTCCCTAAAAAATATAGCGCCGGGTAAAGTATTCAGCCTTTGGGTCAAGTACCCTACGCAGAGGACCCCAACCAGTTCAGCCTAAGAAAACTTTCAAACTCTTGGGCTAAGTAGTAGGTAGACAATAAGTTTCTTCATAATACAGTAAAAACTTGAATAGATCTCCGCTTTTGTTCTTTGTGGAAAAATTCGCTTGGACATTCCAAAGATTACAAATTTTGTGACCCTGGGCCCTTTCCATTTATACTTTTTCTATCCTTTTGACATTCTGTATTTCTTAGATTAAACCATAATAATGAAAACCTCAAGGATGATAGAAAAAGGAAGTACACTGATCATTAAGACTTTAAAGAATGGTAGAGACTACTTCGAGTAAGGCGTGATTTTTAGCCCCGCTTTCAATAGAACTCATAACAAAAGCATTTAGCTATATACGCAGCTGTCACCCGCTCCAGCTTCTGTCTTCAGCTGTTGAGTATACTTTGCCATAACGCACTTATTTCATCAAATGAATCCGAAAGAGCATGCATAAACACCATTTTATGAATTCGACTAACGCACGAAAGTAATCAAAAATTTTAATAAGAACTAATTTGATATACAAAAAAAAACCTATCCGATAGCCAAATTTCGATTTCAGCGGAAAGGTGGCAACGCCAGCACACTGCAATTAGGTCACACTGTAGTTTAATAGATGCCACTCAGCTGCGTGCTCAGGCCGAATAGAACCGGTTCTACTTCGCCTCATCGCTCATCAGAGCAGCTTCATGTCTACTGGCACCTGTTTATACTCAAATAAAACATAATGATAAATGCCCTTTAAAGTGTGCTACATATTAATTCAGGAAAATATGTATTTTATATTAGTTTTAACACTAAGCTATTTTGTTTTTCCTTAGAAGCTCCGACAATCAAATTGAATGTACAGAGTGGATTATGTATGAAGGTGAAGGAAATAAATTTTGTATACTTTAAAAGTAATTTATCATGATTTTTACGCGGTCTGACAGCAACTCAGTGACAAATGGAGCTTGAAGCTGCATAAACAGGACACAATTTTAATTTTGAAAATTAGAGAAATCGTAATTTTCAAAGCATAAACGTAGTCTATGAAAAAAGTTGAACGAATATCTAAAGTGTGAAGTATTATTTGAAAAATAAATTCGTTTTTAAGCGAATTTTTATCGCGGGATTTCGGAATTTTATCTACACACTAATTATAGGGTTTCTATTTAAATATTTAAACATGATAAGTAAGGGTATATTCTGTCTGTCTTGTCCATTTTATTCGTTTCGTTCGTTTCTGTATGTCTCGTCTGCATACTCGCCGTCGCTTCATCTATTTTTATTTACAGTGTGACCATCTGTCTGTGTCATAAAATACCCTAAGGCCAAAATGCTTATCGATATATTTGTACAATGTACATATTGTTGGCTATTTTCAAATAATTTCAGGGACATTCCTGAACTTAGAATTATTTTCTTCAGATCTTTCTTATTCTTAGACGTTCAGACCAGGTTGTGAGGATAGGGACCAAAATGGAGAGAGCCAGCAAAGTAAAAGCTTTCAAAACTCAGGACTAAATAATTTGGAATATGAATTTGGAAAGCAGTCCAACAACAACTTCTATCAGCGTATGTAAAGCGCGCTGACCAAAAGTGTTGCGCCGCATGCGTGTGCGCCCAGCTGGTGCCAGAATTTGTAATTGTAACGCACTTGTGCGAATTGAAACGAAATTTGTAGTCCATCAGCAATGGGTGATAGGTTGGGCAAGGTTGATATTTTGAATGATTTGGACTGGATAGTCTTGAAAATGATATTATTAATATCCAATTAATGTTAAATTGATCTTAGATTTTTATGTTAAAAACAGGGCAAAGTATAAGAAATATTGATGCTATTATCTGTGTGGATTCAGTGAATTTGCATGGCTCACTTTGTGCTTAAGCTAAGCAAATGCTAAAAATCCACTTGGATTTGCAATAACAGAAAGATGAGAAAACTGTTCTTGTTTTATCTCTAAGTTTAACTGTTTCTTAGCAATATTCATGAATTCTGAATGTCTCAGTCTAGAAGGTCAAATACTCCTTTTTTGACTGCTTCTCATATTAGTTTATAAAAACTTTTTCACATATTTTTCACATAGGTAAACCAACTAACACAATCATCTTCAGTGTTAAATTACTTAACCGATTTTTCTTAAGCTAATTCCGCATCCGCATAATTTAAGCGGATTTGAAATCCGCACTGAAAAGGGTATTCAATAAAAACCTTAAAAAAGAATCCCATTTTTATGGCATACAAAAAGTTGAATAAATGTACACACGGTCACGTTCATGTTCTCGTCCATTCAGTCATTCATTCATCCCATCATTTCCATCATCAACATATTCCGAGTCCAACGAGTATTTGCCCTGTGTAAATACAATTCGTTGGCCTCATGATTAAAGGATGTTTATTAAATATTCATGTAAATGTCAATTTAAAGCTACTGTTATTTCCTCCCCGCCCACTCATGTCATGGGGGGGGGGGCTTTCTTTCCCCGGCGAATGGACAAAAGGCGAGTGTCACTGTTGGCGGCTTTTTTGTAGTTTCTGTTATTATTGATATGGCAAGCAAGGCTTTCCCCCTTTTCATTTTCAATTTGGGCGTGTGTCGTCCAGGAAGAAGGGGAAACAACAACAATAGATTTATGGCAAACAAAACATAAAATGCATTCAAATGGAATGAAATGTGTTTGGTTTGATTTGCATTTTGATTGTTGGGTCGTTAAAGTAGGTTGGAGAACTAATGTCAAAAGCCTGGCAACTCTTCCCTTCACCAACACTGTACTGTTCCTGTCAGTTTTGACAGTTCGGGATGACAAGGCAAAAAACTGTAGAACATTCTAGCAAAAATGTTAAACGCAAAACGTCTCAAGGAGAATGAAATGGAGGACTCAATGGAACAGCAGGAGAATTTCAATTCTGAAAATTTGGAATTCTTGGACTTCTTGGACAGCCTGGAGGAGTCTTCACCCCGGGAAGAAGCAGTCAAGGAGCAAGAAGTTGTGGAGCCACAAGTGCCAGTGCAGAAAATACAGGACCACCAACCCTATAAGGAGAAAATCAAGATTACTTCCGTTCAGCTCGACTTGCCCAAACTCAAGGTACCCCAAGAGCATCCGCTGAAGTCTTTCGCCTTTGTGCACAAGCTTTACCTGGCCACCAGCAGTGAACGCGTTCCATTTCTCAATTGGTCAGCGGATGGCCTGGAACTGATAGTGCAGGTTGTGGGTCTACAGCAACATTTGGCCAGTCCGCAGAATCTATTTTCCAGCGGAAGTGTTTCGCAGTTTTCCTGTCATTTACTGGAACTGGGTTTTCTGCGTGTGTGGTCCAAGGAGCTGCAAGAACCGGCCAATGTTTCCCTGATTAACTTAATCTACAAACATGCGAGTTTTATGCGAGATCAACCCGAGGAAATGCACGCCATAGACGAAGTGGTTAATGTAGGAGAGCATTTGGAACCTGCGGCGCATTCAACCTTGACGAATCCCTCTGCCAGTCACTTGGCCCGGACCAGTGCCCGTGGTGATCTCTGCTCCACCTTCCACGCAACGCGTTCTCCTCTGCAAGTGGCACGTGCTCGTCTGCAAACTGTTTTACGTTACCAGACCGATTTGCAGTTACTCCAGGAACAAGTCAACTCTAAGGAGCCCTTGTCTAACCCAATAGTACCACGTCGTGGGCGCTTGGCCAACTGCCCTCAGCCGTCGCTACCCTTGCGACCCTCCTCTATGGCGGCCAATTATGTCAAGCCTCACGAGTCAGTTCTACGCATTTCACCTGGTCAAGTGCCCGAATATGCGGGCTATTATGGCAGTGTGGACAAGTCTCTGGTCAGTGAATTCTTTGGCGAGTATTTGCCCCGCTATGGCAATAAAATCAACGGTGAAAAGGACATCCTCATGGATGCCACCAATAAGGTGTCCGCCTTTCAGCAAAATCTACCCATAGGCGTTGACTTCACCGACGAGGAAGACAATTCACTTTTGGAGGCTGAACTGGAGGAGCCCGTAGCGTCCACTTCAGCTGCTGCCTTTGCAGGACGAAAATCAGCAGCTAAACGGGCTGCCAAAGAAGAAGACGATCATATACAGCAGGCCCTAAATTCGCTGTGCTCAGATGATAATGAAGATGAAGGACCGAAAGTTAAACCAAAGCCAAAACCCAAAACTAAAAAGAAGCGCCTGGCCAAGTTCTTCGCATCTAGCTCCAGCGAGGAGGAGCAAGTTACTCTAAAACAGCCTTATCAAATAAACATAAGGTTCGACAATTTTGAGGCTGAGAAAGAGAAGCAAGTGGAAATTGTCAAACCTGCCGCCAAAGTGACCAAAACTAAAAAGTCCAAAAAAATGAAGTCCCCTTCGGAGGAAGAGAAAATGGAAGTGGAAGCAGAAGCAGAAGACGAGAATGGGGAACGTTTCGAGGACGATGATTTTAATGACAAGAATGTTAAATATCGAAAAGTGGCTCAGCCAGCCAAACGGCGTCGCTATGATCTGCGCAACTCGAAGCGCTCTCAATAAAAACCATAAATTTTAAATGACGTTTTTTTTATAAAAATAAAGTTTATTTCTGTTGACTCCAAAGACAAACAAGAGTAAGAGAAAAAGTAATTGTATTCCCTGATTTTTTAATAGTTCAATACAAAATTGACACACTTTGTAATAGATCGGCTGTACGAAAACGTTCTTTTAATTAATCAATATTTCCTTCTCGATTTGTAACTTGGAGCCGCGATTGTCAAGTCTGGCACGCAGGGGCCGAACACGTTTCGCCATTCACACCGACACAAGCCGAATGCTTAAGCTAATAGCGCAAACAGATTTTCAGTCGTTGTCTAGCAGTGGATGAAGTAGGTCACACACTCTTTTCAACATATGCTTGGTACGGAGATACCCGCGAAATACCCACTAAATGAAAAAGTCTATATATTGAAAAATATGTAGTAGCAAAAAATAAACGTCTACTACACAGAGTGGAAAAATGTGTTCAGAAAACAAGTTGCCTTCAACTTCAAATGAGAACAGAACGTTCTCAACTTTTTTGAAACCAATTGTTCTAAATGTTCTTGGAATGAGTAAAGTTGTTCTCAAAACAAAAACAAAACCCGGTTTTAAGCAGAGATATATAAGGGAGAAAGAGTGAGTGAGAGCGAGTTGGCTCTCTTTTTGATCTCTCTCTTGTCTGCATAAGTAGCCCTTTAGACGTGCATCTACAAAACTGTTCAACGGCTGAATTGTCTAGCCCGTCAATAAATACGTTGAGTGCATAAGGTACTGGGCTCAAATCCCCGTCAAGTCAGACCAATTTTTCTGTGTAATTTTGGTGTTAAATTTAATGAAACGAGTCAGGTGAAGTAGAGTGGGTCGTTGAAGCGAAGTTTCTGATTCCTATGGGAATATATGGGTGGAGGAAGAAGCAGCAGTCGCGCGTATTTGAGTTTTTGCGTTCTCAATAAATTGTTCTTGAAGTGAGAACATTGTACTACAAATGAGAAAACCCGTTCATGCATACTTTTTGGTAACGATTGTGCTCGTTTTGAGTACAATGTTCTCGTTGTTTTCCCTCTGTGTACTATTAAAAAATATGATTTCACACGGATTTCGCAAGTTGCTGTTTCGTGAGTTGGTCTAAAGTTCACGAGCGAAATTGTCATACCAATATCTTAGCGTTGCCACCCGACATCAGCGTGTCAGGTGATAGTCACCCCATAGTCACGCGATGAGTGATGATTTCGGAGGTGTAAAATATGTGTAAAACCAAAGAAAATCTAACATAGAAGCACACTCTGCTGCGTCGACAACATTTCACTCAGATATTAATTAGCTGTTTGCTGTCATTTTGGCTCTTTGAGTCATTTTTTGACACTTTAAGTAATTATTGTGACTATGTGCGACGCACATAAGAGTAAGTAAGAGTGTTGCGGTCGAGTGCCCCGACAGCAAAATACCATGTCCCAAGTAATGTGGTTCCTATAGCTTTGAATTCCATTTATTTTAAAATTTATTTCAATAAATTTGCAGGCGCACTTATGTACATACCTTCGGTGTTTTTGCTCGGATCTCATTGTGGTACACAGAATAGATAGATGTTGGGCCTCACTGAATATATATTAGGTCACTAGGTTAAAACTTAAAAATTGTAGCTCTGACAGTTTCTCGCGGTTAGAAGAAGATGGAGGAGGAATTTGCCAAACCTGGAGCAAACTTGATCTGGGTACGGTGTACACCTACATACATGCAAAAATTTGTGGCTCTAACTCTTATAGTCTGTGAGATCCACGCGTTTATACAGAGAAAAAGACCGTTTTTCGCTGTTTAAAGATGGAGGAGAAGGAATTTTCGAAATCTGAAACAAACTCGATGTGGGTACTGTATACACCTATATACATTCCAAATCTTGTGGCTCTATCTATTACAGTCTCTGAGATCGACGCGTTCATACAGACAGACAGACGGACATGGCTAAATCGACTCGGCTGTTGATGCTGATCAAGAATATATATATTTGATTGGTTCGGAAATGCTCTTTCTCCCTGTTACATACATTTGCACAACTTCATAATCCCCTTTTTCCCATTTTTAATGGAACAGGGTATAAAAACGGTATAAGATTTTAAGTCACTGTTTAGTCACTGTCAAGGCACTGTATAGTAACTTTCAAGGTACTGTTAAGTCAATGTTTAGTCACTGTTAAGTCATTATTTAGTCACTGTTAAGTCACTGTTTACTCACAGTTAAGTCATTGTTAACCCCTCTTGCCACCCTCGCAACCTCCCACTCCACACACCCACAAATTTGCAAACCAGCTGCTGCTACGGCAAACGGTTGACTTTACAAATACAAAATGCTTAGAAAGTCGTACTTAAAAAATCTGTCACAAAGACAAAATGTTTCTAGGTTTAGTCCCTCCTTTCAAACTTCCGCAAAGGTGCTTCTTTCTAATAAAGTGCCGTACACTCAATAAATAACTGAGTTATTTCTTAGGAATGCAGACTGATGACAGGAATATAAAGAGTGCAAGAACAAATCGCAGCAGTTGTACCCAAACAAAGATAAAATTTTTCAAAACTTTTCTTTGACCATTTTATGGTACTTTAATTCTTGAAGGCAACCCTTTTCTCTTAGCAACATGTTGCCAGCAACAGTTTGAACTGCACTGTGGTTATGTTTTGTTGGCAATAACTTAGGACATATGGCCCAGTCGACAATTAAATCGGTTATCGCTTTTTAATCTCTCACGCCCTCATACCATTACCACACACACACACACCTACTCACACTCATGCACTCAAAGGCCGGGCAATCAAAAGTGTAATATTATCTCAAAATACTTGTATCTTACCAATTTCAAGTTGGAAACAAACACCCACACGGACAGACAGACCGACAGACGGAATGAGGGGAAAGAGACATTCAGACGGCAGGCACAATCAGTCCAGTGTTTACAAGTTTTATGAGCCACCAAATAACAAGATGAACAACAGGCAACGAAACCGAAACCAATTCTTTTTTTTTTTTTTTTGGTAAAGACCTCCAAAGCCAAAAGCCAGGTTACGTTTTGCCTTCGATTTGCGTTTCCCTCTTTTGCGAAATTTATTTTTATAACGCGCAGCGTGAGCCCAGACATGATTTTTATCGTCTTTAATTTGCTTTTTATTTGATATCATATTTCAGGGCAGGAGCAAACTGAAAACAACAGCAAGTCTCGTTTCTTGTTTTTTTTTTTTTTTTGGGGACTTTGAGTCAAGACGTCATAATGTCATAAAAATGTCACATACTTTTAATAACTTTATGACAGCTACAAAATCATAAACAAAATACTCTGACAGCCACAACATGCAAATGCAAGGGAAAGAGCAGTGTGGAGGGAGAGACTCCACAAGATCTTTTGGGAGTCATCATAATGAGATGTGTCATGTTAAACTTCTGAGAAATGTGTGTGGAAGATTATGTGGAAGCTTGTTCTGATGGAAAATTAGGTGAAATGCTCAAGCGATCTCCAAATCGCAGCTTTAATTTTAGCACATAAATTTGGCGCGGCACACCAAAAGGCGACAGAGTTATTAAATGCAAAGTTATTTGTCGTTTAACTGGAAATCCATGCCGGTCCCGGCCGTACTTTATGCTCAAGACAAGACTCCATTTCCAACTCGGGCGGGCGACTTCTTCGACTGCTTTATGACTTTGAGTAGGAAATCTTTACGAGTTTGTGGACCCGAAAAAAAGTGAGACAAATTTATTGGCAAAGTATAAATGGTTGTTTTCTTTCTTTACCGTTGTTTTGTGTGTGCGGTTGTTTTTAATATGAAGTCGTAAACATTTTTAATGATCCATGGTGATTGTAAAACTATTTGCATATGGGACATTATGCATTATGGGGACTGGGCGCATTGGTAATTTGTCTCTTCGTTTTGATGGGAAGAAAAAGTTATGCCTCAAAATCCATGGAGCATGGGAGCGTTAAGTGGAGAAGAGTGGATGAAGAAGACTGGTCTCTTTGTGGCTGAAGTTAATGGTGAAAACGGTATTCTCTCTTTTAGTCATATTCGAAATCGTAGAATTGTACATAAATTTATTATGATGTGTTGGGTTTCTGATGGTGGAAGTATACGAAGATTTTGAAATTTAGTTAATTGATTTAATCACACCTAACACTGGATTATGGGGAATACCAGGGCTGTAAGTCGAGTTTTGCCATAGCTATTACCATTAAAATTTTGGACAATTAAAATTTAATTACGATTGAAAAAAATGATTTGATCATCAACTTCAATTTGACTCGCATGTAACTGCTACACTGAGAAAAAAAACCAATCGAAAATTTAGATAAAACCCCTCTTTTTTCGACAAACAAACATCTAATCGCAAAGTTTTAGTAGATTGACCCGTATGTTTCCCCTTATCAATAATTCTTTATACTACTCAAAAAAACTGAAAAGAAAATAAGATTAAG
Organism: Lordiphosa clarofinis; assembly: GCA_018904275.1. NCBI lineage: Eukaryota > Metazoa > Arthropoda > Insecta > Diptera > Drosophilidae > Lordiphosa > Lordiphosa clarofinis. Next base: position 314,907 of record JAEIGQ010000131.1, read on the forward strand.
CCTTAATAAAAGCTTCTCAACTTTGCTATTGTGCGAAAATTATAAGGCACACAGGCCAAGAGATTTAGAGAAGTTGTTCTTGTGGCCTTTTGGGCTGTGTTAAATCCAACACAAATTTTTTCTCTTTATATATTGTACCGTTATGGACGAAAAATCGATTTATAGCCTATTTCCACTGGCTTCATTTCTTATCATTTTCACTTCAAAAATTTCGCCGTTTCCATTGACAAATTGTCATCTTTTTGACATTCACAACGATACGTTGTCAAAACCAGCTGAATAGTTTAATTTAAATAACAGGCGCCACTTTTAAACTCACGTTGACTTTTTGGAATATTTAGCAAAAAAAAAACATACATACTCGTCAGGACAGCAATTGCGCGTGGCCAACAAATTGTTATTGCCCTGATCAGAAGGCTAAATACTCAACTTTTTTGACTTGAATTTATATTTAAATAAAATTATATTAATTTAAAATAAATAGATGATGACACTTTCTGTTTCCAGAGAGTAGCGGCTTTATAAAAAAGTATAAAAAAGAAATATAAAATTCCTTCGTAGGGGATGTCATCATTTTTAAGAAATGACAGAACTGAAGGGCAAAAAGAAACAACAATTTGTATAGAAGAAATAACATCATTTTTTGTCATTTCTTTTCATATCAAGAAATGAAGCTTCAGAAAAAGGCTATTAGGGACTATTTTAAATTGTATAAAATAAAGACAATGGGCCCTGTTCCGTATTCCGAGTCGATTTTCGTGTAAACATTTGAACTTAAAATTCAATTTATATTAATTTAAACGAAAGTGTCAAGTAAATTTGAGGCTACTAGATCCCGTAGCAATTTTCTCTCGATTTTAATTCATTTGGGATTGAGCAATCGGTTTCAGCTGCTCCCACAATTCCGAGTTTTGTTATAACTGATCTAGTAGCCTTGGGTATTTTTGTCGCCTTCTATACAACGTTTCTAATTTGACTGCAAAGTACTAAAATTTACATGCGAAATCCTCCCGCCCCCGCAATTTGGAAAAAACGTTATATCTCCTACAGTTTTGAAGATAGACGTCGTACCTTGTAGAGATAGTTAGTAATTAGCAAAATGAATTGATTTGCCGAAGAAATGATAAAGATCGGATGAGCGGTTGTCAAGTCATGAGCAAAAAAGTAAACCAAGCACCCCCCGCCACCACCCCTCCCACCCTCAAAATAATTTTGCATACTTTTCGGATGGTCACCCTAAGGAACGCAGGGACACTGTTAAACAGGTTTTTTAATGAGTAACGGGTATATCGAATTCGGTTAGAGCCGACTTTAACTTACGCTCTCGTTTCGACTGTGGCCATGATTTCAGTAACACGAACCGTTTTGATGATTAAAACGAAATCGACGCAGAACTGGCGGCCATTAATTTCTACCAGTTACACTGAACCAATTTTAATGTATTAAAACTGAAAATCTGAACTGCTTAATGTCACCAGAGTACTATATTTAGCAACGGATCTTTTAACTACGACGCCTTCCTTCGATTAGTACGTAAGTTTAGTTTGTCATCGCTCGCGACTTCGTCGAGTGGTTTTATCAGATTTTGTTTAAGTGCACTTATTCAACCGGACACCCCGTACCTTCAGACCTGACGCCCTGACACCCCACGCGAACTTTGGACAGCCCTCGATCGAGGTTTGTTACTATCTGTTTGTAACATACAAACGAGGATTAAACAGTTAACCCGAGAGGATATTAATCCGGTGTTTGTAACGATAGAAGGAAGCACTCCGACCACAAAGAACGAGCGCCGAGGAGGAAAGCCGTCCGTCTCCGCGCCGTCTTCCGTCCGCTGTTTCAGCTATCTCCTCCGCATTAAGCATCGAACCACGACGAGTCTTTTGGTATAAATCAGAGCGGAACAACGAACGAACGCGATCGTTTCGTTTCGTTCTTGAGAGCGAAACACAAACAAAACCCGACAGTAACTGTAACAAGAGCTGTTCAGTTTGCGTTCGGGAACGAACAACGTAAAAGCTCTCTCGGCGGAGAACGACGAGACGAGCGGAATCGGAACGGCTGCTCGTTTGTATTTGTATTTGTATTGTTGTTGTTTCTTTCTGTGCTACTTCTGTTTCCCGCTTTGTTGTGTCGTTCCGAAACGTTTCAAGGCAGTGCAGCGGAGACAAACCATCGTTTCGTGCGCTCTTCGGAAAGTTAGTGGTCGTTTTCCCTCACAGAGGTAACAGAACAAACAAGAATCGTCCTGCTTTCGCGAACGGTTCGTTAAACGTCGTTGTGCCCGTCTGGTAAAACGTGCACTCGGAACCGCGACGATAAAAGCTCCCAAACGACGGTGAAAACTAGTTAGTGAGAAAACTTTTGTTCAAACGCCCCAACGCCGTAATAAGTTTTAGTGATTTCACATTTCACCAGCCACGAACGGACACATAGTAAGCTGCCATACAAAGTTAGGTCTGAAAAAGTCTTAGTGAGAAAACTTGTTCAATCTAAGCCCCAACGCCCGTTATAAGTTTAAGATTTACATCATTCACCAAAACTTTCGAAACGGACACAAGAACTGCACCAAGAATAAACCTCGGCCGAGTTAGCGCCTCTATTTTTCTAAATAAACACCCACCCGACCGATAGTTTCAGAATAGTCATCCGATTTTGACCAAAATTCCGAATCTTGTAAAAGCGAATAAACATAAGCGAGCGGAGGATTTACATTAAAAATAAAAGTTTTTATCACAAAGACCCACTTTTCGACCGATAGTTCCTATGGAACTATAAGATATAGTCATCCGATTTTGACCAAAACTTTCGAATCTGTGTAAAAGCATATAAAACAATAATGCCGAAGCGGAAGGCGTTTACTTTAAAAATAAAAAGTTTTTCTCACAAGGACCCACTTTTCGACCGATAGTTCCTATGGCAGCTATAAGATATAGTCATCCGATTTTGACCAAAAATTCCGAATCTGTGTAAAAGCGAATAAAACTAATAATTGCTGAAGCGGGAGGCATTTACATTAAAAATAAAAAGTTTTTATCACAAAGACCCACTTTTCGACCGATAGTTCCTATGACAACTGTAAGATATAGTAATCCGATTTTGACCAAAACTTTCGAATCTGTGTAAAAGCGTATAAAACTAAGAATTGCTGAAGCGGGAGACTTTTACATTAAAAATAAAAATTTTTTTCCACAAAGACCCACTTTTCGACCGATAGTTCCTATGGCAGCTATAAGATATAGTCATCCGATTTTGACCAAAAACTTAAATCTGTAAAAGAATAAAACTATACTTGCCGAGTAGGCGTTTACTTTAAAAATAAAAAGTTTTTCTCACAAGGACCCACTTTTCGACCGATAGTTCCTATGGCAGCTATAAGATATAGTCATCCGATCCGGTCGGTTCCGACATATTAGCAGTGTGCAGTAAAAAGAAGACTCTGTGCAAAGTTTCAGCTCGATAGCATTTAAATTGAGAGACTAGTTTGCGTAGAAACAGACAGACGGACAGACAGACGGACGGACAAAGCTCAATCTCAGTTCTCAGACTCAGCTCGTCGCCCTGCTCAAGAATAAATATAGTTTATAGGGTCGGAAATGAATATTTCTATGCGTTGCAAACTTCGGGGCAAAATTATAATACTCTTTGCAGGGGTATAAAAACTAAAGAAAAAGAACTTCCGCGATTTGGTTACCAAAAATAATTTATTTAACTTCAAGGTCAAGTCCCCCCGATTTCGAGGCTTTAAGCGAATGTCTTGTCCATTCGACCATGGCCCTAGTTGCTCTCTTAGAGGCTAAATGCCAAATGCTTACATTCTTGACCATGATTTGGTCGCTATCTCTTGCGAAAGCTTGACAATCGTGTGAGCTAAGACGAGGTCCTGAGCTCAAGTCCCAGTAAAGAAGGTGCAAATTTTTGAAGGTGTCTCTAAAAAAATCTATCACAGCTTAGAAATAAAAGGATGGTGGTGTGGCCCCGTCGTGTCCTTCCCTCTTAATTAAAATTCTTCCTTCTAACTGGACTATCCTCCATCCGATCTTTATGAAACCCTTACCGGATCGATAAATAATGCTAATGCCTTCTTTGGAGCGGCAGGCTCAGCCGCTCTGAATATGGTATATGGTAATTAATAATTTATCAAATTTTTAACCCTCATATTCCAACCTTCCACCCTCCTTCTGACAATATAATCAAAACGTTCCATCTCCCACTTCACGTACCCTGCGGCCATTTACACTTTGGTTGGCAAACATTTCATGAATTCATTTGCTCAACAGCGTGGAAAATTTGTGGCCAAAATGAAAAGTTGCTCCGCCCAGGTGTCTGACATGAGAAACATGATTAGCATGGCAGACGAGGCCAAATCTATGGAGCAGCAGGATAAAAAATGCATTTAAATTCAAGATCCTCAAAGTTGGGCACTTTAGTAGTGTCTCGTTCTTAGTGGAAGATGAAGCTGCAGCTGGGACTCATAAGTGTCTTGATGTTGTGTGGCTCTCTAACGAGTCAACCAGCCTATGTCAAGGTGCGACAGGTTGAGTTTTTCGAGTGGCTGATCTCAATTTGGTTACCCACAACCACCCCAGCTCCCATTACAACTTCCACTTCGACCAGTTCTCCGGCAGAGAATGAATGCCCTTACTGCCGCTGTGGCCTGATCAATACTTTAAACAAAATAGTGGGAGGTCAGGAGACGAGTGTGCATGCTTATCCCTGGCTGGCTGTGATATTGCTGCATCAGCGTTTCTACTGTGCGGGTTCGTTGATCAGTGATCTGTATGTCCTCACGGTGGCCCATTGTGTGGAGGGTGTGCCCATTGAACTGATTACAGTGAGATTTCTGGAGCACAATCGTAGCCATAGCCATGAGCTGGTAGTGGAACGTCAGGTGATGAGAGTGAAAACCCATGAACTTTACAATTCCAGAAGTTTTGAAAATGATTTGGCTTTGCTAAGACTCGAGCGGCCAGTGGAAGTGCAAGGATACTTGAGACCTATATGCCTGCCAGTACCGGGTCACAGCTTTGAAGGGGAGTTGGCTTTGGTCACGGGTTGGGGGGCACAAAGAGAGGGAGGATTTGCCACCGACAGTTTGCAGGTGAGTGAAGAAGTCACGGCTTGATTATGTAACTCAATTCCTTCTCTCCAGCAAGTGGAGGTGGTTATACTTACCCAAAGCGAGTGTCGCTGGAATTCCACTTATAAGCCCGGACAGATTACGGATAATATGCTATGTGCGGGTTATCTTCAGGAGGGTGGCAAGGATGCCTGCAGTGGGGACAGCGGTGGACCTCTACAGGTGTTATATGACGGGCAACCGGGTCAGTATCAGCTGGCCGGTCTGGTCTCCTGGGGTGAGGGCTGTGCCCGTCCCCATTCACCCGGCGTCTATACCAGGGTTAATCAATATCTTCGCTGGATTGTGGCAAACACTCCAGACGCTTGTCTCTGCCAGCCCCATCCAGAGTAGGATTATTAAGCTCATCCATCAGAATTTTGCCAGACAAAATATTAGCAAATTTTGCATAAACTACTTCTACTCGATTCTCCTTCTCTCTGAGGAGCCACTCCTTAACCATAGCCATATCCTTAACTGTATCCATTGGCAAATAAAAAAGCAATTTGAAACTGGGTTAGAGCTGCCTCAGCTCGGGCAGCACTTGAAGGTAAGCATTTTGCCGACGTTTATTGTGCAAAAAGCAAAGTTTGCCCGGATAAGAGCACGAGGAGGAGCAGTTGCCGGAGGAGGCCATTTCTCATATATAAATCCCAATTTGCTGCGAAATATTTTGTGCAATTGTGATTGTTATGCATTTTGCATTTGCGCAATCATAAAGTTCAACAAAAATCCCAAGGACACGGGCTTACGGACACTCACAGCAGGAGCAAGTTTATTTTGTGGCAACTGAGTTTTTAAAGTTGGATGCAAAACGATAAGCATAAAGTTTCGGCTAATGGTAACAAATTATTCCAATGCAGAAAACCGAGTAAATTGAGTTGCATTCTGAGAGTTTTGATTGGAAGATAATGCGCATTGCTAAAAGTAATTTGGAACTGTGGCAATTCGATTTGCAGTTGAATGGATAGCTTAATAAGTCGAACTTGAACAAACGGAGATTTGACTGGATGAATGAGAGTTAGTTTTGGATAAGATTTAGTAGTTCTTTGTTAGTTGCCCTCTTTGGTATTTTTAGAACTTATTATATCTAGCCCGATGGACCAGCCCCAACCTAGATATTAAAAATTTAACATAGCATATAGCAGCTTCCAAAGTGTCTAAAAATACTCCCAAAAGCTAGAATGGAAAACTATTTTCTTAAGACTTTTGAGCACCCACCAATCGCAATTTTTGAAAACAGTCCCCTAGAAAAACTGACCAGAGAAGGATCTTACCTTGGCTTACTGATTATAATCTAGTTAAAAAAGGAAAAAGGAAACCATATAAATAGAAACAATTGGGTTGATTTTGATTTTGAATTTGTGGCAACCCATTGTACTGCTGTCAGACACTTAAAGCCCTCAACCGAGACATTGGAAAGCACAGCCCATTAACGAGGCACTGCAAAGGCCCCTACCGAGGCACCGCCAAACCCTCAACTGAGACAGAGCAAAGCCCTCGACGAGAGGCAAAACCAGCAAAGAACTTGGAATCAAGCCACCCTCCGAACGCATTTACGACACTCTCAACAATGCACGCCGTGAGACCATTAGCCAAATGGGCCTTATAAATAGCAGCAAAATTCGTAATTCGTATTCGAAACGTTTTGAGTTCAGGCTCAGAAGGTCGCTGAATCTAGGTTCGGGTTCTTACCAGGGTTCAGAAATAATTTTGTCTAGAAAACATGAACGCGAATTGAAATAAACAAAAGTTTTGAGGCTCCAATATCAACAAAAAAGCTGTCCAAAAAACCAATCCTGAGGGTTTTTACAAAGATTTTTTTTCAAATGTTTCGATTTTGACTTGTTTTGAAATGGTTTACAAATTTAACGAAAAACTATTTTGCAAATCAACGGAAATCTCGTTTCGGTGAGAGTGTCGAGATCTAAATATGAAAATAAAGTTTAAAATTATGAATCGTTCGATTTGAAAATGAATGACAATTCTTAAGAATAAATGGTAATTCTTAATTTTTGTTTGCTTATAACTTTTAAAACTGGACTCTCACCCACCATATAGAAGGACGGTCGACTGTACAGCTGCTTTAAGAACCTCCCGATTTTATCACTGGCAGGCTTTGCATATCTTCTGCAAGACGACAGAAACCATCTCATCTTCCAACAATTTTTCATTATTACTGACTCCATCTCTGGATAAAACAGATATATGAGTAGAAAATGGGCGCTATACTGATACATACATACTTGTGTTGCACAAACAGATAATACATCTAATGCGGCATTGCTATTTGATTAAACTTATATTGGAAAAGGGTATTAAATCCACGACCGACCAACACCACACCACCAACTACTTTTTTAAACTATTACCATTAAATATATATTTTTTACTTACTTTACTCGGGGCCTGGACGACTAAGACTGAACACATGGACGACGGCACCTTAGCGCACTTGACTATCAGCCATAAGCAAAACCTGACGTCATATTCAACCTTAAGAGTTTAAGCAGTTAGCATTGTGGCATTTAGCAAGCAACAAGGGCCGTGGAGTCAAGTCCCAGTAGAGTTTTCTTTTAATTAAATGTTTTTTTTAATATCGATTTTTTCGAGATCATATGTCTTCCCAAATTCGACCAATTTTTGTCTTAAAAATCAAGAAGAAAAAATTCCAAATTGAAGCCCATTCAATCTCGTCCATTCGTGCTAGATGTCTTTGGGTGTATACATAATCCTCAGAATAGCTACCCCGATTGCTTCAGATATATACACTGCAGCCTGCACCCTGTTAAAGCCAAGAACCAGAAGAGAACGCTAAAACGTGACCGTGTCTCTCTCTAACACACAATGATGTATGACATCGGCAAGCATTCGGCAGGTAAGTTCGTGCTCCCAGGACTATCGCTGGGAATCTCTGCTTTAAAATAATTTACGAGCTTTGTCTGTATAATCTCTCTCTCTCTGTTGTGGCTTCTGCTGGTAGCGCTGTGGGAAAAATGTTAATTTTCTTATAACTCTTCTATAGCTTATCTATAAGTTTAATTGGTGTAGCGTTAAATAATTTTTTCAAAATTCTGAGCGAATGTACATACGAAATTGTGAAACACATAGGTTTTTCTCAAAATTCGGAATAGGCCGATATATCAAATTATCTAAATTAACTCAAAATATCAAAACATTGCTTCGAAATGTATTGCTTCATCAGTTTCCAACTTAATCAAATTAATATGCAAATCCAACACTTAATAAGACTTTTCCCCAAATTCCACAATTCCCACTTCCAGATTTTCCTCCTCCAACTGTTTTCCACTCCTCACCCCTCTTTCACTGCTCAATCGCCTGTTCCCACTTGTCATTTAGGCCTTTGTAAGCTGGCAGCAATAATCTGTAAATAGGCTTAAATATAAAATATTGACGCTTAGTGGCAAATAACGAAGAAACTGTGTGTCTCTGTGGCTGCTCGTAATTAGTAAAGCAGGCGGTTCAGGAAAATCAGTTAAAGTATTTTAATAACAAATTTTTGGGTGGAAAAATAAGCGGCTTATCGGTAGCGGCATGCCGTGCTGAGGGGGTGTTGACTAATTGAGAGTTTGTAGAGCGAAACCCACAGACAAAAACTAGAAAATAGAATAAAGCATAAATCTACTTCGAAAATCGGAGGGGGAATCCATTGAACCAGAACTTGGCTTGGCACATGACTCCAATTTCAATTGTCACGCCCACGTTCTGCTTCGACACCCAAAATCGTAGCATTTCCTTTATTTCGGTAGTACATTTTTTTATGAGAATTTGATGAGCTCAATTGGCCATTGTCATTGGGGAAAAAGGGGACCACGTAAATTGTCCAATTATACGAAAATCAAAAACGAACCGCAACTCCAAACGCGTAGGCTGCCCCCACAGGTAGCCAACGACAGTAGCAGCAGCAGCAGCTCCTCCGTAGCCGCCACATGTTTCTGTCACTTTTGATATTTTCTCTTAATTGATATTTATGGAAATGGATGTTGAATGCCGAGAAAGTGGAACACACCATGTGGGAGATTTACATGAGCGACTTTGAACTTCTCATTAAGATGGCCAACATATCTACTTACAAGGATGGAGTGGACTACCACAACTTTGCCGTGGAACAAAAGCAAGACATTGGGAAAAAATGTCTTAATCAGGGACCGTAAATAATGATTATTTTGTGTATTTTTAAACCAAAAAATCACGCACTTGGAATAGCCGTAATAGAAAACCTTTGATACCAGAATTATTCTTTTATGATAATCTATGGAAATCCACCATGATTTTTATTTTGTAAGTTTTATTAATATTGCTCATTGGTAATGATTATTTTTTGATCAAAATAAATAAAACTCAAAAATAATGATTATTGTTGAGTTTTATTTTTTTTGCTTAAAAATAAAACTCACCAAGAAATTACGGCTGTACCATAAGGAATTTTGGAAAGTTTGAAGTATATTCTTAATAAATGAAGCAAGACGAACATTTAAAATGCAATTTTAAGTTAAAGTAGTTTCTTATACTCTGTACCGAAGGTACATAGAGTATATGAAGTTTGTGCATAAGTATGTAGCAGAGAGAAGGAATCACATCGGACCCTATAAAGTAAATGTATTCTTGATCAGCATCAACAGTCAAGTCGATATAGCCATGTCCTTCTGTGTGTCTGTCTGTCCGTCCGTCCGTTTGAACAAACAGATCTCAGAGATGGTAAGAGATAGAGGTTTGACATGTATGGGACAAATGCTTCTCATACCTGCAGGCAAATCAAGTTTATTTTTATTTTTTGCCACGCCCGCTCCCGCCCCCGCAATTTGGAAAAAACGTTATATCTTCCTCAGTTTTGTAGATAGATGGCTTGTACCAAAAACACTACATATATAGATACCGCATCGCGTAGAAACTTTTTTTTTGGGATCCAATGTCAGCTCCCAAGAAAAATCGTTTTGTGAGTCACATGTGTCATCTATAATGGTGCGAGCTGGCACCATTTTTTCACGCCAAGCTTGGAAATGCCTTTCCGCACCTGGTCGTCCCACCTTAGAGGTGGTCTTCCCACCTTGCATTGTCCCAGTTCTTTCGCATTCATCTTGTAGACCATTTTTGCTGGAGCTTGATCATCCATTCGGGTTACATGTCCCAGCCAGCGCAGCCGCTGTTGCTTTATGCGCTTGACCAGACTAGTATCCCCATTGAGCTCATACAGTTCGTCATTCCTTCGGATGCAAAAGTCCTCGCCAACTTTTAAAGGTCCATACATCCTGCGAAGAATCTTTCGCCCGAAAACGCCAATCGCCGCCTCATCCGCTGATGATATTGCCCATGCTTCAGCGCCGTATTGCAGGGCTGGGATGATAAGCGACTTATATAGCGCTATTTATGTTCTTCGCTTGAGGTTCTGCTCTTGAGCTTAGCCCGTAATAGCATCGGTTTGCGAGCGTGATTGTTCTTCGAATTTCCAGGCTGATGTTGTTGTCGCCGGTTATCATCATTCCGAGGTAGACAAAGAACTCTACAACATTAAAGTTGTACTCTCCCTTTGCAACAGATTGCCCAAGTTGTGTGTACTTCTGTTTCGAGCACACTAGGTATTTCGTCTTGTCCTCGTTTACCGCTAAACCGATTAGTTATAATATAACCGTTACTCATTGAAAAACATGTTTAACAGTGTTCCTGCGTTCCTTAGGGTGACCATCTGAAAAGAATGCAACATTTTTTTAGGGTGGGTAGCGGGGGGCTTGGTTGACTTTTTTGCTCATAACTTGAGAACCGTTCATCCGTTCTTTATCATTTCTTCGGCATCGATTCATTTTGATAATTACTAACTATCTCTAAAGGATACAAATCGACTATCTTCACAAGTGTAGGAGATATAACGATTTTTCCAAATTGCGGGGGCGGGAGGGGGCGTGTCCAAAATTTGAAACAAACTTGATCTGCGTGCAGATAAAAGATGCATTTGTCCCATACTTGTCAAACTTCTTTCTCTTACTACCATCTCCGAGATCCAGGTGTTCATACAGGCAGACGGACTGTTGATGCTGATCAAGAATATATATACTTTATATATTCGGAAATGATTCCTTCTGCCTGTTACAACCTTTTGCACAAACTTAATATACTCTATGTACCTTCGGTACAGAGTATAAGAAACTACTTTAACTTAAAATTGCATTTTAAATGTTCGTCTTGCTTCATTTATTAAGAATATACTTCAAACTTTCCAAAATTCCTTATGGTACAGCCGTAATTTCTTGGTGAGTTTTATTTTTAAGCAAAAAAAATAAAACTCAACAATAATCATTATTTTTGAGTTTTATTTATTTTGATCAAAAATAATCATTACGGTGTGAGCAATTGATTTAAAAATCAAAAATAATCATTATGGAGTAAGTTTTATTTTAAAACTTATAATGATTACGGTCCCTGGTCTTAATTGCCAAAAAAAAAGTAAGTAAGTTATAAGTAACAAGTCCAAGGGCCAAAAGTTTTTGTTTGCCCCAAAGAATAATGGAAAAGGAAAGCCCACCGTCATATTCAGCTGGGGATATCTTTTTCAAATTAGCAACTTTTGGACTTAATAAATTCTTAATAATTTATTTAGTTCAAGAATCAAGGTAACTTAAACGGAAGTATTTAAATCGTTATAGTAACATAAGCCTCGGTTGAGGGCTTTGGGGAGCCTCGCTTAAGTGCTTTGCGGTGCCTCGTAGCATTTCCTACTCTAACTAGTCCCACCCATCATATTTAGTAATCATTAAGAATTCCCACTGCTTCTTTCATAACTCTACGCTAATGCACTGCCCACATCTCCGCACAGTTTTTATAATTCCATGGACCTGTCATAAACGTTGCAATCAACCAAACCAACCCGAAAAATACCAATTTCAAAAAAAAAAACCAAAATCTACTTTAAGCTGCTTACTTTTATCATCTGTCTGCGGCTGCTGGAGTAAAAGTTGTCCCTCCTCGTTCGCGGATTGCGTGTCAAACGCGTTCGCTACAAACGCTGGCCATGTTCCAATGCTCCCATAGATATTCAAATACTTAATGTTCCGCCGTGGCCCAACCCACATGCAACTTCATTTTTGCTGCACGCAATTAAAATCTTCATTAGCCGCGTTTAATTTCCACTTGTGATTAAAAAGGAAAAAGAAACAGAAAAATAAATACAGAAAAAAGCCAGTGACATGTGTCATTGCGTATTTTGCGTTGTCGTTGCTTATCGCCATCGCCGCCGGCAACAAGTGGAGGAGCAGGCTGCAGCCGGCCTAGAGAGGAACCGGGGCCAGCTTTACATAATCAATCGTGAATCGTAAGTGTCACGCTGCCATCGCACTGGGTAGGACTCGGACACTTAGCTCTGGCCGTGGCTGGCTGGGATTGGTTCTCGATAAAAAGCTATCAACGCGGGCCTAAGTGACAGTTGACTTGTTTATCAATTGACAGTTTTTTGCAGCGGCTAAATGGCAAGCCGAGGACTGAGTCGGAGATTTACTCTGCTAAAAAAGTAACTGTTAATAAGCTTGTTCCGTGGCCTGTGAAAATGTTGCTTTTAATTAAAAGTTGTTGCCGCTTTTCGCAATTGTGCGTCGCCCTCCCTCTACGCTGACTCCGCGCCGACTGTCGGAATGTTTGTACATTTGTGTCTGCTTGTATTTTAAAGCCCGATCCTGTCAAGATAGCAGCGAGCGCATGTTTAACAACCAAGTAGTTGCTGCTTCGCTTGGCGAATGGCCCAGAGATGTTGGTTTATGCCACAGATAACATGTATGGAAGGAAGGAAGTTATGTGCAAGAGTGCGAGGGCCCTAAGCAAGGCGGTTTTCAAAAATTGAATTATTTAGTTCAGAATTGAACGATTTTGATGTAAGAAAGAAGTCCCGAAACTCTCGTTTCGTTAGAATTTAGAATTTGCTGCTTATTGAAACTATAAATTGCAAGCTATATATTAAAGCAATTTATTTTCAAAATATTTTTATAAAATGCGATATTCTCTTCATCTTAGACCAGAGTGTTTAAATTACAAAACCTTCAGTTGGGTGGTTAAATAAGTTCTGGCAAATCAAAGGAAGTGCACAATATTCTAAATGCTAGAAAAGTTTCGGGTTACGTTAACTGTTTGGCTGATCGTTTTTTCCTGCAACTGTTATAGGTTGTCAAAAAAGTCTTGCGGCATTTTTTATTGAATTTTCAATTGTTCATAAAATTGGTTATAATAATGCGATTTAAGTCAAATATGCGCCGTTTTGTTCGATGACGAGTTCCCAATAATCATAATGCCCCTCTTATAGAAGCTCGCTTCCCTATTGGCAAAAAACTCGGAGAGCCAATTTTCACAGGACTCTCTTGTGGCCAACTTCCGACTGCCAAGCTCGTTCGCCATGGACAGAAATAGGTGGTAATCACTTGGTGCGAGATCCGGACTATACGGTGGATGCAAAAGAACATCCCATCCGAGCTCCCGGAGCTTCTGGCGCGTCACCAAAGATGTGTGTGGCCTGGCGTTGTCCTGATGGAAGACAATTCGGCCTCTGTTGATCAAAGATGGCCTCTTCTGCATGAGTGCTGCATTCAAGCGGTCCAGTTGTTGGCAGTACAGGCCCGAATTGAGCGTTTGGCCATAGGGGAGCAGCTCATAGTGGATGATTCTCTGCCAATCCCACCAAACACACAGATGAACCTTTCTGGCCGTCAATCCAGACTTGGCCACCGTCTGGGCAGCTTCACAGCTTTTCGACCACTTTTCATCGCCAGTCACCATCCGCTTCAAAACGGGTCGATTTTGTTGCGATTCAGAAGCGATTCGCATGCATCCATACGCTACTATGCCGGTCTCTTTCGATCAATTCAGCGATTGTATCGCAATTTTCGACGACACGCCTTCCGGACCGTGGCGCATCTTCGATCACCTCTGCACCAGAACGAAAACGTTGAAACCATAGTTGTGCGGAGGAAATGGAAACTGTATCGGGTCCATAAACTGCACAAATTCTATTGGTAGCATGAGATGCATTTTTGCCTTTATCGTAGTAGTACTGTAAAATATGCCGTATTTTCTCTTTATTTTGCTCCATGTTTGCGACGCTATAACTCACGAACGACTAAAAACAAACAACAACAAATCAAACACATGTTAGAGCGTGAAAAGAGCTTTCCAAAAAGCTCTAGCGTGAACCGATGCGACGAATACAACTAGAACTAAGCGCTTGCAAAGACAAGCTTGCGGAAATACCGCAACGTTTTATATAACGTTTGTAGAATATCGGTTTTGGTACAGGTTACGTTGATTAATCTTATTCTGTTTCGGGTTACGGTTACGATTACACTGTTCAACAGTGAAAAGTATCCAGAGCATCGTTAACTAATTCCAACGTGCGTACTCATGCTGATTACGAGATGGTATGTCAAAGCCATATGTTAGTTTCCGTTTCCAAGATATTCGCGAAAAACTAAATTTCCGACTTTTTGTCGTTGTAGAATTTTTGTAGGCCACACTAAGCAATATTTGCTAATTTTATTAAGCTTCTAGGATAGTACACACATCAATGCAACTGAGAAAAATGAAACACGCCATATAACTATTGTCAATGGTGTCGAAATTGGCCTTCAAAGTCAAATTTTACTTGATTTATAGCAATTTTGTCGAACTAAACCATTTGCTACAAACCATTCTATTTGTCGGACATTTATTGGCTCCATACCATCATATAGTTCAACATACGCACTAATTATGGTAATTTTTTGGCAATTTTGTCAGGACCGCAAGCAAAGTTACAGCCAATAATATCCGAAAATCAAGATTAAAATTTATGGGAGGCAAACTAGATTCCCACCCCAAATTTTTATAGCAGTTTTGAAAAGGCAACTTGATATAGTATTGGCTTAACTAAATATTTAATCTAATGTAAAATAACAACATTCATGGAATGCTACGTTAACATTTTCGGATAGTAGAACCATGGCAGAATTATAAAAAGGCTTCTTGGATACTACTAGAATACGGAAAACTTAGTTCGTCAGCACAGCCACATTAATAACGCAAGCTGATTTGAAAGATCTTGTAAGGGACTTAGAATTACCAAAAAGCTAAGCTGACTTTCTAGTCTCGAAACTTCAGCAATAGAACCTTTTAAAATGTGGAACGACTATTCCATCTTTACTCAGTAGACAAAAAGAATTTACGCAATATTTCGAAAGTGATGAGAGCTTAGCATGTTGTAACGATGTCAGTGG
This sequence comes from Lordiphosa clarofinis, assembly GCA_018904275.1. Lineage (NCBI taxonomy): Eukaryota > Metazoa > Arthropoda > Insecta > Diptera > Drosophilidae > Lordiphosa > Lordiphosa clarofinis. The sequence goes on from JAEIGQ010000131.1 coordinate 330,270, forward strand.
ATAATTGGAGGCTAAAATCATCACATAAAACAAGCACGAATGGAGACTCTTTATAGATAGCCTAAGGCAATTTTAAAAGCTGTTTTATTACATAAAGAAAATAGTGCACCTTCGATTCCCATTGGTCATTCTGTACATATGAAAGAGAGCTACAAAAGCATGATAAACTTTGTGCTGCGTATTAAATGACCACCAGTGGCAAATTTGCGGAGATTTGAAGATCTTAGATCTTCTCCCAGGACTACAACTAGGATACACGAAATTTTGTTGTTTCATTTGCGAATGGGATAGTCGTGACAGAAAGGCACACTATATAAATAAGTCGTGGCCTCTTGGAAATTAGTTGACCCAAAAAAGGTGTTTTTTCCACCGTTGCCCATAATACTGATGAAGAATTTCGTTAAAGCAATGGATAAAAACGCAATTGCTTTCCAAACCTACGCCAGAAGTTTTCCAGACTAAGCGAAGCTTAGATAAAGGAAGGTGTTTTTGTCAGTCCGCATTTCGAAATTTATTTAATGATGATAACTTCGACCTAGTCCATGGAAGGTAAAAAAAATTTGTAAATTTATTTCAAGATTATTGTAAATCTGTTTTTACACAGAGAAAAAAAAGATCCCCGTAGAATGGATATTCGAAATATCCACTTAAGATACATTTTTTTAAATATCCTTTTCACATTTTTCAGCTTCTTTGGATGGAGGAAAAAGATCAATGAAATATATTTTCTCTGATATATCCTTTTTAAGCGAAAATAAATCGATTTCGAAAATATCCAAAGGATCCCAAAAAATGATAGTTAACTATCCAGTCCAAATGGATACCGAAAATATCCAGAGGATCATCAGAAACTATCCTTTTTTTCTCTGTGTAAGGAAAAGAAAAAAGCCTGGGACGACTTTCGCCTTGTCGCAAATAATTTCTTAGGAAATAAGAGGAATGTCAACTATTCTGAACTAGTTCAAAATGTGCTATCATCCTTTCACATTCTGCGCTGGAAAGGACATGTTACCAGTAAGCATGAACAAGCTCCAGTAAATCATGTGAACAAACGGAAGGCGAAAGACTTTGGGAGACCGAAACTGAGATGGGAAGACCAGGTTCGGGTCTGGGTTTGGTGCCAGGTTGCACGAAACAGAAACGACTCGCGGGCATCAATTGCAGTGGCGGAGACCGTTAAGCTGTTGTTATATTCATGCAGTGCCAAAGAGAAGGGAGAACTAGACTTTTCTTTTCAATACTAATCGCAAATGTTAACGTAGCATTCCATGAATGTTGTTATTTTACATTAGATTAAATATTTAGTTAAGCCAATGCTATATCAAGTTGCCTTTTCAAAACTGCTATAAAAATTTGGGGTGGGAATCTAGTTTGCCTCCCATAAATTTTAATCTTGATTTTCGGATATTATTGGCTGTAACTTTGTTTGCGGTCCTGACAAAATTGCCAAAAAATTACCATAATTAGTGCATATGTTGAACTATATGATGGTATGGAGCCAATAAATGTCCGACAAATGGAATGGTTTGTAGCAAATGGTTAAGTTCGACAAAATTGCTATAAATCAAGTAAAATTTGACTTTGAAGGCCAATTTCGACACCATTGACAATAGTTATATGGCGTGTTTCATTTTTCTCAGTTGCATTGATGTGTGTACTATCCTAGAAGCTTAATAAAATTAGCAAATATTGCTTAGTGTGACCTACAAAAATTCTACAACGGCAAAAATTCGGAAATTTAGTTTTTCGCGAATATCTTGGAAACGGAAACTAAGATATGGCTTTGACATACCATCTCGTAATCAGCATGAGTACGCACGTTGGAATTAGTTAACGATGCTCTGGATACTCACAAAAGGTCACAATTTGTTGAACTGTGTTATTGTTTTAAAAAATAACTTTGACAAATCATGCAGACAAAAGCCGCCCCATTTAGAATCTCATTTATTCAGTTGATGTACCATTCTCTTAAACAGAACAGCGCAAACTACATTGACTGATAGGTATGAGCAGCACATCTAACCCCTGAAAAAGCGGAATATTAATAAAATGATTCACTAGTTCCTTCCTCTATATTAACAATATTGATTCCGTTATCAGTAGTATATCACATTCCTACATCATTTGGGCCCATTTTCTCAATGTCCGGTTAGTCAAACTTACCGGCAGGTTAGCCGAATTTGAGTGTCTCATGCTGTCTTTGGCGAAAACCAGCCGGCGACTTTAACCGCAGCCTCACGGGTGGGTCAAATTTTAACCTGCCGGCAAGTTCCGATAAAACTATCGATACTTTCACTCGATAGACACAACTGTGTCAAACACTTGAATTATTTACTCTGCTAATTGCCAAACCAAAATGTTTATAAATAAAGGAAGAGACATGCGGCGATCTGGAACAGAAAGTCCAGCAGAATGGCAGCCGCCGCAATGGCAAATGTCTTGAATGGCGCCAATCGCAAGGCAGGCAAACCCACTGCCCGCCGTCTGCGAAATCGAAGGATCAGCTAGGCCGACGGCCTTGTGATGTGGCATACTGATTGAGATCCAACTGCACATACGTGTGCACCATAACGAAAATACTATCCACACGCATTGCCAGAAAAAGGATCGCTATCACTTCAATGGCCAACATGGCGACATAATCCTAGACGGAGCAACGAGTTAATAAAGCAAGAGAGTGCAGGGAGGGGGCTAATTATTTAATGCTCTCGATGAAGTCAAATTTTTTTTAACGATTCAGGTTGACAAATTCAGCATGTCATATCATTTTTTTCGTTAAATGATAACCAGCAACAGCAATAGACTTAAGAAAACCAAAACAAACACAGCTGATTCGTTGACAGTTTTTGGTCACACCATGGCAGCGATAGCAATCTATCGATATCGGGCGAACCTGCCGGTAAGTCTTGTTGAGAAAACCAAATGACTTACCGGCAGGTTATTCCGCCCGGCGAATTTGACCGCCCAATACCTAACCGCAAGTTTTGAGAAAATGGCCCTTATATGACCAATCCATAAGAGTCAAGCCTTTAATTTTAATAGAATTCATATTCTTTTTGTATTGACATCATCACTAACTTCTATAATAGGGCCTTAGATTTTCCGAAAGCCTACGTCATTTACAACTTTAAGTGGTATGCCATCCAGTGTGCACACTAAAAACGCACGCATCTTTAATTTCTGATTAACAGAAGGGTGAAAGAAAACAAATCACGGAAAATGCTAGTTTTTGATTGAGACATCGCGCACTTTGAAAATGTGAGGGTAACTGTAGTTGCCACGAGCAAACTTATAAACAGACAAAACGCGAATAAAAATTGTTCATTCCTCACTTCCATGTACTGTCAAGATTACAGCGCAACTTTTCAATTTTTTTGACTACTTACTTTTTCATACCTGGGCTACCATCCCCCCTATCGACAAATCACCCCGCTTGAACTTGGCTTTTTGTTTTATATCGCCCTCGTCTTTATATTTTATGATTTCATAATCCCGTTTGAATCGGAAACTTATATAAGCTCCATACTGAGTCTGAAAAATCTTATAGACTTTTGTAACGCTCAACGTCTTATTTATGATTTCACTTTTCACCATTTCGAATCGGACCCATATAGCTGCGATACAAGTGAGGTCTGAAAAAGTCTTATGGAACTTTTTCAATTACCCCCAACGCTCTATATTTATGATTTCACATATCACCCATTTGAATCGACACTATATACGCCTACAGTTAGTCTGAAAATCTATGAAAACTTTTTTTTCAACTCCCGCTTTTAATTTTTAATTTTACATATTCACCAATTTCAAATCACCCTAACTCATACAATTTAGTCTGAAAAATCTTATGAAAAAACTTGTTTGTTTACAAGTTATCGCTCCCAAATATAAGGAATGGCGAGGAAGGTAAAGATTTTATTTAGCTGCGTTGCCTTTTTCTCATCCGCTCTCTTTATTTTGTGCTCAAAAGCAACAGCGCAACGCATAATAAATAAATATAACGTTCATTGTACAATTGTACATTAAATAGATTTACCTTTATCGAGATATTTACAAGAAGAGGAAACTCGAAATTAACCCATAAACATATTTGTTTCTGCGTCGGTACTCATAACCGGGTATGTTAATAATGGTTTTAGTGTTATGGTTATATGACAACAATTCTTTTCGGTTACGGTTACGGTTTCGGTTACAAATATTTAAGTGTTTTTAGCGGTTAAAGGGTACGGGCACTGAATTTTATTTAATTTAATTTAAATTTTTTCTGCGTTTGTACACTTAAGCTATATGATGACATCCATTTCAGGTAACAAAAAGTAATATCCACCATTTTTTACGAAATTGACATTTTGATGCACTAACTCATCATCTGGTAAAATTATATAGCGATAACCATAACGGTTACGGAGATACAACAAAATCAATTTAATCGTATGTGACAATTATGAGTTTATTTCTTGTGGGCGAAATGATCGTATGTGCCCCACAATACTGATATTCAACAGTCTGGTTGAAAAATAGCTAAATTTATAAATTTTCATAAAAATAGTTACGAGTTTAGTTAAATAAATTGATAAATGTTGCACATCTAAAGATTGGTAGCGACGTTGCAAGCCACTGCATCGAAAAGTGGAAAAAACGCTCTCCTGTAAAATTTACTTTTTGGCACATACGATTTTTTCGCGCACAGGGGTCGATATACTATGGTGCGGTACTGCCCACCATTGACGGTAATGTTCATTTGTAAAGAAATGCGAAGCGATGATTCCAGCAGCCCATAAACCACACTAAACAGTGCATTTTTGTGGATGTCACGGAAGTTCCAGAGTCTCTTCGGATTGCTCATCAGCCCGAATGCGACAATTTTGTTTATTGAAGTATTCGTCGAAAACAACGGATCTTCAAGTTGCAGAGCCCATTTCTATGATAATATGTCAAATAATCCGTAACAAAAATGGGATGACAGAATGAAACCTGAAAAAAGTAAAAAAAAAAAATTTCCTTATTTCCTTATTTTCTCGTAGAGGCTCGTTTCTAAACTCGCTTTACATTGGAAAAATTGTATGTTAATGGCTGGATAGTAACCAATACATAAGAGGTTGTATTGGAGAGGAGAACAAGAACAAAATAAGTTAAATTGAATCAAATTTAATGCCTTCCCACTTGATCGGTTGTGTCCCAGGAAACTTTGAAAGTTGAAAAGTTAATGTCATAGAACTTCGAAAGATTTCGTTTCTTATTTTAAGATCTAGGTAGATAGTTTGTGTGGATATCAAATTTTATATTCTTCTACCCTGTACTCATTAAAAATGGCTATGATTAATTGTGCAGATCAAACGGTTTAAAAAATCATAAAATTTTTAAAATTTTTTAATGAGTTTTGATTATTATGAAAAGGGGTAAATTAACGAATGGTAAAAATCTAGAGCTCTAAAAAATTTTGAAAATTGTTCAATTCTCGAATGAACTTAGATTATAATGTACACGGTGATGGTAAAGATGGTATTGTGGAAAAATGTTAAATTCAGCTAGCAAAAAATATATATTCTTGAACAGCATTAACAGTCGAAACATTTTCAGAAAGAGATTTCCATCACACCGCGAATTGGTTTTGGGAGAGAATTTGATTGGAAAAGATTTGCCTGTCACCGCCAGTTACTCGTGGAGTGTGCTCTCTGACTTTTATTTGAATCAACTATTCTTAACTTCCCTTACTGTTTGCAGGATTTGTAATTCATCTGCATACAATACAGTCCACTTTTTTTACAAGTCTTTGACCCAAAGCCCCTATTCACAAGGTATCAAAAAGTTAAAGTGCAATTGATTGCCAAGATACAACAACGAAAATTCTTCCTTCTCATTCACCCAATTTGCATTGACCCACCACTTCCACCTCATCCATTGCTTTGTACGGTTAAACAAAAGAAAATGTGAAAAATGTCACGCTTCATTTGCTTTAACAGCTCAAACGGACACCTGGCCAAAGCCAGAAAAAGAACTGTCAACAGGGCAAAGGCAAAGAGAAAAAACACAGATAGAAAAATCAACATGGCTCACAAATTCCACGATGGACATTGAAACAAATCGAATCGGACAGATCGATTAGGCATACAAATGTGCAATTAGAAGTGAGAGAGACTCGGGATATGCCGTGCTCCGGCTGCTACCCTTTGACCAATTAAGCGTTACAAATGAATAGATGGTCAAAGATAAATGACACCAAACAGGACAGGAAACGGATATCACAAAGAACTAACGAGGCATGTAAGCGTATGAGAGATAGGAGAGGGAATTACATTTAAATTAAATTTTCAAATTTTTGGACAATTTTCGTAATTTACGCGGCAGTTGGTTAACCAATGTCTGCCTTTGGCCACAAATTTTCAATAATTACGGGCGGGTTTTTAATTATCCCGAGCATTTAATTATTATTTATGATTGTTTAGCATTTTTACTGAAATTGATTTATGTGGTTTTCTCGTGTGTGTGTCCGCTTGGTCAGTTTATTAATTTGTTAAGCCCAGCCAAAGCGACCGCCCTCCAGATGGGGGTCTGTCATGTCGCCTGCCCATAACAATTACATATTAATTAATAACAATTTCTCGGGGTGTTAATGCATGTTTAATAAAAGCTGCAAAAGTAATTAACAATTTGATTTTCGGGGGAGAAGCAAATTATGAACTGTTTATTACTGAAAACTGCAATCAGAATATGATCGCTTAGAGACAGATATAGGGGCGGGTATTTCTCAAATCTCAAAGCTCACTGAGAGAAAATGATCTAGCGGCCGGCCTTTAATCAAAGCAGTTCCTGCTTTCGCCAATCTCCACCTCGCCTCTCAATGCAATGCAAACAACACCAAAACCAAGTCAATGAGCAACGCCTGCGTGAAAAATGCAAATCAATTCAATTAAAAAAGAACAAGAGCAACATGCAAGTACACAACGGCAACAACAATACCCTCAATGTGCCACATAGCCGCAAGGTACAAGCACCACAATCCTCTCGATCCTCACTTCCTTCCCATGCTCCTCGAGTGATGCATGTGGCAAAGAAAAGAAAAGGAAAAAACAAAAGCACGCGCTCCATAAAGATCCCAGACAACAGCAACAACAACAACACATGCCACAAAAGTGTTGCAGTTACAAGAATTTTAATCAAGCGTTTAACACTAAACGCGCCACAGACTCAAAAAACAACAGTGAGCGACCAGAGAGTGGGAGAGGCGAAGACGAGGCAGGTAAAATGTCGACAACATACGGCGGCTGCGCAGACGCATAAACAATTTTCAAATTGTTGTTGCCGTTGCGGCTGCCCCGAAGCCTTTACTGACATTGTGTTGTTGTTGCATAAATTAACTTGCCGCTTGTCTAGGCTTTGGCCGCAAGTTGCAATTCACTGAGAGAAAATTTGTAATTAAAAATAACTAAAGAAAAAGACTGACACAAGTGAGAGATCAGGGCGGCAAACCGTTTTGCGGATTAGAACTGAAACGGTACAATCATTCGCAGAGAAAGTAAACCACCAACCAAACTAAATTTATGCAGCACCGGGACCAGCTTGGCGCACAACCAGAGTCCTTAAACCAGAGTCCGCCACGTTGCTATCTTTTGTGTACACGAGAATTGACGGTTGCGACGTCGACATACCGACAGTATACGAGCTTCAACCGCTCTCTTTTCCAACAACAAAGTAGTGCTAAATGAGCGCGCTCTCGTGTAGCTGAACATCAAAACCAATTCTTGGTGTTTCTCGTGTTATGTTTGGAGATCCTCACAAAAGGCTCGAACTCAACCTCAGCAGGCGCCATCTTTCATACTTGCGCTATTTATGTACCAAAAAAACGGGTTAAGGGCTGCCAAGAGATGACTGGAAAATATTTTTAAATTTTGAATATTTTTTTTTGGAGAATATATCTTTTTGAATAACAATATAATGCATGTTATATGCCTATAACACAATCAAAAACTTTCAATTCATCATCAAATTAACTCATAACTAGGAAATGGGATTCTTTGTGCGAGATGGATCTTAATCTTGGACACGAACCTTACTTAACTAGATTAAAAAAAAACGAGAGCGCAAGTTAAAGTCGGCTTTAACCGACTTCGATATACCCGTTACTCAGGGTGAACATCTGAAAAGTATGCTACACTTTTTTAACTCGGCTATTTTTCACATTTTTGCTCATAACTTAAGAACCGCTCATCCGATCCTTATCATTTCTTTAGCAAATTCATTTGTTTTGCTAATTACTAACTATCTCTAGAAGGTACAAATCGTCTATCTTCAAAACTGTAGGAGATATAACGTTTTTTCCGATTTGCGGGGGCGGGAGGGGGCGTGGCCAAAATTTACATTTCCACGACTTTAGTATACCCTTTATACTCTACGGGTAACAAGTATAAAAATTCGTAAATATTGGTTAGACTGTCGGAGTGTGCAATCGTTTTCCAAAACTATCGGGGCCGAGATCTCTGCACACACAAAAATCTGGTGGGTAAAATTAACTACGCTGACAGTAACTTTTTTCAAAATTTTTTATGCATGCGTTTTTGTTGTTGTTTGTTAACTGTACTAACAGTAAAATGTACAGCAGAGATTTGTAAGGTTTACGTATTATTTAGCACGAGTTTTGTTGTTGCATTTTATAACTGTACGCTGAGTAAATTTAACTACAAATATTTTTCCACATATTTTGTTATTTTAATAAGTTACTGTAAGCTTCAGTAACTTAACCATAGAAATAGTAACTCTGAAGTGATTTTTTCATCTCATAATTTGTTGTTGTTACAACTAACTGTGTACCCACAAGTAAATCCAACCGCACATATAGTATAACTTTTTGAATGCATTTGCTGCACTGATTAACTGTACCGACGGCAAATCTAACCGTGGAAATTGTTGACTCTGTAAATTTTAGATGGTCTTATATTGCATACTTGAACGGAATTTGAACTTGAGAATTACTATTGGTCTCAACTATGCGATAATCAAGAAATTTTTCGTTCATGTGCTTAGGCAGAATTCATACAAGTAAGAAGTTAGAGGCATTGCCTTTAACGTGCGCCGTAGCGTAACTGGTAAAGACGTCGTTACAATCGTGTTGAGACCAATGGCCCCGAGTTCGAATCCACCCAGAGTAAGTAAAAATTTTTCAAATTTAATAAATATTGTTTAGTTCTAACAAATGCTTCAGGACCACAATTGGTGCGTGGGGGGCAGTGGGAGTTGCCTCTGTGGGATGATGATGACCTCAATTAAATTGCCAACGTGTGACAGCTACAATAGTCTCCCACCCTATTATTCTACAGTTGTGTAATAGCAGTTACATTACTAATTATACTCTGTACCGAAGGTACATAGAGTATATTAAGTTTGTGCAAAAGTATGTAACAGGGAGAAGGAATCATTTCCGACTATATAAAGTATATATATTCTTGATCAGCATCAACAGCCGAGTCGATATAGCCATGTCCGTCTGTCCGTCTGTCCGTCCGTCCGCCCGTCCGTCCGTATGAACAAACAGATCTAGAAGATGGTAAGAGATAGAGGTTTGACATGTATGGGACAAATGTTTCTTATATCTGCAGGCAGATCAAGTTTATTTTCAATTTTTGCCACGCCCCCTTCCGCCCCCGCAATTCGGAAAAAACGTTATATCTCCTACAGTTTTAAAGATAGACGTTTCGTACCTTCTAGAGATAGTTAGTAATTAGCAATATGTATCGATTTGCCGAAGGAATGATAAAGATCGAATCAGCGGTTCTAAAGTTATGAGCAAAAAAGTACATCGCCCTCCCCCACCCCCTCCCACCCATTCACAACTAACACCACACAATCTTAGAAAGAGAGAGCGAGCGAGAGAGAGAGTAAGAGAGAGACTTTGAGATGAGCGCAGCACCAGCATTGCATTCAACTTCTACTCCAGGTACAGAGTATGTTATAGTCGGGCTTGACCGACTTTCTCACTTGTTTTATGGTAAAATTACTGTAAACCCAGTAGAAAAAGTACTTACTGCAAACATCGGTAAATATTACAAATTATGTGGGTTGGCGCATTTTTAAACGAGATTTTCGGTTGGATTTACTATAGCAGTAGTTCTCCTTACGTAAAGGGTTACGAGAAAGTTACAGTGAAATTTGGTTAATTTGAACGACTTTGTGGGTTGGCGCATTTCCAACCCACAATATTGGTTAAATTTACCCACAGATTTCTTTGTGTGTAGAGATTTCCATCCCCCATATGACCACAAGGACATCAGTTTGTGAGATTAGGTATTTTAAGGTCCTTCTCTTCTTTTTCGAGTTTTATTCATAGACTTTCTAATCCCTCTTCTTCATTCCTTTTTCCTTCCAGGGTCATTTATTCTCTAATTCCTTCCTTTTGGCCATCCTTCGATCTTATTCTTATTTAGCGTCCATGCACTTATTTCTGTTTCAACCCAATTTCAGCAAATTTATAGATGCCATATAACAGGCAAATGGTGTGGCGGTTCCAGTCCCAGTTTATCCAGCTCCAATCACAAATCCAGTTCATCTAACTATTTCACACATCACTAACAACTATCGATGCTAATTAATCACGCCTCTTTATATCTTACATCTCTAACTCACACACACACTTATCTCTCCGCTTCTCTGGGACACTCATTTCGGCAGCATTCATATGGTGACCAGTTCTGAAAGAACAATTAACAATTAATCAGTAAAATGGTTTTAGCTCGCGACGAATAATAGTAGCTGCCACATACAAGCGGGCGCTACCAAAATTAAGGTCGCCCTCGTAGCGCTCCGGAACAAACATACAAATGCATTGGAACAGCAACAACACAACAAAAGGTGAACTGTGCATAAAACATTAAACAAAATCCCAGACACAAATATACAAACAAAACTCGGCAACAACATAACAAAAGTAAAATGTGCTTATAACATTATCAGCAAATATAACTCTCTCGCAAGTTCTGTTATAATAGTCGGGACTCAACATATGGATTCCAAGTTCCTGCGCTACAATCAATCAAACGACCAGGTCAAGCAACTACAACATTTAGCCTCTTGAGCTTCCGTGTACGTGTAACCACTCACTACATATCATGGATATTAAAGCCAGCATTCAGCGTCAACTTCTCTGATAACCCACTCGTCTCTACGCATCGTTTAAGGGGGGAGTGGCTGTTGCGGTTCCAGTCCCAGTTCATCTAGATCCAATCACAGATCCACTTCATCTTACTAATTCGATGCTCGATATCTTCGCCTTATTATATCTTTTATCTCTATCTCTCTGTGACACTCATTCTTACCGCCAACACGTCGTCTCCATTAAACCGCAGAGGCCTTAAAGCGAAAAATCTGTCTGCTTTGAAAATTTCTTTAGTTCTTACAATAACACCGTTACTAGTTTAAATATATAAAATACTTTAATTGATTTAATTACTCTGCTTTACTCTCAGTGTAAAACTCCTGACTTTTTCTGCGTGGCCAACATGAGCTGCGGTGTTGTTTTTTCCCTCTTTTTTTTCTTTTGTGGACAAATTTAAATTTGCATGACAGACGCACATTGATCATACGGCTATGTACTATGTACTTGGTTGCCTGTGTCTGGGAACTCCAACTGTGCCAAAAAGTGTGTGTCTGTAGTGCCGGCAAATGCATTTTTCAATTAAACAAACATGTTGAGCCGTCCAACTGACATTTGGCATTGTCAAATGTTGCTGCAATTTGGGCCAAGTATCCATCCCCCTCGCTTCCCGGGAAACTCCCCATCAGAAATCGTTCAATAAATCACAACCAAATTAACATAAATCTTTTTCTGTCCACAAGGGAGCTGAGCCGAGCTGATGATGTTGATGATACCGATCGTAAATCCTGAAAATTTTGACAAATGCACAAAAGCTTCCACCAGAATGGGCAATAAAAAATTAAAAAGTAAATATATAACAAGACGATGCCAACCAAATCTTTATGGCATATTCTCGAAAATTTTCATTATGAAACTGAAATGCCCTAAAAAATGTTTTCAAAATTATATTGAAAAAATCTTTCAACTTCCGCTCCAATGTTAAAGTAAAGTACCCTTAACAAGTTTCAGCTCTGTATAACTAAGCCTAATCTTGAGCTCACAAAAAGTATATGCTTTTGGAAAGGGTATACAATCCTAACCAAAACAGCTGCACGAGTGTTTCCACCACACAAATGGCACACACAAAAAATGTATCTCTTAGAACGCAAAATGAGCTCCATAAATGCGAGCAGACTACAATGTGATGTAGGAGCTAGCCGGAGGGTAGGAGGGGGGGCTGAAGTGTGACCCTAAGGAACGCACATGTCTGCAAAGTGTTAATGTGAATTTATGATGCATTACGCGACGGCGTCGTCGTCGTCATAGTCGTCATCGCAGCCGCCAGGCGAAGTGCACTTCTACTTCTCCTCTTGGCGCTTTCAGAATTTTTCTAGTAGCATAATGAAAAACAGATTTGGTAAAGTTTTTATGATTTCTTTTTGTGTTGCTTGTTGCTGGGTATTGGAAATGTTCGTTTTTATGGACGAAATAAAAATGAAAGTGCATGATTAGGCCAGTGAAATGTTGTGAAAGTAGACACTAAGGTAATTAGTGCTAAGATCAAAGAGAATCATGTATGAGAATTTAAGCATTTGAAGCACCTGATGGGTTGAAAAGGAATGAAAAATTTGAATATGATTGCTTTTTTTACATACACGCGACTGTAAAGAGAATTAAGTTTAGAGCCTCAAAAACAGCTAAAAATTCAAAAGAATTTGCAAAGTTTTTATCAACTTCTTTTAAAGAGCAAAGAATTAAGCTACGAATAAAGGTTACAGCGCGTTACTTCTATTGATTACTATTAAATTAGGGTTGCCGAATATTTTTAAAATATCGTATCGATGATATTCTCTGATTTGAAAAAATATCAAATGATATCTATATATATAAAAAAGTTCAACCTGACTAATTGACTGACTGACTGACTGACTGACTGACTGGTGACCGTCGTACAGCCTTAAGGCCTGTTCTCAGAAGCGCGGAAAATAAATTTTTATGACGCACTCCATATAAAAAAAACAGTGGCGGAAAGTTTCCGCGGCTGAATTTATTTTCTGTGTTCTGAGACGCGCTAAATAAATGCCCAGTTGGCCTATCGATAGTTGACGTATCGATATCGGTGTGGGTCGTGAGTGGATTGAAAGAACAGCTGATTTGATTTGTGAAAATAGCTGTAGCTATTTATTTTGACAAGATAAATTGATTATGGAGGAAAAATCACCTGAGCGCAAAAGGAAACGGATTGAAAGTTTCAGACGAGGGGAAGCCCCAAGCTAAGGGCAACAAATCAGCCCAATCGGCACTGAAGGGACGTACTGAAAACAGTTTCCAATGCCAACGTGACGCTTGGAGACGCCTCGGTCGGTTGGCACGGACGGTTGCGTCCGAAATCGGAGGAAATCAGCAGGTGATAACCATATCCAACCCAGTCATACTTTTTACCACCACCACACCGAAAACTGTGTCGACCACGGCTGGCTTCTCCTTGATGGAGGTCAAAAATCCCGATGCGGACCAGCTGAAAATGGAGTTGGATAGCGATGAGTGTGCTATGGGCAGCAGTTTCAGCTCCAGCGGCTACCGAGGAGAAGGATTTTGAATTAACGACAAATAAAACAAAAATTTTTGATGAAAACTAAAGTATATTTGCCAATCTCTAGCGTAGCGTTTCAGTTGAGAGGAAAACGGTTTCACAGCACAAGTCCATGATTTGCAGATACTTCAAATAACCTTCCTGCACATGATGTCAGCATTCCTCCCAAGAATGAACAGTCAATCAACTTGGAATCAAGTCTTAAAAATGCTACCACCCACCCCCATCTTGTCGCATATCTGGGCTTCCGTCAGGGCCGCATGATGCACTATATGCTCCAGAAACTGCTCCATCTGACCCACACTGTAGACCGATTAACCAATCTCTTGTACAAACTTCTGCAAACGATTATAGTTGCCTGAACGGCAAACATCCAAAGAAGCCTCCAATTGGTAGTCCGGGACTATGTCTGACATCTCAAATAAATGGACCTTGTTGATGACATGTTCGGCCCCCTTGAGACGATAGCAGGACTGCAAGGTGGATCACCGCCCAATATCTGTACAATTATAGGCCTCCTCCTCAATCTGCACCTGCTCGAAGTCACAAATGTGACTTAAACGGGCAATAATTTGATCCTCGCTCAACGCCTTTGAACGGAATTTGGTGCAACGCTGCCGTCATCAACATATATGTGTTCCTGTTATTTTGGCAAAGTACACCATTTAATATTTTGTTTTTTGTAAACAAAACAAAACAGCTGTCCAACTGTGTGGCCGTTTCTGTATTTGGCCTCATTGGCTTATATATGGGCACACTAAAAATTTATTGTGGATGCTAAATAAATTAAGTGCAATTTAGCGTGCTAAATTTTCCGCGCTTCTGAGAACAGGCCTTTAACCATAAAAGATAGGAAGATGAGTTTTTCACAGCAGTTTTATCTTATGCTGAAAGTGAGTACTAAGAAAGGATTTTAGAAAATTCTGCCGGGAAGTGTGGAAAATTCGCGGAAAACTTTTGTATGAAACTTTTTTGTTTTTCATCCGATCAAGTTTAAACTCATTTTCAAAGCTCTATATGAAAATTCAACAACAACTGCATACCAATCTTCCGGAAAATTCACCCCGCTGGATGGAAAGTGGGTGGTCAAGGTTGTATTAGTTGCCAGCGATAATGCATTTTCAAAATTACACATAACAAAACATAAGTGGTAAGCATAGTACGCGAAATAGTTTGACATGTGTTTTCCCGATTTTGGAAAATCCGCACAAGAGGAAAATGGCCGGAAAATTCGGAATCCAAAAAAGTATTTATCATACGATTGGCTTGAAACTCGGTTTGTAAGGACAAAATACGAAATAGTTTAAAATGTTATATTCCGAAGTTGGACAATTTTACCTGACGTTCGACCATTTCCCGGAAAATTCAGCATGAAAAAACTATTTCTCATCCGATTGGCTTGAAACTCGGTTTGTAAGGACAAAATGCAAATTAATTTGATATGTGAGTTTTCAATGTCGGAAAAGCCGCCCACGAGGAAAATGGCCGCAAAATTCTGCTTGCAAAAACTATTTTTCATCCGATTGGCTTAAAACTCGGATTGTAAGGTCAAATTGAGAGTTTATTTTGTTTTTAATTTTCCGATTTTGGAAATATCGCCGGGATGCTCACTGTGAAGTGAATGGGATGTGGGTGGGATGTGGGTGGAAAGTTGTTTTGGAAGTGGGTGAAATGTGGCAGGAAGTGGGAGGGATGTGGGTGGGATGTGGGAGAGATATGTGTGGGATGTTAATGGGAAGTGGACGGTAAGATGGCGGGAAGTGTGTGGTATGTGGGTGGGAAGTGGGTGGGATGTGGGTGAAATGTGGCGGTAAGCGGGAGGGATGTGGGTGTGATGTAAATGGGAAGTGGGTGGGATTTGGGCGGGAAGTGTGCGGTATGTTGGTGGCAAGTGGGTGGGATGTAGGTGCGAAGTGGGTGGAAAATGGGTGGGAAGTGGGCGGGAAGTGGGTGGGATGTGGTGGGAAGTGGGTGGGATGAGGGCGGGAAGTGGGTGGAATGTGGGTGGTATGTAGGTGCGAAGTGGGCGGAAAGTGGGTGGGATGTGGCTGGAATGTGGGCGGGAAATGTGCAGTAAGTGGGTGGTAAGTGGGTGTGCGTTGGTTATATACTGTTGAAGGCGCAGCGAAGCGTGACGGGCTGTTTGCTAGTTAAATATATTACTTTTAAAACATCGATATAATTGATATTTTAATTTATTTCCTGTTTTTACCAAAAAGAGGAAATACTCTGCCATAAAATAAAAATAGAGGCAAGCTAACTTCGGCTCGACCGAAGTTTATATACCTTGAGCGATATGCCTGACAGTTTGTATGGCAGCTATACTATATAGTGGTCCGATTTCGAAAAATTTTGGTGAAATGATGTAAAATCATTAAAAACTTATAAATACGGGCGTTGGGAGCGATAACATTGAAAACAAAAAAGTTTTTCTCACAAGACTTTTTTCAGACCTAACTTTTGTATGGCATATACTATATAGTTGTCCGATTTCAAATGGCTTGGGAAATTATGTGAAATCACTAAAAACTTATAAATACGACGTTGGGAGCGATAACGAAAACAAAAAGTTTTTCTCACTAAGACTTTTTTCAGACCTAACTTTTGTATGGCGCTATATTATAGTGGTCCGATTTCGAAAATTTTGGTGAAATGATGTAAAATCATTAAAAACTTATAAATACGGGCGTTGGGACGATAACATGAAAACAAAAAGTTTTTCTCACTAAGACTTTTTTCAGACCTAACTTTGTATGGCAGCTATACTATAGTTGTCCGATTTCAAATGGCTGGAAATTATGTGAAATCACTAAAACTTATAAATCGAGCGTTGGAGCGATAACATTGAAAACAAAAAGTTTTTCTCACTAAGACTTTTTCAGACCTCACTTTGTATCAGCTATATATAGTGGTCCGATTTCAAAAATTTTGGTGAAATTATGTGAAATCACTAAAAACTTATAAATACGAGCGTTGGGACGATAACATTGAAAACAAAAAGTTTTTCTCACTAAGACTTTTTTCAACCTCACTTTGCAGCTATACTATATAGTTGTCCGATTTCAAAAACATATGAAATCACTAAACTATAAATACGACATGGGAGCGATAACTTGAAAACAAAAGTTTTTCTCACTAAAACTAGTTTTTCAACCGATCGTCCTTGCAGCTATAATAGTCATCCGATCCGGCGGTTCCGACAATGTGCACGTATTTATACCAAAAACTGCACGTTTTTGTCCAATATTTTCCATGAGATTCGAGTTTTCTATATATTATACATATTAAATCCTTTCAGTTCCAAAATTTGGGCTAAATTTTACATGTTATTTAAAAAATCCTGGAAAGAAATCGGGAAGAGATTTTGTAATTCTGTTTTTTGTATTTGATTGTACAATTCATTAAAAAAACACTAAATTAAAAATTTGTGAATGCGAGGGCTGTTCAAAAAGTTCTAGGCTCTTCCAAAAAAAGATGTGTCGATGGTAACCACGTTTCCGGGAGTTACAATTATCAGATGGGAAGTTTGTTAGTATGAATGCCATTATCGTCCGTAGCAGAATTGTGAAAATAAAATTGAGTTTAAAAAAAAGTGCGGCCTTTTAAAAACGGAAAATCGATCTTTGACCATTTTTTTGCAGTCCAGTGTACAAAAAAAATAGTAAAAACTTTTTTTCTCAAATATTGAGGTAGGAAAGCCCTACATCGACAAAATCGGTTCGGTAGACAAAATCGGTTCTGGAGAAAACGTGGGCACCATTTTGAAAACCGTTGTTTCGAGATAAACACGTTTAAAAATTCAAGTAATTTGAAAATTGCCTTTTTTACCGAAGCCATTGGTCGACAAAAAAAGCTATATAATCTAAGGTATTTCGCATTTTTAAAAATCCATTTGGGATAATATTTTTGAATATCTAAGCTAAAAAATAAAAACAAAGTTTTGGAAAAAAAATTTTCTAGACCAAAAGAGGGCCTTAAAAGTCCTTAAAAAAACGCGTTGCTTTGACGCATAAGGCGCATGTTATAGCAGAAGCAAGTCGCTCCGAAGGCACTGGGGTAATAAGATACCTTACGGCTAGTCTGGATAGTCCTTATACGAATTCCAGAATGTTAAGGGATAACTTTCCCATGATGTTTGTTGCAACCTAAAGTATAACTTCAGCCCGCTATTTTGCGACTCTTGGGCTTGCATAAAGTCAAAACACGGGACATTTGGTCGTGCAAACGCTTGCTTTAAATACTTTTCCGCACAAATTACTCTTGGCTTTGCCTTTTTTTATGTCGCTCTAAATTGCTTCTATCAAATTTGAATATATATTCTCTGTCTCTTAAACGCGCTTGCGCTCGCTACCCAGATCAAAGAGTTACCAACGCACAAATATCATAAAACATCCCAAAAAAAAATCCATATTCGATATTTGGTCAAAAAAAAAATCACGATATAAATATATCAGTCTTAAAAAATATTATCGATATATTGATATTTTGATATATTTTCGACAACCCTATATTAAATATAGAAACAACAAATGTGAGTATTCGGTTTTTGAGCTTTTCAGCCCTGGGACTCGACCCTTTCGGTTGTCCTCCTAGTAAGTTAAATAGTTTTTATTGGTAATTAATTTGAAGCAATGCCAAATCACTCCTGAAAATCTCTAGAGCATATATTTATATTAAACTGAAGCGAAAGCCATTAAATTCACTGAACTTTTAATCGATTTCCTAAGAAAAGTTTTATAGAATTTTAGTTCAATTAGGTTTGACGGATGGCCCCTCTAGTACAAAGATCACTGTTAGACTGAATTGATTCTTAGCGATGTCGGATTGAAGTAACCTTAAAG
The DNA here is from genome assembly GCA_018904275.1 of Lordiphosa clarofinis. Lineage (NCBI taxonomy): Eukaryota > Metazoa > Arthropoda > Insecta > Diptera > Drosophilidae > Lordiphosa > Lordiphosa clarofinis. Next base: position 348,766 of record JAEIGQ010000131.1, read on the forward strand.
GATGACTTGTCAGCCATTATCAACAATTGTTTCCGTACACCTCCTACCATAAATGTATTACAGATTTCTTAATACATCTGTCATTAGACTACATTCCTTCGTTGGAAGTTGCCAACTGATTTGTGTGAGTATCAAATTTCTTCTTTGGGATGATAATCCTAATACTCTGTACGGTATTTAGCATTTGTAAGGAGCACTTATAAAAGGATTTCAAAGATACTCAAATGTTTTCTTAGTATTCCATTTCCACCACGGAATCGGTCCCTTATTAAATAAAAAATAGATTAAGAGTAAACCACTAAACCGAATCGAAATCGTTTTCCTCAAATACCAGTAACAACCGAGCAGGCGGTTCAAAAGCGTTGTGAACTACTAAACCAAATCAGTTCTTTAATATTTGGTATTAATTCCCGTTTCTCTTAATTCAAATAGAATATACTAAGGAAACACAACTTTTATCATATATTTCTTTTGTTCCACGTCTTTTCAATACAAAACAATTTCCACACGTCAATTTAACACACGTCAATTCAACAGACGTCCGTTCAACAGACGTCAATTCAACACACGTCAATTTGACAGACGACAATTCAACACAAAACAAATTCAACGCAGCACAATTATAACACAAGATATTTCAACACATTTACAATTTTATCATATTCTATTTTATCACAAAGCAATTGAACATAGCCAAATTTCAACACAGTACAATTTTAACACTAGAAAATAGATCAACACAAAAATTTTCGTAAAACATATTTTATCAATCCTACACTCAGGAAAAAATGGCATAGTAAAAACTAATACAATCATATTTAATTTTACTATGCCATTTTTGTATTAAAATCAACTAATTTTCTCTTTGATTTAAATATAAATACACTTCATGACCAAATTTTCTTTTCCCATATATATGAATAATTTGCGGAATTTGTACTTGAGAATTACAAGTGTTCTCATGTTTTGAGGCAGTTGGTAAGTTCCATTCTATACAAGTAGTGTTCTAGACGCTTTGCCACCAACACGTGAAATAGCTAGACTGGTAGAGAGGGACGGCATTCCAACTCAGACCAATGGCTCCGGGGGGACCACTTCCTACCGAATCGATAAAAAATCAATTCGTTTAGTTAATGCTTAGATTTGTTAATTGAGCTTAAGGAGTAGAAACATTTTTTTTACGAATTCCCCACTCCACAGTAAGTAAACATTTTTAAATTTAATCTCTTATATAAATCATTTCGTTTCAGGACCCAACTGGTTTTGGGTGGTATAGTGGCTCCAATCGGATTTCTGCCCTTGATTCAGGACAAACTAAATAAATATACAAAATTAATAAAAAAAAAAAATTAATTAAATATTTTTATATTTAAATTAAATGTTTTTTCAGATTTAAATTAAAAATTTTTCATATTAAAAAAAAATTTAAGTGTAACACACTTTATATTTACGAATTCCATATTTAATTTATTAATTTATTAATATTTCAGTGCATTTTAGCATCCTTTGAAGGAAAAATAACATCCATTCGATTGCAGGCGTTGTAAATATAGTAAAATTGTTGCCTTCCGCTTGTGGCACCCTTTTTTCCTAGGATCAATTTGTTTGTGTTTAATTTGTAATGTGTTGAAATGACGTATGTTTTATAGACTTTTTGAAATTGTGTTGTGTTGATTACCGGGATTATTTTTGTGTTGAATTATTGTGTGTTAAATTGTTGTCTTGGGTAAAATGACTTTGTGATATATTGACGTGTGTTGAAATATTTTTGTGATGCATTTTTTTTGTGTTAAATGTGTTTGTGATGAGTTGACGAAATGTAGAATTGCTGTGTTGGGTGAAATGACTGTGTGTTTTATGGACGTGTCACCCACAAAACAGTTAACCATGTGGGCCCAAAAACAGGAAAATCACATCCACACCAATGCCGCTCAACTGCAGCTGCCTCATTTCTACTTATAAAACCATTTCATTGTTTGCTTTAGCTTAAAGATTGTTTTACTTAACATTTTTGCACTTTATTGACCAAGCAAAAAAAAATTTTAAAAATGCCACGCTCTCCATTCCCACTTCCAGTCCATAAAAAGCCCATTTCCAGCAAAACTAATCAGGCAATAAATGGCTGCTCATCAATTCATAGACAGGCCAACTGGTTGTCCCGGTGAGTAAACCAAAGCCCCAAATGAGCAACAGCAAAAGCAATAAAATTTATGTTAAGTAGCGCGGCCATAAATAGCCAAAAGGGCCAGCTCAATGATGAGGCTATCGGACGGCAGCATCCCCATCCTGGCCTTGACAAAAGCACCAACAACAGCAACCACACACAAAAAACGTGAATCGTGGAATGATAAATGTCAAAGCAAATGACATAAATAATCGAATCGAGCGCAAAACGCAGTCAAGCCTGAAAGCTCTGGAGGGAGGAGGAGGAGGAGGCGGCAGGCAGGCGATAGCTTACTGCCTAGGGCAGCCTATCAACAACAATGGCGCGGCGACGGCGACCGACGACCATAAAAAAATCCTTTAACGTCACCAAGTGTGGTCCATGAGCACGAGCCTAGCCCAGGCAAAGAGGCGACTTCAATTATTGATAGATTATTTACTGTCAGTCAGGCAATGACATTGCCCATTGTGCTGGCCAGTTCCAAGAAGGCGCACCGAGTCGGAGTCATCATCTTTGGCTTTGTACGCGACTTACATTAATCATCAAGTGAAGCACTTCCCTTTGGGGGGTGCGTGCAATTTGTAATTCGTATTTGCGCATATTCCATTATAAAGCATAAGACATCAGCTTCATATATCATCAAGGCTAGAGAAGAGAAAGATGGGTCGTCCTATAAGTTGGCAGTGGTTCCCACTTACTCCTTCGAGTGCACACCTTTATGGCTCATTAACGACATGTCGTGGCGTTCAGCGACAACAACTTTTGCATCCGACAAAACGAGCTCAATAAAAACCGTCTGTCGACTGGACAATAAAACAAAATGACAATTTACGAGTTTATTTACGAGCTGAGTGTATTTTGAAGGTGAAGTAGCCTAGCGAAAACTTCAAAGGATTTGCTACAGATTCAGATTCGTCATGCCGCCTCCATTGCGTGTGTTGGAGGCATCAATTTTTGTGGAACTGCATAAATTATGCAGCTGTCAACGCCGGCGACGCCCCCCCTCAACCATAATCCGCCCTCAATTGTGAACTGGAGCAAATTGTTTTCATCTGACCGCACCCCTTTGAGTGCAGTTTTATGGGCGTTGCAGCGACACCAACGCCTTCTATTTATATCTTTGGTTTTGTTTTCTCTTAATTGAAAGTTTATTAGTCGCATTGTCAGTTCGCGGGGTCCATAATTTAATTAACTTGTAATGGGGTTTCAGGTAATATGCCCCTAAAATTTTGGGTGTGACTGAAAGCATCCCATAAATACATTTAGAGAAGTCGAAAAATTAAAACCATATTTGTGGGTGCGACCAAATCAATGAGTGTCAGCTGTGAGCAAACGATCTGGAATTTGTAGATAAGAAGGAAGAGCAAGTCAGCAGAAGATTTAATATATTTGGCATCCAACACTTTAAATTCAATATCAGAAAGGGTTTTCAATACTCGCTATAAAGTTATTTAAATAATTTTCAAATGTTCTATAAGTCTTTTTAAAATCAAATTAAAATGAAACAAAATAGAGGAAAGCAATCTTCGGCTCGACTGAATATAAAGGTATTGGGTAATTTTGATGGAAGAATTTCATTTTCTCTGTGAACCATGTTAGATGAGTGATTTCCCAAGCTTCCAATAGATGGCGCCACTGTCGCATGGCCAGTCGCTATTTGATGTATTCATCTGAATTTCATCAAAATTGTGTGGAATCTTAGATAATATTCATAACCATTAAAAACAAAATAGTTTTTCTTACTAGAACTACTTTTTTGACCGATCGTTCCTATGGCAGCTATATTATCACAATTTTGTGGAAGCATATTATATTGAAAATATTCATTTTGGGAGAAATAGCATTGAAAACAAATAAGTTTTTCCTACTAAGACTTTTTCAGATCTATAATTTGTATGGTAGCTATTAGAGACCTGCACAAGTGATTCCGGCACCGTATGATTACAGGTAAAAGTAATCATTTTGACGATGCCACGATACTTGTTTGTAATCATGTACTCATTTTTACGGTGCCGAGTAGTAGTCGGCATCGTGGCATCGTACGATAATAATCGAAAAACCGTATAAAATAAAATTAAATCAAAAATAATAATAATAAAAATATTAGCAAGGTTTATTTTGGTGGCACAGTTTGGGATCCAGCATCCGGCACTCGGCTGACGACTTATTAAATCGCGAAAGAATACCAAAGAGGATAAAAATATTAATAATGTCAAAAAAACTTTATGCTGAAGGATCTGCATGGTAACAAAACCGCTAAGTGATTAAGAAACTGCTTTTCAAGGGCACAAGTTACCACACTTAACTACATTACCATGACCATACCGTTGCGGTTCAAAAATATTAATAATGTCAAACTAACTTTACTTCCAACCAAGTAAAAAATCTAGCCAGGATTAATGCATAAAAGCAATTCACATCTAAGGGATCTCCATGGTAATAAAACCGTTAAGTGCTTAAGAAATTGATTTTCGAGGCTTAAAATGAGCACACATGAGCACTACATTACCATGATTGTGATAATACTGAACCACGATAAATACCATGGATGACCACACCGGCAATTAATTTGAAAAAATTTTCGAAAATTTTTAAGAAAATTTCTTCCTCTAAGTTCTTTGTTAATGGTCAGCCATGGTATGTATCGCGGTAAGTCACTACAGGTTAGTCATAATCATGGTGATGTAGTTATATAAGATCTATTGTTTCCTTGAAACCAGTTTCTTAAGTATTAAGCGGTTTTAATTCCACGGATAACCCTTAGCTGCGAACTGCGCGTCTGCAATGATCCTTACATGGTTTTTTCCTGTTCGTTTGACATTATTACTATTTTCGATCCTCGACGGTATTTTTCCGCGATTTGATGATTTGTCAGTAACGAAAAGTGGTTTGAAACATTCCTTATGATCTTTATGATATTTTTAAGCATTGGTCATCCATGGTATTTACCGCGGTTCGGCAATGTCTTAATCATGGTAATGCTTTTATGTGTGGTCATTTTTGGTCATGGAAAGCAGTTTCTTAAGTAGTTCGCGTTTTTATTACCACGGAGAACCCTTAGCTGCGAATTGCGCTTATGCAGTGATCCCGCCATGATTTATCACTTTATTTGCACTGTCTTTTTTTTTATTACTATTTTGTATCCTCTTTGGTATTATTTCGCGATTTAATAAGCCGTCAGTCTCTAGAGCTGCCCTACAAAAAATAGTCTAAAGGTTTAAAATCGCACGATCTAGGCGGCCAATTGACTGGTCCCGAACGTGAAATAAAATTTTCGCCGCACTCGCCTCTCAATAAGTCCACTGTTGCGCGTGCTGTGTGGCATGTGGCACCGTCTTGTTGAAACCAGACGTCATGCAAGTGAAGCTCTTGAATTTGGCCAAAAAAAAGTTGGATATCATCTCCCGGTAGCGCTTACCATTCACAGTTACGTTATGATTCGCATCATCTTTGAAGAAATACGGTCCAATGATGCCACCAGCATTGGTAGCTCTTGCAATGCTTCTGGCTAATATTCAGTCCAAAATCGACAACTCTGCTTATTTACGTACCCATGGAGTCAAAAATGAGCTTCGTCGCTTTCTTAACTTGACTTTCTTAACAGAGCACGCATTTTGATAATAAAATTCAATAATTTGCAAGCGTTGTTCGTTTGTAAGACGATTCATGCTTAAATTATAGACCAAACTGAGGATGTTTGGCAGTGAAACAAAACACGAAACGTGCGTGAGCTGTTTAAACTAGTGTTGCCAAAAAGATAATAGCTAAATAGTCATATTTTATATACGAGGTTTGGAGACGTTTATTGAAATCAAAAAAGATTTTCCCACTAAAGCTGGTTATTCGACCGATCGTTCCTATGACAGCTAAATGCAATAGTCATCCGATTCGGATCAAACTTCACAGTGGTAGCATGTAACATTGATCTGTAACAAATTTTGATGAATATATATAATTTATGTGGTCGGACATGCTACTTCTATGCATTCAAACATCCGGACAATTTCAATCTACCCTCTGGTATAAAAATTTTATTTGATCTTGACCTTCGCATTAAGAGCACCTGAGTATTTCGGGAAAAAAAACTTCGACCCTAAAGTATATAAGAGCACCTGAGTCATCCTCTCATCTCCCCGTAGTTTTAATATCGTAACCAAACTTTGCACAGTCTTTTTGTTACTGATTTTCGCCCCACTCGCCGCAGTTTTTAGTGATCACATTTCACTAAGCCTGTCGAAATCGGACACTTTAGTATAGCTGCCACAAGTTAGGTCTGTAGAAAAACTTTTTGTTTTCAATTTATACCCCGTTTTTAATGATTTTACATCTTTCACCAAAATTAGCCAACAACTGCAGGCACATATCGCTCCGAGTTAGCTGGCTCTATTTTTTCAATTGAAAAAGATTGTACAATTCTAGTAGAATCATCATAAAATCCAGTCTTACTAGATTATCATGTCTCATGTACCAGGTACTTGATAACAGTGTGAAGGCCTAATACAGTCAGACTAAATGGGTACACACGCATGCATAAACTTTTTTGTCAACTTCGGCCCCCAACATAAATAAGTTAATTTTATTCGAAATCGAGCTTAAGCTGATGGATCAAATCGAGCTCAAATTCATACATTCAAAAAGTTAAAAATCATTCCGTTTGTTGTTGAAATAGTCCTAAATCGAGTTAAAGTCAAGCTCTCCCGAGCTAAAGTCGGGATCAAGACCGGGATCGGGTTTGAAAAATCCGTTCTCAAGTCGATCGACGCGTAACTTGGTTTAAGAAATCCGGGATTGACGAACTTCTGACACCGTTTGTTGCACTAAAAAAGAGAGCAGAACAAATCGTTCTTAAAAAAAGCTCTTGATTTTATCCTGTTTCGGTCTAGAATTTGGAAAGAACGAACGTCTTTAAAACTCTTACGTTGAGTACGAACCGTTCTTAAATTCGAAATTGAACGTTCAAAATTCCTAAATAGAACAAAAACTCATGCAATTTTTGAGTCCCGAACCCCGAATCGTGCTCAACAAAACATTCTTCAAATCAAATTTAGTGAGGTTGAACCGCAATTAAATCATAAAAATCCGTTCTTAAATCAAGTATTTTCTGGCTTATTAAAGTTTTGAAATGGAAATTACTTGATTTTCCTCTCAGTGTGTTTTTTCTGTTTTTCATTTCAAAACAAATATTTTATTTGTATATTTTGATTTTGTTTCGCATTGAAAAACATTTCAAGATAATGTTTTCTTTATCTGTATTTCCGATTTCGCTGCAAAGAGAAACAACTTTTTCCATCGGTTTCTCTTGCTGTCTTCCACCTAAGCTCACCATATCTTCTCCCTCCACCCAAGCTGTCCCTTAACCAAAGATATCGCTCACCTCATGCTCGTAGTTAATTGAAAATTATTTCTGCCCGCTGTGCCCCATGCAAAGTTGCAAAGCAATTTAGCCTCCGGACGAGGCTTCGAGTTACCTAGTTGGCAGTTTTGAAATGTTGGCTCGTACCCGGTGGGACAGGTGACTTCTCGTCGTCATCGTTGACTCGTCATAGTCAGTGTGTGTTTTCTTGCTTAACTTGCCATGATTCATTGGCAAAAAAAGTGAAGAGCAATGCCCAAATCAGGTCAGAGCCCGTAGTCGCACGCATGTCAATCAGTCAAATGTAGTTTTGAGGACTTGCGCACCCAATTTCCCCAGAAATTATTGATGAATGAGCCTTTTGTGCTCGGCTCAAACAAAACTAATGATTTGGCATACGAAGTGCTACGAAAGTTGCCAAGTCAGAGAGCGTTTAAGTGGGGGGTATTCCATTAATTCGCTGCCAAACTTGCAGAGTCACAAGTCGATGCGTAATTAATTGGCCCCAGCCAAGTTTCGCATGCCGCATGCAATTAAAAATTCATATTCAAGTTCAATGTCTGCACAACTAACTGGCTTTCCTCAGAACTCTCCTCCTCAGCATGTGGTGGCTGAAAATTGCTTAAAGCAGCATCCTTTGGGTCGGTCTCTTGGCAGACTTGTTTTGACCAATGGCTGCCGACCGACCGTCTTGCCATCACCACGAGCTCTCCCAGAGTCAACGAGTGGCCTGTTGTGTGGGCTTCACGAACGTGTTGGAGTCTCTGGAACAGAGCAGCTGGGAGGGCGGGCAAGCGTAGGAATCTTGAAAATATATGGCCCGTTGATTACCGCTTGCTGTGATTTTTGATTATGCAGTTTCCGTTGGGTTTTGCAACAGTTTGTTGTTTGCCTTTTTTTTCCATTTTGCATATGTAATTTTGTTGGACGTTTCAAGGACTTTGTTGCGCCATATATTCCATATCCGAATTTCTGGTTCTTGGCTCAAACATAATTTATAATTTTTCATAGTTCAGTCATTAACTTAACCCCATTTATTTATTAAGCTTCATTTACATTTTCTTTCTCATTAATCCCTGACCATGACTAAACAAAAAGCCCAAAACACAATTCGAATAACTTTGACTTTGTCATGCGATTAACTTCAAATAATGGACTCAATTAACCAAAGTAGACAACTCAATAGGCCTAAAAGTCAGGGTTCAATGTGTAAGAAAAATGAGCAACAAGTTTTTCAAATGCTTTAAATTTCAATAACAAAAAAAGAACGAACAATTTCAACCACAATGACATCATTTGGCATCAGTGTCAACTTTTTCTTTTCCGTTCAGCTAAAAGCTCCACTGAGCCAATCAATTATATTGGTCCAACGGTCAAATGGAAAAAGGTAGCCCCGCTTCGACCCCTGGAAAGTTCAAATAAAAACACAGTCATTTAAGAGATTTGTGTGCGTTTCGGTGTTTCCAATTTGATGTATGGCCTGTAATTTGTTAGAAGTCCGTGGTACGCGATACGGGAAATTACCTACACGCTGTGAGCGTGGATCGTACAAATTAATTAAATACCTGGAGAGATACATAAACATAGGACTGGAGTCAAAGATCGCGACTAGACACGACAGTTGGTGGCTGTTTTAACGCTGCCACATGGGGTTTTTGTGGGTCTGCTTCTTGGATTTATAAGAAATTATTAATTTTACAAGTATATTTCGTATTCTTTCTTGCCTTTGCTTGGCATTCCCCCCCTATCAGCAGACAAATATTGACCCAAATGTTGAAACAGTTTTTGATGTCACCCCAATTTGATAAGCTCAAAGCAAGCATCACATGAAAGTTCTTAAGGCCGCTCTCTATTTTTAGCTCAAAGAGTTTCTGTGACGTAAGTTGGGTAAAATTTTGCTGATATGCAAGTGGCGTCGGTGGTGTAATGGTCAGCATAGTTGCCTTCCAAGCAGTTGATCCGGGTTCGATTCCCGGCCGACGCACAAGTAAATTTTTTTTTAATTTTTATTTTATTTAATTTTATTTTTTGGTAAGGTTAGGCGAATATTTGTGTTTATTGGAAGAAGAGAGATGGAAAAAGCTAGAAAATGTACTGGGCTTAAGCTTGCTACACCTAAGACTATGACAATTAGCACTTGTAACAATATTGAAGGTTCAGTACATAGATCAACTACAAAGGTTTGCCAAAAGCAATATTTTGCTTGTGTTGGCGAGCACGCAAGACTTCAAACGATTTATTTTACTTTCTGTTCTCACTGATAATAAATTCGGCTCGCGTCTGTGTGAAAACACGTGTGACCTATACAATCGTTGTCTATGGGCTCGCTGGCCCTCCACTGGAGTGCAGTTGCAGAACGGCCTTGCGGTAGCTAAAATTGTGGATCGGCTCTGAAAAGCTAAGACCGAAACCGGAACCATTACCGAAATAAACTGTTTAAAAAATCGCGTACCGGAACCGAAGCAAATTTTTTTTGATCCGAAAACCGTTTACCGTTATTATTGGAACCGATATAACCGGATCGGAACCGAAACGCAGAGCGCGTCGTAGTTTTAGTCAGATTATTGTACTGCAAAGAAACAATCATAACACGTGTTTTAGACAATGGCAGATTTTCTTGCAACTTTTTTAGGATTGCCCGCGCGTTGGAGCTCAACCTACAGGATGCTAAAATATTTTCTGGCGGAAGATATCTTCAACTTTTGCTCCAATTTTGCGACTTCAGATGAGGTCCCGGATAGTGTGGGACTCAGTTCGCAAAATTGTACGCATATTGGAATCAGCGGTGGTGGCCACAAGTAAACTTCAAGCCGAAAATTTATTTTTGGGTGATTTTTATTTCATTTGGATACACTGCAAAGTCGTTTTTTTTTGTTCCAGCTACGCAAGTTAGCGTGGAACGCCTATTCTATGGCTTCAAATTTATAATGAATCCTCTAAGAAGTTGCATGCATTTTCTGCGAGCAAATCGCAAGAATGCTAAATAATGGACGTATAAAGTTAGAAGTTAAATTCGAAAACTAATAATACATAATATAACATTTATGAGCATATAATATAATCATTAGTTCTTACATGTTAACTACACAGAGGGAAAAAACCTGTTCAGAAAATAAGTTGCCTTCAACTCAAAAAAAGAACAAGATGTTCTTTTGCAAACCAGTTCAACGGCTGGATTGGCTAGCGCGTCAACCTATACGTTAAGTGCATAAGGTACCGGGCTCAAACCCCAGTCAAGACCAAAAAAAGTTTCTGTATTTAAGGGTACTTGTATACCTTCAGAAAATTTTTTTTTGGATTTTTTTTATTTGCTTAAACGTTCTATTAGGATCTTATAAACATCCTGCAAAACTTTCAAGCTGATCCGAAACTCAGTTTTAAAGATATAAACAAAAACAATTATTTTTTCCGACCCTTTTATATGAAAATTGTTTTTATCGATCCTCGTATTTTTAGAAATTCGTATTTTTTCCCCTATTTTGGTCAAAAACTTTATAAATATTTATAAAATGTTCGATATTATGGAAAAAAAATTTTGAAAAAAAAAATTTTACTTGGAAATTTTTGGAGATTTTATTTTTTACCATGTCTTGCCGCACTTTGACTCAAATTTCTGGAGAACTGCTTAACCGATTTTGATAATCTTTTTTTTTCGGTGAAAGTTAACACCCAAATGCACCAAATCCGATTTATACATTTATTAAAAACGATTTTTATTTCATCGAAAACAGATGTCGAATCTTTAAATGCGATTATCTCGGAACCACTTTTTCCAAAATGGTTGCAAAGATTTAAAGAGTACCTGTTGACCGATTTTCAAATTCTTTCTCTTAAATTACTCCTAATACCCACCATTCTGGTGTGAACTAGGATATTTTTGATCGGTCAACAAATAACGGAGCTAGGACCAATACAGTGGGAAAAAATAGTCGATTTTCGAAATTTTCACTTTGAAAACCCATAACTACGTCATTTATTGACCGATCCAAAATATCCTAGTTCACACCAGAATTACATTAATTCATAACAAAACCCTATCTTCAGTTTTCAATTCAGATCATCCGTACCCAAAAAATTTTTGCAACCATGGGCCTATGTTTTAAATTTTTGGTTAACTTTGAACAGAAATACAACAACAACCCTAGGTACAACAAAAACAACAAAAATTACTAAATTTAGTTTAACCGATTACCTATCCAATGAAAAAAATCCGCTTCTTAATACCACTTATAGTTTTTGAGTAATCTAATTTTTTGTAAACCTTTAAAAAATGACACCTGAAGGTATACAGTACCCTTAAGGCATATACTTAGATAAGATAAATTTTTAGTTTGCTATGATATTTCACATGAATAGAAACAGTTTTAAATAGCTTTGAAATCTGAATGATTATGAAAAGGTGTTGAAAAGGTCGTAGCAAACTAAAAATTTATCTTATCTGAGTATAGGCCTTTATCTGAGAAACTGAAATGAAACGAGCCAAGTGGAGTGTTTCGGATTTCTCTGAAATGTATGGGTGGAGGGAGAAGCATAAACGCGCATATCCAAACAAAAGAGGTATGTCTCCGTTCCCTATTCCAAATGTGAGGAATCCGCCCACACCTGTTCCAAGTGCAATCAAATTTTTTTCCAGGTGAGTTTAAAATGTTCTTGAAAACAGAACAATATTTACTCCAATCATGTTCTCAAAAATGGAACATTATCAATTCAATTTGAGTTTTTGCGTTCTTACTAAATTGTTCTTAAAGTGAGAACCTTGTACTACAAATGCGAAATCCCGTTCATGCATACTAGTTGGTAACGATTGTGCTCATTTTGAGTTCAATGTTCTTGGTTTTTTCCCTCTGTGTACGTAGAAAAATATGAAATTTAAAGTCTATATAATTTTACTTTAAATGTGAAACCCTTCATTTTGTGTTAAATTTTTATTCCTTTTATTAAATAGGAATAAATGATTTAGATTTATCTCAGGATTTTTATACCCTTGGAGAGGGTATATTGAAATTGTCCGGATGTTTGTAACGCAGAGAAGGAAGCATCTCCGACCACACAGAAAAAAAAAATAAGATCCATATCAATTTGATATGGGCTGGTTAATTTGATATTTTAATGTTTCATTTTAACAGTAAACAATATCAACTTGTCAAATAATATTAGAAAAGATTAGAAAGATATTTTTTAATTTTCGAAACTCTCACAACAGGAAAGGGATGTATAGAAAATGCGAAAAGGAAAGAGACAGATAGTTTTTGCAAATCGAAACTTCAAGCAACGAAAAGAAATGTATAAGTAGGCTTTCAGCCATGAGTGCACACACATGCCCGATAGCGCAGTGCGGTAAAACGCCATGCCAATTTGCGACGTGCAAGTGGTCCCGAGTTCGATCCCCAGTCAAGGCGGAGTCAAGGAATTATAAATTCGTTCTCTTTCTGTTTCTATAAAACAAAACATAGTACGCAAAACTTACTAGTATTTTAGCTTAATAGGAATGAACAGCCTGCTATAAATAACGTGGTAGTAATATTGGATGTACGACCTGCCATTTGTAATTGATTTTTTTTTCGTTCTGCAATAATTTATAATATAATAATATCAATTTGATCTTAAAAATATCATTTTGATGTGGTCGAAAAGTTCACTTTGATATTTTCGAACAGGTCAATTTCAAGTTTGTCATATCGGCTTTTTAATGATATGAAAAAATATAACATTGAGCCCCACATCATATCATTTTTTTCTGTATATATATTCTTGATCAGCATGACGAGCTGAGTTAATGTCTGTCTGTAATGCCGTCTGTCCGTCCGTCCCTCCTTCTATCTCCTCCGTCAGTTTTAAAGCTATCTTAACCAAACTTTGCACTTTTGGTACAAATACGCTGCACATTTGCGGCCAGATCGGATGACTATAGCATATAGCTGCCATAGGAACGATCGGTTGAAAATCTAGTTGTAGTGAGAAAAACATTTTTGTTTTCAATTCTATCGCTCTCAACGCTCGTAATTATAAGTTTTCAATGATTTGACATAATTTCACCAAGACTTGTCGAAATCGGACAACTACATATATAGTATAGCTCCCATTCAAAAGATGGATCTGAAAAATTTTAATATCTCAAGCTCCAAGGGTATAAAAACTTCGGTCGAGCCGAAACTAGCTTGCTTCTATTTTGTTAATTAAAATTGGGACTAGACTTCGATTTCTCGTATTGCAATTGATACAACTGAAGCTGGGCCACATCTCGGTCTTCTAAAAGCCAGCTGCATTGCTTAATTGCTCAACTTCCTTTTTATCTCTTTGTGCCATCTTTTTCGATTGCTCGGTTATTTCGTCCCAGATTTCTCTTACGCACGTGTAAAATCGGTTATTTGCCTTGATTGGTCAGCAAGGATACAATAATACATCAAATTTGCTAATATTTTTAAGCAGTCTCCAGACTCTCGCGATTCTGATCCACTTTTCGAAAGTTCAAAAAACCAAGAAAATAAGTACCATTTTTTTATAATAGAAACAAATACCACATAATTTAATAGCACAAAACGAAGTGTTTGATTTGTATCCAGCGCCTTTTATAGCAGAATGGTCCACCAGTAGAGTCCCTGTCGAGATTTTGCATAAAGCATCGGACGTTCGGCTAATACCATTCCAGAGAGAAACAAAGTCAAGTACAATATGTTGAACATTGTTACGTTTTGGGCTGCAGTATTCGAAATTCAGCATTTAATATAGGAAAATGTGTAACTAATTGCTAAAATTGCATGTAATAGAATAAAAAGCGAATCCATATGGCAGAAAAGTTCAATTATGTGATTCAACAGTATCTCAAATTTGATTTCAAAACTGGTTTGTTTGTGCCTTCCTTTTGGCATCTTCTCCAGCTCACCCGCTGCGCTCATTTGCTATTCATTTCGTTGCTGTCCCTTTTTGCCTTGACTTATGCGTATTACTGCAAATATCAATTAATGCATAAAACGTGAGTGAAATCTTTAAACGGATTTCTTTTGACCTTGGATTATAATAGAGTTCCCACATACAGAGTGGAGTATACGAACCTTCTTGCAGAGACGGTTAACATAATTGATTTGCCTGTCTGCCCCTAAAATAGATGGAGGTCAAGTCACGCACACAGGCGAAATATGGTGTTGTCCTTCTGCCTGGGACATTCCGTTGGGCCAAAGTGGCAAATATGTAAAGCATGCTTGACTGCATTTGTAATCACTTTGAGCATCATTAAGTAAATTACAAGCTGCCAACTTGTAGATACATTTGTTACTCGACATATCCTGGCTGTAGGGGGGCGGTGGGGGTTGCGGTCAACCACCAAGTAAAGTTATTTATGTGCTTGACTATTTAATTTCATTTAAAATGAAGAACCCTAACCTCAGTTTAAACCAATATTTGTGCTTAACGACTACTCCGAGCAGAAATGAAACACAGCCTTTTACGTTTTTGGCATTTTAAATGGTTCGCCCCAAACGCTCAACCATTTGGCGCTTGCAGCACATTTTGTTTATTTGTTTGCTGGTTGGTCAGCTGCTCCTCTTTTTCTTTGTCCTTTTTGTGGGGGCGAAATGCGCATATTTATGGCAGTTACTGTACCAACAGCCAAAGTAAAATGTTAGAGTAATTTCATCTTATTTACTAAATTTTGTTTTGCTTATAACTCTAATACTTAATTTTAAGAAATACTATAAAACATTTAATTTTGTTTACAAGTTAATGATGTAAAAGTTTTCCGTGGGATTACATTCGCAAATACAAATACTTGTATATATCTGTTATTGTACGTGTATTGTTGTGGGGCAGTTGTTGTGCTTTTGTTGCTCACTGTGCCGCATATTTTTGTTTGTGCGGCATCTTCACAGCTGAGCGATTGCGATTCAATATTTGTCTTTGTCCGTTGAGTGTGGTTCGGGCATGAGAGAACTGCATAATTTGTAATTGTAATTTTTGCCACACAAGCAGAAATGAGTTGGCCAAAAGGGTTCGGAACGAGCATTTAGGTGAAGTAAAAAAAAGGAGCAAGTGTTTGGTTTTAAAATGAAAAGATTTGCAGTAAAGTTGAGTCTAAAAAAAAATGTTTAAATGGAATTGTAAATTTTAAAACATATAGAAAATTTAAAACTTGGATCAAGGTTGTCCGATGGCAGAAGTATGAAATTTCTGACAGTTCCGGGCAGCTTTAAGTCCCAGAATAGAAACGATTTCAAAAATAATATTGCTTAAATTCGTACTTTCTCAGTTTTGTTTTTCACAAATTACGTCCATTTTATGGCTGTTTGCTGAATTGGCCTTAGAAAAGATGAATGAAGATCTTTTTCGAAAAATCGTCTTCAGCGAGAATGCTCATTTTTAGCTCAACAAACAGCAGCCAGACAAAGTTCAACAGCTGCCAATGCACCCTGAAAAATGCATTGTTTGGTGCTGCTTTTGGGCCTATTGGACTATTCTTTTTTCAAAGATAATGAAAATGGCAACGTAACAGTGAATGGAATGCCGACTTTTAATTGCCCAAAATGGAAGAATTGAACTTGAATGACATATGGTCACAACAAGACGATGCCACATGCCACACGGCAATACGAGATTAGTGGGCAATTATTCTCAGGCATTGGACTAGTCCATTGGCCGCCCAGATCATGTGATTTAACCCCTCTAAAATATTTTTGGAGACGCTACGTAAAGTCTGCCCTGGAAGGTACACAGAGTACATTTAGTTTGGGTAAAACTATGTAGCCGGGAGAAGAAATCATAACCGACCCCATAAAGTATATATATATTCTTGAATAGCATCAACAGCCGAGTCGATATATCCATGACTGACAGATCTCAGAGATGGTAAGAGATAGAGGTTTAAGAAGTATGGAAAACAAAACGTCTTATCTCACACTGTTTTTAGTTAGGTTTTCGTATCTTTTAAAGTTAATTAGTAATCAAGAATATCGATTTGCTGAAGAAATGATAGAGATCGGAGAACCAATACTCAAATTATGACCAAAAGAATGCTCGCTGTTACTGCAGGTACAGAGTATATTTCAACTTTTTAAAAAAATCGAACGCTTCAACATTCACTTTTGATGTGAAACATCTTTAATTTCGGTATGGACTATTTTAGTGGGGGTAATATTTGATTTCAGCGTCACGTGACGCTGACTTCATTCATCTTTTATGTTGTTGTCTTGTGGAGTTTCCCGGCAAACACACACTCACACTAGAGGATGGGAAGATGAAGAGGGTGGTGTTCTGGGAAAGATCTGGGAGGGATCTGGGCGGGATTTATTTGGGATCTGGGAGGTATCTGGGCGGGATCTGGGTGGTATCTCTGTGGGACCTAGACAGGTGGGATTCGGTTGGGATCTGGGTGGGATCTGGCTAGGATTTGGGTGGGATCTGAATGGGTTGTGGGTAGGATCTGGGTGGGATCTTGGTGGGATCTGGGAGGGATCTGGGTGGGATCTGGGAGGTATCTGGATGGGATCTGGGAGGAATCTGGTTGGGATCTGGGCAAAGTTTAAGGTGCAAAGCTTTATTTCTAAATGGTTTTTATTAGAACTTGGTTAAAACACAAAGAACAGAGCCTAGAAAGCCATGAACGCAGAACTTTACTAACCAAATCGGTTGTTATGAGAAGAAGGAAACTTCTTAAAGTCTTTCAAGTAATTTTTGGTTGACTGTGTCCCCTTGCTTGCCCCTTTACATTTCTTTTCTACTAACTCTAGCCTTTTCGAAAGTCTTCATAAAGTTTATTTCAATTTGCTTCACTGGGTACGTCAATGTCTAGACCGCGCTAAGGCACTCTCTGCCATTTACGCCGCAAGAGCCATAGCCAATTCGCGCTGATTGCATTCTTCTTTCAACTAACTAACTAACTAGCTAACGGTTAAGCTAGAATATAAAATTACATATTACAACAAAATGCAATTAACGTGACCAACAACAACCACAACAAAATCAACACAATTAAACGGCGCTGTGAAAATTTTCAAAAGCCTAAATAAAGTAAAAATCTTTGGCGCATGACAACGGATATTAAATTGCATGAAATTGGAAAATTATTAACACGCACACAACACACTCACACTCACACACACACACACATGTATGCATTTGCGTAGTGTCGAGGTAGCCACATGCAATTTGGTTAGTCATTTAAGCCAAATTAAGGTCCCAGTCGAAACGCTTTTACCTCACCTTCCGCACTCTCCCATCTCGCGTGGTGCGTGTTTGTTGGCTGGTCACATGCAATCAAGGCTGCAATTTTCTTAACCAGTTTCCTTTCGGGCCTATTAACCAGTTGACAATTTTCGTGTGCGTAACGCGGTCTAGGAATCAGCACCAGCAGAAGCCACAGCCTGGCAATTTTTCTAATGATGACACGGCCAGACGGGACTCAACTCAACTCTTCCTTCGACTCCCAGTTGGGCCTCGGCATTGGCATGCCTGGCCAATCAGTTGGCAGTTTGTTTGGCTTAATCGTCTACGTAATTGATATGCGTATGTGGCGGAAGGGAATTGGAGTTTGAAAAGAGTTCTTTTTTAATTAAAGCTCCGCAGCTCGTTGGGGTTTTGGCTGGCAATTTAACAGAGACATTAATACTTACCAAGCCAGACAAGATAGCTGCTCCTGCTACTGCTGCTGCTGCTGCTGCCAGAATAGATTGAAATAGATGACGGGGATTGATGATGTGCGTGTGGTCTAAATGAGGTGGAGCCAAGTGGATTGGACCAGAAGCAAAACAAGTCTGATGTTTAATTGCTGCACATCCATAAAAATCGCGATAAAGATCTAGTCTAATCGAATGATGTCGATATGTTAATCAGGTTAAAGTCGATTTGAATCAATATTCAAACTGAGTAAAGTGTTTTCAACCGAGTTGCTTAAAATAAAGGAAGAAGAAGCAATAAACCAAGGCCTTAAACAAAATGGCGAATTAAACTTAAGTCTTAAAAAAGGCTTTACATTTTTAGACTAAACTCTCGGCAGATTTTAAAAGGCTTTTTAGTTTCAGATTAACCTAAAAAAAAGTCAAAGAAAATGCTTTTTTTGCCTCAGTAAAATACTACTTTGTTTGCGCCGAGAACCAAAACTATGAACGACGTTATCGCTGGCGAAGATGATACATGCACAGACGAACTTACCAACTCCCAACATGAGTTTTAACGAGAAACACTTTTTATTGTAGCAGCAGAATTGTGGCTTCTTAGAAAATGCACCCCGTACCTGGAGAAACTATTCTTTGCTCTTGATGATTCTAGCTCTGGATGATTTTCGACCTATTCCGAGCAGACTAATTTACCTTGTCTTAAGAATTATGAACGGGGGATAGCAGCAGAAGCAGCGTTAACTTGGCTTACAAAAAATACCGTAAATCTGCTTTAAGAAAAACCTAAAAGTGGCAAAGACAGCTCTTTTCAATTAGACAAGCCTTTGGTTACGGTTCAGAATTTTAAAGTGTTTTTTTGCGGTAAAATTTTACAGTTTCTGTTACGGTTTTAATCTCTGTTATTAATATTATCGAGTTTATTTAAATTTTGAAGAGTTTCGTAAATATATGATAATTATGTCGTATTGCTGTCATTTAACAAAACAAAGTGGTGGCGCCTTCTATTGCTGAGTTTGGGAAATACCTCTGCTAAGAATTTTCGATGAAAATCATTTAAAAGTTTTAAATTAAAACCTTAATTCATATTATTTGTACAAGCTGCAAGGGTATATAAACTTTGGTCAAAGCTTTCCTTTATTTCTTATATTTATATAAATGGAACACTTCCTGCTTCAGCAATTAGTTACACATATTTTTTTTATATATATAGAAACTCGAAATTTTTCATATTTTTCACTATACGTTCTGAAGTGAGATGCTTTAGTTGTACTTGGTATTGTTCCTCATCAGCCTGATGCTAGTTGGAAATGAGGCAAACAGGCATACAAAAGAGAACTGTTATGGATATTGGGATCCCAAACTTAAATTTTGTGCGTATCTTCCTGGAAAAAAATAACAAATAAAACCAGCATAAATCGCGGACAATTACTAAGATTTTTTGGGAAAAAAACAAGGCAGATCAGGTTCATTGGAAATAAAATACTTAATATATATAAAAATTTAAAAAAAAATGTACTTGTGCGTCGGCCGGGAATCGAACCCGGATCAACTGCTTGGAAGGCAACTATGCTGACCATTACACCACCGACGCCACTTGGCAAGCATAATCCCAGCAAAAGATTCTAATCTCCCCTGTGTTAACTCAATTAATTCCCCTTTAATTCCTGATCAAATGTTTGTTTTAAATTAAAATTCAGTTCCGTTACTCACACTTCTGCACTTTAACTTTTTGAGTCGCAGTGGGGAAAATATGCGAAAATTTATGAGCAGCCGCAAGATAAATAAAATGAGATTTATGCTGATTGCTTATTTGCTTTTGCAAGTAATTGGTTAAATTTGTTTGCCCACCTCAGCACACACACTCCGCGCAGGGTGTTGTGTTGTGTGGGTGCAGGTGGCAAAGGTCAACGGGTTGCTCTAAGCCAAACGACTGCTGAAAGTTGTGTAAGACATTTAAAAGTTTTGCCAGTTGGATGGATGAATTTCCACGTCAACAACTGCCGCATTCCATATGCAAGCACTTAACCAGCTCGTCATTTCCAGACACTCGCTCCGAAAAGTTTTGTACCATTATTTTAATTATCATAAAGTAATGCGAATGCCGTAAACTAAAAATTTAATTAAATAATAAAAGTTCCATTGTGTAAGTCAGTTTAACGAACAATTTTAATTAAGAAATTTATCAAAAATGTATACGAATTTGCGCATTCACATATTTACGCTATTTCTTTCTAGCCGAGGGCAAAGGCAAGAAATATAATTTGATAACTTTATGGTTTCGTTCTGTTTGGAGGAAGAGAATGAAAGCAATTAAAGTGGGAATTAAAGAGATTTTATTCATCTTTTAGAATTCTATATGAAAATCTATCAACTTTGTAATATTATTATTATGAACCAAACTTTTAATATGTGCTAGAAGCAAACTGAGCGGCATCCTCTTTGCACTAAATTACAAAATAAAGAACGGACAGTTGCCTGCTCCACACTGACCATCCTCTGCTGTGCGTGCGGAAATTAAAGGCATCAAGCGAACCAACTGGCCTCTCATAATTGCCCGCCGGTGGTAGCCTCCGCTGTGCTGGCTAATAGAATTAGAATGTGTGCACCACATGAGCAATTTTCTAGCAAATTTGTCGCTGCAGCTGCAGCAAGTCCCTGTCCCCGAACTTGAAGAGGCCGCCACCTAATTAATTGGCTAAAGGAAAAGAAAAACAACAATTTTTTTCGCTATGTGCCAGCCATGTTAAGAACGGAGCATGAGGATGCCGCCGCTGTCGCCAATGTCACCAAAGGTTGATTGGGATCAAGGTGAGAACAAAGTTGTTTCGGTTGTTTGTTCCTCTTGTGCCGTGTTTGCCGTCGAAGCGGAGCCATGAATTGTCCAGTTTATGGTATGCTGTGGCTGTTACTTGACTGGAAGATGTTGTTGGGAACATTGTTGGATGTTGGCTACGGGAATTTTGCTGAGCTTATGTGGCTAAAACAAAGTCACGTTAGTCTTGGTTCAGGACTTTAAATCGAAACTAAAATTACTATTTTTTGGGTAATTAAAAATGTAATTTCTGTCGACTTGGGGATTTTTTGAAAATAGCCAATATGTATAACAATATTGATAAGCAGAGACGATGGTCACACTAGAACCCGTGTAAATTGTGTGTAAATATAATCCCAAAAACCCTGAGAAACACAATTCTTTGCATACCATTACAGATACAATAATGTATCTTAAAATTTATTTAAACAAACTTTTTAATCTTTTATGGCAAACATACGCGAATAAAATTTCTAATTTATGTACGCTTACATGTGTTTAGCTGCTTACCCACTTTAATAATACTTGGGTTTTAAAATGCCTGATCATTTTACAGGTCTATAAATAACAAGTGAGAAAGTCGGTCAAGCCTGACTATAACATACTCTGTACCTGGAGTAGAAGCTGTTGAATGCAACGCTGGTGCTGCGCTCATCTCTAATTCTCTCTCTCTTTCTCTCTCTTTAAGGGTCTGAGTGGGGGGGGGGGGGGTTTACTTATTTGCTCAAACCTTGAGAACCGCTCATCCGATCTTTATCGTTTTTTATCGTACTTTCAAGAGATAGTTAGTAATTAGCAAAATGTATCGATTTGCCATAGAAACGATAAAGATCGGATGAGCGGTTCTCAAGTTATGAGCAAATAAGTGAACCACCCGCCGCCACACCCCCTCCCAGCCCTTCAGAACCAACCCCGCACAATCTTAGAGAGAGAGAGAGAGAGACAGAGCAGCAGCACTGCATTCAGCTCCTAGCGTGAAAACAGCCAAAAAATGTTAGATTTATTAAATTTTTTATGTAAACGGAAGCGGAATGGAAACTTCTTTATATTTTTGATTGCAATCGAGCCCGCAGTTGAAAATAAGAAAACCAAATCCGGCAGCTGTTGAATTCCTAGTTTCCTAGAATTCCTAGTAGTGCAGTGTGTATTGAATGACCATAAATATTTAGCTTGAACTTATGTCTCAGCTTGTTTAGAAGAAAATGGTACAGGTTTACAGATCCAGCATTGTGTTAGCTAATTCGAAGAGTTTTGTCAAGTTTTGTACAATACACAGGTAAATATTTTCCCACAAGTTATGCAAATGCATATTAAAAATTCCCATTGACCACCCAAAATGAATAAGAATCAAGAAGCCAAATGTTCTTTACCAATTTTCCTCAATAGGTTTAATTTCCGTTGACCGATTTGACGTTTTGCATTTTAAATTTGATTAGCGGCCAAAAATCAAAAAGTCCGATAGCACCAAAACACAAATTATCCATTAGATGGCCATAATGACAATGTACAGTTTTGGTCTTTATCAAACGTTTATCGATTGACATTGTTGGTGGTCCCAGAGCCACAGCCAGTCCCAGTCCCAGACCCAGACCCCAACCCGATCCATTCCGTTCCTGTCAAATGCTGTCAACATAATTAACGGCAAATGTCTGCGACTGGCATCAAGCAAAAGTCTCAGGGCTATGACAAGAAGTTATGCGTTGGATGGATACCCTCGATCCCGCTCCCGTTGTAATTTCCACGCATAATTACACGAAATATGCAAATGAGAGGGCGTCGCTAGCTTCCTCCATTATTCGATATTTATATATGAGCGGCGGGTGATTACGCGCAATTAATGCATCAATGCAATGTACGTGAATATTGAATACTAATGATGATGCCCGGCCACACGTTGTGTGAAACAGCAGAAGACCAAGAAGGAAAATTCAATGACTTGGCGCTTTGGGGCAAACTCCAACATGTCTAGTCAATGTCATTTGGTTGCGCTCAGCGCTCCGCAGACATTTTCCAGACACACCGCCCCATGGCCATATCTCATTGTCATAACGGACAGTGCTGACAGTAAATAATCCATCAATAATTGCATCCAGTTTTTCCAGCTATCCTGGCATTCCATGATGGTCATGGCCACCACCAGCCACCAGCACCAGCACCGGCAAATGCTTTATGTCAATTGTGTTGACATTAATCATGACAGTGTGTTCTGCTTGAAATTGGCCACCCAAGGGTTTTGGACTGGACTAGAAAAGTTGTGGCTTAAGCAAGTTGTCCATTTGCCGTGAAGTAAGTCAGTTGACAGTTGACTTGGAAAGTAGTTGGAACTAGTTCGGTTTATGAAATTGACTTGCGGAGTGGTTGGTGTGACAAAAATGCTTAATAAAAAGCTTTTTGATTTCCATTGAAAAAGTAGGCTCTAAGCACATAACTGCAAACCCCTTCACTGGGGCTACCTTTTCTTCTTCTCCTTTCTTTTTTTTCTTGTTCTAACTGACAATCTTTTCCCACAAAACACACACCTGAATTGTTCTTTCCACACTTTAAGTAGTTTGTTTATATTTGTTTATGTTAAATATTGAAGTACATATGGAAGCCAGTGAGCGCCACTTCAGCTTGGGTCCCCGACTTTTTCAGGTCAACTAATGGTTGCATTTCGGTAAAGGTAAACAAGAGGAACGTGAAGAACTTTTTACTGTAAAAGTGGATTTTCTTTTGCGCCATTTTGCGGCATTTTACCTTGGTTTGCCTTGGCTTTTTATTTACGTTTTTGCTTCACACAAAAAACTCAACTCATACCCCTTCCCCGGCCAGCTCTTGCCACCGCCTCCGTCCTTTCACTTAAACCGCTCGAAACAAAGTGGTGCTTGTGGCTGCGTCCAGGCGCAAAAGTGTTTGTAGATGTCAGAGCCGCCCAGCCAGCTTATTTTCGTTTGCTATTGCCGTTGTCGTTGTTGTTGTTGTTGTTGTTGCTGGTGAAGGATGTGGAAGGAGTGCTACAAGGAGAGTAGTAGGTCAGGGTTCAGTTATATATGTGCAAAAAAAGATTGTGACTCGAAAAAGTAGAGGAAGTGGTTGTAAGTTGGAAAAGGGTAAGGTTAGTTGGAAAATGAAGTGGATCGTTTTAGGATTACACAAGTTTTTATGACCATTTACCTGTTTCTGCTATCGAAACGAAATTAATTCGAACAAAAAGTTGCGCTTTAACGATCTATATGAACTTCAGGATAGATCGACGAAAGCTTTAAGCTTTCAGCCTAAAAGCTTAAGGGTTGTGATGATGGGCAAGGATGGGATAAAGGATATTACTTTTCAGTCGTTCTCTTAATTCAAGAATGAGTCATCTTATACTTAAGTATATTAAGCTGTTCAATTCATGAATAGTATAACTTAGCTTTGTATCAGATTAACTTTTGATTCAGCTAATATCCTTGTTTTGAGAACTTTTTGTACTTGGATCAAGAAATGTGGAGTCAAAAATGCTTACTTATATTAAAACTTTCCTTTAAAATCAAGAATTGGCATTTTTACCCTACCTTTGATATTGATAGCCCAAATGACCCATAGTACGGGCCCACTCAGAACTTCTTGGCAACTGGTTTTCCTGCATCTCTATTTTGGGGCCGGATGTGGTGCAGTGGGTAGTGTGTGTAACTGCTGATCAAGAAGTCAGGGGTTCGATCCCGCCTGGGAGTCTATATATATAAAAAAGGTTCAACCTGACTAATTGACTGACTGACTGACTGACTGACTGACTGACTGGTGACCGTCGCACAGCCTAAACCATAAAAGATAGGAAGATGAGATTTTCACAGTAGTTTTATCTTATGCTGAAAGTGAGTACTAAGAAAGGATTTTGGAAAATTCTGCCGGCAAGTGTGGAAAATTCGCGGAAAACTTTTGTATGAAACTTTTTATACACTTGAAAAGTGTATTATAATTTTGCCCAGAAGTTTGCAACGCATAGAAGGAACCATCGACCACATAAAGTATATATTCTTGATCAGCGTGACGAGCTGAGTCGATTAAGCTTTGTCCGTCCGTCTGTCCGTCCGTCCGTCTGTCCATCTGTCTGTTTCTACGCGATCTAGTCCCTCAGTGTTTCAAGCTGAAATTTTGCACAGAGTCTTCTTTTGTCTGCACGCTGCTAATAAGTCGGAACCGACCGGATCGGATGGCTACTTCTTGTAGCTGTCGAAAAATGGGTTTTAATGAGAAAAACTGGTTTTTTCTCAATATTACCGCTCTCAATCACGGTCATGGGTAATATTAAATGTTTTTAAGCTGATCTGCGAAGTTTGGTCGAAATCGCTAACCGTTCACTCAGAAAATTATTTTTCTATAATTTAAGAAAATCACCCTAGAATCGATATCGCCCTTAAATTAAGAAACAATTTCTATCTTTAAGAAAAATTTGTCTAAATTTTAGAAAAGTTGACCTAAAAATTAATTTTTTAGAAAAAACTTTCTAAAATTTAGAAAAATATATTTTTTTTCTAAATTTTAGGGTCAATTTGCTTTATTGCCTTTTCTAATTTTTAGGGAAATTTCGCCTTTGATTTTAGAAAATATTTGTTAAAAATTTGGGGTACTTTGCCCAAAAATTAGGAAAGTAAAACCTAATTTTAAGAAATTTTTTCTAAATCCTTCGACATGTTTGCGAAATTGCACTGCGCTATACTGGGTTTAACGACTAAGCCGTCTATGCGATGGCATTTGTTTACACACACAAATGTCCATTCGCTATGCCTGAAGAATGTAGATATATTGCACTGATGTCGTATTGAGCAAGTTTTTGCTTTGTCTTGACATGCGTTACACCATATAGTAGTCGATTAAAGGATTGTATAAAATAAAGGCATTGCTAAAAACATTTAAAATAAAAAAAAACATTTAAAAAAGAACCATTTCCTGAAAAAAGTATGTTCCTTCGGGGATTGGATCCCAGTCCAAGACATTTTCTAATGTCTTATCCAGTCGACCATGACTCTTGCTTCTTATTGAGTGTCAAATGTTATTACTTAAGCTCCAAATACGCCACACAAATTCTTAGGTATGATTTTTACTCAGGGATTTGCTAAATAAAAAAAAACATTAAAAAACAAACATTTAAAAAAGCAAGTAAGAAAGTCGGTCATGCCCGAATATAACATACTCTGTACCTGGAGTACAAGCTGAATGCAATGTTGGTGCCGCGCTCATCTCTAAGTCTCTCTCTCTTTCTTTCACTCTCACTCTCTCTCTCTCTCTTTAAGATTGTGCGGTGTTAGTTGTAATAGGGTGGGAGGGGGTGGGGGAGGGATGTACTTTTTGCTCATAACTTGAGAACCGCTCATCCGATATTTATCTTTTTTTCGGCAAATCGATACATTTTGCTAATTACTAACTATCTCTAGAAGGTACGATTCGTCTATCTTAAAAACTGTAGGAGATATAACGTTTTTTCCAAATTGCGGGGGCGGGAGGGGGCGTGGCAAAAATTGAAAATAAACTTGATCTGCCTGCAAGTATAAGAAGCATTTGTCCCATACATGTCAAACCTCTATCTCTTACCATCTGTGAGATCTGTTTGTTCATACGGACGGACAGACGGACATGGCTATATCGACTCGGCTGTTGATGCTGATCAAGAATATATATACTTTATAGGGTCGGAAATGATTCCTTCTCCCTGTTACATACTTTTGCACAAACTTAATATACTCTATGTACCTTCGGTACAGAGTATAAAAATTATAAAATGAGAAGAAAAAGCATGCTCCTACTGGGACTTGATTCCAAGCCTCCACGTTTGCTAAGCGAATGTCATGTCAACTTGACCAACTGTGTACATTATTAACTATGGTTATGTCAGAGAGGACTTATTATTAGAGAGGCAGGTTGCGAATGCCGCTCAATTTTGTTGCTGAAAATCGATAGTGCCCAAAAAGATACTATAGTGCCCAAAAAGATACTTCAAAGTGTCAGTAGGAAATCACTGTGGTTAGAGCGAGACGACCATAACCCAAATGTTGCCAGAGAGAGCGAACAGCTGATTAAAAAGTATCTAGAGAGCGTAAATGAGAGCAACAGGTGACAATTTTTTGACAGAAGCGGTGTCGACTGAGCAAAGTTTCTCTCTAGTACTTATTGCTCCATGGTTATGTCGCCACGTTTTGTTTAAGGCAAATAGTCGAGTGGGCTAAGGCGTCGTCAGAGTGTTCAGTATTTGAGAGAGGTCCTGTGTTCAAGTCCTAGTAAAGTAAGTAAACAAAACATTTTTAATGCGCTTATTTCTAAATTAATTATATATCTATCTCTATAGGTTAGGAAAAAGTAGTTTGGTGTGAGGAGGTGGTGCTGGTGTTGGAAGGGGGGGAGGTTGGACAAACCCTAAAAACCGAAGGGTTGGGGCGGGGTGGATCCAAAGACACAACCACCACACACGGGTTGGTCTGTGGTCGGTTCTACCCTACCTCACCCTAAAACTTTTTTTAAGTGTTTACTGTCAGCTGCTTCCTCCTTATGCCAGCGCTACCATAACCGCTTGGGAATTTTATAGCGACCTAACAGCTAAAATTGTCTAAGAGTTTTTTAGAAACATTGCCCTAGAATCTAAAACACAATTTTTTATTTTTTAGAAAAGCATTTCTAAATTTTAGGGCGTTTTTGGCCTGTATAAAGTTGTATTTTTTATGAAAGGCCCTTTCTAAAATCAAAGCGAACTTACCCAAGGCGCAAAAATATGGGCGAATTTCTTAATTTAAGGGCGATTTTGGCCTATTTTCTGGGTGTTGAGACAAGCGATTTCAAGTGTAAAAAAACTTCGGCACGGACGAAGTAAGCCTTGCCTTTCTCGTTTGTTTTTCATCCGATCAAGTTCAAACTCATTTTCAAAGCTCTATATGAAAATTCAACAACAACTGCATACCAATCTTCCGGAAAATTCACCCCCCCTGGGTGGAAAGTGGGTGGTCAAGGTTGTATGGGCGAAACTTTTGTTGCCAGCTATTAGCGCCAAAATCATTTTCAAAATTACACATAACAAAACATAACTTGTAAGCATAACATAATTTGACACGTGTTTTCCCGATTTTGGAAAATCCGCACACGAGGAAAATGGCCGGAAAATTCTGAATCCAAAAAAGTATTTATCATACGATTGGCTTGAAACTCGGTTTGTAGGGACAAAATACGAAATAATTTGAAATGTGATTTTTTAATATCGGAAAAGCCGCCCACGAGGAAAATGGCCGGATAAATTTGCATGCAAAAACTATTTTTCATACGATTGGCTTGAAACTCGGATTGTAAGGTCAAAATGAGAATTTATTTTGTTTTTAATTTTCGGATCATGGAAATATCGCCGGGATGCTCACTGTGAAGTGAATGGGATGTGGGTGGGATGTGGGTGGAAAGTAGTTTTGGAAGTGGGTGGTAAGTGGATGTTAAGTGGGTGAAATATGGCAGGAAGTGGGAGGGATGTTAATGGGAAGTGGATCGTAAGATGGCGGGAAGTATGTGGTATGTGGGTGGCAAGTGGGTGGAATGTGGGTGGAATGAATGTGGCGGTAAGTGGAAGGGATGTGGGTGGGATGTGGGCGGGAAATGTGCGGGAAGTGGGTGGGACGTGGGCCTGAAGAGGGTGGTAAGTGGGTGTGCGTTTATATACTGTTGAAGGCGCAGCGAAGCGTGACGGGCTATTTGCTAGTTTTATATAAAAAAAGTTTTCTCTTAAAAACTAGTCTACATCCGATCATCTTCACCAGCTATTGTTTCCAGCTAACCATGAAAAAGATTCTCAAAACTTTGCCGTTTGAATTTGGCTGAAGGAGATGGAGAGAAGCTCGGCTTGTATTACTTTTTTTCTTAGAGCTGTTGTTATTTGACAAATAAGTTTCTATACGTTATTTCCCCTAAGCTAAGTGGCATATTCTTGACCTAAGTGAACCATTAAAGAACTATTTAATATTTTCACTCTGTCCATACGGTATCAAATCAATTCCAAACGGTAATAAGAACAGGGTAGTCCCGATCTTAACCCGACCATAAAATTCTAAACATGAAAGTCCGTCGGTCAAGCCCGACTATAACATACTATGTACCCCCAACGATTGTGCATATCTGATCAATACAAGTTGAAAGCCACAGAAATTAGAAAAAAAAAAGCCTAAAAGTATGCGAAATGCTGCCCATTTCCTTTGCGGCCGGTGCTACCCATTATAATTGTTTGTTTTCCTTATAACCCGACCATCGTTCAACCGACTTTTATTATTCCTTCGGCAAAACGATATATAATCTCAATTACTCAATATCTTTGACAGGTACGAACCATCTATCTACAAAACTGTGGGAGATATGAGGTTTATTTTAAATTGATATTGGGCGTAATTAAAAATAAACTTTTCTTCCAGCAAGTATAAGAAACATATCAAACCTTTATCTCTTAACATTATTGTATTGAGTTGAATCCAGTAAAGATCCCTTTCAGTCCTCCAGCATATTCCATAGGACCTTCCTTATACATTTCAAGACTCACACCAGTTTCTGCTTATTTAAATTTCTGAAAAACAAAAGTATCAAAATTTCGTCCTCACTGGGATAAGCCCTGAACAAGAATGGAATGGTATCTCATTGGTGGAAAATTTTTTTCGGCAGTGGGTACCAAACCCGAACCCTATATATCGTGCCCTGTAGGGAAGGGCGGATAGCCGCTGACGTTAGCTAGCAACTTTGCGGATGCATCGCTCTGTTACCGGTGGTCACTACGAGGAGGTGTGAGTCGACTTTGGGTTCGCCAAGTTGGACCGATCGGCAGCCTTACCTGACTACTTATACGCCCCCTTTAAGTCCAGAAGATCTATGACTAAGAAATCTGGACCACCACCATTATTTATGAACATGTGATTTCGAAAGGGATTGAACTACGCACGTTTGAAATGATACAAGTTTGAAAGCTTGAATTCTGTAGAATATTCTGTAAGTCAAGATTGAATTTTCCAGCTACAGCCGGGCTTATTCTAAGAAAAAGACTCTGAAAAAGACTCTATTTTTTCTGTACTAGAACTCATTTA
Source organism: Lordiphosa clarofinis (assembly GCA_018904275.1). Taxonomy (NCBI): domain Eukaryota; kingdom Metazoa; phylum Arthropoda; class Insecta; order Diptera; family Drosophilidae; genus Lordiphosa; species Lordiphosa clarofinis. The sequence goes on from JAEIGQ010000131.1 coordinate 378,749, forward strand.
ATAGACAAACTCTAACAAATAAACTCTTCTTAATTAAATTTTATTCGGTGGTTTTGCTCTTTGCAGTAACATAGGTCCCACATTTCCCATTCATTTTACCATTAAGTTCGAGTTCAATTCACAATACTATAAACCACCCAAGGGCTTTCAGTTTCCAACACACAACAATAATTTTGCGCCTACAGCGAATGTTTGTATATACGACTGTGTGTGCATGTGTATGTATGTTTGACACCAACAATCAAATCAACCAATCAACTGCCGATTACTTAAGCCATTTTCAATCAACACGGCGCCCCCAATGACAACAACAACAACAACAGTCCGCAAATCTCAAACGCACAATAAACGCAATTACAAGCGCGTAACATGGCAGTGGAAAAGAGACAGCTAGATGCGCGACCGCAAACCCACAAAACGTGGGCCAAAGTAAAATTGAATGCCCAGCCGAAGGATTCGACAATTGGTACCAAAACTATGTAGGCAAACATCATCAATCAATCAATACATGGCACACATTGCCCAACCTGATTGAAGTCAATTGTGAGAAACAGCATTTTTGATAAGTGGCGTGTGGGCAGAGGGCCTAAACCATTGCCAAATATGCAATCAGCATTAAATTATTTATACCAAAAACTATGACAGACAGACACTTGTTTGTGTGTGTGTGTGTTTGTGTTTGGCAACTTTGACAGCACTGGCAATTGGTTTGTCGTCAACTTTTATATCCAGCAGATTTCATGCATAACAAATGTGTATCTTTTAACATAAATGATGGCAAATTGTTTTATCAACGCACAAAATAACTAGCAAATAAATCAAAAATTAAGGCAGAATCAAAATTCAGTCGATTGGAATTAAATGTTTTTGGTTAACGTCAAGATGATTTGTTTTGATAGATTAGTATACTTAAAGAGAAAGCAAGAATCAATTTGATTTGTTATAAATGTTGAACTGTGATCCCCAACGAATGGCCTGGGGCAACCATCCCAAAGAAGAGAGAGCGAAAAGGGCGACAGCGACAAATTCACACTCGGCATTCTATTCGAAGCACTAAAGTCATGAATCACTTGTCAGAGAGATATGTATTAGAAGAAGAATTCCAGGACGGTATTTGCAGTCGTCCTTGATGTATTCATTTTATAGCACTTAACTGCTATCGATAACTGTCATAAATGTAATTTCAGCCCTGGAGTCCGATATTTTTTCCCGCGCCTGTGAAAAGGCACTTTTAATAGCTCCACCTTGTAATACATGTACAAGTTCATGATTCGGACTTTGACTTTTGAGATTTGAAACTGGTTATCCGTCCGAATTTGGTCTCCAAGTCTCAATACTTTTGGAAAAGAAAATGAAAAATAACAAACAAATTTTCTGCGATATATTTTTTTAAAGGAATACAGGTTCCATCAAAAAGTTCGTACAGTTGGGCCTGAAGTTTATAAACCAATGGGTGCACCTATTGCTTACAGTAGATAACAAGAGGATAGGGCTTATGCTTGTTCAAAATTGGCTCAGACTTTTGAATCCCTCCGCTTAAAAAACTCTTTAAAATTTCCGAATTCTGTTCCAATAACCAAAACCTTAACGGTCACTCTCAAAATATTTTTTAGTTCCTCAAATTAAAGCAGAACTGTACTTATTTACATATATTTACAAACAGATTTTCGTTTACAACACCCAGAAAAGCACGAGGAGATTACGTTACACAATTGCAAAAGGAAGAACAGAAAAAAATGAGGAAACAAAAAAAAATACAAACATAACAAAGAAATATGCAAAGCAGATGAATTGGGGATAAAAATGTGTGGTAGGGGGAGGGAGGGGTGCAGGACAAAAAGAAAGGAAAAACTGAAATCGTTAAACCAAAATGGTGACTTTATTTTACGGCAAGGACAACTTTTTTGTTGGGGTCTACAAGTTTCAAGCAACAGATGTCCCCACCTAATCCGGGCGCATTAGTTTTTGGGATTTGGATATGAAAATGTTTTTTTTTTTACGTTCCAAGCGCTCTAAGCTGAGGCTGCAGTGAGCTCTTCAGCTAACTACAAAATGAAACATTTGAAGAGTTGCACAGGCGACCGAATGGGCAACCCTAAGACTGACTGGTAAGAAACCGCCGTTGAATTCTTTATGTTGATAGAGTTAATGTAGCATGGCCTTTATGACAGCTTCACCTGGCTTCTGACCCGCCTTAAGAGCTTCAATGCATCTCCACATCACGCACCCGTAAGGGTAATATGCCTATAGAATAATCCTTTTCAATTAAATACTCTTCATCCACATTTTGGTATGGATATGTGGAGTTCCTGCTGCATATGGAACGCATTACTACCAGCCAAAGTCCAGCCTGTCCCTCTTTACAGTGCATACAAAAGTGCTCAGCGGCATAATAAGCAGATTGCTGCGCTGCTTAGCCAACAATACCACCGAGCAAAATTTACTTCCTGACATACGCAATGTCAAAATGTGATTGTGTTTTGTGCCGACCCCTGTTCTAGGCTTATGGCAATATTTGCCGGTAATTGAGGAGAGACACTCCCTTAAACAAATCAAAACAAGTAAGAGTGTTGCGGTCGAGGGCCCCGACAGCAAAATTCAATTTACTTCAATAAATGGGCGGGCTCACTTGCATATCTTCGGTGTTTTTGCTCGGATCTCATTGTGGTACACAGAATAGATAGATGTTGGGCCAACTGAGTGGAGAATCCCCTCTTATATGCTTTGGTCTTGTTGTTTGTACCTTCCAAACTCTTGTCAAATTGACTAAAAACTTCGACCTGATCTAAGTAGCGTCGTTAGTTAATTTTGAACACATTCTTGCACTTCCTAATCAATTTCGTCAAAATAATTAGGTAATCCATTAAGGAAAAACCCACCTTGAACTTTGTTTAAACACACGGTCAACCATATATGACACAAGTACGGCTGAGTACAAACAAAATTTATGATGGATCATAAAAATTAGTTGAACGATTTTTCGATAAGCCTTAATTAAATGCTGACGCATGCAAGCTAATAGAATTAGAAACTAAAAATGGTTGTTGTATTTATTAAAAATTGATTAGACTTTTTAATACAAAAGCCAGGGGGGCCAAGATTACAAATATGGAAATGCGAAAACTGCCGGCTTGGTTAGGTTTGGCTGTGGTAGAGGTATTGGGAGTTTCTGTTGTTGAGGAACTAGGAGTATCTGTTGTATTGGTAGTCGAGGAACTAGGTCGGTCCGTTGTGTCGGAAGTTGAGGAACTAGGACGTTCCGTTGTTTTAGTAGTAGATGACTCGGGTGGCTCTGTAGTCTTTGTAGTCGACGACTCGGGTGTTTCCGTGGTCGAAGCGTTTGTATCTATTAGCTGATTATTGCACTCTGGTTGCTCCAATGGATCACATAGCTGACATTGGTCATTGTTTAGACAATCAAGTTGTTCTTTTAAACCAAGTGAACATCCTCGTTCCACACTCTGACCCACTCTGGTGGCATAGCAGAAACTTTTGCCAGAACGGGAAACTTCACAAATTTTTGGCGAAAGACTTTCAGGAGCTGTTTTGCAAAGCTGATCCTGTTAAAATGACAATGATAAGTATTTTTCAATTTAAACCAAAAACTGTAATCAAGCTCACTTCACTATCCTTGCATTGGATACAGCTGGCCCGACTGGAGCCCTTGTTATTACATTTCGGAGACACGCATACCGCACACTCCAAACGAGCATCGTCACAGTTTTCATTCAGCTGTTCCAAACAACCTTGAGCCAGCAGCACCCCTTGACGAAAGACACTCGCACAGACATCCAACTGATCCGCACATTCTTCCTCTGCCTGATAGCTAATCCTTTGACAATTTATGCCACGGCAATAGAAACACTTTGTCGTGGCCAGGACCAAGCTGGTGTGCAATAAAATTGCAAAAATGACGCACTTGTGTTTTGACATTGAAGAAGGCTAAATTGGCATTAACATCAGGTCTGATTAGGGGACATGACTTTATATAAACTCTGAACACTTGAAGAGTTAAGAGTTAGTTTGCCGGCAAAATGAAACATTGAAGTGTGTCAACAAAAACTGCCAAGTGCTGATCATTATTAGAAGAGGGCACGTTAGGTGATAGATAGTCTGTTTGCATTACGCTTCAGAGTGCATGTTAATACGGTATTACCCAAAGGTTTCCTTAGCCACATGTAAATAAACAATTGAAGTGCTTTAATGGAATATTTTTTTGTATAATTTCAAAGAATTTTACCGAAAGATTTTACAGTACACACTCGAGAGGGTGGAAAAATGAAAATGAAGGGGATACATTCTATTGTGGAAGCAAACTGTGTAGAAGTAACAAATAAGATTCAAAAGTTCTGAGAATTTTTATTCAGTTTTTAAGTAAAATATTTCAGTTAATTTTACCTTTTAAGTTTTTCAAAATACTGAGGGCATTTTATTCGACTGTGGAAAAATTTAACGTAGCCTGTTTTATTCATTAGCAAATTGGCTCCCCTATTTTTCCTTGGAAATGAATTTCACTGAAAAATTCCGGGGTAAAAGAATCCCGCAAAATCTCACGATCTTAGGTTTCTAAGTACGGATCAGAAATTGCGGACGAGCAACCTACTTCGTGCTGGGAACCGCTGATGAAGATAAATTTTTGTCTAAGTAAAAAAGCAGCAGAAACCACAAACAAGTAAGAGCGTTGTAGTCGAGTGCCCCGACTCCAATATGCGCTGTACCCTTGACTCATTTGTTAGCCTTGTTGACTGATAGCAGCTGGCACTGCCAGGATGAGCTATTGCTCCCACAAACTAATTTGTTACGTATATAGCATGGCTGTATTTGATCCGATCTTATTGTGCTTTTCAGTATAAATAGTTATTTGGCTTAACAAAATATATATAAAAGGGAAAAAAGGGAATTTTACAAATCAGAAATCAAACGTGATCTGGCTACGGCATACACCTACCTACAAGCAAAATGTCATGTGGCTTATAGTCTCTATGATCGACGCGTTCATACAAACATACGAACAGACGGTCTATATCGACTCGGATGTTGATGCTGATCAAGAATATAAATACTTTTTAGGGTCGAAAATGTTTTTTGCTCCCTGTTACATACCATTTGCACAACGTTATGATCCCCTGGATATAAATTTAGAAAGAGAAAAGTGGTTAGTGCACAACAAAATCTATGATGAAGACCAGCCAAACATATTTGTAGTTGCGTTAGATTAAGCAAAAGGCTTTAGAGAGAAAGAGAAGATAGAGAACAGACGAAGTTCTTGTTGCAATTTACATATTCTTGGGCTGTGCGTTGTCTGGGTAAGTGCATATGCGCGCGGCTATAGATATGCGCAAAACAACGACGATTGTACGCATAGGACATGGGCATCTCTGATAATGAGCATTCATTTATGCGACAAGCTGCCCTGCGTTTTAATTTTATCTTGTCGATCTTGCTGTTATATTGAAATTTGTAAAAAGACGTTCGGAATTAGTTATATAATTGCAACAGATATTAGCTAGTTGAGCTTTCTTTGATCATTCGATTTCAAGGTTTGTAGGCTGATTCACAAAAGTAAGAAGCTAAACAATGGTAATATTTCTTCTAAACCACAAGATACATAATGTTGAGCTTGCGTTGTATATAAACCAAGGTTTGAACCAATACCTTTGCCCAAAAACTTCGAACCTTCAATTTTTGAGTACTCAGAGTCACCAAAGGTACATAGGGTGTGCGGATCATCTCCGACATTGTTAACGTCTGATGATAGTCTTGATTCGTTCCTCTTTATCCGCTAGTTAGAAAAATATAAAGCTCGGATAGCGTTCGCAAGTTATGACCAAGAAATAAAATCTCCCTGGTGCCTGGAAGTGAGTATAACCCCTAAATTGGTAGAATGTATTGACAGAATTTATGCTCCAGATAGTCTTACTTAATAACTCAAGAGTTTAAGAGGTTCTCAAAGAATATATCACAAACAATGTATTAGTAATTTGAGCAAATTCCATGATGCGCATGGTCTTCTTTTGAAAACAACAGTCAATTAATCTTAAGAACATTAAGTATTCTAGTGAATTATATTACTATTTGTTTATTTAATTATTTAAAGCCTGTGATATTAAAACAAACTCAAATTCGCTTTTTTAGATAATCACAATTTGGTATTCATAATTTTATATACAGTTTACTGAAGCAATCTTCCTCAAGATTAACTCAGAAAACGTAGGAAACGATTGCCAATTATTGACTTTGTAGAAACATTTAAAGCATTGCACTTCTTGATATCTCCAGGGGAGCAAAGAATACATTGATCATCGGCCAGGCAACTTTGCTGATCAGCCTCAGTGGTGGCACAACCACGCTGGATAGAGCTGCTTGACTTTTTGGCATAACAATATGAATTGGGGGCCGTGGGTACCGCACAGCGTACTGCATTCAAAGAGTCCGCACTGTCAGCGCATTTGGAGTCCTATTTATAGGCAAAGTAATAATAATATTAGATAGAATAAGGATATTCAATAAACCCTTACCTTTTTAGAATCACACTGCAAACAGGCATAGGCTGCAGAGCCCACATTATTGCAGCGATCTGTGTTGCACTTGTGGCAGGAGTCAATATTTTTCGAGGACTCACAACGCTGCCTCAGCTCGTAGGGTATTTCCAGGGAGCAACCTTTGTACAGAACCTTGGCTGTTGTGGATAAAAACATAATTATTATAGCAATTCAACAATGCTTTCATTCTCACTCACGTCCATTGTAGATGGTCACACAGTAGTCCAGCAAGTCTGTGCATTTTGTTTCCTGCTGCCATGAAGTGCGCTGACAATTAATGCCAGAGCAACTGTAACAGCTCCTGATGGTATTGCCCGCTGCAAATTCCGCCGCCAAAAAGGCAACCAATATACCGCAAATTGTTTGGACTTTCATTTTGGGACCTCGACTATCAAGCGATTGACCATTGCGTTCAGCTTTTATACCGCTGAACACTTCACATGGTCAGCTGAAGTGTACTCAAAGTGGGTAGAACACTTGAACGCACTCGAATGTGTACACCAAAGGACAGGAGAATAGGTGCATGACGAAGGGTGTTAAATAAACGAAACCGCATGCGTGTTTGTACATACATAGGAGGCCAATATTAATAACAGACAGATAAATTGCCAGATATTTAAGTTAATTAAACCTTTGGTTATTGCTGCCTTAAAAATGGATTGATAAATGTCAGTGTAATATTGAACTAAGGGAAGTGGTATCGTTTGCCTGGTGCACTCTACTATAAAATTATAATGGCAATTGTGTTTATTTAAGATAGGAGTCATATATGGCAGTTTTACTGTTGATTACTCATAGATGCACTTTAAGAAATGGTCAACACAATGACACAAAAAAAATTAATAGCAATGAAAGTAGTTTTATATCAAAAATAATATATTCTTTTATATATTTAAAACTTCAAATTAAAATATAAAAAAGATTTCCTTTTATTATTATTCATTTTGTTTTAATTTCTTAACAAACTTCCCTTGAAATTAATCACCCTTTATGTACAGTCGAACTTCCGCTAGTCTTCAATCATTACTCACATTACTAAACCTGCATTATTTTTGTTATCGGCAACTTGAGTCGAAATAATTTTCTCAAGTACCGATAATAAGCATTAAATGCAATCCAGTTTTCGTAGAATACGTACAAATATTCCACTTAAAGTTTTTGCAAAGTGATAAGCATTTGGTAAGAAAATAAATAGTGATTAATGTCACCAAACTCTATATGGACTAAGATAACCTGGTCACACTGAAAATGGTATACCAGTTTTTAGAAGTAATTTTGTAGAAGTAAATTGTAAAAAAAATAATATAATTTTGATGATTGAATTGTGTTTTACAAATGTTATGAACAAAATCATATGACCTAGAGAATGCTAAAAAGTCACACTGTGACAAATTATTAAGTATAAAAACTGCTTATTAAAAATTCTCTAAGAAAGGTAATTAAATACTCGAAGTAAGCCCACCCAGGTAAATCCATATTCAAATCAAGAACTCCAAACCTGGACATTTTTGTGGTTGTGATTCTAGATGATTTGTTTAAGAAAATGACATGTTCAATTTCTACCGACAATTTTTAGCAGCAATTGTGCTCTTATGGGATTCGATATTAGTGAGAGCGAGACAGATAGTTGTCAGAGCAACAGGCAAAATTGCTTTCTAAGAATAACCATTTTGACAGTTTTGAGACTTAACTGAATTATAGATATTGCGAATATAAGTATGTGTATAAAACTAGAGCCGTACTTTCGCACAAGTTTTGCGATTTTTAGACTTATTCTGGTCGATAAACTGGTTTCAAATCGCAAATTTCTTGTTAACTTTTGCCCAACAAAAAGTATTCTCCAAAAATTCTACCAATTTTGAAACGAAGATATACCAGAAATGCTTAAAAAACAGTTTGTATGGTATACGATTGAAAATTTTCATCAACAACCATTGCATATTTATGGGCAATGCAAAATTATTTAATTTCTAACACTTGTATTAAAAATGGAATAGGTTTTGGCATATACTTATAATATAATTTGTTTTGAAGCTAAGAAAAAGTTCTATTGATATCATGATAATTTGTATTTGTATTTAATATTAATTAATTATGCTTATGCAATAAATAATGTTCAATTTATTATTAATTGATCACTATTGTCTCCTATCTATTTAAAAAACACTTAAGCCATGAGTTTCACCTGGACCAGACAATGTCCCTAGCCGAAGAAATCAACGAAAACAAACACTCTAGAGCGGTACTACACTCCAAAACGGACAGATATTCAAAAGAGATTGTCTTTCAGCCGATTTTTCTACAAATTCTAAAACGATGCTCGAAATTCCACAATACAGAATGCTTTTAACTATATTCACAATTTTATGGGAGGTTCAAACCACCGTTCCAGTTCCAATCGTGTCACAAATATGGAAAATAAGCAACGAACCAATTATTTTTACATTATTTTTCAAACTAAATTTCAGGGTGACCTTTCACTACAATCCTCTAGGTATAAACACATTTTAATAACTTTTCCTGCTATCTCTGATTTGTTAAGCTCCTTCACCTTGTGTCTATAAACATGACTCGCATTGTACTTATGTTTAATCCAGTTTAGAAGCACTTGAAAACCATATACCTACTATGTGTTTGCCTTGTTATTGTTTGTGTTTTATACAAGTAATCACATGATAGCCTAATGATAGATATTTCTGGTAATTGCAGCCTTGATCAAGTCTACCAAATGATAAGACTTGCAATACTTTATTTGTTAATCAAATTTTAAACAAAACGCGGAGTGAAATAAAGCAATCAAAGCCAAACTTAGGCTAATCAAATGTTGAGCTCCACCAGATTTGCCAGTTTGAAGATCAAAATTATTGCAGGCATTGCCTCCGTCAGTATTTTCGGGCAGGCACAAGGAGCAATTCTCATTCTGCAGACAATCATGTTGGTCCTTGACACTCAAGGCGCAGCCTCGTTGTAGATTCTCGCCCACAACCTTGACATAACAATAGGAATTGGCAGAGGTGGGCAGGCCACACTGAGAGGCGGTTAAAGTGGGGCCATCGGAATTACACTTGGCAGACTAAAAAAAAGGAAATTATTTAAAACAAATTTTAAATATTTTTGTTAGTTTTCCATACTTACCTCAGAGCCAACGCACTGAATGCATTTGAAGTCGCTTCTACCTTGATTATTGCACAAATTTCCGCTGCATTTCTGGCATTGCCGATCCTTTGACTCGCACTTGGCCCGACCGGCTATAGAGAGTTCCGACAGGCAACCCTTTTCGCTGACCGAAACTAAAGAAAATATGATTATTTATTTATTGATTTGCAACTTCTGTTTTCCAACTTACAACCCTCATAGACGGTCACACAAATATCCATGATATCTGTGCAAGTGATGTTCACATTTTGCCTGGAGGTGCGTTGACATTGTATGCCCTCACAGCTGTAGCATTGCCTCAGTTGACTGGCGTAGACTAGCTGAAGAGAAAAGAGAACCACAAACCCGAATCGCAACATTTTCCTTTGGCTTCTGAAAGCTAACTAAATTGAAAACCTAATTTGTTGCAATTAAAAAACACGAAAAACTTGCAATTGTTCACACTTGAGACTATTCCCAGCATTATTTTTTCAACATTCTCCAGATAACAATTACAATGCAACACTTGAGATATTTTTTTGAAGTGGCTAACTCGGTTGAATCTTATCGAACTGGGAAAGTGGGCTAAGAATTGTAGTTAGTGTGATTTTGTTTTTCTTTTTGAATGAGTCACATTTGTTTAATTATCTTTGATGTGTTAACAGTTGTTTTATTGATCATTTTATATGGTAGAATTTAAGTTGTTTGTTTCAATTTCCAATGAAAGCTCTTTAAATTGCTTATAGCTCAGCAATTTTGGCTATCTTGGAGCTTATCGTACTCTAATCAGTATTAGTTATGGCAATACACTTAAAAATTTATAGAGTTGTGCGTATATTTATGACGTCCGAAAATAAAGAAAATGAAGAAGAAAGATATGTATGGGGGTATAAAACACTTGGACTGTAGCCGAATGGAATTAAGGAGGTTATCTTTTTTATAAAGAAAACTAGAGACAAGGAAAGAAGCAAAAAAGAAATTTAACATTGAACTAAGTTGGGTTTGTGTTGAAAAATTCGCACATTTCACTCAGTTGCACTCAGAACCGGTTCTTAGGCAGAGGAACCAATAAAACGCTTAGTTTCGTCCTAGTTTAGAAATGGAACAACAATTTCAGGAGCTGGTTCCTGGAGAGAGAGCCTTAGAAGCAATTAAACCAACAACACAAGCGGTAACTGACCTACAAAGACCCCTTCAGGATATCATGTCAGAAGTGCTAAGGAAAACCTGCACTAGGGCAGAACGACAATTGGACCTCGCTCCCGACTGTTACATCTCCCGATCACTTTGTCCAATATTTAACCTGTACCAAAAAGTTATTAAGTGTTTTTTAGAGATGGAGTCACTAGTTTAAAATCGAATGGTACAGCTTTTCCAGTAAGTGTCGTTTCGCTATAGTGTAAACAACATTGTGTTTGACAACAAAACACAATTTGCGGGAAAATTTTCGTTGGGAATGAGGAGAAAATAGAAAGCATTTAACACCTACTATGCGACTGGTAGTCTGGCAAGTAACCCCTGGAGGACCTGGCTCAATTTGCCGACTCCTCAAGATTCACTGTAAAATTGAGTTTGGAAGCAGTCCAACAACAAGAACGGAAAATCATTCCTTATCAGCGAGTCTTGATCGCGCACACTGCATCAGTTGCGTCGTCAGTGTGTGCAAAATGTTATTGTTACACGTTTCTAATGCGTTTGAGTGCTGCCAGCTGCCGTAAAATAAATTTCAAAATAATGGGAGCAATGAAAACAAGAATGTGCCCACCACTCGTTAACAATAAGGGACTTTTCCTTTGTTTTCATAAGTCATAGAATAGGATCTGCTTTTTTCCTTTTAAAAGATTTCAGAATTGTAAACGAGAGTTTCTTTACGTTTTCTGGCTTTTTTGTACACACATTTCCAGAAATACACGGTTTACTATTTACAATGTGCTTACGAGTTTGTTCTGTCTGTCTTACCCATTTTATTTACAGCGTCTGTCTTCGTTCATCTGTCTATTTTTCTTCTACTTTCGATTTCGTCGTTTATTCTATTTTTAGTGTGACCATCGTCCCAATCTTAAAAATATCTTAACTCCAAAACATCGATATATTTTAAGCAATTCCAAAGTCTACAGAATAATCTTAAGTACGGATGAAACTTTAAGCTCAGATATCAAAGATGACTTCCTTTGTTAAGAGTGATTTTTAATTAAGCCCCATACGGAGCTGTGAAATGGTAGGCTTAACGATATAGTTCTAATCAAATAATCCGGAAGAGAAGACAGCCTTAAAACTTGTATGAAAATTTGACATTACTTCTAAATACCTCACAACTGCGAAGAACGACAAAATAATGCTGAAGTCGCCATGGGTGACGCATTGTTCTAAGACACTGGAACCGGAAGTGTAATCCAAGTTTAAGAGACTGGTTCAAAAGTCCACTTAATTTTTTCAAAAACTTTAAAGTAGCTTGGAAAAAACTCTAGCCAAGGTAAGCAATTCTCAAAGCTGTTAATAAATAATCGCTAGTCAAACTTCTTTAAAGAGAATCTCTTATCAAAAAGAACCTGTTATATTTCTTCAAAGAGACAAATTTTTTTCAATATTAAGAGATATTTGATTTGCCAATACACTTTCTTTAGAAAGTGTCTTTAGAGATAAATGACAATTGTTAAGGCAGGTGAAGAACACCAAATAAACCCTTTTATATATACAAAAAAACTTCGTGCAAATTATCTTTTGAAGCCAACCGCAGAAACCGGTGCTTCTTAAAGCATTAACAAGGCAATCAAATTTTAATAAGCGGTTATAAAAAGAAATTATTGGTTGATAAGTCATGGCTGTAGCCTCGGATGACCCACTAATTCGACATATTTATTGTTCAAATAGTTGCATTGTCGCATTTCCTTTTATACCAGCTTATCAGAATGAAATGGCGCCGTTAACAGTTTACAACGATTTCTAAAAGATTACAATATATGCGGCTTGCTATTTTTCTGCGATCTTACTAACTTAGGTTAGCATTATTTTTAAACAAATGGAAATATGAGTAAGGTTATCTTGAAAGCTGGTGAAATTACTTGGAGGCGTATTTCAGAATATATGACTGTGATCAAAATGAATTCTATAAAGCAATGTATCTGGATTTCACATCTTTTACATAGAGCTATTTTTCACATAAACTAACAAATAACAGTGTAAAATTGATGACTATCTGACACATATCAGCTATCTGGGAGAACAGAAATCGGCCCTTAGTGTTTTCCAAATTTGTGGGAGAAGAAAAATCACGATAGACTTCCTAGATTTACTTCTAGGTAACCTGATTTGGGTAATCTTATCAGGGACTAGCTTAGATTATGTCAGATTGTAGACTTGTTAGGAAATCCCTGTTATATAATTTGGACCTGGCAACCAAATCCCAAATCACAAGCAGTGTGATTTAATGAAAGAAGATATTCACATGTTCTAAAAGTTATAGTTCCAAACTCTGAGTACCCTCTATGAAAATGATAATAGTTCAAGTGCATCTTGTAAAAGCTCTATGCAGTTCCCCAACTGGAGTACCTAATCAGCCAACATTTGCCCTATTAGTTCTTATCATCAAATAGCGCGTAAACGTGTTTTAGACTCCATTTTATGTGTGATTATGGGTACGGGTTATCTCGGTTTGTGTTGCTCTTTTCGTACCACTTTTTATATGTTAATTCACCCCGCGCTCCTAGCGGGTTATAAATAACATCAAATTCGCTTTATCGGACATGTTGCTACACAGTAATCGTCGATGGCAATCATATAAAGCAATAACTGTTTTGTACGACCAACAGCGGCTGATAGTTCCGTATCGAGGGTCCCGACTGGCCGTTGGCCGCATCAAAAATCTATAAAAGGTGTGCCGTTCGAGGCTACAAAATTAGTTGGCCGATTTGGTTTTTGTTGGTAATACGCGTCGGGAAAAGTATTAAAGTATTGTCGAAGTCGAAGTGAGTGATCATGAAATTAACGATTGTGGGAGTAGCTGGACTACTTCTGGTGCTCGGTGTCCTCAATCCAAGTGGTAGGTGAAAGGATAATCCTAAAGTGAAGTGTGAAAAACGAAATGCAATGAAATGAAATCATCCAAATATTGAATTCCCATGAAAACCAATTACTAAAACGGAAATGTCTGTCCAATTCGCAAACATTAATAGACAATCTATACTTCCAGATGGGTGATAATAAACCTGTATCTGCGTAATACTTGTACAAAGACTTTTATCGTGATGAAATAAAAATGTTGTTGGCTGATAAGGATAGTGAATCGCCACGAGCAGTGTTCCTGCTGAATGACCAATTATACTGCACCGAAACTTGTATGCACTTTCAAGGCTTACCAAATGAGTTTTCTTTTTAGAATATTTCCAACTCCAAAAAACTTTGTAAAATTCATTGAAAGTGACTAAATTTGAGGAATTTGCTTGAACCCCATAACTCGTGCTATGATATATTCTTAAAAATTTTTACCAAAATCAATATCGATTGTGAATAAAAAGAAAAGAAAGAAATTTTCATCGAATTTTTAAGTTTAACAGACACTAAATGTAAATTTCGTCATTTGGACATGTTTCGAATAAGAGTTACATAGAAATTTGTTAAAGTTATAAGGTTATTACCACTGATTTTGAACTCAGAACTATGTTTTCTGGGACAAAGACTCTAATAATATGTGTATGCTAGAATTGAAGTCGAGTAAAAAGTTGGTGATTTCTTTAACAAAGCTTCATTAATGTGTAAAATTTCGACATGAATCAGTATTTCCGATCAAAAATTTCACTTAAAAGATAAGATGGGTATAAATACTCAAATGATATAATGAGGCTAATTAGAACAGGATCAAGTCCGCTCAGATTCGGTCCGTAGGTTGCAAGCTGAAGTTTGTTAATCGCATCAAACGCAAAATTTTGGCTTGGTCCTTGGTTCACATTTTTCTTTGGATTGTTAAAACATTCTTCAGAGGCGCTTAAAAAAATCCATTACATTATCTAAACAAATAATGAATATGACACAGAAAAGCAACTAATGAAAAGAAATGGATTAGAAAAATGCTTTCGAAGCTTGCGAAGAAGGTATGGAATGGCGTGCTAACTCATTGAGCAATTGCAAACTTTATTATCTTCACATCTAGAGGTATACTTATGCTTTTCTGTGTGGTGGATGACAAGAGAGCGATGAAAAAGAACAACTCTCTCTCTGCCGAAACACGGTTTTTATGTTTCTATAAAGCAAATGTTATCCGATTGAGAACAGCTTAATTCATTTGATGAAAATTTTAAAAATTTTTTTCAAAAAATCATCAGGCCTGTTCCGGTTTCCGCATACGATTGTCCGGAATTGATTAACGATTAAAGAATTTGGTCGAATCTTTTTAGGATTTTGAAGTTAAAAGTCGAATAACACTGTCGGCTTTTGGAAGCAAGAACACTTAACAATTCCGATTCCGCATGATTTGATTGAAATCGAAAGCGGGAACAGGCCTGAATGTTCTAGTTTTAAGTTGCAACTTATTTGCTTAACAGTTTTTCCCCTCTGTGTGAGATATTAGCATTGTGAGCCATAATTCGTTTTTATTGCAGGAGCTGACATCGATTTTTAATTTTATTCAGTTTAATGTTTCAGTCCTAAAATAGTTTTGGGCAAAAATGTTTAAATATAGGGACCAACATAAATTGCAAAAAGAGAATCTAAAAAATCCATTTAAAATAGTCGAAAATTAAGAACCAAAAATGTTTTTTAGGCAGGCAGTTGGAACATCTAGGAACATTTTCCATTTACTTTACATTTCACGGACTCAAAGAGAAATTATAAGTGAGCGAATATGAGAGCATTTTAGTGTATATACAACTAGTATCAGAGATGTGAAACGCTAAAAAATAAGAATTGCTTCGGATCAGCGGTTCACAGAGACTTTAAGCCAGAGTCCGGCACTTTTCTATCTACTGTGTATACAACAAGCGCTGCGGCAGCGATGTCGACTATCCGACAGTAAACGAGCTTAAAGTGCTCTCTTTTGCAATAACAAAGAAGCGCGTCTAAACACACACGCGCAAGGCCAAATTTTATAAATTAGGTATTTTTAATTAGTCTTAAATTTCACTTTTAGTTAGTATTTTTTTTATAATTTTTTTTTTTTTTTATTGTATTCTCCAATTTTTTCCTTTATATCTCTATTTTAGTTTTATATATTTTTTCTTTGCCTCTATTCTGGTTTTGTTTTTTCCTCTTCTCTATCTCTATATCATTAAAGTTTTTGGTAGCTCTAATAACGTCTCTGACTACAGTTGGCTGTGAATCGGGGCATAGCTGGCCGGACGGGCAAATAAAACTCCCCCATCGAGTCGGAGTCGTTATTAGTTATTTTGTAATTTTGTTAGTTTTTCTTTGTTAGGCTTTCTTAGTCAATAAGGCTTTTTTATAACGTATGTGAAATTGAGTTGACAGCCTTTTTTTGTCGACTAAATAAATAAATAAAAATAAAAATGAGGAGAAAAGGATTTCTTTAGTGGGTTCAAATTGTCAGATATACAAGTTTTTTTTTTTAATGAAATCAGTCTAGAAATAATTGTTTAAAGCACGTCGCCTTCCTCCGCCTGTTTAATCTGCGAATGTTGATGTTCATTCAGAAGAGCATAGAAACCATTAGAAATGTGTAATCAATGAAGGTGAAGTGGACCTTCGAGTGAATTGAAATTGATTTATATGGATTATGGTTTAATAATTCTTAGATAAGAATTATTTTTTTCGAGGACTTTGAACGTCAGTGCCTTGAAAACTCACAAGTGCTTAAATCTAAATCAAGATTAAATAGACTAAAAAAAATTAATAAAATTTTCGCCTGGGACTGTGAATAAAAATTTAACTTTAGAATAGAAAACTAGCCTAGAAAACAAACGTAAATGTTTGTTAAATTTAATGTTTAACAACTTCTAATATATATTTTTGCACATTCAATTCCATTTCTTAAATTTTTTAAGCACAAAGCAAAACAATTGCATAACCTGTTCGCCATTTAATTGGTATCATAAATCGCTTATTAGTTTATTATCTTGGTCTAAAGGCGACACCAAGTCGCGGTTCGGCAGCCGGTTTGGGGTCATAAATCTCTTATACTTATGTTTCAACGTTAACATTCAGTTTGTTCAACTATTTCACAGATGCTTGGGTACACACCTGGCACAAGGGACCCATCAATTGTTATACCTGCGATGACTACTTAGAATGTTCCGCCGGAACAGGTATCCTGCGCAAATGTCTCGATAATGAAGCCCAAAGTTGTGTGGCCGTCTTTGCCAACAATGGTTCGGTTATTCAACGTGGTTGCAGCGATAATCTTCAAGAGAGCTGCTCTGGCTCCGCTGAGCAGTGCTACGAGTGTCGCTCTCATGGCTGTAATACTCTGAAGGATAACAAGGAGCTCATAGACTGCGTGCATTGTGATGCCGAGATGGATGACAATTGCGTGTTTGACATTGAATTGGTAACGGAGAGACGTCGCTGCCACCAGCACTGCATTACAGCCCTGTATCCTCGTGAGAGTGTGGCCCATGCTCCCTGGGAGTTGGTAAGAAGTTGCCTGGATGACTTGAACTATGATGAACGCGAGTCCTGTGCTGAAGGTACCCTGGATAATTGTGTGGCCTGTAGTTCACCCAGCTGTAATACGGTGGAATTGGGTGCACGCGGCAGCTGTAATCATTGTACGGCTGGCAATTGTGCCAATCCTCAGCCCCATACATGTCGTGCGGTGGCCGCGGACGCAGAGCATTGTTATATCCAGGTGGATGAGGCGGGAGAGATCTATGAAATGGGTTGCCTTAGTAAGTTCAATGTGAGCGAAGCGGCGCTACTGGAGACAAACAAACGTCTATGGTCCTGCTCGGGCGCTGATAACTGTAATGTGATCTCGGCCCTGCCCTCTGCCCAGACCTGCAAATTGTGTAGCTCTCGCACAGATAGTGATTGTGCTGTAGATCCTCTGAAGGTGGAGTCGGAAACGGAATGCCAAAATGCGGTTAATACGGATTGTTATATGCGACTGCTGGACGATGGCCATACAGAACGAGGATGTCTGACCACTTTGGAGGGTGAGGATTACTTGGAGTGCCTCAAGGCTGGCAACGATACCAAATGCTCTGCCTGCTCTGGAAACGGCTGCAACAATAAGGTGAGCCTGAAAGTTTACTTCGAAAGAAGAAACAAATAAATTTGATTTGATATTCCCAGCTGCATCCTGCCGAGCGTTTGACCTGCCACTTGTGTAGCTCCAGTGACGACACCAAGTGTGAGACCTCGCCTGACTCCTCCTCGCTTTGCCTGTTATACACCAAGGACCAACAGTGTGTGACCACCATTGATCTAAAGGGTACAACTGAACGTGGCTGCAGTGCTTCATTGGCCTGTTCCTCCAGCAATCCCCAGAGCTGTCAGCTTTGCTCCGGATCGAATTGTAATACGGATAATTTGAAGCGCCGTGCTGATGGTCAGCCTGGTCTTTGGGAACAGACTCTACCCCTTACGTGTCACAGCTGCCAGAGCCTTGCCGAATGCTCTGCCCCGGAGGTGGCAGAGAAGAAATGCTCCTCTAAGCTGGACTACTGCATGACTGTGTTTAACACCGAGGGAGCTGTCTCTGCCCGCGGCTGTAGCAGTGTGGTGGAGAGCACTTGGAGCTCATACTGCGATTCTAATACGGGAAATTGCCACAACTGCAACTCCAATGGTTGTAATAACGCTGCCTCCCAGGAGGCTTACACCTCCTGCATCTACTGTGATGCCCAGAATGAAGATTGTGCCCATAATCCCGAGGCGGTGGTCACCAGACGCTTGTGTAATGGCCAGTGTATGACGGCCCTAAAACGTCGTTCCAATGAGAGTGAAATCTATGATCTCATACGCACCTGTCTGGATGACAAAGATGTGGCAGATCGAGAGGTTTGTGTCAGTGGTGACGATGTTGAATGCTCCGCCTGCACTGGAGCTGCCTGTAATGTGGCCAAGTTGCCAGAGAATCCTTTCACTTGCTATACTTGCTCTCCGGGCTCCGTAGCCTGCGAGGATGCGGTACTAAAGGCCTGCCCGAACTATCAGCCCAATGATCGTTGTTATATGCACTTTGATGCGGAAGGCAGCGTGGATGACTTGGGTTGTGCATCTGATCTCGAAGCGGACTATGTGGACGCTGAATTTGTTTCATTGTATTTCTGCCAAAACGAAAAATGCAATTATTACACCGATATACCCAAGGACCAGAACTGCTTGGTGTGTGATTCCGGTGATGATGAAAATTGTGCAGTGGATGCCTCCAAAATTTCTGACGTAGACGTCTGCTCAGTCAAACCCCATACCGGTTGCATGACACGTGTGTTGGCTAGTGGAGTGACCCAACGTGGCTGTGTTAGCAGTCTGTCCAAGACCCAACTGAAGGCCTGTCTCCAGGGGGAGGGCGATTGCGAAGTGTGCGAGGGTAGCATGTGCAACAAGGAAATCTATCCCAAGGATCGTCGTCGCTGTCATCGCTGTAACTCTCTGGAGGATCCCACTTGCGGAGCCTCACCCAAAGCCAGCAGCGTTTGTCCTCATTACCTGGAAAATCAAAATTGCAGCACCAAGGTGGTGGATGGAGCCACCTATCGTGGCTGTCAAAAGGATTTCTCGTGCGATGACTCGGACAAGCAGTATTGTCGTGTCTGCACCTCCAAGGACAACTGCAATGCGGTGGATTTGGAAAGCACCATCATAGGTTATCCCGGCAAATGGGTCACTCCACCCATTAACTGTTATACCTGCGAGGGATCCGAGTGCGAAGACAACAAATTGGGTAGCCTGCGTAAGTGCACCAACAACAATGCACAGAATTGTGCCACAGTCTTTGGCTCCGACGGTTTAGTCCAGCTGCGCTCTTGCTCCGATCATTTGTATGCCAATGAGGAAATGCTTCAGTATTGCGATGAACACCCAGAGAACTGCAAGTTCTGCAAGTCTTCGGGTTGCAATGATGCCCTCACCCTGAGTAGCTATCAGGACTGTGTGATTTGTGATGGCAGCGAAAAGGCAGAGTGTGTGCGCGATGTCAGTGGAGTTAAACGCACTGTCTCCTGCCAGGGCAACTGCTTTACCGGACTCTATCCACAGAATAAATCTGAGATCAATCCCTCAAAGCACTTGGCTCGCGGTTGTCTTGATGATTTGGAGTATGATGATAGGGCGGCCTGCTTGGCTGGCACTTTAGAGCATTGTGTGGCCTGCAAGGATGCGGCTTGCAATGTAGACGATGTGCCCGAAGAGCGTCTGAGCTGCAACTTTTGCAAGGATAAGGATTGCGTCGAGATTGGCTCGCAAGTGTGTGTGGCCTATCGTGAATCGGATCAATGTTATATACATGTGGGTGATCGGAAAATCGAAAGCATGGGCTGTGCCTCAGACTTGACATCGGACTTCTTAGTTCAAAATCGTCGAGATTTGTATCTGTGCTCGGAGAAGGATTGTAATACCAAGGATAATCTAAATTTGGTGGGGGTTTCATGTGCCATTTGCAATTCCACTGAGGATGCGCGTTGTGTGGCAGGTACTGGTTTAGATGAAGTTGTATGTCAACATTATCTCAATCCCGAGTGTTACACCTATCTTAATGAGGGTAAGTAGAATCTAAACAGCGCCATTCTCTCATCTCTCTTAACCTTGAACTTATTTTGGTAATATACGGTTATTCATAGATGGTGTACTCACCCGTGGTTGCCTCATGGATACGGATGATGACCTCTTTGACGATTGCTCCAGTGGCGAAAGCTCCAGCTGTGAGATTTGCAACACCAATGCGTGTAATACGGGCATTTATCCTTCTGACTGGAAAAGTTGCCTGCGCTGTGACTCCCTGCTTGATGGCGACTGTGAACAGAATCCTGACAAATATGCCAGCTACTGTCCTGTCTATGAAGCTGATGATGCCTGCGTTACCAGCCTAGAGAAGACTCGTACTCGTCGCGGCTGTAGCTCGGAAATTTACTGCGATGTCGGCCAAGTGGGAAATTGTCGTGTGTGTGAGGAGGAGAATTGCAACTCGGTGAACTTGATGCTTCACTACGTGGGTGAGCCGGGCAAGTGGCAAGATATACCCCTGAGCTGTTTGGTATGCGACGGTGCCGACAATTGTGCGGCTGACAAAGCAGAGACTAAAACCTGTGAGGGAAATAACAAACAAACCTGCTCCACAGTATTCAATGCAGATGGCAAGGTTGTTTCCCGTGGCTGTAGTGACTCGGTGCGTACAGAGCACTCCGCTTACTGCGATGAGCATGCGGAGAATTGTCTCCAATGCAAATCCAATGTGTGTAATAATGCAGTCAGCCTGGACACGTATGTGGATTGTTATTTCTGTGATGCAGAAGAGGATGCCAACTGCGCCTGGCAGACACCCAGGCTGAAGAGAAAATGTCAGGGTCAGTGCATGTCCGGTCTGTATCCACGTAGCTCGTCCCCTGACTCAGCTTTGCTGCCCACCCGCGGTTGTCTCGATGATCTCGATGAGGAGGATCGTACTTCGTGCTCTGCTGGAACTCACAACAGCTGCACCGCCTGTACGGGCGCCCTTTGCAATGATCAGGATGTCATCAAGAATCCTCAAGAGTGTTATGTCTGTGATGATGAACTCTGTGAAGACATTAGATCTATCAAGTGCTTAGGCTATAGGCCCAACGATGAGTGTTATCTGGCCTTTGACGCTTCAGACGTTGTAGGCATGGGCTGTGCCAGTGATTTCGAAACCCAGGTGATAAAGGAACTGTTGGCCCAACAGCGATTGCTGCTGTGCGAGGGTAACAACTGTAATACACCCGACATTACACCCACACCCAATAACTGCCTTCAGTGTAGTTCTCTGGACGATGCTCGCTGTGCCACAAATCCCAATCAGTTGTTGACCACAGACATCTGCTCGCAGCTGCCCTACACGCATTGTGTCACCCGCATAGATGACCAGGGCACCACCACCAGGGGCTGCGTGTCCAGCCTGGGTGGCGATGACTTCTACGAGTGCTTGACCGGAGATGGAAAACATTGTCAAACCTGTACAGGAGATCGTTGCAATGCTGTGAGCGTTTTCCCAGCGGATCGTCGACGTTGTCATCAATGTGACTCTAAAACCAATGCTGATTGCGCCTCCACACCCTCGAGCAGTGCAGTGTGTCCCATCTTTGTGGAGAATGACTCGTGTGTGACCACCCAAGTCGAGGGGGTAACACATCGCGGCTGCTCGTCTAGTTTGTCTTGCCTGGATCCCAATGACTCACGCACCTGTCGCATTTGCAGCAGCGGAGATAATTGTAATGTGGTCGATCTGGACAGGATTAATGCAGATGGTTCGCCAGGAGCTTGGCAAGAGGTGCCCATTAAATGCCTCACCTGCTCGGGCAGCACAGAGTGCGCCTCTAGCGGCGGAAATCTGGAGACCTGCGAAAGCTATGACAATTGTGTGACAGTGTTCGATGCGTCCGGGGTGGTCAATCAGCGTGGCTGCAGCAACAATGTCATCGAAGAGTCGTCCTACTGTGAAGAGCAACCCGATCAGTGTCCTCGCTGTAACTCCAATGGTTGTAATACCGCCAACAGCTTGGATTCCTATGTAGAGTGCTTGGTCTGCGATTCCAGTCAGAATGGAGTTTGTGTTTCAGATCCCACTAAGATCACCAAGACGCGTCGTTGCCAGGCGGGTTGTATGTCAGCCTTCTGGTCGCGCTTCAGTGAGGAGAGCGATCCCAGCTATGCTTTGATACGCAATTGCATTGATGATCTGGAGAAGGAGGATCGCGAAGCTTGCATGGCTGGCAGTAAGCAATTCTGCGCCAGCTGCGAGAAGGACAAGTGTAATACCGAAGACCTGGTGGCCAGTCGACACACATGCTTTATATGCCAGGGAGATGAGTGCCAAGATGCCAAG
This sequence comes from Lordiphosa clarofinis, assembly GCA_018904275.1. Lineage (NCBI taxonomy): Eukaryota > Metazoa > Arthropoda > Insecta > Diptera > Drosophilidae > Lordiphosa > Lordiphosa clarofinis. Next base: position 401,375 of record JAEIGQ010000131.1, read on the forward strand.
TCTCAATCGTGCCCGAACTACAGGGAGAACGATCAGTGCTATTACCAATTCGATGAGCAACGTTCGCTGGTGTCCTTGGGTTGTCTGAGCGAGTTCAGTCACGAGGATATCCATGTACTGAAGAAGGCCAAGCGCCTGGTGACCTGCGACAAAGAGAATTGCAATGACCTGGACTCGCTGCCGGAGCCACAGACTTGTGTGTTGTGCAGTTCTCGCACGGATTTCACTTGTGCCATGAATCCCGGCAGTGTAGCCAGTTCTAGCAGCTGTGAGCTGACAGGCATACCCGAGTGTTATTCGAGAGTATTGACCGATGGTTCCACCGAACGTGGGTGTCTTTCCAGTCTGGAAAGTGATGAATTCCTGGCCTGCTACAATGGCACCTCCAGCAACTGTGACTCCTGTCTGGGTGATAGTTGCAACAATAAGGTGTACCCCACAAATCGTCTGTCCTGTCACATTTGTAACTCGGACAGCGATGCTAAATGTGAGTCCACACCGAATAGCCTGGCGGTGTGTCCCATTTATGATGCAGCTGATCAGTGCGTAACCAATCTACGCAATGGTGTCACCCATCGAGGTTGCTCCTCTTCTATTAGCTGTGAGGCCAATTCCAAGACGTGTGTGCTCTGCGAGGGAGATGGCTGCAATCTGGTGGATTTGTCCAGCAAGGCTGATGATAATCATGGCAAATGGCAGGACTTACCTTTGAGCTGTCTGACCTGTGAGGGAAGTGCCTGTCAGGGCGAGAGTATACCCAGCCAAAAGTGTAGGAACAACAACGAACAGGATTGTCTGACCGTCTTCAATGAAGACGGTGTGGTTATCCAACGTGGTTGTGAGGATGAACTGGAAGCAGTGGAATCCGTGTCCACTTACTGTGCCGCCCATCCAGCCAGTTGTCCTGTTTGCAAGTCCAATGACTGCAACAGTGCCAAACAGTTGACAGAGTATACCTCTTGCATCTACTGCGACTCCTACAAGGATCCTACTTGTCTGTCGGAGCCACTCAGCGCAGCTCACAAATCCCGTCAATGTCAAGGAGGCTGTATGACTGCTCTTTATGGCAGCTCTAACAATGGACTGGATCTAATTCGCACTTGTCTCAACGATAAGGAGGCTAAGGATCGTGATACTTGCCAGGAGGGTAAAGACTCCACCTGCTCAGCCTGCTCAGAGCAATCTTGCAATACGCAAGTTCTACCCGAAAATCGATTCAGCTGCTTTACCTGTGAGGGCAAGGACTGCGAGGATCCGTCACCTCAGCCATGTGCTGTGTACAAACCCAATGACAGCTGCTTCCTGTGGGTGGGTGAGGAAAATGACATCAAGCAATTGGGCTGTCTGAGCTCTTTCCGCAATCAAGACTTGGAAAGTGTGATCAAGACCAAGCGCATTGCTGTCTGCGAGGGAGAGAACTGTAATAAGCCACAAATGAAGGTGCCCCTTAAGTGTGCCAAGTGCGACTCGAAGGTGGATCCCGAGTGTGCCACAAATGCTTTGAATGTGGGCAGCTTTGAGACCTGCACACAAATGCCCCATCCGGATTGTGTGACACGTTTGGAAAAGGGTGAGTTGGAGGGAATCCAAAGTAGTTAATGGTTAAAAATTTTCTTTTCCCACAGATGGCTCCACCACTCGAGGCTGCCTTTACGATCTACCCCAATCAGACTTTGCAGCCTGTATTTTGGGCAAGGATTCGAACTGTCAAGTGTGCGGAGTCGATGGCTGTAATAGAGAGGTAACTTCTACTAAACTTACTCCTTGCATTTCATCAACTTAATCTCCTCCTTCTATAGATATTCCCGGCTGATCGTCAGCAGTGCTACACTTGTACCTCCGCCGATGACAGCAACTGTGAGTCAAATCCCAGTCACACTCTGGCCTGCCCCTGGGTCAGTGAATGGGAAACCTGCAAAACTTCACTGGCCAACAATGTAACCACACGTGGTTGCAGCAGCATCTTGGATTGTGATCTCAATGACTATCGCAACTGTCGCAGCTGTGTGGGCACTGAATGCAATGCCATTGACTTGGTCAACCGTAAGGATGATGGTCAGCATGGTCTGTTCCAGAAACTGCCACTGAAATGTCATACATGTGCGGGTGAACATTGTCTCAGCTCGCTGGGACCCGAGGTAGAGTGTAGTCTGAACAAGGAACAGGACTGTAAGACCGTGTTTGAGGCGGACGGTGTGACAGTGAGACGACGTGGTTGTTCGGACGATGTGGATGATTATGAGTATCGTTATTGTAGAGATCATCCCGAAAACTGTTTCACCTGCAAATCGAATAGCTGCAATGATGCCTGGAATGCCCAGGAGTTCATTAGTTGTGCTTACTGCAATTCGGAAACGGATGAAAGCTGTATAACAGAGCCGAAGGGACTGCATACACGACAGTGCAAGGGCCAGTGTTTGGTGGCTCTGGTGAATCAGGATTTGATACGTACCTGTCTGGATGACAAGGAGACCTTTGATCGAACCGAGTGCAGCAGTGATGAGAGCGGCCACATTTGTGCCAGTTGCGAGAAGAGTGAGTGCAATACCTTCAACTATCCGGCGGATCGTTTGAAGTGCCATGTGTGTAAGGATGATAAGTGCTTGCAGAGCGAGGCAAAGTACTGTCGTGCTTACAGTGACAAGGACTATTGCTTTGCCAAGTACCAGAATGGAGCATTAGAACTCATGGGTTGCGCCAGCAGTCAGAATAGCAGCGATCTGGAGTCGTGGAAGGATGAGAATAAACTTTATTCATGCACCGACAACGAGTGCAATGAGCTGAGTCGTTTACCCAAAGATGATGAGTGCATTGCCTGTGACTCCAGCAAGACTACGGCTTGTGCGCAGCATCCGGAGAGTGTCACCACCACCATTACCTGTCATGCTCCCTTGTCAGATTGTGTCACACGTCTGGACGGTGGACACACCATCAGAGGATGCCTTAGTGAACTCTCTAGCTTCGAAAGCGACTCTTGTGTGGCCAACGGCAGTTGCTCCGGCTGTGCTGGCTCCAAATGCAACTCGCAAATCTTCCCCGAAGGTCGTCGGAAATGTCATATCTGTAACTCCGCGAGCGACCCGGAGTGCGCTAAGAACCCCAATGCTTTGGCCGTTTGCCCAGTCTATGCGGTAGATGATCAATGTGTCGCCTCCTTGGACAAAAATGATCATCTAAAACGTGGCTGTGCCAGCGAAATTAAGTGCGAGATTGACAATGAGGATCATTGTCAGACTTGCCCAACGGACGGCTGCAATACGGCGCAGCTAACCGGTGCTGCGGGACAACTGGCCTCGGGCATTGGCCTGGCCCTAACTCTGCTCTTGGCCTGGGCGGTTAGTCAGTGGCGACTGTAGAGATTTAGCTTGTAGTTAAGTAGATTTATGTAGAATACCACATCTCTGTTGTGCGTGTAAATAAACCAAAAATAACGAAAACATGTACAAAACAGCGTTTACTCTTCCTGTTTGTTTAATCGTCTGTCTAGCCTTTACCTTGGGGGCCCCAAAAGCGGAAAAAACCCCTCCAAAATGTCTGCCACATCAATTTTGCGCTCGAACAAAGTTGAAAAGTGAAATTGCCTGCCTTCCCCGAAAAGTTTTTAAAGAAATTGCAAAACGCAGCCATTGGAAATAAAATGCAAATGCAAAGCTCAAAACAAATTGAAATTGCAAGGGGAAGACCCCAAGATGCCGCCGCCTAATCGTCGACATGGCCATCAAGATTAGACCAAGCCGGACAATTTTGTGTGGTCAACATTTGCCATTTGATTTGCTTTTAATTGCGATAAGAAATGGCGTTTTAGATTTATGGAAGCCAATTAAACGGACAGTGAGTTTATGGCCAATTGGGGTTTAGGAAAATCCCCAATGATGAGTAATGCTTAATGGTTTTTTTTTTTGTGTGCCTATTTACAGATTACAAATCAAACATTTCGATTGTAGTTTAATTAAAATGATAGGGGGGACTATTTACAATCTTCAGATTATTTAAGTTGATTCTGGTTTGGGAAGTACACTTTTTAGCGCTTGTACTTAGGCAGGTTGGAGGGACTGCAATGAAGTATAACAAAGTCCCTTCGAAGTTTTATACGAAGTAGATTTTATTTTGAATTGGTTGTTTTTAAAAACAACAGGAATTAAATTAAATGGAATGCACTCCTAAGGTCACATACTCAAAAGGACATTAATATATTTATAAGTAAATGGCTAAGCAAATGGCCATGTATGGGCTGATGCAGGCTTTGTAGAAAATATAATGGACGTAAAAGTACTAGATTCTCCAAAACACAGAGGGAAAAAATTATTCCGAAAAAAATGGCTTTCCCCTTAAAATAAAATATGAACAATTCTTCTAAAAGTGCTTGAAAGTTCATAAACAAAATCTTTAGAAAACTAAAAAAACATTGACAAAGAAACCATGGATCTGAAATGAATTCCTAGCCAGAGCAAATCGACATCAAGCAAGCTACTTAGAAATCCCACTTCTACAAAGAAAATAAGGTTTTGGTAAAACAAAAATATATTCTTTAGTACATTAGCTGACACTAAATCGAGCCACTATAAGCCTCATTAAAAATAAATCAAATATATTTTCCAATTGAGTTAAAAGTGTGTATGAAAACAGAACAATATCAATTTAAATCGAGTTTCAAAAGAATATAGTTATTGAAGAGAGAATGAGAAAACCATTCTTACATTGTTTTGATTCTGATACTGTGCCGAACTAAATTTATATCTCATCTGTGTGTATGCCTTAAGAGAATATTACTTTATTTTGAATAATTGCTGAAAACACGAATTTTAAACTTTTAAACTGCTCATACGGGGGTGCCACAGAAATCTCTAGAGATTTTGCCGATGGTTGGTTTGTAAATCTTTCGAAAAATTCGTTGGTGCCACAGAACTTCTACAGATTTCAGTTTCTAATTAGTAAATCTAGTTAGAGCACTAGATGTTCCAATTGATGTTCCATCTCTAAAAACAGGGCTGAATCCCTCGCCAAAAAATTCCCCTTAGTTGAGTTGTGGGTTAATTTGATGATTAACTGAAATTTTTTGATTGTGTTATATGTTTTATGATGCAATTTAATATAATAATTAAAATTGAAGTCATAATTTGTATAAAAATAATGAACAATTTTTTAACCTTTCAAAAGGGTTTTTTTTTTTTTCCCGATTTTTCCAAAAACAAAAATATTTATTTTCAACCCTAAAATTATATTTTTTTTTTTTCTCGGCGACGTTCTTTGTTTTTTTTTTTTTTTTCTTTTTTTTTTTTTTCCTTTTTTTCTTTTTTTTTCTCCCCATTCTTATCTTTTTTTTTTTTTTTTTTTTTTTATATTTTTTTTTTTTTTTTTTTTTTTTTTTTTTTTATTATCTAATCGAACCGAACTGGTGATTTTTTTTTTTTTTTTTTTCTTTTTTGTATCAAAATTGTTTTTTTTTTTTTATTTTTTTTTTTTTTTTTTTTTTTACCCCTCCCCATCCATTTTTTTTTTTTTTTTTTTTTTTTTTTTTTTTTTTTTTTTTTTTTTTTATGTTATATTTTTTTTTTTTTATCTTTATATTTATTTTTTTTATTTTATTTTTTTTTTTTTTTTTTTTTTCTTTTTTTTTTTTATTTTTTTATTTTTTTTTTTATTTGTAAAAAAACAAAAACAAAAAGAAGTTGGCTTTTTAAAATTGTTGGCGCAAAAAAAAGAGGAATAAGTTTCCATCCCTTAGTACGCTAGCTGTCATGTAGAGGGCGACAAACCGTCAGAGAGAGCTAGTATGAAAAGAGGTTTTCAAAATCTTCCAACAAAACCTGAGAGGTTTAAAACCAACCAAAAGAAATTTCTGTTGGAATTTGGTTGGAAGAGGTTTCTGTGGAACCCCCGATAATGTTCCACAAATTTTCAAAACGTCAAAAAATCACTTTTTTCCAAAATGAAATATTAAAATCCCAAAAAAATTTATTCAAAAAACTAATAATAACCAAAGTTACATGCTCCTTTTTACTAAACTTACAGATAAAAACAATATTGATTTTTGGCCAAGTTATGTTCGAAAAATAAAACTATGATCAGAACAGCCCATCTTCCGCTTTTTTTTTCATCTTCAACAGCCGAGTCGAAATAACCATGTCCGTCTCTACGTAAGACATAACAGAACTCCGATATGGTAAAATATAGAAGTTTCACAGGTATGGGACATAAACTTCTTAGACATACTGTACAGGCAGATCAAGACTATTTTAAAATTTTGTTGTTGGAAAAACATATCTCCCACAGTGTTGTGGATAGATGGTTTGTTCCTTCCAGAAATAAATAATTATCAAGCGATTTTATCGATTTGACGAATAGCGATAGGATAACTATACTTAACTTATGGCCAATAGAAAGTTTGCTGCCGCAGCCAAATGGTTACAGTAGTGGCACCATCTATTTGTCGCTTTTGAAGATTCCTCTTCCAGCATTATAAGAAGTTGCGCCATCTATTGGTATAGTTTGGGCCCAAATAAGTTTTCAGCTACTGCAGGTACAGAGTATACCACAATCGGGCTGACCGATTTTCTTACTTGTTTATCTAGGAAACTTACAGAAATTAAGTCAAAGGTACATAATATCTTAGAATGACTTGTAGAATCCGAAAAACTAAGCACCCGTCTTGCTTTCGTTTTTTCAAAGCATAAAATTGGCAATCCTTACCAGAGAACTGCAAAAATCACTTTTTTCTTGATTGCGTCATGCACAAAAATTCTTACTCACATTAAATCATCTTACGAAACTCTAGACTCAACTCAACTCAATTCAAACCGCAATGGCATCGAACGGTTGTGCCAGAGTTTTTTGATGCAACATTTTTGATCACATTTATTCACGCAACAAATATTTTCAAGCAAAGAGATTCAACTCATACCGCATTCGCATCAAACGGTTGAACTAGAACTTTTTGATGCGACACTTGTTTGTATGTTCGATCGAACAAAATTCAGCCAACTCAGGCCAACGCATTGCGAGAGACATAGGAGAGAGAGAGAGAAGAGAGACGCATATGATGTTGTTGTTGCGGGTCAGAGCACAACAACAACAAAACACAGCTGGCGCCCATGACCATTTCAGCATGTGCATGAGTTTATTCATACGAGATGATTTTCGTTCGCTCAGAATAATCGTCGTCGAGCAAGCGATCAAATCACCCGAACTGAATGGAATGAAGCGAACCTGATTATTAATCAGAGTGCCAACAATTGAATTGAATGAAACTCAAGGGCGAGCATGTTGCGCATGCAAGTTCGGAGCATTGATCGCAACGCCAGTTTATCCGGGTGTTGATTAATGTGTGAGCGATTTGCAATCGAATGAAGCCGTTCTCTGATCCTTACCCAGGTTCTCAGATTTTCAGGTCTCTACCTGAAATCTTCGGATTAAAGCTGTTAGAAATCAGTCTACGAAATTAAGATTAAGCCTGAAGCAGGAACTAAACCATTAAAACCCCACCGCCAAACAGAACAAATAACAAGTGTTCTGCTCATTTCCAGGCAGTTGTTTTCTGAGCACTCGCTCAAAAGTGTCTCTACTACCTCAAGTGTGCGCAACTTCGTGATTCTCCGTAGAGAAAGTCTTAAGGCACTTAAAATTAAAAAAAAAATAAACTAATAAATAATAGTGATATTTTATGTGCTAATATATTTATTATTTGTTGGACTATTTTAATGCGCCTTGCATTTGCTTTTAATTTGTTCGATGTTGAGCGGAAAAATGTGCTGCAAGTTATTTATTTTCAATTTAGTTCAGCAAATCGCCTGTGCTTGCAATCCACACAATTTAACGATGTGACAACGCTGTGATTATTTAAGAAAATAAATGCCACTAAATTAATGGCTGATCAGCTGTTCGAAGCTGGTTTTTTTATATGGAGTTCAGAATAAACATTTTTTTCCGTGCGCCTTTATTTGTTCTGGAAATAGGCTTAAAAAAAAATCCCAAAATTAATATGTTCTGCATTTCATTTGAAAGATTAATAGTAATGATAAATTTCCACTCTACTCATACACAGATCGTTGACTGAGACTCGCAACCAAACAAACATACGCAAAAGACACTTTAGAAGTCTAGTCTCGGTCAGTGAAAGACATGAGCAAAACAAAAACGAAAAAAAGGGCTCACTGGTTGAAAATTGAATGTGTCTTTTTGCAGCTTTTGAGGCTGAAAGTGTTAAGGTGTTAGCTCTTTCTCTGAGCTGAAGCCGGCATATTTGTATACTTTAATCAAACTAAGTCAATCTCACGAGTTTTTAAGGACATCCTCGAAATATAAAGGGGGCTTCGATCAAAGAGAATGGGCTTCACATAGGCGTCTGTTTGCCCTGTATTTTGTCAAGATATTTAAATTTGATTACACACACGCCCATTTATAGTAATATCCTCAACAACCTGTGGTTGTTGTTTTGTGTAATCGCTATCTCAGTTGATATCTTCATGCCCAGCTGTCACAACAAAACTGCCCATGTTAACCGAACTGCAGTTGACCAATTTATTTAGCCGCGTCCATTCCACCGCCCTGTTTGCTGACAGCGACAGCCACATTTAAAATCTATTAGTTGACGTTGACCAACTGTGGAACCGACTGGCAACTGCCGACTGTTAACCGGGCTGTTTGCCTGTTTCTGTCTGGGCCAGAGCGCAAACAAATTTAATAAAGACCCGGCGAAGCAGCAGCAGAAACAGCCAATGGCCAACTGACAAACGATTCGTATGCTGTAAATTTATGTGCAACAAATAAATTATTTTTGGTTTTGTCATTTGATTAAAATGTTTGAGTGCCGAGGCAATGGGAAATTAATTGCAATGATTCGGATTGCGGACCACAAGGGCGGGCCAATCTGGATGGAAGTGGAGTATATGTTGACACAGTTGTGGCATTGTGAGGGGAAGTGAATTGATTTGCTGATAAATAAAAGTGGCTTGAAACAGACTGGAGCGTCTGCTGATGAAAGGACCGGGAGGCTTTTGAAACGAATGTATTACAGCTTTTTCTAATTTGTGCTGATTTCTGAACTATAATCAACCGCTGACCTTGAGCCGGCTAAACATAAATCACATTATCAAAATCAATTTTTCCTTTAATTATTTCACACACTTGAGATCAATTAACCCCACTGTGCCAGATCCGCCCCCTAGGGTAGAAAACATACAATTTTTATGACTTGTTGCCCCACACAAAAATCTTGACATGACAACCCCTACAACTCCGAAACACCAATCCAGCTTAAGCCTTATTGTGAACCTTGCGCAAGCCAGCTTTCTTGGACGGCTTGAGCACATAGAACGAGCACATCAGCGTCTCATCCACGGACATCATGGCACCGGCATTGTCAAACTCCCCGCAATAGTTGGGCGCCGAGAAAATGGTAATCAACTGGCGCTTGGCAAAGAACTCGTAGCCATCCTCCACCACCTGATGGGCCCGACAGATCAAATCGAACTTGTGACGATGCACAAACTTGCCCACAATGTCCGCACCAAAGGTGACACTCACTCCCCTATCATTATCGCTCCAGCCCATAATTTTGGGATCCGGATCGGACCACAGCAGATCGCACAGCAGACCCTTGTCGGGCACATCACAGGGTCGGCCCAGTTGCATGATCTGTGACATGTTCTGCAATTCGGGACTCAGTCCTCCATGACAGCAGAAGATCTTCTCGTCCACAATGGCCGCCACGGGCATACAGTTGTAGCAGTCGACAAAGGTGCGCCACACCTTGATCGTATAGCGACGCTTGCACTCATCATAGAAGCCGTAGATGCGATTGATGCCCGCGCTCTCGTGGTTCCCGCGCAGCAGAAAGAAGTTCTCCGGAAACTTGATCTTGTAGGCCAGCAGCAGACAGAGCGTCTCAATCGATTGCTTGCCCCGATCTACATAGTCACCCAGGAACAAATAGTTGGATGAAGGCGGATAGCCACCGTAGTCAAAGAGCCGCAACAGGTCCAGGAACTGGCCGTGTATGTCACCGCAGATCTTCACCGGAGCCGACAGCTCCAGCAGCATGGGCTGCGCCAGGAACACCTCCCGCGATCGCATGCACAGGGCGCGTATGTCCGCCTCGGACAGATTAAGCTGCTTGAGGCGGCGCACCTCGATGATGCGTAATATAATCTGATCGATGTTGGTCACATCCGCCACGCTCGATATACGCTGCGACATTTCCCGGGCCGTTCGAGTGGCATACAAAGCAATTTGATGAAGGCACAGAGCAGCATACAGTTTTGGCAGTTCGAAACAAATGAATCTGAAGGCTAGGAAACTCACATTGACAGACGCGCGCCAGGTAACCCTGTTTACTTTGGGGACTCGGCAGTTGCCGAGGTGGTTTCTCGTTTCGGACCCTTTCGTAAGTCCACTGGCCTTAGCACATCGAAGGTGATCACCAGCTCCTTGTCCACGCCCATCGAGGCCCCAGCATTGTCGTACATGCCGCAGTAGTTGGGAGCCGAGAACACCGTCACCAGCTGTCGCTTAGCGAAGAACTCGTAGCCATCCTCCACCACCTGATGGGCCCGGCACACCAGGTCAAAGTCATACTTTTGCAGAAATTTCTCCAAAACATCGCGCCCATAGAGATAACTAACGCCACGGTCACTCGGCGTCCAGCCAAAGCCATATCGATCCGGATCACTCCACAGAATATCGCAGAGTAGACCCGCCTCGGGAACTTCGGCTGGACGCTGAATGGTGCGTATATCGCTCAAATCCTTCAGCTGGGGACTCAGGCCCCCGTGACAGCAGAAGATGCGGCGCGATATAATGGCAGCCACGGGCATACAGTTGTAGCAGTCCACAAAGGTCTTCCACAGTTTGATGGTGTACCGACGCTTGCACTCGTCGAAGAAGCCGTACACCCGATTCACCGCCTGCGATTCGTGATTGCCGCGCAGCAGGTGCACATGCTTGGGATGGCGCACCTTCAGGGCCAGCAGCAATGTGATGGTCTCCACCGAATTCTTGCCCCGATCCACATAGTCGCCCAGAAACAGATAGCTCGTCTGCGGCGGATAGCCGCAATGCTCAAGTATCCTGAGCAGATCCTGGAACTGGCCATGTATGTCGCCCACCACGCGGATGGGGGCCTGCACCTCAAGCAGCATGGGCTGCTCCAGAAAAAGCTGTCGCGCCACAGCACAGAGCTTAACTATGTCCTCCTCAAACATGGGCAAACGCTGCTGCTTGGAGCGTCCGAAGTTTTTCAGTTTGTTAATCAACTCGTTAAGATTCACACGAGCAATTGGGGGCGTTCCAACACCACTTAGGGTATCACTCTGCGTCTCATCCATCGAACCCTGGATATTCGTCTTGGGCGAGGGATTGGTTAAGGATGAAGATAGGTATTTGCCAGTGATCCAAGAGTTTATGTTGATGGGATTTAGGCATGTTGACATGTGCGGGGAGTGTGGCGGGTGCGCGTCTGTGTGTGTGTGTGAGTAAGTGTGCGAGTGTAAATTAACGACCACATGAACGAATATTTCGTTTTCTACTTTTCAATGACAGACTACAGAAATGTTACGCTGAATAGGATTGGACAACTTCTGCACTGATCTTTGCAGAGGCTTTTCTTATCTGAGGCCAAGGTTTTTAGTTGAAACTTAAGGCTTTTATTGGTCAAAAGGGAGTTTGGCGATAGATTGAGGACAGAGTTTTGTGAAAGTTTTGTTTTACAAAAGGGTACACCATTTTTAACATAAATGGGATAAATTGGCAATAAGTGGTATCGTTTTTTTTGGCATCCAATCAGTAAACTGGTAAAACTCACTCTGAAGACGTGAATGACTTTTTCAAAATAGGCGCTCATCTCTTGAAACGAAACGTTGGAGTGTATTTTAGATTTGTACACAAAACATTCCAAATTCTTAGTAATAGCTACATTTTACACACAGAAATAAAAAAAACTCTTTAAAAGGTAGCACAAATTTAACATTTTTTAGTTTAATAATAATAATTCGACAAACTGCAAGGTTTCCTAAAATCATTTTTTTGGATATTAGTAATATCAGTAATACAAGTAAAATCCAAGAGAATGCCTTCAGAGAACCTCCCTTTTTGTGGTCGAATCTTAAAAATATACACACCAAAAATATATTCAACAAGTATTCGATATCGATATTTCGACATTCCTAATTATACCCAGTTCGTTCTCAATTACTTCCTCTTGCGCTACCTTGTTTTTGATACCAACTTCCTCTTCCCCTTTTCTTTCACAACTCGTTAGGTTGCTGTGTTTCCTTAGTTGTCAGTTAGCTGCTCTATGTTTATAAATTTTTTTTTTTTTTTGATACACTTCACTTCGACGCACTTTTTGTTGAGTTTATGTGCATAATTCATCCACCAATGCTACCTAAACAATTGGACGAGATGATCGAATCGCTGCTCAGCTGGAAGACGGAGAAAAAGATGAATGTGCCCGAACCGGATATCTATGCTCTGCTAAACGGTGCACGATCCATTTTGCTGTCGGAACCCACGCTCCTTGACCTCCATGCGCCAATCAATATTCTGGGCGATATACACGGCCAGTACAGTGATCTGTTGAGGTACTTTGAGACGTCAGGGTTTCCGCCAACTAAGAGCTACCTCATGCTGGGCGACTATGTGGATCGCGGCAAGTATTCGGTGGAGACCCTAACATTACTTTTGGCCTTAAAGGTGAAGTATCCGAATTGCATGTACTTACTGAGGGGCAATCACGAGTCGGCTAACATCAATCACTTCTATGGCTTCTATGACGAATGCAAGCGCCGTTTCACGGTGCGTTTGTGGAAGCATTTTGTGGACACGTACAACTGCTTACCCGTGGCGGCCATCATAGACTCCAAAATCTTTTGCTGTCACGGCGGACTAAGTCCCATGCTCTACCATCTCTCCGACATAGAGAAAATCTCTCGGCCGGTTGAGGTCAAAAATAGTGGTTTGCTCTGTGATCTGCTGTGGTCCGATCCCGATCCCTCCGTGATGGGTTGGAGTAGAAACTCACGGGGAGTTAGCGTTACCTTTGGCGCGGACATTGTGTTTCAGTTTCTGGCACGATTTAAACTTGATTTGATCTGTAGGGCGCACCAGGTGGTGGAGGATGGTTACGAGTTTTTTGCCAAGCGCCAACTGATCACCGTGTTCTCGGCCGTCAACTATTGTGGGGAGTACGACAATGCGGGTGCTATGATGTGTGTGGATGCCAATCTGAATATCACGCTGGTGGTGATGAAGCCGCATAAGCGGGACAACGAGCCCAAGGCAAAACCAATTTCGGAGAAGCTAACGGCCGAGATGGCCCACTTTTAAGAATCCGAAATAAAATTGTAATTTGTAAACGATCAACTTGATAAGCACAATTATTCCTGATTCAATGGGTTTTAAATGGTTTGAAGGTGTTTGAGATCAGTATAAACCATGCTCTAGACAAGAATGCTCCGAAAAGTATGCAACTTTTTTTTTTGGCTTGGTGCTTGGTTAACTTTTTTGCTCATAACTTGAGAACCGTTTATCCGATTTTTATCATTGTTTCGGCAAATCGATTCATTTTGCTAATTACTAACTATCTCTAGAAGGTGCGAATCGTCTATCTTCAAAACTGTAGGAGATTGCGGGGGCGTTAGGTGGCGTCGCATAAAATAGAAATAAACTTGATTAGCCTGCAAGTATAAGAAGCATTTGTCCCATACATGTCAAGCCTCTATCTCTTACCATCTCTGAGATATAGGTGTTCATACAGACAGACGGACGGACGGACAGACGGACATGTCTATATCGACTCGGCTGTTGATGCTGATCAAGAATATATATACTTTATATGGTCGAAAATGATTCCTTCTGCCTGTTACATGCAATTGCACGACTTTAGTATACCCTTTTTACTCTACGAGTAACGGGTATAAAAAGTGTGCCTAAAGGTCTTCTCAGTGGGTGTGTTTTTAGGTTGAACTATATCCCTTTGAGTTTTGGAATCGGATTCCCTAAACTATTCATATATAACAAAGAGGGTGTGGTTCCGCTCCAGAAACGCTTCTTACAATTGTTGCTGCCCAGCTTTAGAGCGTTCCTAAAACGCTACTTAAGGGAATTTTTGTAAGAGTCCCTTACCCTCTGAAACTCTTTAAATGGTTCTAGAACAGGCTAAAGTTTGGGTTCGAGGATTGGTTCTGTAGAAACTTTTTGGAAAGCAGAGGACACATATTTGTTGAGAACAAAGCGTCTAGCTGTGGTAGCTATTGAAAACGTTGATACCCAAATGGACATTCATTCGATATAGTTATCATTCAAACGTTCTCTAAAGCGTCTTTCTACAGTGTCTGGCCTTAAAAATGGAAGCTATGCTCACCTTCTACTGTATAGAAATATGTTTTGCCATCCAACAACTGGGTCGGTTCAGGATCGGCTTACAGCATTGTCTAATGTTGCTGTCAGAGTCGTTTATCACTTCTGTTTTGGAGCATGGTTGAAGTTAGACTGAGTTTTTAGCATCAGACCTTGAAAATACTATTCACATTGTTATCGCAAATGTAAATGTTGGCTATACAGCTCCTCCAACGGGGCAAGCCAAGCTTCTCTCAATCTCGGCGTGTGTGCTTTAAATTTTTCGCACAAGAGAAAGGGACATACAGCTTAACGCCGGATCCGAACGGCAAAGTTTGAGAATTTGTTTTTTAATGGCTAGTTTCTTCACAACTGGCGCCAATATCTGGTGAAGGTGACCGTATGTGTAAAAGCTATTTTCTAAAGAAAGAAAAAACTTTATTATTAGATGTTCAGAGGCGGGATCGAACCCACGACCTCCCGCCCAGCAGTCCAGCACACTAACCACTGGGCCACACACGACCACATTGTTATTGTACTTAAAAATTTATATCCTACTCGAAGGACCAACATGCTTTGTAGGGGACTAAATAAAATACAAAAATCTTTAGATTCCATTTTGAATTCACACTTGAATCGGTAAGACTATATGGTGTTTCGATTCAGGTCGTAATTTCAACGGATTTTAATCAAAGACCAGAAATTTTTTATTACAAAGTCATCTAAGGGGATTTCAGAATGCAGTGCATATGGTTAATCTTAGCATTCCTTTTTATCGTAACTTAAGATTAAGACAAAATTGAGAATCCCTTTTTTATATTCAGTCATAAGCTTATAGAATTACCCATGATGTTTATTTTGTTCTTGCAAAATCTTCAAAGGGTAATCTTGATGCTGATCTAGACAAGCACGGAGCTATTTATTCCCTTAAGGCTTTCTATTAATTTTATTATTTTACATTTCTTAAAGAGATTACATTAATATCTTTCTTAGTCATTTAGACTCAATAAATTACGACCTCCGGCTTGAAAGGCGATTCTTTCATTATTCTTTATTTTCCTTCTTCATTTTCCTTTTAGTCTCCCTTGCTTTTGTATTTTATCGTAACTGTGTCTTGAGATAAAGTAGAAAATAAAATAGAGACAAAATAGGACGGGAATAACACGATGAAACAAACTTCATGAAGTTTTCTCAGTGTGGGAGAACACACAAGTGTGCTTATATACATGATGTTCCTTTATTTTCAAGCCTGAAAACTTCATGTTTCCTTCATGTGAACCCAACTAAGTAATAAAATTTTATTGTAGTCTCAAGTTACTTGAAAATGACCGCCTTGCTGTGAATATGTATAAGTGTATGTATATTTTAGTGTTAAGGTGTTTTAAGAAATCGAATGATGGTCACACTGTATATATAATGGACGACGATGAGTCCAAGAATCCGGATTGACATTGTAAATAGAGTGAAAGTCCGAAAAAAACCTCCCATACATAATTTTTGTTTTAAATTTATTTTTAAAGTTGTCAAAATTAATAGCAAACAATTTTTACCGCAACTGTCTCATTTAAAGTACAGTATAATAATTTATATTTCTTTAAAGGCTTTCTTCCTACGCTCTAGCCGTAGTTGTAATTTCCGTGCGTGTGCTCTCACCCCTATACGCCACCAACTGTCACTTCAATTTGCAACAAGATTGCAACACATGTGTTGCAGCATCAGCAAGAGCAGAAACAGCAGCAGCATCCGACTGGAATCCTCTTCGTCATCGTCATTCTCATCCCGTCAGAGGTGCGTACGTGTCGTTTGTCGTTTATTAGTTGCTGCTGGACTCGCTTCATGTCCAAAGGAAATTAAAATAATTCATGCAGTAAATTCAATTTAATTTAAGCAGCCGGTGGGAGGGGGGGCAACTCAATTTTTTGTAACCCATTTATGGCTAAAATAAATTTAATCCCACCACCAAGTCCAAGCAAAACACACAAACAGCTGGTCACTTTACTAAAGCCAGACAATTGAGTTGTGTTTTTTTTTCGGTTGACTCTCCCCTCCCCCTCTTCCTTTGTACATGCTAGTATATATATTTTATTTAAATTGAATTTGCAAATTAAGTTTATTGTGTTACACAGAGGGCGGAGAGAGTTTTCAATTTTTGCAGTTGGTCTGGGCTTATGCGATATTTATTTATGGCCGCCAACTCAAACCCGGCTGATCCCACCGACTATATTTTATTGTATTGGCTTTGGCTTCAATAGAAAACAATTGAACAATTGAACAATTGATTTGCATGCATCCGAAATTTGTTACAGGGATTTAAGCTGAATGATTTATGGTCACGCGAAATTGCTTTAAAATGTGTTCCAAGAAAAAAATCACGCATACGCACAGTCGTCCGTTGCACCCAATTTACATGGCTGTTGGCAAACGTTAACTGATTCTTCTTTTTTTGGCTCAGAGTCTAGTTGGCACCATTTGGTCAGCCCTAAAAAATAAATACAAATAAATTAAAAATCATATAAAAACGGGGCAAACGGACAAAACGCAATGCGGAGAGTACTTTTAGTTGGCGCCAGGGTTGCCGCCGCCAAAGAGGCGCCTAAAACGCCACACACACACACGGGGGCAACAACCCTGGGCCCAATCATTTCCATTAAAATTCATTTCCTGCACAGAAAAAAGGCGAGAGATAAATGTAAATAGCAAATGTAATGCATGAGCGGTCCAAATTTTTGCATCGTTTGCTAAAATTGTGGCAACAATGCCCAAGCATATGAAGTAGGGAGGCAGGTCGAAAACTGGGTTAACAGAACCTTAAAAACGTGGCCAAGTGTTGACAGGCCACCCTAGTGGCACATATTGACAGGCAACCCAAGGGGCCAATGTTGGCCAAGTGAGCTTAAGTGAATAAAAGAAAGTTTGCTTAAATAAATTGAACAATTTCATGCCGCTTCCCATTCACGTAAACTGTTTCAGCTTCTAATTTCCATACTGTAGCAGCTGTTGTCACACCTGCAAAGAAGCCATAACTAATATCAGTTTGGACATGTAATGCATTTGCATGGCTACTTAATAAACTCACGTGCACACTGAAAGAAACAAAAGCCACAGTTAAATAAATTAACTTTAAATTCATGAGGAATACTTCCTCTTTTTTATGAGATTTTGCGACCAACATCTTGAGCTTCTGTCATAATATTATCAGAAATTCAAGAAAAATTGTCTTAAGACAGTTCAAGAGCCGCCAGTGCACATTATTGGATGGTTATTTTTCAAAAATAATGAAAATGGCAACGTTGTTTTTCCGAAATGAAAAAATTGGTCTTGATTTACGTGTGGTTTCTACAAGACAGTGCCGCATGCCACTCGGCACGCAAATGGACGTGGCAACAGTTTGTTTGAAGATTCATTCTAATCGATTCGTATCGAAATCTCTCTTTATATTGATATCTATGGGAGAAGGTAATAATGAAATATCTATACAGAATACGAGCAGAGAAAAATCTACCCTGAGTGCGATTGAAAAAATATTACGTTCTGTTCTTTCTGCTAGATTTTTACTGCCGTTAATGCTGCTTCAGACTCTAGAACTACTTATATCATCAGACTGCTCTCACGTCGCCATTGTGATTTAACTGTTACTTGAAGCATGAAAAAATAAATATTTTTTTAAAAAACCAATGAACTCGTCGAGAAAATGGGATTTGAGTTGAAAATTATTCGTTATATATGACGCTTTTGGGATACTTTCATACAATACAATAGTACAAAGCTCTTACATGCCTATTCCGGTTTTCACTTAATTTAATTTTCTCAAATTCAATTTGGTTACCTGTTTCGGTTTTCACAACTCGATAGACTTACTCTATTTGAATTCACTGATGAATTAAAAGTTAATACGTTCTTATACCCGTTACTCGTAGAGTAAAAAGTATACCCAAAAGTCGTGCAAATGTATGTAACAGGCAGAAGAAATCATTTCCGACCATATAAAGTATATACATTCGTGATCAGCATCAACAGCCGAGTCGATATAGACATGTCCCTCTGTCCGTCCGTCTGTGTGAACACCTAGATCTCAGAGATGGTAAGAGAAAGAGGTTTGACATGTTTGAGACAAATGCTTCTTATACTTGCAGGCAGATCAAGTTTATTTCAAATTTTGGCCACGCCCCCTGCCGCCCCCGCAATTTGGAAAAAACGTTATATCTCCTAGAGTTTTACAGATAGACGATTTGTATCTTCTAAAAATAGTAAGTAATTAGCAATTTGCCGAAGAAATTATAAAGATCAGATGAGAGATTCTCAAGTTATGAGCAAACATGTGAATAGTAGCCGAGTTCAAAAAGTGTTGCATACTTTTCAGATGTTCACCCCAAGGAACGCTGGAACACTGTTAAACATGTTTTTTCATGAGTAACGGGTATATCGAAGTCGGTTAGAGCCGACTTTAACTTGCGCTCTCGTTAAATTTAGAGATGTCAAAATATTAGCTTAACAATATTTTTGTACCAATATTTAGTGTATCTTTATTCACTCTGAACCTCAATCATAATTTAAAAAAAAATTTTACTAATTTTTTTACTCTAAACTACAAAAAAATGCCAAAAATCGATTTTTCAATTTTTAATGGCCGCCATTTTGTCAAAAAAAAATCAAAATGTTTTTTCGAGGTTCAGATCAGAATAACATTTATTCTGATTATAACCCCATTTTTATTTTTCACTTCAGACATCCTGGAGACCTGGAATCATGGCCGCCAGCAACATAACTTTTTTTTGGACACCCACGTTAACGCCCGATAACTTTTTAAACAGCGTTTGCATCGAAGCAGACAAAAATTTGTTTTTTACTTCAATCTGTTTGTAACAAAATAAAAAAAAAACAGAATTGGAAATACTCTTTGCGTTTTCCAATAAGATTTAAAAAAAAAAGGTCCAAAAAACAGCCTCGACATGGAGAATACCCCCTTAACCTGTTTTGGTTGTCACTTTTTTATGAAACGCTTAAAGTATTTTTATAAGAAGCCATTAAAAATAAAAACTACATCTTAAACAGCTTTATTTTCAACTCTTTTTACTTTTCCGTTTTCCTCCGTGCCATTTGAGGTGAAAACTTTTTTTCACTGAAAAGTAGTCAAAGGAAACATTTTGGAAATGAAACCTTCGAATACACGGAAACGAAAAAATGCTAAAAAAAATGTATTTTATAAAAGAAATAATTATTTAATAAAGATGACAAGCTAATATTAAGGAATCCCAATTCCTGCTGTCACTGAGACTGTTAATAATAAGATTCAAAAAATAGATCGCAAAATTTAAAGAATATTAAGACAAAAAAATCGAGGGGTTTCCATGGCTTTTTTTAAATTCAAAAATAAGTATATACTTTTTCATAAAATATCGTTTTAATAATAAAAGTAAGTATTTTTTAACGCTAAGGTCTCACATGCAAATAATTTGCCGATATTTTGTTGAGAACTTTTCTATCTTTTCCTATATTCTATATAAAAATTTGATTAACTCTTCAATAAGATTCGTTGACGAATTAAATGATTGCGGTCTGTGTTTTTAAATTTGCTGGTGGACTTTTTATGTTTTGTGTGGGGTTTTGAAATACCCCCTAGCACTGAAAATTATTTGATGTTTCAATCTTTTTTACGATCTCTTAGTCTGCCCGGCATTCAAAAAACTTTTTAGAAAGTAAAAAGCATTTGTGATCAAACTACAATTGAAAAATCTTATTTTCGGGATAAAGACTTAAAAAGGCTGATCGCCGCAACTTTATTGCTTGTTAATTCTTCGTAGTTCACAGTCCATCAAACGAGTTTTTGTGCTATTCTTGGGCTGAGTATTTTACAAATTTATTTTTCATTAGTGGGATTCCTGAAAGTGATTGGCTTTTGATTTGCTTTCAATTTGATTTCGTGAAACAGCTGATGACAGCTGCTCCATACAAAATGAGCAGTGTGCCCATTGATTTCGTAAATTCAGCTTCTTTTCTCTAAAAAATTCCGGGTGTGGCGCAGCGGTTAGTGTGTCGGCCTATGTTAATTTCTTTCTTTAGAAAAAGAGCTTTTACATATTCGGTCACCTTCCCCAGCTATTGGCGCCAGCTGTAAAGAAACTAGCCATGAAAAAGCTTTTCAAACTTTGCCGTTCGGATTCGACGTTAATCCCCTTTCTCTGGTGCGCATACGACAAAACATTGAAAAAAGCTTGGCTTGGCCCTTTGGGGCTGTAAAGCCAGTTTTACATTTACAATGTTTTAAAAGTAAATAGCAATAAATAGCTCATTCACAAACATGGGCGGCGACGGGGGGTTGGGGTAAACCAGAACAATGCATTGGAGAATTTATCACTTTTTTGACGGGTTTGGCCCCCAAAACTTCGTCCGCTACTACAATTGGGGTATTCACTTTGTTGAGCACTTGAGCAGTTTTGCCTGACTAGTATTGTGAGCAGCCCTCTGTGCACGAAATTTGTGCACAACTACGTTTGAGATATGATTCGGCAGTAATCCATGGTTCATTCAAAGTTGGCGCTTTTTCCATACAATTTATATGAATGTTTGATCACACATTTGATTTTAGCTTGTACATATAGTCGGTTCCATTCCTAGTCAAGTCCGAAAAACTTTTCCTGAAAGACTTAAATAAAACAGATCAACAGGTTAAAATGGGTCTTTGAAGTTGGTGTACAGCTATGTATTACAACTAGTAAATAGTAATATGGAGTCCCCAGTCCAAAGAGATCCCGTTCCCTAATCCTCTTCTAGGCCGCCAAATGTGTGGAATTCGCTTAAATCGTCCCATCTTAAGCTCTTAGATTTTTCCCTCTGTGTAGTTAATAAGTTTTTCCAAGTGCATGCCAGCACAGACGTTGCGTTATGTAAATAGCCAATATTTGTCGAATGACTTCAAACTCCGTGCACTTGCACTTAATTAGCATTACTTTGCTTATAATTTTAATTGAAATGCAAAGCACGTGCAACATTGCACACTAAAATGCACTTGCCGCAGGCCTAGTTCCACTTTGGGGCTCAACTCTGCTCCTGTAGAGTCGCAAGTCAAAGCTCTTAATTTATGGCATAAAATGATAAAATAAATGGGTGGCAGCGATTACATGGGGTCATATGTTTGGATTGTCTAATAGAGGCCACGTTTCAACGATAATGGCATCCCTCCCCAGAGTAGAGGAAAATTAGTCGTAACGCCTAAAACTATGCACTAACTATGTGAGTAAAGGCAACGATTTATTGAACTACCCAAAAGACTTATCAACAGCAGGCAACTGCAGATAGGACAAGCAAACAACCCTCGAACTAAGTCAGTTGGTCATCAAAAAAGTGGAGGAAGTTAAGAGGAAGCGATGCTGACACCGACACAGATACAGAGATACTCGCACCAGAGGGGGGAGCTGGTGGCAATTTTCTGTTGATTACAGCCACCCCGCTGACCGTTGAATGGGGGGGGGAGGGAGATGACAAGGGTCAAGCGAAAGTTTTAGTAAATCTTGTTGTTGTTTTTCCTTTTCAGTTTATTTATTTTAAGTTTAATTTGTTTGGCAAAAAAACGAGAGGAAATTGGTTTAAGTGGATTGGGACAGAGGAACAGTGGAGATTTATCTAGTGAAAGTTGTTTACCTGCAAAGAGGACCAAGTGTGAAACTTAAAGGCTGCAACTGATGGGTTCGAAATGGGGTTGGTGCCAACTGTCAATGCAATCAACTTAGGTTGGACAAAGATGGAATGGACAATGGAAATGGAACCAATTTCTGGTGTCACACGGAAATTAAACAAAGAGCAAACTTTATTCTAAGCGATAACTTAAAAGAAAAAGTGGAATAACTTTCCCTGAATTGAAGTCTTTCAATTTCTCTACCACAAATTCCATAAAAATTGCATTCATCTGCCTTGCCGTAGGCCATATTATAAATCTTCCACATATCTGACAGACTCAGCCTGTTGTTTGTCTAACTGACATTTCGCTGTTCCTGCTGTGCCACTCTCTCGCTTCAGAAAAATTCATTCAGGTTTATCTGGTTGCTGGTTGCCAAAATCATACATCAATTTAGGGACATTCGTCAGTGGAATGCCACAGAACTGACACGGTATGGGAGGAGCAGAATCGGAGGGAATTGCGACCACAATTTCGAGTCTGGAGTTTTGCATGTTTTATGTGCATTTTCGTAGCGAAAATTTCACCAGACATGAACGCGTTATTTGGTTGTCCAAACAATTAATCATTGATGAAGAAAATGTACATGGAACAGGCAAAACACTCGCTTGACTGCTTAATTGTGCCAAATGTCATTAGATTTCACACAAATGTGCGAAATTTGTTTAAAGTTTAAATGCAAATTAAGTGAACTTTGATATGCTGGCAATAAAAATTAGATCGTACATCCCCAGAATCTGGTCAATTAGCCAGGCACAGATTACACGTTTAACCACTTTGAGCCGCTTGTTTAAGCAAGAGAAATGGTAACATGTTGAATTTTTTGTTTGTTTGCATAAAATTACGAATCTAAATCAATTTCTATGCCGGCGACAGGTGACCTGTTCCATTTCTAGCGATTCGATTCGGTTTGATATTTTATGCCCCATAAAGACACATTAATTCCATGGAAATGATGGGTCGTAAACAAGACAACAAAACTGACCCGTTATTGGGCAAACAAAAACAAGCCATAAAAAAATGGTGTTGGAGCTGGTGGACAATATTTAAATGGCGCAAAAATTTAATACTAAAATGCCTCATTATGCATTGATGACGATGCTGAGGATGATGTGTGGGAAATTGGTTGTGATTAGTTAAGAGAAATAAAAACAAAATTTTATGTTTGTTTAAAATTGTTCTTTTATGGTCGAAAATTAGTCATTTTATTGAAAGTGTTTTTTCAAATGGATCTTTTATTTGCCCTTTATTATCCAATTGGTTTTAAGCGCTCTTTAGGTCTCTTAAAACTTTACCTCAGTTTCATAAGTGGGTACCCAATAAGCTACTTAATTCAGCGTTGGGCTCCAAAATCCTCAGAGAAAAATTACAAATTTTCATTCTTGAATCAAGAATTTCGCTTATGGTTCAAGAAATTTCATTCTTGCCGTACTACTAAGATCTTCTTCTACTAAGATTTAAGACGTGCTTGATCCCAGTTCGAAAGTCTGGATTCAAGAATACGTTTTTGACCCTGATATTTTAGATTCAAGAGTTTTCTCTCCCTTACACACCGCATACCACCATCAACCTTCACCTACTTATTTCTAAGCTGTGAATGAGTTTGAGACTGCATTAAAAATTTTGTATTGCTAACCTCGCCTCGAAGACTGAACACACACATACAGGCGACGGCACCTTAGCTCACTCGACTATCATCCATAAGCAAGACGAGGCGCCGAAACCATAGTTCCATAGTTAAGAATGTATGGCCAATTGACCACGTTGTTGAGTAACAGAGGCCCAATTGCTGCGAACGGCGACGAATCGATAATTGATGGTCATCATTAACACTGGCCGATACAGCTGCGATATTTTCTTCAGTTCGCACTCGACGTAAGCGTGTAGGTGTAAACTGACCATAAAATGGAAGAAGCACGCGATGAACTTTCTTAACAGAGCACGCATTTTGATAATAAAATTCAATAATTTGCAAGCGTTGTTCGTTCGTAAGACGATTCATGGTTAAATTACAGGCCAAACTGAAGATGTTTGACAGTGAAACAAAACACGAAACGTGCGTAAGCTGATTAAACCAGTGTTGCCAAAAAGATAATAGCTAAAAAATCACCCTTTACAATCCTTTTTTACTACTCAGGAAGCTCCTAGCTAGCTCGTTTTTGTCCCTTAGCTTCAGTGCATGCTTGCTTGTTGACGCGGGAGCTTTTTGTTAAGGGACAACTTTTACCGACAAGACCGCCTTAAACTTATTGCATCATGTTTCTGCACACACCCCTCTCTAATAAAAACGAAACTGTGAGAGCGTGTGCTCAACGCTATTCTCTAATAGTTTTCTTGCCCTCTCCACATTACCCGTCCAAAATGAGAACGAATTTAGCTCGAAATTCAAGAAGCTTTACGAGGCTTTTTAGACCCATATCTGAATTAAATAATTGAGTTCAATATCATTTTCCAAATTTACAGGCAGTTCATCCAGAATTGTCCTTTACCCATTATTATCGTTTTGCTTAAGTTTGATACTGAGATACTGAAAACAATCTCGGTCTTCGAGAATGTTGTGTGGCCAGGCTACAGCACAAAATCTGTAAAAATAATACGCTAGCTCTGTTATGTCGGCTAAGGTTTATTTAAAGCGGGCTAAATTTAAGATAAAAGAGATTAGAGCGGGGCTGTCCACGTCCATTCTGCAAGTTACGCATTCGTTGTTGTTTAATGCAAAGGAATAGCTGGCGTGTATACGGGTCGTGTATGCCATAAGCCTACATAAAAACCAACCAAAAATTCATATGCCTACTCTGCTGTCTTTCTTTGTGACTTTCGGGCGGCAGGCATACACAAACAAAAATTGGGTTTCTTTTTCTATTTCTTGTAGTTGTTCTTGCTTGTGTTGTTTTTACGCGGTTTTCAGAATGCAATGGCATAATCAAAAGAGAGATGAATATGGGACAGGTGCGACAGACATCGAAATCCTTTTTACTGTTCAAATACCGTAAATTATGTGGGACGTGAGCGCTTTGATCAAAAGAAAAAAGGTTTTTTCTAAAACTTCTTTCAATTCATTATTTTCTCGTAGGCATCTCTAACAAATATTCATTTCTTTCTAAAAATTGAACAGATGTTTGTAAAATCAAGTTGGCATGGCTATGCTAACACTCAAAGCGCATTAATAAGCCACCTAAAGCGCCAAAAAATCTCCTTAAAGAATATACAAATCATATTATGAACAGCAAAAATTGTGTGAGTGTTTCCTTACAATTCTATTTTAAATAATTGATTCGATTTTGCGCTGTGCAAATTTAATTAAAAACCAGATTTCCTATGGAATGGCAAAATTAAATGAAATAAAAGCAACCAACCCGTTAAAATAAAAACTGAAAGAGAAACGAAAAGAGGCGAAAAGTGCAACCGCAATTAATTAAATCTGCAGTTAATTTTATTGCTGGCGGAAGTAAAGCAAATGAAATTATAGGCGACGCAAAAATTTGTCAGAAATGTACAGAAAAAAAGTGCGTGGAGTCTTTGATGGCATGTGGCGCACGTCGGCAAATGCTGGGAACAATTGTTGAATAATATTAATTTAATTTTTATGGGCTTTAAACATTAATGTCTGCCAACTGACACAGTTACGCGAATGAATTATGAATGCAACAAAAATTGCTTCATTTAATTATACACAAAAATTGTTTTCCTCCGGCAGCAGAAATAGTTGAATCATTAAATCCAAAATATGATGAACAAGTAAGAATGTCGGTCAAGCTCAAATTTAATATACACTGTACTTGCAGTAGCAGCAGCTTGATCTATATATGAACCCATTACTTGATTTTCAAAACTGTCCAATTGATGGTGCCACTACTGACCTTTGCGTGGCAAAAATTTAAAATTAAATTGATCTGCCTGCCAAAACTAGTTGTTTCGAATGTTGGTTCCTATGGCAGCTGTATGCTATAGTCATCCGACCCAGGTGTAGCGTATCTATGCAAAGTTTGCTTAAGATCGCTTCAAAACTGACGGAGGAAATATCATAGAACCAGACCGACAGACGGACGGACAGACGAACGGACAGACGGACTTGTCTGGAATATTTATACCTAACTTGGTCGGAGATGCTTCCTTCTATGCATCTGGACCATTGGTCCAGATATGCAGTATAAATAAGTTTTATAAACTTTCAGCTAAGTATTGTTAAATTGGCCCATTAACTTTTCTTGCAGAAAGGGCGGAAACCAATTCTTTAAACGAGCGTAGAAATAGTACATTGTAAAAATGAAAACAATTATGGGAAATTTTAAAGTAACAAAGTATAGACCGTTGTCCATGTTCGCCTGGAGATGTACACCAAATGAAAGTCAAAGCGTGAATGACAAAATACTAGCACTGCGTTCGATTTTATACCAATTAGACAGTCAGGCTTGCTATCGATAACATCAAAGTAGCGCCGAAAAGTTTGCGTCGCTTTGGAACAATGGAATGTGAATCGATTGGCATCTTATTATACCCGTTACTCGTAGAGTAAAAAGGGTATACTAATGTCGTGCAAATGTATGTAACAGGCAGAAGGTATCATGTCCGACCATATAAAGTATATATATTCTGGATCAACATCAATAGACAAGTTGACATGAAATGAATAGCAATTCAGGGTTTTCTTCTTGGTTTGGACTATATTTTCACCAAATTATTTGGAATATTTGGGTCCTGCATACACTAGGAAAAAACGACCATCCATGCGTTAATGAATTATAATTCACAAAACAAACCCGACTTTCACGGAAAATCACCTTTTTTTTGCAAAAGCTGGCACAACAATTTTTCATTCCATTTACAAAATCAAACAAAACGAGAGCGCAAGTTAAAGTCGGCTCTAACTTTCTTCGATATACCCGTTACTCATGAAGAAACATGTTTAAAAGTGTTCCTGCGTTGCTTAGGGTGAACATCTGAAAAGTATGCAACACTTTTTAACTCGGCTATATATCACTTTTTTGCTCATAACTAGAGAACCGCTCACCCGATTCTTATCATTTCTTTGGCAAATTTATTCGATTTGCTAATTACTAACTATCTTTAGAAGGTACGAATCGTCTATCCTTAAAACTGTAGGAGATATAACGTTATTTTCGAATTGAGGGGGCGGAAGGGGGCGTGGCCAAAATTTGAAATAAACTTGATCTGCCTGTAAGTATAAGAAGCATTTGTCTCATACATGTCAAACCTCTATCTCTTACCATCTCTGAGATCTAGGTGTTAATACAGACGGACGGACGGACGGACGGACAGACGGACAGACGGTCAGACGGACATGTCTAAATCGACTCGGCTGTTGATGCTGATCAAGAATATATATACTTTATATGGTCGGAAATGATTCCTTCTGCCTGTTACATACATTTGCACGACTTTAGTATACCCCTTTTACTCTACGAGTAAAGGGTAAAAATCTTGGGGTCCTCGCTGAATCGAACTCACGATTTTGCCGCCCTAATTATCTGGATTGCTGAGCGCTTTGCCTTGTACCAGCGTTATTTTCTGCAGCGATGGTCTTAGGATCCCTAGGGGGCCAACGACATTTCGTTATTTACACATATACGAGCTGAATACATACCAAAGCTGAGAAGAAAAGAGCGAAAAGCTTTTCAGTCGCAGACTAGCTTTTGATGCGGTCAGGTCGAAGCCAACTCACGGCAGAGAGGACTTATTATTAGAGAGGCAGGTTGCGAGTGCCGCTCAATTTTGTTACTGAAAATCGATAGTGCCCAAAAAGATACTTATAGTGCCCAAAAAGATACTTCAAAGTGTCAGTAGGAAATCACTGTGGTTAGAGCGAGACGACCATAACCCAAATGTTGCCAGTGAGAGCGAACAGCTGATTAAAAAGTATCTAGAGAGCGTAAGTGAGAGCAACAGGTGACAATTTTTTGACAGAAGCGGTGTCGACTGAGCAAAGTTTCTCTCTAGTATTTATTGCTCCATGCTCACGGCGCTTTTTTTGCACACCAAAACACTCTCACTTTATTTCCTCGATCTGGTTGGAGAGTTGCGTGAGGTCAACAGTCGTGATCGTCCAGATGCCAACTTTCCCAATCGATCCCCAGAGACGGAGGGTAAAGTTAAAAAAGATAATCAGAGAAAGTTATTTAATAAATGTATTAAAGAAAATGTATTTAATATAAAATTTTAAATTACTTAAATTTTAAAACACACAAAAATGTTTTAAGAAAAACTCATTAAGTAAACTTATTGAACATTTTATTGTACCACGTGAGCTCAGCGATTTTTATTTTAAATAAATGGGCAATTTTTAATTTAAGCTCCAGCCTTCTGTCCCTTTTATGTGGTTAATGCCACAAGAAGATGTTAAGGATGAAGCAAAATGTCTAAATATGATAGTCTTAAGGCAGAAATATACTTGGATTGGCCGTTTGACTGAATTTTAGCCCCCCAAAAGAAATATCCAAAGTTCCGTGTCAATGGAATTCTTATGTATAAGGTATTTGAAGGATTATGATGAGTTTTACCACTGAATCGGGTTTTACTTAGTTTTTGTTTGAAATTAAGTAGCCAAAAAATAAGAAAAATAAATAAAATAAAAGAAAAATGTATACATATAAATTTAAAATTCTCTATAAGAATTTTTGTTTGAATTTTGATCAGCTTACTTGGCAGAGCTATGGTCTGTTTCAAACGAAAGCTAGAAGAAACCTAGATTTCCACTCGAAATTTCATATAAAGAAACTTTAAAAAGCCTACTTGATTCAATATGGATTTTAATTGACGATAAATTATATTATCTAGAGCAGAGGTGAGCATGCCTTTGCTCCCAAATGGCGTTACAATGAAGCACAAGCAACTTGCTTCAATCAAGCAGACGGCGCAGCAAGTGCAGTGCACAAATTTCGTGCCCACAGCTGATCCAATTCCCTTATCTCTACAGCTCTACAGAATTTGGTCTATTGATTTCTGCTGTTGCCTCATTTTATACCTGTAATTAATCCATTACAAAATCTTGCGTGAGACGCTTTCATTGCATGCCACTTCTTAAGTTGCATGCAAATTATTGCCAGCATGTTGAGCATGCCCAAAAAATCACTTACATTATTATTTGCCATTTTGTTGCTAGTTTTTTTTGCTTTCGTACAACTCTTGGAAGTACAAGTCATAATCGACGTTTGCGTGCAGAGCTACAAGTTTTGTTGGCAACTTGAAACTTTTGCATGCTTTCCTTCAGGGTTAGTTTTTGTTTTTTATCATCATCATTACCAGAGATTGTTGAAGTAGGGGCCAGACTTGCGTGAGTCTTTGAATGCATTTTGTGCCAGGTGTGGATGAATCGTTATCATTCTATTCTGTAGTTGAACCTCCAATTTGTATGAAAAGAGCAAATGGAATAACTAATTAAATTCTCCACTGCAAATGAACAAAAGTTCGCAGCTTCCTCTGCTAGCTAACTGCCCGTTTAATTAACTTGGCACATAAAATTTTACGGTTTACTTTGCAGCGAGCATAACACCGACAAAAAAAAACATAATCTATTCAGAGTGTAATCGCTGGTACTTGGCCATAAAAGGTTGTCTATGCAAATATGTTGCCATATCCACGCCCTCCTCAATTGCTGTTAGCATCCCTAATATTTTTCCATTTATTTTGGGGTGGGGACTGGCGGGGAGGACGCATAAATCAAAAGCGAAACTTTTACACGCTCGAAATTGTCTGTGAAAATTTCATTTACATGTGCCGCGGCATGTTCTGGCAAAAAAAAAGCAACGCCAAAGGGTCACAGCAGGCACCCAACACGTTTTTAATTGTTTTTTTTTCGGCATTTTCAGGACGAAAGAGTAATTTAAATTCTTGGCGGCAGTTTTTAGCCTTTTTAAAATTTTTTTACCTATCATAATTTATGTTTTATTTCTGTATCAAAAGATTTTTAAAACATTTATAAAAAAAGTAAGTCTGCCATGTTCTCAATTCTACTCTTACAAAAATGTTGTGACTTTGAGCTCAAAGTCTAGATCTAAATCCGGTTTTAATTAAAAAAAATTTTGTGGAAGTGGAATTAGGAACACCCCCGAATACAAGTTTGTATTGGAATTTCTATATAGAAAAATATTCTGTTATTTTTGGTTATTATACACGGTTTTCTATTTACAATCTTTCAGGGCTTACGGACTTAACGTCTATTTAGGATTATCGGCTGGACGGATATAGGCCAGTGATTACGGGGACGTGCTTTTTTAAACGATTCGATTTATAAACGAGGGTTTTTCAGTTTTCTTATTTACACATTATAGTCGAACTTCCATACAGCAATTCTCGAGTGGCAGCTTCGTAATATAAATTACGATTTGTTTTTGAATGTTGAATTAAATTGCTGTCCATTTGCCGCAGTATTGTGCATTATTTCTGTTGCTCCGAACGAAATTATCTAAAATCTACGAATGGTCTTCAGAAACAGTTTTGAATCTGGATAAGTGCCGATGAGCAAGCCGTTCAATGGTTTTGATTAGTTTTTATTTAAGCGCATGACAATTGGGACATTCCTTGTCCATAGCACCATTCAGGGTTTTCGAATGAGACGAAGGAACAACGCAAAGGTAATTGCCCAATGTACTTTTAAGTGTTGTCGATCAATTGTTCTGCGTGTGTTAACAACTGTCCGACGCAATTGTTGTTATACTTGACTTTGGAAAGTTAATTATTGATCTCTTCTTCCTGCCCTAACAATTCGCATGTGTATTGCTCCATGGGCCATGGGCTATGCTCCGGCCCAAATAGCCACCCCTACGTGTTGCTGCCATTGATTACTGTAACACACACACACTGATAGGCCAAATTGATATAACAAAAAAATTTTTTCTACTGGCAAATATATACGAAAAAATTTCATTTAAATCGGCTTGACGTTTCGAAGGAGTTTTCTAACAAAGTTTGTGACACGAGATTTATCTCTAAATATATCGTAATAGAGAAGTTCGGCTGCATTCAAAATGTTTTCTATTTACATTTGTTTCTATAAGGCTCTGAAACTGACTAAAAAAAAATTTGTAAATGGTTTTTTGGTTATTTCTTCCGACTTTGGGGGTATGGCCAATGTCCACATATTCAGACCTTTCACTTTCAGCATTTGATAATACTATTGCTATTTCTTATGTGTAGTCACCAGTCAGTCAATTAGGTTGAACTTCAATTAATCGTACCTCATACCCTCAGACCAATCCATTTAAAACATAATTTCATGCAATTTTCCAACTTTAACAGTTAAATTTAATG
Organism: Lordiphosa clarofinis; assembly: GCA_018904275.1. Taxonomy (NCBI): domain Eukaryota; kingdom Metazoa; phylum Arthropoda; class Insecta; order Diptera; family Drosophilidae; genus Lordiphosa; species Lordiphosa clarofinis. The sequence goes on from JAEIGQ010000131.1 coordinate 432,645, forward strand.
TCCTCATTATAATTCCAAGCGAACCCCGTTCCCATTCTTGTTCTGTCTCTGTTATATTTTTTTATTCTTCATTCTTTTGATTTCATTATTGTTTTTATCGCTTCGTACTTTCGTGTGTCCAAGTGACTGAGTTCAAAGCTTTTGGGCGCATTTTAATTTTTATGATTCGCATAAAAAAAGGGGCAGTTGCTTTTGGCATTCTCGCTGTCTTTTTTATTAGGAATTAATAATCTGCTACAAATTTGGCATTTTTTATGATATTTTTGTATTTTGTTTTTTTTTTGTCTCCGTCTTGGCCCATGAATCATGGTTATGTCGGCTATAATTTAGCTTTAATAGCATTTTGGTGACATTTATGCTGTCAGCGGCTTGCAATTTTTATTAATGTTCCAGCGAATGCGAATGCGATATCTGGTGGAGCATTTAATGGGCTTCCCCCGTTTTAGTACACAATTGAGAGTTATGAGTGGCCCTGCTGCCGCTGCGACTTAATCATCTGTGGCTCACTTAAGCAATCAAACAATTTACCGCTTTTCAATATCCTTTAAGCATTTTAACTCTATCCCCCAAGGTGGCCGCAGTGGCCACACCCAGAGAAATTATTTTCTGCCTTCCTTTCTTTTTTTCATTTTCCATATTTTACGGCAGCTCCGTTTTCTGCACTGGTCCGGCTGGTTGGTTAGCCAACGGCACACATTGTTCTTTTTATGTCTTGAGCTTTGGCATTAAGAGCGGAGCAGTCCTGGTATCCTGGGCCGCCTGCACGTTTTACGCTCGTCGCCTTTGGCTGCTCCTGTAATGATTTTATTACATGATTTTCTATCGAATTTTATTACATTTTGTGCATGACGCTGCGCCAGGATTGCCATGTCCTTAGCAGGCAATGGAATTTACGCACTCATAAAATTGCCCATTTGAATTGTGTGGGAATTTCTGGTCAAAGTTTGCTCGGCATTGAACTCTATCCAATCATAATTCACAATATCATAAAACGTTTTGCCAATTAATTTCTCTTGGCCAGAATTTATGATCAGTTCGTGAGGGGCGGAAGGTGGGGGGGAAACTATTGAAGAAAGAAGTCAAGGAGGATAAGCTCAAAAATGTGCTTACCAGTTTTTAATCTTTTGGTTTAACTATTTCTTGAAGTTTATCTGTATTAACTTTTAGTAAAATTTTTCCACACAAGAAGGCCTTTCCCTTTTTGTTTTCAGTTGTCAAATCGATGTAGGTTTTTCCTAAAACTCTCTAGCTCATTCCCTTTCTATATTTCGAACAGAACAATACAAAATTGGAAATAGGTGGAAAAAAACAGTGCCGAGTTGGTAAGTTCAGCTATATTTTTTTATTTATTTAAAAGTTAACAGAACATTTTTTATATACATAACAGTTGCCATGCAACCACACCAGCAACATCATCAGCCTGGCCCTGGGTCTGCACTACCAATACCACCCAAAATGGAAGACTGTCCTGGTGGTGTGTGTTCCCTGCCCATGCGGAAGAGTAAAGGATCACCTTCATTGGAAACCTCGGCCCAGAAGAAGATGTCGCCGCCGCACTCGCGCTAGGACTGTTCCTAAGAGGCTTGCTTAGAGATCTACCTCGATACAGCTGTCTGTACATCCACCTAATGGAACACTAACAGATTAATATGTAGATATGGATAGAGAAATTATGGAACCAAAACAGATGGCACACTTACTTAACAGATTGATATGTAGATATGGATAGAGAATGGAAACCGACTTATAAAATATAAACCAGATTTATTGCAGAACAATAAAATTGTTAAACATCAATTAGGAAGCTGGAAATAATTCCTTTGCTATATTATTATTCAATATTGTTAGTTGAAGCCTCGTCCTGAGAACGACAGAAAATTCCTTTCGTCACAGTATTTCATATAAATAGAAACACTTTCTAACAGCACATGAGCGTCAAAGCGAATCCAAGGTGTTTCTAATTATATGAAATACTGTGATGAAAGGAATTTTCTGTCGTTCTCCGTACGGGGCTCAAGACTTGCACCATGAAGCAAATTTCATGAAGTTTTCATAGTATAACTTTAATTGTTGATTATCAAATCGAGGCTAGTTGATCGTACAGCTGTTTCATTGGTATCTCTACCAAATCTTCAGCGATCTTTGCCTGTTTGTACTACAGCTAACAGCTACCTTTTTGTGCCAGAGTTGTTATAATCGTTTGGGAATTCCTAAACCACTTGACAGCCAAAACCGCCACCATAAGAACAGCGCTAAACTACCAGCACCCTTTGTATGTGTGTGTTCCCAATTTGGCCTTACTATGTTAGTGAGAGAAATTTCCTCCCCAATTTTAACAGAGTGACCAATAGTTTTATTTCAGAATTGCTGTCAAACCGGGGTTTTTGTTGTGCCTGGCATGTGTTGCTTTAACGACCTTTATCAAACCTGTAATTGCCGGCTCGAGGTCGCGTTATGCTTGCACATAACTCCATAAAAGTTGTTAAAGAACACATGTGCTTTCACATTATGCTTGAAAATCAAGGGAATTCTGCTAAATTTGTAGTATGTAGAATCGCACTTGTGTCTCTTGCCTACTTTAGTTTACTGCATCGTGTAAGCCCCCTCTAAGTCTGTCTTAGTTCGATATCCCTATACCCTTGTTGCATTAGCCCATTCTAGAGGTTCTTTTCTGGATGATCTAAAGCTCCATTTACACGACCTGATCGCTCAGCTGAGTTTTCGCCTGATTTGCTCTCTGACCGTGTAAAAAGGCGTCTGAGTAGACATGAAGCTACTCAGGTGAGCGATCAGGCGAAATAGAACCGGTTCTATTTGGCCTGAGCACTCATCTGACTGGCATTTATCGAAATGCAGTGTTGCCTAACTGCTGTGTGCTGGCGTTGCCATTTTCTGACAATCGATATACATTTCTTATCGAATTTTGGCTATCGGTCATGTTTCTTGTATGTCAAGTGAATTCTTATTTAAGTCCAAAAAATAAATTGCAACTTAAGGCCTGTTCTCAGAAGCGCGAAAATTTAGCACGCTAAATTGCACTTTATTTATTTAGCATCCAAAATAAATTTTTAGTGTGCCCACATATAAGCCATTGAGGCCAAATACAGAAACGGCCACACAGGTGGTCAGCTGTTTTGTTTTGTTTACAAAAACAAAAATTTTAATTTTGTATTTTGCCAAAATAACAGGAACACATAATGTTGACGCCAGTAGCGTTGAACTTAATTCTGTTATAAAGCTTAGTATACACTTCCACCAAAGACTCGCCAAAACAAAAATACCAAAAGTGACAATTCTTTTGTTTTGGGACAATGTGACCAGATATTAAGATGTATGCATGTAAAATGGTCACTTTGCCAAGACCGTAGCTTTTGGTTTAATTTTAAACTATAAGTTTTACAATCAATAAATACAAGTTATTAACATGCGTTCTTCATGGCCAAACCCTGGCTACTGGGCCTGATGAGCAGATATGACATTTTTGCAATGATTAAATTCATAATTATAACCCAGTTTAAGTATGATTGAAGTCTCACGGTGTTTTGTACCTTACTTTGAATATTGCGCTCAATCATTGATGGGAAAATTATCCAAATTTCACCCGATTACGCAGATTTGTGTATCGCCAATGTCCGATACCTCTTGAAATAATTAAAATTAATTATTCAGGGAGCTATCGATAAAAATACAAAAACTACGGATCTAGTATTTTATCGGTACTTAATCGAGGCCTTTTTGTTTTGAGTGCGGACTGCCACCAAAGAGACTGCCAAAGGATTTTGGCACAAAAATTTTTGTGAGTTTTTATACTCTGTACCGAAGGTACATAGAGTATATTAAGTTTGTGCAAAAGTATGTAACAGAGAGAAGGAATCATTTCCGACCCTATAAAGTATATATATTCTTGATCAGCATAAACAGCCGAGTCGATATAGCCATGTCCGTCTGTCCGTCCGTCTGTCCGTCCGTCTGTCCGTCTGTCCGTCCGTCCGTATGAACAAACAGATCTCGGAGATGGTAAGAGATAGAGGTTTGACATGTATAGGACAAATGTTTCTTATAGCTGCAGGCAGATCAAGTTTATTTTCAATTTTGGCCACGCCCCCTCCCGCCCCCGCAATTTTGAAAAAACGTCATATCTTCCACAGTTTTGTAGATAGAGGGTTCGTACCTTCTAGAGATAGTTAGTAATTGTCAAAATGTATCGATTTGCTGAAGAAATGATAAAGATCGGATGAGCGGTTCTCAAGTTATAAGCACAAAAGTGAACAAAGCGCCCCCGCCCCCCCCCTCCCACCCATTTCACAACCAATACCACACAATATTAGAGAGAGAGAGAGCGAGAGAGGGAAAGAGACTGAGAATAGAGCGAGCGCACACAGCAGCATACTGCATTAAGCTCCTACTCCAGGTACAGAGTATGTTATAGTCGGGCTTGACCGACTTTCTGACTTGTTTTTATATGGAGTTTTTTGTTTTGGCGAGTCTTTGGTGGAAGTGTATACTAAGCTTAAGGCGTTGAGCGAGGATCAAATTTTTGCCCGTTTGAGACACATTTGTTACTTCGAGCAAGTGCAGATTGAAGAGGAGGCCTACAATTGTACAAATATTGGGCGGTGATCCACTTTGCAGTCCTGCTATCGTCTCAAGGGGGTCGAGCATGTCATCAACAAGGTCAATTTGTTTGAGATGTCGTACATAGTCCCGGACTACCAATTGAAGGCTTCTTTGGATGTTTGCCGTTCAGGCAACTATAATCGTTTGCAGAAGTTTGTACAAGAGATTGGTTAATCGGCCTACAGTGTGGGTGAGATGGAGCAGTTTCTGGAGTACATAGTGCATCATGCGGCTCTGACGGATGCACAGATATGCGACAAGATGGGGGAATGCTGTTATCGTGTGCAGGATGGTTGCTTGGAGGTTCTGCAAATCATGGACTTGTGCTGGGAAACCATTTTCCTCTCATCTGAAACGCTACGCTAGAGATTGGCAAATATACTTTTAGTTCTATCAACAATTTTTGTTTTATTTGTCGTAAATTCAAAATCCTCCTCCTCGGGAGCCGCTGGATCTGAAACTGCTGCCCCCTATATCGGGTTGGTATGGTTGTCACCTGCTGATTTCCTTCAATTTCGGACGCAACCGTCCGTGCCAACCGACAAAGGCGTCTCCAATCGTCGGACGTTGGCATTGAAACTGTTTTCAGTGCCGATTTCGTCATTTTGTTGGGCTGATTTGTGGCCCTTAGCTTGGGTCTTCCCCTCGTTTGAAACTTTCTATCCGTTTCCTTTTGCGCTCAGGTGATTTTTTTTCCATAATCAATTTATCTTGTCAAAATAAAGAGCTACAGCTATTTCCACAAATCAAATCAGCTGTTCTTTCAATCCACTCACGACCCACACCGCTATCGATACGTCAACTATCGATAGGCCAACTGGGCATTTATTTAGCGCGTCTCAGAACACGGAAAATAAATTCAGCCACGGAAACTTTCCGCCACTGTTTTTTTTATATGGAGTGCGTCATAAAAATTTATTTTCCGCGCTTCTGAGAACAGGCCTTTAAGAAGCATCAGAACGCATATCGCCATTTTGCTTTTTATTCTTCTTGTCTTCTTCTTCTATTTAAACAAAGCAACGTCACAACGTTCATATGAACCAGATGATTCCGATGAACCAATGGTTCTGCAACTGGCTCATCTGAGCTTTTCAGGCATGTGTAAAAGCAAAACTGATTTGATCAGATGAGTTTTCGTCTGACGAAAACTCAGCTGAGCGATCAGGTCGTGTAAATGGAGCTTTAGCATGTCATGTGCTCCATACAAACTTTTTTTGCGGTGAAATTGTTCAATTTTTCTTTCTTAGTGTGCGCATGCATACTTAAACGTAGGTTTATGCCAAATCTAAGCTATGTAGGATTAGAAATATGGGCAGCAGTAACATCCCGAAAAACATTCGGTGAGCTCTGCGTTCATTGTTTGCTTCTAGGTTGTTTTCTATATTTTCCACTATCGTGATCATGTCACTCGTTACTTTGATATTTCCGAAGAAGCCTGTAGCTTTCGAACTGGATGAACAAAAGGTAATGGAACGAGCCATATTCTCAGGAGCCTAATCACACCTTTGTGACCTTGGCTGCAACTATTTTGGTAGATTTGTTCTGATTTCAAAAGTTTTATTTGCAATTGGTCTATAGATTTAATTGCTTGGACTTTTAAGCTGAAGGTTTTTTTTCCTCAAGATTTGATTGCCAACTAAAAGTCTTTTATTTTGTGTGTTTCCTGCCAAACAAATAATATACGCAAAAAAAAATAAGTTTAAAATAATTTTAAAATTTAAGTTCCCAATCCTAGACTCTTTTGTCAAATGATGGCTACAAGAAGTAGTCATCCCATCCCGGCGGTTCCGACATAAATATTAGCACTTGAAACCAGAATCGCAAAATCTAATATATTTTCTCCAACTTTATAAGCTTTCTTGACAGATACTGATGTTCTATCCAATTTAATAAACTACAAAAATTTTTTTTTTTTTTTCAATTTATACCACATTCAATTTAAAGCCAAAATATATTTTGAAGTAATTTCCTTAGGCCACACCAGCCACATGCAAGGCATTGCTCACCGTATTAATCAGTCCCACTGTGCACATAAGTGCACCCACCAACACTTTCTCGGTCAAAATTAAGGCCACGTTGGCTATATTGGCCGCTGGCTAGTTCGACAAATGTTTTGGCTGATTAATCCAAAAATACAGCCATTAGAAATATTTACCTCAAGAAATGTCATGGTCACACTTAAGGTGCTTTGGGCCACAATCACACTGAGGGACACACAAGTGATGAGTCCCATGATTGTGATCAGGGCCAGGGCCTCCACCAGGCGTACGGCAACTGGCATTTCCAATAATTGTAAAAAAATATAGCAAAACTTTTATTTTAAACAAAATTTGGATTTCAAATACTGATGATAGCAAAGTCGGAGCATACTTTTTTGCCATTCAACATTTTCCAATTATGTCATGCAAATGCAATTTGTCTGGCTAACCGAGTCCCCATTTAGGCTCTCCATGTCCCTGCTGCAGATTGTTTTGAATTATGGCACTAAATGGCTAGACATGTTACATAACTCATTTAGTCTGCGCGCAGACCAATTCCCTGATATGAAGCATTAGGATTTATATATATATTTTTTTTCAATTAGAACAAATTAATTGATTTTGTAATAAAGCATTTGGAAAAACCAAGTAACTAAAGTAAATATTTGCACACGTCTGAAGCCAGACAGCCAGCCAAATAAGCGGAAAGTTTTGTCGCAAAGGAAGCAAGAAGACGGAATTAAAATAAAAATTGAAAGAGGAATATTTGCCAACATTGAAATTGTGTGGTCATTGATGCAAAAACGGGAAATGCCACCTGTTATTTGTATAACAATATCTCAGTGTATACAGATATTGGCTGAATGCCCGCCTGTCAGAAAGTTCATCCGCATTTAAACGCTTCAATAAATAATTTGTACATTTTTACATTTAAGAAGTTTATTATAGTTTTGCACAGAAGTTTAAAACGCATGAAGGAATCATCTCACACCACATAAAGTATATATATCATGTCTCTATCATGCTTATTTTGAGCTCTAAAAGATCTTATAAAAATCCGAAATCAAAATTAAGAATTTATGGATTTTTAAAAACCCTCTTGAATCAATTCCGTACCCAGAATTACCTCAAGAATTTTCTGGCTTATTGAAGTTTTGAAACTGAGAATTCTTGATTCTTGATTGATCTCAGTGTAAAGTAGTATCTCTTTACTTAAAACAAAAGTATTCAAAATATTTTGGGATTTTTTTATGCAATATTACTCCATGAAGAATGCTTCCGATTTAAATTTCAATAAAGTAGAAAGCCCATAAGTATGATTAAAAGCCACCAAAGAGGCTACATAACTTTTTTTTTTTTTTTTAACATTTCTGTAAATTAGTTTTTGAGTCTTTTGGCTTTGTCTTTAACCTCATTTTCCTCTTAAAACATTTTGATCCAGCTTGACTTGTATCATTTTTTGTACCTTGAGCTCCTGAGATTGGAATCCTGCAAGTTGAACGAACAGTGCCCGTTGAAACAAAGGTCCTGGGCATTTGTCTTTTCTCAGCGTGTAGTTAACACTCATATAATTTAAGTGGCTTGGTCCAATTCGAACACCAATACCGATTTTTATAATATTCATACGCTTTTGCATTGTGTAAGAAGCTTTATTTTTTAGTGAACGACTTTGTTCGATTGCAAAACACTCATACATTATGCAACACCCAAATAAACGCCTTAAGTTTTATTCAATCCTATAGTTGGCTCTCTGAATATAATAATCATGTTCGTCTTAATTTCCATAAGTTGGCTTGTTTTGTTCGCGTGGCTCAACGTCGGTTGACTACCTCGTATGCATAAACTCTTGCAAAGACGCATAGGCAATGATGAAAGAAAGAGAGAGAAAGAGAGAGAGAGCAATGCTCCGCCCAGTCAACGCTGAGTTTTGTTCGATCGAACACACAACGCGTTTGCCAGTATGACTCTGAATATATTCACCGCTGAGTTTTGTTCGATAAATATATATGAACATAAACGTTGGATCAACCGCTCAATGCGAGTGGGATGAGCTGAATACATTCAACGCTGAGTTTTGTTATGCTGATATTACAACAATTACGCTCTTCATCTCGGTAATTGGAATCAAATGACAAAAACAATAATGTTGTTGTACCCTTTCTGTTATTTTTGGTCCTAGGACAATGAGAGGAGCGGGCTTATCAGTTTATAGCAGTGTCCAGCACCGTTCAGTTTTCTGTGTATACAAGTAGACACTATACGAGCGTACACTGCTCTCTTTTGCAATAACAAACATGTGCTAACTGAGAGCGCTCTCGCGTGTCTGAACGCACACATGCAAAGGCAAAATAAGCATGTGTGTTTTGCCGGACACTGGTTTATAGTGTCTGGGCTAGTTTGGGACTTCCCAGGCTTGTGGGCACCAGAACTGAAACTGCAAATAGCTTAGATTACCCGGAGAGGTGCTTGGCAAACCAGGAGACTTCAGCACAAGCCTACTGATAATAGGACTGGAGGGTTCTTAAAATCAGCTATTTGTGGTGTAGAATGGATAATCCGACCCAAAACCCAAAGTCAAAATATAAGTTAGTTTCATTGGGACTAAAGTAAAGTTTAAAAGCTTACCAAACATGAGGTTGGGGTCAAGTCGTTTGCTCGATTCCCGACAAAGCAGCATTAGTGGTTAGTGGTTTGACCAACTGGACATTGCCAAATAGCCAAAAATATCTATATTGTACATATCTAATTGCTGGTCAAACAGGCACCCACCTTTTTGCACTTCCTTTCTCCATTCTCCTCCCGCATTGTAAAACATTTTACTTTAAAGACTTTTGGCTGAGCCTCTTTTTTTTAACAAGCCCCCCAAAAAACGATACGAAACGAAAGCGAACGCTTAAAAAGGCACCGACACCGGCACTAATATTCAATCAAACAATTTAACGCCCCAATAAACTTTTCTAACCTGAGGCTGGCAAGGCAAAAGCAAACTGCGCCCAATTGCAGCAAATTTGCGCCTGCCGCAAAACGAGCAACGAAAATAAATATTTTTTACCACAAAAGCCAATTTGGCTGAAAAACTCCAACTGCCCTCCAGGATGAGGCATAATTTGTGTACGTTTTTTTCATTGCACGCGCAGCTCTTGCAGCCGCCTTTAAAGTTTTAGCACCTTTTGTCTGCTGGTTATTCTATTATTTAGTTATTTATCAATGCGGAGCCCCTCGAGTGAGTGTGTAGGAGGTGTCTGCGGTTGTTTTTTGATTTAGTGGCAATTTGGTGCAGAAAAATTGCTGAGCGCCTCGGGGGGGTTAACTTCAAAACAAGCAGATTACAGGCGGAAATTGAGTGAGACCTTCGAGGAAGGTGCACAATATTTATTAAAGCATTTAAGCATCACACTTTAGTCTCCATGTGAAGACGATACCATTGGGGAAACACAATTTGTGTTTCGCCACGGCATTGCTTGAGATTCAGCGTACGATTTTCATACGAATATTTCAACTCGAAAATGGTCAATGGATTGTCGAATGGTTTCATGGTACTTTTTATGGCCGTCAGCATATCGGACACGAAGCTCTCGCAGATCTCAGCGGTCCAAAAATTAGACTAGGGAGATGGAACAGAGATTAAAAGTTTGCGCATGAATGTGTAGTGCAGTTAATCGCTTACATCGTCCAGGCGCAAGGTTTTCTCATTAAGAAATTTGAGCCGCTTCACATATCCCGTCGAGGGTTCGGCACAGGCCACACATATTTCTAGGGCATCTTTTAGTTTGCATTCTGACCACCATTCGAGAGCCTGATAGTCATCGTAGAGGAGGGTCCTAATACGAGGATCCCGGGCACTGTTCGGTAGGACCAATTTAATATCCATAAAACTGTTAGTCGGACGCTCGTAAGTGGGAGAGTAACTGGAATATAAATTAAAAAGAATTCAGTTATGTAACATAAAGATTTAAGCCGTCTTTCCAGTCCTCAGTAGGTTCGTACTTCCAGATAATTTGAATTTTCTAGATTTTTGTAACGCATAGAAGGAAGCATCTTGGACCACATAAGGTATATATTCCTGATCTAAACTTTGCACGAAGTCTTTCAGTACAAATACGCGGCCGAATTGGATGAAGTAGAGTATATAACTGCCAGCCTCGAAATTGCCTGTTCAAAGAAGCGTTGCCATTGTCGACTCCTAGAAAAAAACCTTTAGGCATGAAGAAAAGTAACGCTGTTAAAAACGAGAAGGCCAAGCTAACTTCGTCTTTGCCGAAGATTTTATACCCTTGCAAATGTTTTTACTACATCATAGTTTACGAACGTTAGCATTAAAACAAACAATTTTTCTAAATAAAATCCACATTTCGACCGATAGTTCCTATGGCAGCTATAAGATATAGTCATCCGATTTTGACCAAAACTTCCGAATCTGTGTAAAAGCGTATAAAACTAATAATTGCTGAAGCGGGAGGCGTTTACATTAAAAATAAAAAGTTTTTCTCACAAAGACCCACTTTTCGACCGATAGTTCCTATGGCAGCTATACGATATAGTCATCCGATTTTGACCAAAACTTCAAAATCTGTGTAAAAGCGTGTAAAACTAATAATTGCTGAAGCGGGAGTCGTTTACATTAAAAATGAAAAGTTTTTCTCACAAAGACCCACTTTTCGACCGATAGTTCCTATGGCAGCTATAAGATATAGTCATCTGATTTTGACCAAATCTTCCGAATCTGTGTAAAAGCGTATAAAACTAATAATTGCTGAAGCGGGAGGCGTTTACAATAAAAATAAAAAGTTTTTCTCACACAGACCCACTTTACGACCGATAGTTCCTATGGCAGCTATACGATACAGTCATCCGATTTTGACCAAAACTTCAAAATCTGTGTAAATGCGCGTAAAACTAATAATTGCTGAAGCGGGAGTCGTTTACATTAAAAATGAAAAGTTTTTCTCACAAAGACCCACTTTTCGACCGATAGTTCCTATGGCAGCTATAAGATATAGTCATCCGATTTTGACCAAAACTTCCGAATCTGTGTAAAAGCGTGTAAAACTAATAATTGCTGAAGCGGGAGGCGTTTACATTAAAAATAAAAAGTTTTTCTCACAAAGACCCACTTTTCGACCGATAGTTTCTATGGCAGCTATAAGATATAGTCATCCGATTTTGACCAAATCTTCCGAATCTGTGTAAAAGCGTATAAAACTAATAATTGCTGAAGCGGGAGGCGTTTACATTAAAAATAAAAAGTTTTTCTCACAAAGACCCAATTTTCGACCGATAGTTCCTATGGCAGCTATAAGATATAGTCATCCGATCCGGTCGGTTCCGACATATTATCAGTGTGCAGTAAAAAGAAGACTCTGTGCAAAGTTTCAGCTCGATAGCTTTAAAACTGAGATACTAGTTTGCGTAGAAACAGACAGACAGACGGACAGACAGACGGACGGACAAAGCTCAATCGACTCAGCTCGTCGCCCTGATCAAGAATATATATAGTTTATAGGGTCGGAAATGAATATTTCTATGCGTTGCAAACTTCTGGGCAAAATTATAATACCCTTTGCAAGGGTATAACAAACAGCATATCCTTGCAACCGCTGGAGGGGCGGATGGACCGGGATTGTCGTAGACCAGTGGTACCCAAACACACACTATCAAGCTTTGCGATTGTGTGTGTAGCAGCGAAACACGAAGTAAACTTCATTATGTCAAATATGGGCTACAAACAAACAAACAAATGTGTGTGCGTGCTATTTATAGAGCACACGGCAGAATTATGACTTCCTATCACATGTGTTAGGAAAATGACACTTTGGGCACCACTGTCGTAAACTCAACCTCCCGCGTCTGGCAACTCCCATTAACAGCCTTACGGTCTGTCTGTATCGTAAAAAGTCTTGGTGTATCGTATGTCATATGTCATATGGTCAGGTCAACATTACATATAAATTGTATTATACTTACCCCTGGTAGTCTTGGTCTGTAATAACACAGCCACCCATGGTTGAGCTATAGACCACATTATGCGCACCACCAACAACACAGTGGAAAACCTGATTAAATTCTGCATTTTTTGGGTGTGGCTTTCCCCATGACTTATCTGGATTATCTATGAAAAATTACAAATTAACATTTCTGCTCTCCCTTCCCTCCTCTCTCTCTCTTACCTAGGTACAAATATTGCTTTAGCTTGGCCTCCATCAATTTGAAATTCTGCTGCCTCCACATATCCTCCGGCGACAAATCGCTCTCGGTCGGAGCCAACCACATGTAAATTGTATTGCGATAGTTGGTGGCCAACATCTTCCAGTTGGTTTTGAGGTTATACGGCGTGCACATCAAAGTCTGCAGCACCTCTCGTTGACATACGAAATCAGCAATCACTTCAAGGCCCTCGTCTGAGCACGTTGCAATCATATTCAAATGTCTCTGTATGAATTGAAACATATTGTTCAATTTTTCCTTATAGTAGTGCTCGTGCGGAGGCTCGAAATTTTTATCCGGGCGGACATGAAGATTAAGTGGACGACCTTGTGGGGGTAAAACCATGAAACTCATTCCACTGGCATCATCCCGATAGAAGCGGTTAGCGTCCAGGCTATAATGGCCAATAATTTTGGGCACTGATATACGAGCACTAGCTGCTTCCTGTGGTTCTTTTTGTCCATACATATCAGGATAATGGCGCAAATTTAATACCGATTTGGTGGTGGAAATCATGGTGACTTGCTGGCAGAAAACTTTTTTATGAAAGACGGAAATCAAAGTGACAGTTCGAAGTGTCAAATGGTGCAGTGCTGGAAAACGCCTGCGGGCAAGTTTTCCTTACGGTAAATAAGGCAACACTGAAATTTAAAAGTTTTGGTCCCCAAACGGGCTTTATTGATAGATTCAAAAAATTGAAATTTTAAAGCAACTTGTTGGCTTCCTCCACCTCTGGAGTTGGACTGCCAGCTTCCTCAAAGTTGGTGGTAGACTCAGACTCCTCCGTCTGCTGCTCGGTGGTGGTGGAACTAACAGCCGGTGGCTGTTCTGCCTGGGCACATGGGCAGGCATCGAGGGTATTGGCCTCAATCCACTCATTGAAGTTACTTACACGCGTGTACACGCCCGGATTATTGGGCTTGGCACAACCTTCACCCCAGGAGACTATACCAGCCAGTTGATAGGTCTGTTGGCCATTCAGAACATGCATGGGCCCACCGCTATCACCCTGACACGAATCCTTGCCACCTTGATCCACGAAGCCAGCACAGATCATGTTGTCCGTGATCTTACTAGCGCCATAATTGCTGTTCCGGCACTCTTGCTGCGACAGTATGGGCACTTCCACCTCCTGCAGAGTGTCCGATATGGGTCCACCCTCACTTAGAGCCCCCCAACCCGTCACAACGGCCGTTTGTCCTGCGAAATGCTCATTGTAAGGCGGCAAGCAGACCGGATGCATATCTATGCCCAGACGCACTGGCTCAGTGAAGCGTATCAACGCTATATCGCTATCAAATGTGCGCGTACTGTAACCGGGATGCACCAGCACCCGACCCACTCGCCTGTCCACTATCTTAACATTGCTATCCTGACGATTGTGCTCCAACAGACGCACTGTGATCAGGCGATGATAGAAACCATTCACACAATGGGCGGCGGTCAACGCATACTGATCATTGACCAGCGAGGCACCGCAATAGAAGCTGCCGAACCACATCAACATGGCCATCCAGGGATATTCATGCACCTCGGTCTCTTGCCCACCCACAATGCGGTGACGGGTGTTGATGTTGCCGCAGGAACAGGCCGTACATTCCCTCTTGGTGGGTGCACCACTTGCATCGGCATACTCTGGTCCCAGTATGGAGACAATCCAGTCAAGAAAACTGTTCTGTCGCAGATTACTCAGTGATTCCAAAATTTTGGCTGGCTCTGAGGCACTACGCAAACTGGGTGTGGCTAGCCCAGGATCCAGCAGTAGCAGCAACAGCCACCAGGCACCAAGGTTTCTCATTTTATGCTACTAGAACTCTTCTGGCCAACTGACAATTGGCAACTGAAGTAAGGATGCGCAACTCAGAGAAGACTAGCGGACTGAAGAAAACCAGAACCTGGACAAAGAACTGGCTAGACCGGCTCCACTTGGGCAAAAGGTTAATGGCATTACCCCCAAGGAGAGGCGATTATTTTGTGGCAACTTCTTTCTTTTAATCAATAAATACACAAAAGGCACATTCTAGACTTCTTCAGCAAGCCGAAGTGGGAAGTACCCTGGCAGAGGGTGCCTGCAAATGCCAGAAAGATTTCCATTTATAAAAACACAAAACGGATCTTTCCTATACGATTGCAATACTTGGCTGAAAATAAAAAGCTTTTGGCGAGCAAAACTTTGTTTTCATTCAAAAACTGGTGGTTTTTGGGCAGCTGGAAGATATGAAGATGAGATTAATTAGTTACTTTTATAGAAAACAAAAATTGAAAGGAAAGAAAGCTAAAGTTAATACGATAAATTTAATAAACCTTTTCTCTTTTGTCCTAAACACATAAGAAGTGACCAAGGACGAAACCAAGAAAGTAGTAGTCCACCGAAACTCTGCAACCAACTAGGCAAGAGAATACTCTCTCGCTTTTCTGGCAGTGTCCAGAGACATTTAACAAAACAATGCATTCTGCCTGGTTAGGACTAAATTATTCGGTAGGATCATAGAAAATTTTAAACTACAATTCTCAAAAACAAAATTATTAAGAATTGTGTACCACAATCAGGTGCTAAGTTTGGAATGACACTTTCAATTTTTAGAGACAAATTTTGAAGCAATTTTTATTAATAGACTAGAGTTTCTTTCAGTAACGACCTTTTGATTTCTTGTCAGTTAATTCAGTGTTGGTAAATAAGTGTTGTGAATAAAGTCGCTCAAATAAATCTGACAGCTAGCTCCAAGTGTCACTGAATCTGAGTGAGATGGCAATGCATCCCTTCATAACATGAGACAATAATATGGTACAGCTACCGGAAGTGACGGTTCGCACCCCCAGGGTTGAAACCCTCACAAAATCCAGGAACACACAGTCGTTGTTTACAGTTTTTGACAGCTTTCGATAGAATTTTCGCACTGTAACAGGAAATCGAAGGCGACTATGTTGGTTCGATACACTTTTAAGTCATTAAACCAAGGCCTACTGAGAATACCGTAGCTTCGCCGTGCGTCGCAGTGTATATTTACATTATGCCTTTACAATGTGCCTTTATTTAAATTGAGTAAATGGACAATTGATGTCAACATACGCATGTACTAATGAGTATTAGAGATAGAGCGAGTTAGACATACCCAGCGGCGCAAAGATCAACGAGTTCTGTAATAGTAATGCACCACAATAGCTGCTTTTCATTGGAGACTTGGTAATGGAAAACAAAATGCAAAGTTAGGTAAAGCAGATTGTTTGGGTTTATTTCCCTTATACTTATTGAAAAGTAACTTATGAGTAATCCATTACTTTGCCATATGCATGGCCGCTTTGTAAACGGAGTGCCCACAGCCTGCATTACTAGTAATGTATGCTAGAGCCGAACTGTAATCGGATACCCATTACGAATGCGTATATTTTTAAGATGTTGTAATGCAGAAAGTTTACAGTCTGCTACGATTGAAGTGCATTTCATATTTTCGTCCGAACACGTTAATCTCTAAACTGTTGGGTGGGAATAACTAGAGCGAGAGGGACATATTCCCAAATACTCTTAAGCTAAGGTCCCACAGGCAAATAATTTGCCCAATTTCTAATAAAAATGTGGCTAAATAGGCCAAACTAGTAAACTTTTCGTAAATGAGAGCAAACAATTGACTAATTTCTGAGCATTCGTTCTGTGTATATGTCCTAGTCTTTGCTACAAGAAATGAATTTTGCATGCGCTGAAACTCATACAATATTGTAGAAGATTTAACATAGAAGGACAAATTGCTACGTCGACAACTTTTCACTCAGATATTAGTCATTTTTTGTGTCCGTCTCACTTTTATAAGTCGTCACCGTGTGCATGGAGCAAAAAGTATTAGAGAGAAACTTTGCTGAGTCGACACAGCTTCTGTCAGAAAATTGTCAGCTGTTTGCTCTTATTTACGCTCTTTACATACTTTTTGGTCAGCTGTTGGCTCTCTCTGGATACATTTGGGTTATGGCCACATTGATTTCCTACTGGCACTTTAAAGTAACTTTTTGGGCACTATCGTTTAGCACCAGCAAAATTGAGAGGCAGCGCAAGCGTTCTCTCTAATTCTAATTGCTCCATGTCGAAAATAATTTTGAGTTAAAGAAGGAGAAGGAATCATTTCCGACCCTACAATGTATATATATTTTATACTGAGGATATCGAAGCAGCGCAGTGCGCTACATATAGTTGTTGCATCATGGGTTGTCAAGACTTGACTAATTGGAGGACAGGAAAGACTAACCCACTTTCGCTCGGGAAATCGTTGCTTGCGCACAGCTTTATTAAAACCAATTTTGAAAATTTTATAATAAGGAAAAGAAGAAAGAAAAACAAGTAAGACCGTTGCAGTCGGGTGGTGGGAATTTTGCAAATCTGAAACAAACTTGATCTGCGTACGGTATATACCTTCTAAGTTGTTCTTGCAACAAGAATTTTAGACAAAGTAATTCTCTTCAAAACCGTAAAAAAAATAAAAAGAAATAAGTGTAGTTGTGAAATCAACCATCTTTCATTTCATAGGAACTTTAAGAACAGACTCGAGCTAAAATAATTCGTTCTTTATCCTTAGCATTTAGTACGTAAATTAAGAGCTTGTTTCTTATTTCAATAATATTTACTTTCGTAATGGGACTTAGGAATGTTTGATCCTTAATCTAGAACAGGTTTCGTTAACAAAAGCGATGCCAAAAAGTAAGAGTGTATAAGTAAACCAGCTCTGACCTATTTCATCGACCGCTGGGCAGCGAATGATAAGCTGTTTGGTCATAAAAGAGCCAACAGCTTATAATTTCAGCTTAAGCTTTTTCATCTCCTCCTATTTACTCAAGCCAAAGTTTCCACCTTAGTCACTTTTACCTAATTAATCCATCCAAAAAAGTATAGCTTAAGAACCTTCCTTTCAATCAATGTTGTTTCTTAACATCTACGCATCCATTTATCTCACTTTGCTTTGCCCATAACCAGTATTTGTCTCACCTCTCTGCCAGAGTATTCACACCGCCGACTATTATTTGATTTTCTTCGTCTCCTGCTGGCACAGGCAAGCCTGTTTGGTGAGATTCTTTATCCAAGTGCCATAGCGATTGACTCGCGCATAGACACCCGGATAACCGGCCTTGGCACAGCCCTCACCCCAGGAGACCACACCGGCAATTTGATGTTCCCGTGTTCCACTGGCCACAATATGCAGTGGACCACCGCTATCACCCTGGCAGGAGTCCTTGCCACCCTCGTCGAAGCCACCGCAAAGCATGTTATCCGTAATCTTATTGCCATAGCGACTCTTGCGGCATTCATCCTGGGAGAGTATGGGTACCAGCACCTCCTATTGAAACGGAAAGTTAGAAACAATTTCAAGTGGTTTCTTACAGCACACCCACCTGTAACGTATCCGAGGTGGGACCACCCACTTTGAGGGCTCCCCAGCCCGTGACTATGCCACTTTCACCCTTGAAACTGCGTCCAGGTGTGGGCATACACACCGGATGGAGTAGCGCATTGAACTCCACCGGTTCGTCCAGTTTGATGATGGCTATATCATTGTCATAATTCCGGGCATTGTATTTTGGATGTGTTATAACTTCTGAGACCATCCTATCAATCTTCTGGGTATGCGACATCTTCCGGTCATGCTCCAGCAGGCGCACCGAAATCTTTTCCTTGCGAAAACCATAAACGCAATGCGAGGCGGTCAACAGAAATTGATCATTGAGCAGGGTAGCGGCACAATAGAAGCGACCACCATAAAGCAGCATGGCCACCCAGGGATACTGATGCACCTCCGTCTCCTGGCCACCCACAATACGCTTTTGTATGTTGGCAACGCCGCAAACACAATCAGTGCAATTCCGTGCAGGATTCAATGTGGGCGGAGCCGGTGTGGTGGCTCTCCTCGTTGTGGTGGTGCTAGAGGCAGGTGCCGCGGTGGTAACCGTTGTAGCCGAAGGCATGGCCGAACTGCTCAAGGTGGCCAAAGTGGCCGTCTCTGTTTCCGATTGACCTGGGCGCTGTGGGAGCAGCGATAATACCCATTGGATGAATGTGTTTTGCGATTGTTTGAGCAACGGCGAAGCCGCAGCTTCTGTAGATGATTCTGTCGAGGCTATGACCTGGTGTAGCCCCAGCACCAGGCAGATCAGCAAACAAATCCAACTTCTTCTACACATTTCACTGGCTTTCTCTATCAACTGGCGACCACACCACCGACTCCCGCGGCTCGTGGCAAACTGAATAGCCAACTTACAATATTTGAAAGCCAAGCTCAAAGCAAACATTTCACCCAAATTCCCACAAAAGTGGTTCTGGCCACCGGCACGTCCACTTTGCCAATCCACACAAGTTTTTTTATTTCTTGTTGTTTTTGCATTTCGTATTCTGCGCATGCGTGGGTGCCGCCGGCCACTTGACCATGATACTTCACACACAATACGGAAAAAACAAAACTCAATAGCCCCTGAAGTAGCGAAAGTTTTCGATTTTATTGAAATGAATTTCTTGTCGTAATTTTACTTTCTTTTGATTTTTATTTTTATTTTATTGAGGCTGCTTGTTTATCAAGATTTTGTGTGTCAACTGTTTACACTGTTTACGTGATAAACTTGGCCAATTTTGAGGAATAAAGTGGTTAAGAAGCTGCGAAATTTTCAAGTCTATAAATTATTAATCAAGGCTTGAGAGACGTTCGAGTTGGACTTATGAGGGGCTATGGCGTAAAATGCTAATTCAAAGCAGTTCTATAAGCGAGCGGAGATGAATCAGTGAAATGTTTTTTGATTGATTTTATATATCTATCATTTAATGAAGAGATTTGGTTGATTACGAGGACAGCTACTAATATTTTTCACCACTTTGGAAAAAGTTCTTGATTTTACTGAAATAAACTTACTCAGAACATTTTGTTGTAGAGTCACTCAGTAATTTAGAAAGCTTATCTCGTCAAACTTTTCGCAAGTTGTAAATGCATTTCGTTAGAAAAGCTCTTTAAACTTTACTATCTTCAAAAGCAAAAACTTTGCGTAGACTGAATTTTTTAATGCAAAACTTGTATATTGTAAATTGTCTCTTATTAATCAGGTATTTGTTTTGACTATTAACCTATTTTTATAATGATAACAACATATTTAAATGTAGATTTTCCATAAAATATGTACCTATATTTTTGGTAAAAACAAAAACTTTTGTGCATGCCCTTACCGAGATAAAAGTGGAATTAGAGACCTTCACGAGTAAATATAAAAGTGTTAGGTTTTGTCGAGTATGACTAAAAGTTATCCGATTACCTAGCTGTGAAATTGGCATCGTAGTCATTTTCGCATCGTAGGCATCTTCATCGTTATAACCAAAATTATTATTTAATATCTGAAATGAGTTAAATTCTGAACGAAAATGAATATGTCTAATGAAACCAAAGCCGCCGAATTTCACACAACCTTCGCGAAGAACCATTCGTACATATTTATACCCGTTACTCGTAGAGTAAAAAGGGTATACTAAAGTCGTGCAAATGTATGTAACAGGCAGAAGGAATCATTTCCGATCATATAAAGTATATATATTCTTGATCAGCATGAACAGCCGAGTCGATATAGACATGTCCGTCTGTCCGTCCGTCTGTTCGTAAATTCAATTCCGTCTGAATCTTGGAATCCAAGAAACCAAATATTTTTGACTTATTGTATAATCGTCAAAAGGAACTGATAAATAAAGAAAATATCAATGATTTTTTTCTCAATTTAAAATTTCTATATAAGTTTCTGCAAGAACGTGCATTTCTCAGAAAGATAAGCTGATGGCTAATTTCATGGGCGCGTCATTGATAAGCTTTGACATTTAAGTAGAGCATGGTTTTTTGTCAAGGTCAGCCTTAAGTTCTGCCGTCAGTTCATCATTAAGTCACATGTGTGCGCGCGACCTTAATGATTAAAATTTTGAAGTAATTTCCAATTTATTGTTCTCCCAATTGGCCATATAAAAAACTATTCCTGAACCCGGATTCGAACCTGAACCTTGGTTTAGCGACCTCCTGAACCCGCTCCGTGATGCCGAACCCAAACATTTTAGGAGGTTTGAACCCCGTAGTGAACCACTTCCGATTAATAGAAGGTTTGCAGCCCTGGTCTAAATGTATTTTTAAGACATCGATGGTTGGTCACACCTTAGGAAGAATTTACATAAAACAAAATCCGAGTAGACAGAACCCATTAGAGACATTGTTAATAGATAACTGGTTGAATAAAATCTGTCAATAAAAAAACGAAAGCTCAAGAAAATTTTTAAAAGGATTTTATTCACAATTCGGCTTTTAAGTGCTGAAGAGTCCGTCTTTTTCTGTAAGTGTTTTTAATTGTCATCCTTGATAAAAATGTCTCAAGTCTTGTGTCAATTAATGGAAATAAAACGCCTACAAATCAAAGCAACCACACTGAGAAAAAAAATCAATCTAAAATCTAGATTGAAAATTTCCTTTTCGAGACACTTGCCATCTTATAAAAACCAGGGCTGCAAACCAGTTCGGAGTTGAACCGCTGGGAGGGGGTGGGGGGAGGGTGACTAACATTTTTGCTCATAACTTGAGAACCGCTCATCCGATCTTTATCATTTCTTCAGCAAATTGATACATTTTGATAATTACTAACTATTTCTAAAAAGTACGAATCGTCTATCTTCAAAACTGTAGGAGATATAACGTTTTTTCCAAATTGTGGGGGCGGGAGGGGGCGTGGCAAAAATTGAAAATAAACTTGATCTGCCTGCAGCTATAAGAAACATTTGTCCCATACATGTCAAAGCTCTATCTCTAACCATCTCTGAGATCTGTTTGTTCATACGGACGGACGGACAGACGGACAGACAGACGGACAGACGAACATGGCTATATCGACTCGGCTGTTGATGCTGATCACAAATTTTGCACAAACTTATTATACTCTATGTACCTTCGGTACAGAGTATAAAAAATTAACAATTGTTAACCATGTTTATATTTGATGAAGATGAAAAGCAATCTCTTTGCCTTAAAGTTTTGAAAAATCTATCATTGTAAAGAACTTAAAGATGTCACATTTGTTGAATTAGCTTCTCAGTTCCTGCATCACAAGTATCAGTCCAGCGCACTTTCATACTCCATATTTGTTTTACCCAGCGATAGAGTCAGTAATAATGAAAGATTGCTGAAGACACACTAATAATGAACCTATACCAATTGTGATAACTAAGGCGATAGAATTTCCTCCACTAATACAGAAGTGCCGAAATGGGGGCACACACATACAAAATGACTACTTCTGTCAATTTGTCCTTGTGTGTTGTTGTCACTTCTTGCACTTGTGTAACCTTTGAAATTCCAAAACAGTTATTGCAATGGGCTATGCCGACTTGCAGAAGATAGGCAAATCCTGCTTATAATAAAACCGGGAGGTTCTTGAATCAGTTGTACAGTAGACCATCCTTCTTGGTGGTGTGTGTGTGTGTGTCTTGTTTTAAAAGTTATAATCAAACATAAATATACAGACCTATTCCCGTTTTCGATTTCCATCAAATCATGCAGAATCGGAATTGTTAAATGTTCTCTCTTCCAAAAATCGACAGTTCTGTTGGGCTTCTTTCTTTAAAATCCCACTTACCTTCATTCGATCTTCTTGATAGCAAAAATATACGGTCGAGTTCTTTAATAGTTTTTTAGAAATCACATCATTCACTGGACTGGGAACTGGCCTGATGTAGACTGAACGGTTGCGCAGTCGACACCAGATGCAACCTCGAATATCAAGCATCTTAACTTCCACCTATGAATAAAAAGTTTAAGGGCCGATTTCTCATCTCATGTTTTTCATAGAGCCATATGTCACAAGAGACAAAGAGCAGAGTAAATGGTAAGTTTATCTGACACATAGCAGCTATCGGAATAATGAGAAATCGGCAATTAGTTTTGTTTCAAATTACTTACATATTTTCTCAATGAGTGAACCCGAACCTAGGTTCAGGGACCTTCTGAACCTGCTCTTTGAACCCGAACCCAAAAAGTTTCGCGGGTTCGAACCCCGGAGTGAACCCCTCCCGATTTTTAGGAGGTTTGCAGCCCTGATAAAAACAAGATTGAAAAACCTTGAAATAAGATTTAAAATCTTAAAAACAAGATTTATCATCTTGCAACTTATCAACCATCTACAGTTTTCTGTAAAGCTTCAGTAAAAAAAACTTTATGATATACGTAACGATATTTAAAAAAAAAAAAAAAAAAAGAAAAGAACTTGCCCCTCCTGGGACTACCTGGGACTACCACAACCTTTCCGCTCCAATGAAGCTTTTGCCATCGACTTAACTTTCACGGCTGTTTATGTAAATTTTTTTTCGCAGACAGTTGCAGTATAAGAGCTCAGCTAGCAGAAAGCATTGTCGTCATGAGTTATTATACTGCGACTGGTGGCGCCTTACAAATGATGCCAAGCAGCCGAGCGGTCTGAGTGGCGATGCAGTGTGGTCAATCAATCCGAGGTACTCAGTTCAAGTCCCAGTACCAGCGAATTAATAATTAACATTTATATAAGTTTTTCAGAAACAACAAATTGTTAATAACTAAAGCAAACACAACAAAAAAATATATAAAAAAAAATAAGAAGTGCCTAATATAATTTTTTGTCTGTTTTTTCATATTAAAAAATGAGATTGTTTCATCTTAAAGTCGAGTATAAACGATCTTTATCCAAGATTAGTGGATTAAGATTAAAATTGAGAATATAACGTTGGGTTAGGATTATCTGGTCTTAGTCGAATTCTGGCACCGTTTCTCTTTGATTCAACATTATAATCTTGATTTTAGATTGATTTTTTTCTCAGTGCAGCAGCTCAGTTAATAACACTAGTTTACAGCATTTCCGATCCCGACCATCTGGCAGTCATTTCGTATGTAAATCCAATTGCTGTGTTCAAATCTGCAGTCCATATATTTTTTATGGGGCCGTTTTCGAGAAATCGCGGAAAAGCTAGTTTTTTCGATTTGTAAAAAAAGTACCTTTAGAAAAATGCGTATATCTTTGGTACCGGTTCTTTTATTAAGAACAGGTAATGCTTACTTGGAAGGTAATTGAACGCCCTATCATTCGTTGATACACCACTTCTAAATTCGGTGCTGGACTTCGGCTTTATAAAGGCTTTTACCGGGAACTTTGCATTATATTTATCACTTTTTTAAAAAAAGCTAGATTTTAAGCGCGATTTTAACCACGAAAAAAATTATATAAAATTGTATAATTTTGTATTGTATAATTTTATTGCTGGTCACTAAAGATCTATCTATTAAAAATACAACGCCACATAACTCATTAAAATCCGATCAAGAATAAAGAAGTTATTGGCATTTTAGTAAAAAATGGAAGGTTTCAATTTCATGCAAACAGACTTATTTTGACTGTTTTATGTTCGTCGTAGGAGGCATCGTAACCTTTCAAACTATTCTATTTAAGGGCTACTATGACCTGGAAAATTTATTTTTTAAGTTATTTTGTGATTGACTTAGGTTGAAAAATGAATGTAAGGCGTCAAATTGAATGCAAAAATGGTCTTGATATTCTTGCGGGCATTACATATTTTCGACTTCGCTCACAATTTCTATCGAATGGTTTCCATTAATTCTATTTTCTAAGTTAGACTTCAATGGGCGGGGTACTAATCGCTTGTCTATTGAAGTCGGGAATTGGGTATAACCAAAGACCAATAAAATCTCTAAGATGCCGAACGGCCATATATTGGTTTTGCACTATGCAGCTATTTTTTTGGTGGCGACGAAAATTGCGCTCTCTCCGCTCACACAAGGTTGAGAGCGTAAAAATTCTAAAAATAGAATTTACTTGCTTGTGTGAGTAATGCTTGAGAATACGTGTGCACACTTACAGTCGTCGGCTGTCGCTGTATGCGTACAAAAAGCGGCTGGCTCTAGAGCGATCTCTATCTGGGGTTTCAACAAAAATTCAAATGAGCGAAAAGCCACTCTGAAAAGCCACCACCGAAAAATCGTGTGCAAAAAAATCGTATGGCGTTACTCATCTTCATGTTCTAATGTCTTTGGTATAACAAATGTGGTGACTTCCTTCACATAAAACGCGTAAGTCAATCACAAAATAACCTAAATAGGTACAAAATAAATTTGGTAGGTCATAGTAGCCCTTAAATAGAATAGTTTGAATGTTACCTATGCCTCATGTGACGAACAAAAAAACAATCAAACTGAGTCAATTTGCATGAACTTGAAACCTTCAATTTTTTACTAAAATGCCAATAACTTCTTTATTCTTGATCGGATTTTAATGAGTTATGTGGCGTTGTATTTTTAATAGATAGATCTTTAGTGACCAGCAATAAAATTATACAATACAAAATTATACAATTTTATACAATTTTTTTCGTGGTTAAAATCGCGCTTAAAATCTAGCTTTTTTTAAAAAAGTGATAAATATAATGCAAAGTTCCCGGTAAAAGCCTTTATAAAGCTGAAGTCCAGCACCGAATTAAGAAGTGGTGTATCAACGAATGATAGGGCGTTCAATTACCTTCCAAGTAAGCATTACCTGTTCTTAATAAAAGAACCGGTACCAAAGATATACGCATTTTTCTAAAGGTTTTTTTTTTACAAATCGAAAAACTAGCTTTTCCGCGATTTCTCGAAAACGGCCCCATAAAAAAATTTGCGGATTGGATTTTTGGACTCAGCGGAAGGACTTACATAAGGAATTGCCACCAAATGTTCGGGATCGCGAAATTTTTATTATTTTGTAAACTAGTGTAATCTATTGCAATCGACTTTCCAATCAAAAGTACTTAACTTTTTTGCTCAATGTACAACGAAAAGAAAGAGACGCAAACCAGCTCTAATCTACTTCATTGACCACTGGACAGCCACTAAAAACCTGTCTGCTCCCGTGGCACAAGCCTCGGTATGAGTTCTGCTCGTGTCGGTGTGAATAGCGAAATATGTTTGGCAGCTGGGGGCAAAGTATGACAATTGGAAGCATCTCCGTCACATCTCTATGTTGTTGAAAGAAGCTTGGCTTGGCCCAATTGGGGCTGTAAAGCCAATTTTACATTTTACTTAGCTCCATGTAGAATATGGGAAATCGGTAGATTTTAAAAAATTACAATTTATGATATAACTACACAGAAAAAAAAAACGTCGAGATATTTTCAATCTTTTAAATCTTGGAGTAAGCCCGGCACGAGCTTGAAAATTCAATCTCGACTTCCATGATATTCTACACAATGCAATCTTTTAACGATTGGTCCATTCCTTTCAACTTGTATCATTCCAAATGTGCTTACTACAATCCCTTCGAGATCACATGCCCATAAATTAGAGAGCGGGAGCGAAGAAATATAAGTAGCCTTTCAGACACGCTGCAACACCCAATGGGTATGGTGGTGTGTGATAAGATGCCGTTCCATTTCTGTTCAGTGCGAATCGTCGTGTGTTCGAGTCCCAGTGGAGCCAAAAATTTTTATATTTATTTCTTTGTTTTTCAGAAGTCTTAAATTAACCAAAACTGGTGTGGGTGGTCTTTGAAGTGTATGAAAATGTCCTATGGCAAATGGCGCGGCGGAGGAAAGAAAGAATAATTGTCTTTCGGATATCTTTAAGTTAATCTAGAATAGGCATAAAATGATCCAGCTTTGGGATTAAATTGTGCTCGAATTTTTTGCTCAATAAGATTACCCCGGGATATATGAAATCCTTCTTAGGATTAAAAAAGTCGGATGAGCTCAATCTTTTTTCAGATCGGGTCAAGCATATCCGTGATTACGTTGTTTTTATTACCGCTTAGGATTGATTTGATCCCATATGGATTGATTTTTTTTTATACCCTTGGAGTGGGTATATTAAAATTGTCCGGATGTTTGTAACGCATAGAAGGAAGCATCTCCGACCACATAAAGTATATATATTCTTGATCAGCATGACGAGCTGAGTTGATATAGCCATGTCCGTCTGTCCGTCTGTCCGTCCGTCTGTCCGTCTGTTTCTATGCTATCTCCTCCGTCAGTTTTAAAGCTATCTTAACCAAACTTTGCACGAAGTCTTTTGGTACAAATACGCTGCACATTTGTCGGAACCAGCCGGATCGGATGACTATAGCATATAGCTGCCATAGGAACTATCGGTTAAAAAACTAGTTTTTGTGAGAAAAACTTTTTTGTTTTTAGTGCTATCGCTCTCAACGCTCGTATTTATAAGTTTTTAATGATTTCACCAAGGCTTATCGAAATCGGACAGCTATATAGTATAGCTGCCATACAAAAGTTAGGTCTGAAAAATAGTCTTAGTAAGAAAAACTTTTTTGTTTTCAATGTTATCGCTCCCAACGTTCGTATTTATAAGTTTTCAATGATTTTACATAATTTCAACAAGATTTGTCGAAATCGGACCACTGTATAGTATAGCTGCCATACAAACTGTCAGGCACATATCAGGCTCCAAGGGTATATAAACTTCGGTCGAGCCGAAGTTAACTTGCCTCTATTTTTTTTGAGTGTATGGGTAGAACCATACCATCGAACTTATACGTTGTAGTCAACGGTCTGTCCTTCGCTCTCTAGCTTCTAGCTTCTATATTCAAATTTCTATATTAACTTCTTTAAGTAGTCTCTGTTTTACGGCAAACCATAAAAATCATAATGTTAAGTTCTCCTCCCTCATTGCAATGAAGCTGTCAGTAGACTTTTCTACTCTTTGTGTGTGGAGATTAATGGCTATACACAAAGTAAGAATTGCGCGTGTCCCCAGCCATGAGTCATATTGGGACTTTAAGTAGCCAACCCACAGGCTGCGCCTGCGCTCTGAGTAGCGTAGAACCTCAACTCGGACTCGGACTGCAGGTCATTAGTATGCACACACATAACACTTGGCATATTAATTGTTCGCGTAATGCTGAAGGGAGTTTGCTGATGCTGCAGCTGATGATGATGATGACGAACTAATGTCAGCTTGAAGTGGAAGTGGTACCCACGGTTGCCACACTTGGTGTTTTTGCACCAAAACTGGTGTTTTTTTATCCTGTTGGTGCACTGGCACTTTTTATTGGAAATGGCTCGTTTTGGCTCTTTTTTCTTATATAAGCGAAAAAGGTGAAACATTATTCGATTCCTAAATTAGATCCTGGATATTTTTCGCTGTCAACACTTATTGATAGTTTTAAATATCTTAAATATATTTTTATAGTATGAAAGCACATATTACATGTATACATATTTTTTACGGAATATGAAACTTAGTAGATTTAATGTTAGCGACTTAAATTCTTATTTTTGGCGCGATGACAAAATTTTTGTTGGTCTCAATGCCCAACAATACATATATGGATAGCCAGTGTATAGTGAAATGCACAACTTTAAAAGTAAAGAAAACGGTACGCGAGTTTTACTAGCCCACTGCACCACGAAGCGAACGTCAAGCAAGAGTATCGTAAAACTATCACACTCGTGCTTAAAGGTGATACGAGAGGTGAAAGTTTAGTAAAAGTAAGTCGCAAAAGTTATCGTAGGAGGCTCACAAAAATATCGAAAAAGGCTCGCAAACGAATCTTTTGCGGGCTATCGAGAACGAAAATTTCTCTGCCAAAAAACTGAGCGACGGGTGATTACTTTGCGGATCGTTTGCGAGTGTTTTCTCGATAGTTTTGCACATTGATGTTTCGCGTAAGTATCGTTAGAGATATTATTTACGAGCTTTTGGTTCAGTGGGAGGTTTCGCTTGTGAAAGAAATGCAGCGGTTTGATTTAAGACGAGACGGTATTAAATCTCTCATTATGATTGCACCAGCCAACGTAATTTGGGCAAAGAAACTGAAATAATGCCACTAAGTGAAAACTTGAAGAATTTGTGTTAATCGGATCCTGTTGAAATTATTTCCAGAAGCTAAGTTACAAAAAGAAAAGGAGATTTCTATATTTTGGGAAGAAGTGACAAAAGTAAAAAATGGGACTAATATTGAAATCTTTAGGGAATTAGTTGGATATATAAGAAATATATTTTCTATTCCACACAGCATCGATTCGGCGGAGGGTAATATTTTTACCATAAGTTTGATAACAACCAAATTGAGAAACAGACTTGAATTTTATTCAGTATGAAGCTCTGTAAGAATACATATTCAGATTATGTTAAGGTCTAAAACTTAAAAAAAAAAATTACTTTCAAATATAGAAAATCATGATAAATACAAACAAGTAAGAGTGTTTCGGTCGAGTGCCCCGACAGCAAAATACCCAGTACCAAGTACTGTGGTTCCTTTATGTTTGAATTTCTTTTATTTTAAAATTTAATTGAAAAATTTTTTTTCACTTCATTTGGGGTGGCGCACTTGCATATCTTCAGTGTATTTGCTCGGACACCTACTTACATGCCAAAAATTGTGGCTCTATATATTACAGTCTCTGAGATTGACGCTACCATGCAGACAGGCTAAATCGTCTCGGCTGTTGATGCTGATCAAGAATATACATACTTAATGGGGTCGGAGGTGCTTCTTTCTGGCAGTTACGTACATTTGTACAACTTTATGATCCTCTTTTACTTATTTTTAATGAGTTCAGGGTATAAAAAATTGATTGTTTTCACTTGTACTTTTAAGAATTTTCAAGAAATGGAACTAAAAGAGATATTTTATATTCAATGAAATGAATATATAACACGAATAAGTGAAGAAATTTGTTTTGGAAATAAGAATCAATATTGACTGTCTTGGTTATTTTAAATGTTAACAAGTTAATTAAAAGGTACAAGAAAAATTTTTAATTTTTATTTGTGTGTAGGAACACTTAAGAAATGAAATGGATGTGCGATTTTACGTCATTGACAAAGAGATATATTGAAATTATAACATGAATAAGGATGAAAAAATTGTTGGCTCTTTTTTTATGAAAATGGTTCTTTTTTTAAATTTTTTTGGTGCATTATTTTATACTCAAGTGGCAACCGTGGTGGTACCCAACCATCAGAGTGCCATTTGCATAATGCCATTCTAGACAAAAAGCCAAACAACATACATACACATTCACGTCTGCACATATCGCATGTGCGAGTGTATTTAAATGGGCCGGCCAGGACTGAGGTGGACCTGCACTTGGCGTCGCAATTATGCAAGGCCAGCAACGTGACCACCAACAAAGTTTTTACCTGCAACTGATTGGGAGTTGTTGGTTGAACGAGTCGTGAGGTTAAAATATGTTAAAAGGTTTTGTAATATGCACATTAGAGAGGCTACTAACTGCCGAACAGTCATTAAAGCTAGTTTCCGTCCACTGCAATTAGCAGCGAGAGGATGTTAATATAGAAAAAAGGAAAGATTTAATATTTGGCTTTACAGATGAACGAACAACTCTAATTGGAGACTGTCAGTTAATTTGTCAAATTATTCGACACATTTCTAACCTAACAGTTCACCTAACTGATGCTGAAACAATAACATCTTTAGACTAATCAGTTTGGAAGATTCACTTGGTGTCGCTTTGCAACTTAAATACTCTAAGAAAAAAAAATACTTAAAATTAAATTCAAAATCTTAAAAACCAAAACTTGTTAATCCTCTTACAATCCTCTGAGCTAAATACAGCTAAAACGTCTTAATGATAAGGTCCCACTGGCAAATAATTGGCCCAAATTCTGAAGCCAATGTCTATAATAATAATCTATAATACTTATTATACCCTTGCAAAGGGTATTATAATTTTGCCCAGAAGTTTGCAACGCATAGAATTATTCATTTCCGACCCTATGAACTATATATATTCTTGATCAGGGGGACGAGCTGAGTCGATTGAGCTTTGTCCGTCCGTCTGTCTGAAACTTTGCACAGAGTCTTCTTTTTACTGCACACTGATAATATGTCGGAACCGACCGGATCGGATGACTATATCTTATAGCTGCCAAAGGAACTATCGGTCGAAAAGTGGGTCTTCGTGAGAAAACTTTTTTGTTTTTAATGCAAACGCCTTCCGCTTCGCCAATTATTAGTTTTATACGCTTTTACACAGATTTGGAAGTTTTTGTCAAAATCGGATGACTATATCTTATAGCTGCCATAGAAACTATCGGTCAAAAAGTAGGTTTTATCAGAAAAATGGTTTGTTTTAATGCTGACGCTCGTAAACTCTGTGGTATTAAAACATTTGCAAGGGTATTTAAACTTCGGCAAAGACGAAGTTAGCTTGGCCTTCTCGTTTGATAATATTATTTGCATATGGACTAATCCTGCGTTGCGAACGTTACATTTGTAGATTGACACAGATGGCGTTCACATTTGTATATTTTAATGATTTTTATACTCTGTACCAAAGGTACATGGAGTATATTAAGTTTGTGCAAAAGTATGTAACAAGGAGAAGGAATCATTTCCGACCTTATAAAGTAGTCACAACCAACACCGCACAATCTTAGAGAGAGAGGAGAGAGAGAGATAAAGAGAGAAACCTTCAGATAAGCGCAGCACCAGCACTGCATTCAGCTTCTACTCCAGGTACAGAGTATTTTATAGTCGGGCTTGACCGACTTTTTCACTTGTTGGCATTTTTTGGCCATCTCAGCACACTCATTTGTATTTAGGTTCCCCAGCGCAATAATTGACTTTTTTGTGAGCCCAAACAGTTTGGAGTACTCCGTACTGTGCTTTAGGCTAAGACGTCGGCTAAAAACCGAAAATAACAAAAATTGACTTCCAAAAAGAATCAGCATTTGATACTCAATGGTTTGATGACTAAATTAACCAATAAGATTATGACTAACTATTTCTGTTTGGTATTAAACCGCTTTGTGCACCTACTATATAACTTGTAATTGATTAAACAGTTTTTGTTTTCGATTTTTGGTCTTGAAAATGATGCATTAAACAGCTGTTTACGGTTTTCGCTTGAATGGATTACTACTACTACTACTCCCACATTCTCTCTCTCTATGATGTCTTTTTTCTAAGCTGATCTGCTCAAGCTAGATTTCCAATTACGATTTTGCTAATGAGGCCAACCCACATTCAAATCCACAGACAAAACTTGATTACCACGTGTTTTGTTTTCCGTTTTCCGTTGTCTGTTTTTCCATTTCGTGTTCAGTGTCAAGTTCAGATTTTCAATGTTGCATGCAATGTTACAAATGGCTGCATGCCAAATACATCTAATGGGTTTCCCTTGATGAGTTTGCCAGTTGCAAAACTAACGACACAAAGTTATGGCTTAGTTTTCCATATTTTTTTCAATTTAACGTTTTTGGCTTGTGCAGTGTGAGAAAAATAGTTTTTAATGTATTATTGTTTCGTTTAATATGGTTTTTGGTTTCTCTCAGTGTACTCTAAACAATTCACTAACTTGGCCCAGACAAAGGTGCAGCCATGTCGCTGTCACAATTGCCTCAATAAGTTTGCTTTGAATAAAATCATTTAGAGACATGCATCGGATTCGGAAAACATGCGAATCATCATCATACTTGGCGCTACCCCGGGCTGACGTCAGTTGAGCGAGCTTCTGAACCGCAACAGATCGTCGAAACAGACACCTTTTTTGTACTATGCTCGGAGCGTACAAGTTCATAGTTAAATGATTTTCATTTTGAACTTTTCTGACAATTTTCTGTTTGGTGTTTGGCTCAGTTCTCGAGCGTACGTCGAGGCGGTTAAATGTGTGCACCAAAGATCGCGAAAATACAATGCGGGACTTCTTAAGAATTTTGTGCCTAACTGTACTTGGCTGTCAGTTGTGTTTGGCTGTGGTTTTGCATCATTCAATAGAGGATGCACGTCAGGAGCGACAACAATTGATACAGAAATATATCAAGACATTGAATAAGGAGGAAGGAGCCATTCGATTGGTGGGCGGGGACACGGAATATGAAGGTATGAAAATCCTACAAAGAGTTCCTAGATGAAGGCTCTTTATTCCCATTTTCCAGGCAACATCGAGGTGCTGCATAATAACAAATGGGGTGCCGTTTGCGATGATGAATGGGATGCTGCCGAGGGCGAGATAGTCTGCCGCCAACTGGGTTTTCCCGGTATGCATCGTTTTACGCGTAGCGGGTATTTTGGTCCCGCTAGACGTCGTTTCTGGATGGATAATCTCTTTTGCCAGGGTCATGAGCAAGAGCTGACCGATTGCCATTTCGAGGGTTGGGGCGAGAATGATTGTGAACCGGGTGAAGCAGCTGGTGTAATATGCCTTCCACCTGTGGGCACAGTGGTATCTTCACCGGCCCCTCTGTTAAGTGAAGATCTGACCAAATATCCCATACATCCCAGCTCTCGTCTGTACGTACGTCTGCGTGGCGGTAGAGCTAGGAACGAGGGTCGTGTAGAGGTGAGGTTAAATGGTGGACACTGGGGTAGCATCTGTGCGGATGGTTGGTCGCTGCTCGAGGCAAATGTGGTGTGTCGTCAACTGGGCTTGGGCTATGCACGCGAAGCCTTCCAAACGGATTACTTTGGTGGGGCCAATGTGTCTCGTCCCATACTGAGTGGCAGTGAATGCTATGGCAATGAAACGGATCTGTCCGATTGTCTGCATCATGATCATCTTAAGGGTATAGTCAACTGTCATGGCAATAGACAGCATGTGGCTGCTGTGATCTGTGACTATTTATCCCCCGATTTGGTTATTGACTATTATGAGATCGAACAGACAGCGCATTTGGAGGATCGTCCGATGCTTTTGATGCAATGCGCCATGGAGGAGAATTGTGTATCGAATGAGGCTTATCAGATACAAAGGGATCAGTCCAATTGGAGATATCATTCGAGAAGATTGCTTAAGTTCACGGCGGCAGCTATCAATGCAGGAAATGCGGATTTTAGGCCATTTAAGCAGAAAAGCCAATGGGAATGGCATATGTGTCATATGTAAGTGGTCCACTGAAAAAATGACATTTTGTTGATGATCCATTGGATGATTTTCACTTTAATATCCATTTAATGTTAAATTGATCTTAGATATTCATCCAATGAAGCTGAAAATTTTCCAAAGGATATGAAAAATGGTTATTATAATATCATAACAAGAATACGATAAAAACAATCCATTACGAATGGAAATACACTTCTAATATACTTTATCCTTTACTTTCCCCCTTTTTTTTTTGATAGGCACTATCACAGCATGGAGGTCTTTGCCACCTTTGATATTTTTGATCTTAGTGGTCGAAAAGTGGCCCAAGGCCACAAAGCCTCTTTTTGCCTAGAGGACAGCACCTGTCTGCCTGGCGTAGCCAAAAAATACAATTGTGCCAATTTTGGGGATCAAGGTAAGGTTTAATTTTAATATTTCATTCATTTATTGAAAGTTTTCATAAGTTTTGATACAAAGGATATAAAAAGATTCGTTAGATCGATGGTGGAAAGATGCAAATCAGTTTGTATATTTCTTCTTCTTTTGGTCAATATTAAACTTAACTACGCTTAAAAATAGTTCCAGTAGTAATGTGTCTTCATAAACCACAGTTTATGTTTTAAGTTTAAAAAAATCTGCAACCATGGCTTTAAAGCTAAAATTTCGTCAAAAATATAATATGTCAAATTTTTTACCTGTGTGAACTTAGCTTTATCAATGAGATGTTTTAATTGTCAAGCTTTTAGTAACCTTGTTAATACAAGCTTTTATGAATTTCATATTTTTATACACTTGAAAAGTGTATTATAATTTTGCCCAGAAGTTTGCAACGCATAGAAGGAATCATCTCCGACCACATAAAGTATATATATTCTTGATCAGCGTGACGAGCTGAGTCGATTAAGCTTTGTCCGTCCGTCTGTCCGTCTGTCCGTCCGTCCGTCTGTCCGTCCGTCCGTCTGTCTGTTTCTACGCGAACTAGTCCCTCAGTTTTGAAGCTAGAGTCTTCTTTTGTCTGCACGCTGCTAATATGTCGGAACCGACCGGATCGGATGGCTACTTCTTGTAGCTGCCATACAAATGATCGGTCGAAAAATGGGATTTTAATGAGAAAAACTGGTTTTTTTCTCAATATTACCGCTCTCAATCACGGTCATGGGTAATATTAAATGTTTTTAAGCTGATCTGCGAAGTTTGGTCGAAGTCGCTAACCGTTGAGACAAGCGATTTCAAGTGTATAAAAACTTCGGCACGGACGAAGTTAGCCTTGCCTTTCTCGTTTTTATAAAGTTTGTAGTACCAAATCAGTTTAAGTACGAAATGTCATTTAAATTTAAAACAATACATTGGGCTAATTCAGCAGATAGTTCCGCTTTACGATTTGTGATTTGTGATTGCCGTTTTCGATGGCTGAAAACAGTGATTGTCGATTGGGATTGGAAAATTTGACTATCATGTTTACTGAATAGAAATCGAAAAACGTACGATTGATGGATCAGTCTACCTTTGTGCAAAAATTCATTTGAAATTTTCAATTTAACAAATCCACAAATATTGCAGGCTTTGTGAAAGTATTTTTCATCTATAAAAAAGGTAGAGAATATCTGTATCAGTTGCATTCAGTAGAGAAACATCGGCAATCGCAGATCTTAAATCGGTGATCGCTAATTGAAATTATCTTCTCAATGCGCCAATTTGTATTCAAATATATTTAAATTAATATTCGAAGAATAAAATTAATACCCAGAATATCAAATTGTTACGCTCTAGGTTTATAATGATACAACAACAAACAAAAACGAGAGAGTAAGTTAAAGTTGGCTCTGACCGACTTCGATATACCCGTTACTCATGAAAAAACATGTTTAACAGTGTTCCTGCGTTCCTTAGGGTGACCATCCGAAAAGTATGCCAAATTGTTTTTTAGGGTGGGAGGGGTGGTAGAGGGGGGGGGCTTGGTTCACTTTTTTGCTCATGACTTGAGAACCGTTCATCCGATCTTTATCATTTCTTCGGCAAATAGATTCAATTTGCTAATAACTAACTATTTTTAGAAAGAACAAAACGTATATCTTCAAAACAGTACGAGATATAACGTTTTTTCCGAATTGCGGGGGCGGGAGGGGGCGTGGCCAAAATTTGAAACAAACTTGATCTGCGTGCAGATAAAAGAAGCATTTGTCCCATACATGTCAAACCTCTATCTCTTACCATCTCTGAGATCTAGGTGTTTATACAGACAGACGGACATGTCTATATCGACTCGGCTGTTGATGCTGATCAAGAATATATATACTTTATATGATTCCTTCGGAAATGATTCCTTCTGTCTGTTACATACATTTGTTCGACTTTAGTATACCCTTTTTACTCTACGAGTAACGGGTATAACAATGTATGAACGGTTTTTCTCATTTGTAGTACAATCAAAGACATTAGAACAGTGGTGCACAGACTCACATTATCATGATTTGCGCTGGTGTGCGTAGCAGAGCAACACGAAGTAAACGTTCTTATGACAAATATAGGCTACAAGCAAACACACATATGTGTGTGCGTGCATTTTATAGAGCACACGTATTCTCTCTTTCTATGCGTGTGTCGGCTGCGACGCTGGCAGAATTATGAACTCGTATCACATGTGGTACGAAAAATTAATTGTGTGCACCACTGCATTAGAATAATAAGATGAGTAACGCCATACGATTTTTTTGCACACGAATGGCGTGGCGTGGCTTTTCAAGTGGCTCTTCGATCTTTAAAAGCCAGAGAGAGAGAGAGAGCGCTCTAGAGCCAGCCGCTCTCATGTACGCATGCAGCGACAGTCGACGATTTGATATGTGCACACGTATTCTCAAGCAGTGTTAATTTGTTAATTCGTCTCGAACAAGTACGCACACATACGCACTTTCTGTTTCGTTGTGTTTACTCACACAAGCATGTGCATTCTATTTTTAGATTTTTTACGCTCTCAACTTTGTGTGAGCGGAGAGAGCGCGATTTTCGTCGCAACCAAAAAAAATAGCTGCATATTGCAATATATGGGCGTTCGGCATCTTAGAGATTATATTGGTCTTTGGTACAATGTTCTCACTTCGATAACAATTTTTTGAGAGCACAAACACTCAAATTGAGCTGATATGGTTCCTTTTTTGAGACCTTGATTTGAGTTGAGATATTGTTCCGTTTTCAAGAACGTTTTAAGCTCAACCAGGAACAAAATTTGATTCATTTTGGACCTGGTGTGAGCGGATTTTGTCACATTTGTGTGGAATAGGGAACGGGAACAGCTTCTAATTGGAAGTGAAGGGAGGAAAGGCTTCTGGGTATACTCTGCCTGATTCCCCTATTTAAATATTCAGTAAGATTAGTACTAGTACAACAAACATCAACGACGTCACATACTCCACCTGACTCGTTTAAATTATGTTGTTCAGAAAACCACAGAACAAGTTTTTCGGTCTTGACTGAAAATTGATCCCGGTACCAACACATTCAGCTTGTACATTTATGCAGTTTCACATCTAGAGGGCTACTTATTAGAGACCTGCACGAGTAAGTAAAATAGTAATCGAGTAGTACTCGCCGAGTATGATTACAAACAAGTACGATTACCTAGCTGTCAAATTGGCACCGTGGCACCGTAGAATCGTAGGAACCGCACCGTTTTACTCATTTTACTCGTTTTTACTTAAATCAAATTTAGTTTTCGACTTATTTATACATCGTGCCAATCGCATAAAATTTGTAAAAAAATTATATGGACGTACGTAAAAAGCTAGAGTCGGGAGAGTTCAAGCGGATTGAAGCAAGTGGTAACAGCGATGTGTGAAAATTCTACAGTAGAATTGAGGAGGCCAATACTTCCGAGTTTGTTGGCTATGTGCTGTGCAAGAGATGAGAAAAAGCTTTAAAATATCCAAAATACTCCAGTCCATGAAATCTGCGAAATCATGTTTGTTAAAAACGCTCAAGCACCAGCGAAGTATTGCCTCAATTAAGAAAATCACGAGTGTTTGTCGATGACCGAGTACGAGAGGAAGTGACAAAGAGCTGCGTTAAAGTTGTCGCTCAAGACATTCGTCCGTTTGAGACCGTAAATGGTTCGGGATTTAAGGATCTTGCTCGTTTTTTAGTTGGCTAATCAAGTCTTGGAAGATCGTCGCAACACTTGGATCGCCGGAAACTTGGATGCTGTTTTATTTATACATTCACAACGCAAGGCTCAAAGCCAATTGTAACAATTTTTTTACAAATTCACACAGCTATTAATAAAGAATATACCAAAATATTTTTGTACTAATTTTTTATTATGTTTGTCAATGTAAAGTCTCTCTGCAATTGGATTCGAACTTCCTCCCCTCGTTTATTGCTTTAGCTAACTTCTCACAGGCAAATAAATTTAAAAAAAATTTTCGGAAATTTTGATGAAAATTTCTTTCTCTAAGTTCTTCATTAATGGTCATCCATGGTATTCATAGAGGTTCAGCATTATCATAATCATGTTAATTTAGAAATCACGTGTGCTCATTTTTGGACTCGCAAAGCAGTTTCTTAAGCACTTAGCTGTTTTTTTACCATGGAGATCCCTTAGATGCGAATTGCTTTTATGCATTAATCCTTGCATGGTTTTATACTTGGATGGTAGCAAATTTTGTTTGACATTATTACTATTTTTAATCCTCAAAGGTATTTTTCCGCGATTTAACGATAAGTCAGTCACGGAAAGTGGTTGTTTCAATTCCTTATGATCTTAACTATATTCTTTACCATTGGTCATCCATGGTATTCACCGCGGTTGAGCATTGTCATAATCATGGTAATGCAGTTATGTGTGGTAATTTTTGGCCTTGAAAAGCAGTTCTTAAGTATTTAGCGGTTTTATTACCACAGAGAACCCTTAGCTGCGGACTGCGCTTATGCAATGATCCTAACATGTGGTTTTTCTTGGTTGGGAGTAATGTTTGTTTGACAATATTACTATGTTTGATCCGCATAGGTATTTTGTCCGCGATTTAATAAGTCTTCAGCCGAGTGCCGGCTGTTGGCTCCCAAACTTAGCTTCCCAGCAGAGAGCCGTTATTGCATCTTATTTGCGTGTTTCTTAAGCACACATCGACAATTTAGTAAATCTTTTATGGCGTTGACAGAAATAACTTGAGTTATCAATTTTTAATATATTTTCTACGGTTTTACGATTATACTCGTATGATGCCACGATGCCGATTACTACTCGTACTCATGAAAATGATTACCTGTTACAAAAAAAGTAACTATACTCGTCAAAATGAGTATTTTTACTCATGATTCTGGTATCGTGTAATCACTCGTGCAGGTCTCTACTACTTATACATAAATACTTGGTTGGGCTGACCAGAGAGATATCAAAAAGAGAGCCAACTCGCTCTCACTCGCTCTCTTTCTTGTGAAACTCTTAGTTGAAACCCGGTTTTGTTGCTGCTTATCCGATTGAGAACAACATTACTCATTCTAGGAGACCATATTGTTCTTATTTTAAGTTGAAGGCAACTCATTTTCTGAACAGGTTTCTTTTCCTCTGTGTTTTCATGTTAAGAAAACCAATAAAATATGATCACCTTATCCTGTGACATTAAGAACCCATAGTATTTCCCATTAACTTTATTTCTATACTATTTATATTCAATCACTATCTATTATCATAAGAACAATTTAGCTAACTACATTGTTTTTTTTCTCGCCACTTCAAACGTTTGTGGACCTTCCTAAAAATACAACCCATAGATCTCAGTGGTTATTATATCTTTTTTAATTTTGTTAATTTTAATAAAAAGATTAACAATTTTATATCCTATTTATTATACTTTAATTTTCCATTCCATTTCATGTTTCTATATAAAATTCTTTCTTAGAACTTTAATTAGGCAAGATTCATTTTTAGTATTTATATTTATTGAATTACATTCGTACATCTCATTCATTTCACAAAATTTGTTTTCCTACCATTTCTTTTCCATTTTAAAAATCGTATTATTCTTTTTGCAGGCATCTCAATCAACTGCTCGGATGTTTATCTCTTTAACTTGGACTGCCAATGGGTGGACATTACAGAAATGCCACTCGGCTCTTATATACTCAAAATAGCCATCAATCCTGAATTTAAAGTGGCTGAAATGAGTTTTGATAATAATGCTGCCATTTGTGATTTGATTTATACCGAAAACTTTGCCCATGTGGAAAACTGTCGGTTGGCCAGGCCATGAGAGGAAGCCACAGAGGTCGCACGTGAAACGTCTTACACCAAAAAAGTGCCAAATATTTGTAGATTAACCAAAGTTTTGTATTTTTTTCTATTCATTTTGTATCCAAAATAAAACTGCACATTGCAAAGGTCGTTTCTTGTTTTGTATGCTTCTACAATGATGAACTTGAAAATCAGTCGAGTGTGAATATAGAGATTTTCAGAAATCAACGAAGCATTCATCGAGTGTCAATAGCTGAGGGGACATGCCAGAGAGCTATCAATGTCACGTTGAAAAGGGTGTTGAAGTGGAACATTTTGGGCATGAGAGGGGAAGGCGTTTTAAGAAGATATTTCGCGCATCTGTCTTAGTCAAAAGGTTCTGTTATTGATCAGACAAGACTCGGCCCCAACCCTTTCAGCACACGCAATCCTTTGCTGCTTTGCCACAAATGACTAAAGCACAGGAAAAATGCAAATACATTTCCACTTAAACTTAACATCAACAACAACAAAACCCTAAGACAGGACGCTTTTCGCATTTTCGGATTGATTGATTGCCGGAAACAGGAAAAGCTGTTAACTTTACCCCTAAAATTTAATTAACATAAGCGGTTTAAGTTGGCCCCAAAAAGTAAGAAGCTTTTAATTTGTACTTCGGTGTTCTGCGGGCGGAGCTTAACAAATCAATCAAAGTTCCACCAAACAGAGGTGTCGGAATTAAGCAATATACAAACCCAAACGCACTCAACTATCAACAAATCAGTCAAAGTCCAAGAAAAAATAATGATAACTGGAAGTTCAGTCAAGTGTTATAGCCTCATCCTGGTCCTGGCTCATATCAGACACGTGCACACACGACTTTTGGCCGAGAGAGGGAGACAAACAAGCATATAAATAATTGAAATGTTCAACCATCTAATCCTCCCCCTCCCCACCCAAGAGACGGGCACTTTAGCAAAATTGCTGCAATGCTGCTGCTGCTGATGATGCTGGGCTGGCTGGATATGGTGACCCTTGGCCAACGCATTAAGCAATCAAACGTTTGATTTCCATTTATCGTGTAATCAAGCGTAAAAATAGCTTCGTGACCAAAGCGACTCATCATCATTGTGCTCCTTCGTCCACTTGTCCCACTTACATGTGTGAGTGCGAGCTCCTGTCCACTTATGGCTGGGTGTTGATGACATTACGACCATTTGATTGCTTCACATTTTTCTCCCCTTTGGCCCACATGCATCCATCAAGTCAAGCTAAAAAGAAAAAACTATTCCGATAAGAGAAGATGCAATCTTTATTTGTCCATTAATTGAGGAGTTTTGAAGGCTTTGGAATAGCATTCCAAATTTGATGACTTTCTCAGATGGCAGCTACAAAGTATGAGAAATTTGCCAGAAATGGACAGTCATTTCAGCGCGTAAGCTGTGGAGGCCAGAAGATAAGCTTCGCCAAGGCTGAGATTATGCTAACTTTACCTTCGAATGCGGTGATTAAAAGACACCGCAGCCTAGGAGCAAGTTGCACATTCGTTTTTGTAAAGCATGCGGTATCGAAATGATATTTGGATTATCTTTCCTGTGGCTGCTGTTGATCGACAAGTGAACCAGAGACATGAGCTAGAGTTATTGATACAAAGTCATTGAACAAGAGAAACTAGGCAAAAGTCATCGAACAAGAATCAGAGAACAACAGTGAATGAACAAGAGTCACCGAAAAGAGTTTCTGACCACACAAGAGTCACTGAACAAATGTCGATAACCAAGAAGCTATCAGCCAAAGTTATCAAACAAGAGTCAAATAGAGTTAACAGAATCACTGAAAAGAATCTGACTTAACAATAGTTCAGTTACTAAGCCTGAGTGACTGAACAAGAGTCACTGTACAAGAGTCGACAATCAAAAGTCATAAAAAAATAGTTAGCAAACCTGAGTCCCTGAACA
Organism: Lordiphosa clarofinis; assembly: GCA_018904275.1. Lineage (NCBI taxonomy): Eukaryota > Metazoa > Arthropoda > Insecta > Diptera > Drosophilidae > Lordiphosa > Lordiphosa clarofinis. Next base: position 474,447 of record JAEIGQ010000131.1, read on the forward strand.
AAAGCGTAGAACAAGATCCACTGAACCAAAATGACTGATTAAGAGTCACTGAATAAGTGAGCCACTGGAAAAGAAGTTTTGAAGAAGAGTTACTGAACAAAAGTCACGTACCAAGAGTCAAAAAAGAGGAACCAAACAATATTTAGTTCCTAAATAAGAATCACTAAAAAGGAGACACTGTAAAGGAGCTACTGGACAAAATTAAATAAAACAGATCCACTTAACAAAAATGATTGAACACAAGTCAAAGAGTCTCTGAATATGAGCGACTCACAGAACAACAGTCACTGAACAAGAGCCTATTTATGTACCAATGTTTGCCAAAGTTAGAGGAACTTAAACAGATTCACTAAACAAGAGTCGTGGAACATAATTCACTGGACAAGTATTTCAAAAAAGAAGAATAACTGAACAAAACTTAAACACCAAGAGTCAATAAACAAGAGTCACCTGAATAAGAATTACTGAAAAGGAGACACTCAAGAAGAGTCACTGAACAAGAAACAATGAAAAAGAGGCACTACACAGGAATCAGTGAGCAAGTATCACTAATCAAAATTCACCAACCGAGATTTACTGAAGAAGAGTCACTAATCAAGAGTGCAATCTGAATCTGAATATGAGTGACAGAAGATGAGTCACTGAACAAGAGACAATGTAAAAGAGACACTGAATTGAACAAGAGTCACTGAATAAGATTTACTAAAAGAGATTAACTGAAGAAGAGTCACTAAACAAGAGTGCGAGATTCTTGAAATGAGTGACTGAACATGAGTCACTGAATTAAAGTCACGGTACAAAAGTCACTGAAAAACACTTAAGAGGAATCAGAGAACATGATTTATAAAAAGAAATTTACTAAAAAAGAGTCACTTAACAAGAGTCAAACAATCTGAACATGAATGACTGAACAAGAGTCACCGAACAAGTCACATAAGCAAGAATCAATGAACAAGAGACACTGTACAAAATAGAACAATTGAAGACAAACATTTTTAAGGTATAATGAGCAATCCAATTTGGTTCAGTGACTCATTAACAGCCAAACACTACCAGGGGACCCTCTAGAGAAGGTATTGGTAGGGATTCCCAGGTTACCCAGCAACTAACTCATCCGATAAAGAGTAAACTGGTCGTAGTTTTTAGGCTTTTAATGGCAGGAGACATTGGAAATACCATTTTAATTGCCTATGCCAATAGTTAAAGCCCTTAGCCTTGTAAATTTTGATGTTGTTTCAACTCATTTCATTCTTCATTTTCATAAAGAAAAAAAAGCTTTCTATATAAAGTGCCAACCGCTTTGGGCGCATATGTGCCAAAGGGAAGCGGCTTCACAGTGCCGGAACTGTGGCGCAATATCCTTTCCAAGTCCTGCCTGGTTATTTTTCTTTGTGTGTTCTGTCTGTGTGTCTTGTTTTTCATTATTTTTTTTTTGTTTTTTTCGTTGGCGCAGCAATGCGTGTATAATTGCTCAGACAATGAGCAATTGTTTTTCCTTTTCTAATTTTTTTTTTTTTTGTTTGCCCAGCTTCCATTGCTGAATTTTGCACATTGTTTGCATACGCGTATTTGTTATGCAAAGAGGCCTCAAAGCGTTCCCTTTTTTTTCAATATGGCCATTTTGCCAGCAAATTAGTTTACCCAAAAAGGGACCCGATTCTCCATTTCCAGCCGCTTGTTCAAAATTGAAAATGCATTTTAAAGCAGCCAACCCAACAGTTGGCCGCTGGCTAGAAATTATTTCACATATTGTTTGCCCAGACATGTGGGGGGAGGGTTATTTTGGCATAATTAACTGCGTCTGCGACTGATGCGGCCCACCCAACCACAGACTGGCCATTAAAACAGCTCCAAGATAAACTACAGAAGTAATGAAATGCATATCTCAAATTAGTTGCACTTATCCGGAACGTCTACTTCGCCATCGCCCACGTTTCGGGCCAATCAAGCGCCATTTTTATGACTCAATACGTAGCGCAAAGTCGGAGTCGGTTTCGAAGTTGGGAGCACACAATTCTGCACTAATTTCGAGGCTATAAAAATTCAAGTTGCTCCCGCCATAAATGTCAACGGCAGAAGTCGCGTGTTTCATTAGTTGCGAATTATGACAACGATCTCTCCCTCGGATGGCCTGATGATGGTCTTCTGCTCTATGTGACTCGTCTCGGGGGGCATTGTGACAAATTTGCTTTTATTTCCGACACAGACAGAAGAGAACTAAAATTGCAAAATGGGCATGGCAAGTTTAATTATGTTTGCGTTTTGTATATTTCACAGAGACATAAATTCTGTTCCGTGTTTAGAAGTAAAAGGCACTGAAAGAAACAATTTAATTGGGGTTTTATGACAAGTAGTTAATTTAGAAGGCATTACATATGCAGGAAGTTTTATATTGAAGGTTCAACAAGGTTGGTGGTTTTCCTAGCTCAGCCGACCCACACTACTTAATTTTCCTTTTTGTAAAAATATTATATAAAAATTACTTCAAACTGAGCTGATTTTGTCTTTATTTTTAAGAATAATCGGGTTAAGTCTTAAGCCTAATCGGGATTGATTTAAATATTGTCCGTTTAAGAACTTCAATAACCAGCAAATTCTTAATTTAGGTACGAAATTTTTGATTCAAGAACCACCTGAGATAGATTTGAGAATAAATTCGTATTAATTTTAGCATGAAATGGGGCTGATTTCAGAGCGCAACAGAATGGATTGGTTAAAAAACATATCGGTATTAGTTTCATATCAAACTGGAATATGTTCAGAGTTTTTAAAGCGTGGATTAAGTATGTTGGTTCTTAAATTAGTGTCAAAAATTTTTTATCCAATATTTATTCGTTCTTAAGCTTAGGACATAAATTACTTCATTATGGGTCGATTTCTGTTCTCCCAGATAGCTGCCATGTGTCAGATAGTCATCAATTTTACACTGTTATTTGTTAGTTTATGTGACAAATAGCTCTAAGTAGAAGATGTAAAATCGGCCCTTAGTCTAGATCAAGTTTATGTTGAATTCTAAAATTTTTAAATCCAAACTGATTTTTAAATGAAAAATTTGGGGATTTTAAAATACGCTCTTAAATCAGGAATTTCGAGCTTAAGTCAAGAATTTTGTATTTGAAGGTCCATACAGACATCCGAAGTTACGATAAATTTCATACAAAAATTGCGGAAGAAGAACCAGAAGTTACAATTTTGTCACTTGAACTTTTATCAAGTACGGAGGTGAGAAGTTGAATGTTACTCTTAACAGTCGATGTAACGCTTAACAGCACATTTGTGGAGACTGTGTAAATTGGCTGCGGCTCTTATTTGAGACGCAGATGCAGCAATGACACCATGTCACTCTCCTTCTACCTTCATTGATCAGCTGGAGTGCTTTTAGTTGCCTGTTCTGGTCACACTACTCTTACGATTCACGGTGACGAAACATGTGACGAAGCTAGATAAATTACGTACTTCGGATGTCCGTATGGGCCTTAAGTCAAGAGTTGCGTACTTAAATCAAGAATTGTCTGGCCCATTGAAGTTTTGAATCGGAAAATTCTTAATTTAAAGCCCCTCGCGACGAAAATTCGTTTTTACAGTATTTCATATAATTAGAAACACCTTAGCTTTGCTTTGATGTTCATGGCTTTAAAGGTTTCTATTTAGGAATCGTATGGGGCTTAAGTACGAAATTTCTTCATTTGTCTCCTATTTGTTTTTGCAAAGCACAGAGACATAGACCGGGCATACTAACACAGAGCATCCCTTCTTGTGGTTGTTGTTGTTTGACAAATGATGCACTTTCCGTTTGAAAACTTCAATAAGCCAGGAAATTCTTAATTTAAGTACGAAATTCTTGATTCAAAATAATTGTCAATAAATTGGAATTAATTTAAGCATAAAATAGAACTGAGTTGGGAGCTCTGAAAGTGGTTCAAGAAGAATTTTATTAAAGTATGTTTAACTTCTTAAACTAAACTAGTACTTAAGCTGCTAATAACGAAGTAGACATTCCTGAAATCAAAAAGTTAAGAATTTTTAAAAGCATTCTTGAATCAAGAATTTTGTAATTATTAAAGTTTTAAAACAGAAAATACTTAATTAAATAACGAAAATTCTTGATTTTTCTCTGTGAAGTGCTGGGAAATGTGTTTTGAAGCAGAGCATCCCTTCCTGTGGTTGTTGTTGTTTGACAAATGATTTCCTTTAAATGTATTAAAGCTATACATAGGCCGCGAATGCGAACACACATTTACCTTTTGTATGCGGTTGTAAATGATTTTCTTTTATCTTTCCATATCTGGGCAATATTTTTGTTCAGAATGAATGCTTCCAATTTCTTTAAGTGCATTTTGTGTAAATATTCTTAATGCAACAAAGTCTATGCTTTTGCTGTGCCTCAATAAATCCTCATGTCTTAGATGCAGCCCAACACCAAAAGAAATTGTTTCCCAGCAGCTTCGTCTTGGTCTTTCTTCAGTTCTTGCTGGCGCATCAAATGTGACAGCTGGGCAAAAAGTCAAAGCAAATCGCAGTCTCGTCTAGTTTTTTGTTACTCTTTTTTGGTAGTCTTGAGAACACAGACAATCAAAATTCAAATGGAATAAAGTACGAGGTATGTCCAAATATTTCCACCGTTCTCCGCCCTTTGGTAGCCTTCATCCGTCTGACTGACAACTATATCCATACACATGAGTCAGACGAGGCTGAGGGAGGCAGACTTGTTGTTGATGTTTCTTTGTTAATTTCCATGCTGATGTTGAGTTTTATGCGCTTTTTTTTCTTTCTTGCGTAAATGTTTTGTACGTGTGACAAATGTTGAACTTGTACAATTGTCTCCATGGCAAAAGTTTGCCCCCCACTCTTTGTCTGGCTGCTGTGCAGGTATTGCATAAGTGTGAGGATTTTTGAGAAACGTTTATCTTTGAGCGACTACACACGACATTTTGCAGTCTGCAATTAATTTGAAAAGGCTTTGACTCTAGAAAAAGAACAAAAAAGCAAAAAACAAACAAACAAAGTGAAGTGATATGAGAAGCGTTGAGAGGGGAGATGATGGCAGAACTTTATCATGATATATTTTCTGGAAAATTGTTCAAGAGGCGATTAAGTATAATATGTTTTGCCGATGTTTGGTGTGCTTATAACTCTACATTCTACTCTAGGTAAATGGCAGAAATGCCGAAAAGTAAGTCCTCCATTTGTGTTTCGTTTCGCTTTCATTCTTCCCCACCTTTCGATGAATATCAACCGTTAAATCAGATATCATCGTATACAAGTTACACCCGCTTTAGATACAATTTACGCATTGTTAGAAACGGAGAAAAAAAATGCTCTGAATGCGGGCAAAATGTGACAAAAATGTTGAAAAGGGGCAAAGCCAAACAAACCCACAAAACGTTTGCTAAAAATGACAAACTCCCCGGCAGTAAACCGCCCAATCCAACTTTGCGCGCTGACAAAAACTTTTTAACACGCATTCGCCGCGTTGCCAGCGACGCCAACTTTGCCGCATTTTGCTTGCATACTTTTCGGCGTTTGGCATTGCGGTGTCTCTGTGTGTGTGTGTGTGTGTCTGTGTGAAGGGAGGTTAGAGCTTGCGGGCTGCTTGTTATTTTTGCGCTCTTATGAATTATTCGAATTTTATGCGACAAATCACCTGCGAAATATAAATTCCTAGCAACGAGAGGCCAAAGTGAGCACGTGCTGGCTGCCAGAGCCACGTTACACCGTTAATCGTTCGTTAATCTCTGGTAAAATTTTATGCTAGAAATCCTGCCACTCAGTTAAGTGGATGTCTCTGACAATTCCTTAAACTTTTTAATCGAAAAAAGATGTGACTCAGTGGGGACGCACACCCCCTGGCTTATCCAGTGTTATTTGTAATTAAGAAAGGGGCGTGCTGTGCCAGCGGGACTTTTGAGTTCTTACGGAAAAATCTTAAATGTGAATAATTCTGAGAAAAAAAAATATTTTCTAAATATATTCAGAGTTTGTTTCAGTTGAATTTTTAACTAGTAAAAATTAGTATTAATGAGAATAGCAACGTAACAGTGAAGGAAACAAAGAACCGTGCGATGATTATGGACTTTTTTTTCACGAAATGGAAAAATTGGACTTGATTGACATGTGGTTTCAACAAGACGGTGCTACATGTCACGCTAAACTATGGCTATTGCAAATTTTCGGCTATTAAGAATTACCCTTTTTTCCAATAACCAAGGGCGTAGACAGCTTTCCATAATGGAGGAGGCTAACTTTTTTTAAAAATCTATACATCTATACATATATATAAAAGTGAATGTATGTTTGTATCTATGATTTGTCCTAATGGACGTCTAAGCCGCTGAACCGATCTTCACGAAATTTTTACATGGCTTTCAGAAAAGAGTCAGAGGCTATATCTCAAGTCTGTGAATGGTCCAAAAACCGCGAAATGAACATAGGCTATATTGCTTTTATTTAAATGGTCCAAAGAACCGTGAAAATTGCAAAAATATTATAAGACTTTTTATTAATGCGCTTAATGCTTAGATGAAAATACAGGTGTAATAGAAGGTGCAGATCCAATGGTAAAAAATTTGCATAGAAGCAAAGATTATTATAAATGGAAGCATATATATGAAGGGTAGACCAAAACCGCGAAATTTGCCAAATCAATTAAAAGTGGTGTAGATTAGACAGACCAACATTTTTGATTATTTACGAAAGCGCAGGCGCCGGCAAATGAAAGGTGTAGATGGAACAGAAAAAATATTATACAAGGGTATACATATTATTGTATAAAATATATTTTATTTACAAAACGGCATTGACTTATACCAAAGACACTACATATATAAAACTAAACTAAAACTCTGTATGAAGTCGGTTCACACTGGATGAATTTTTTACTACGTGGGCAAGCTAGTTCTTAATAATTCTAGGCTACAAAACATTTCATCACAGTAGGCCAGAAAAAACTCAGAAAATCCATCCTTCAAATGTGCTCAATAAATCCAGCCAGTCGTGTCGCCAGCGTTGTACGAGCAAGGCCGGCCAACATTTCTTTAAAAACAAATAATTTTTTATTTATTTCTTGCTTTTAATATCAATATTTAATTAATTAATTTAATTTTTTTAAACTCATCATTGAGTTAAGCGCTATTGGTTTGGTCGGCATTAAAGTAGAATCTGTCTGTGTAGCTGCGGTTTTAGTTTCTTTTTTTATGATCACGTAACACGTAACACGAGTACAATCTCACTAACAGTATTCTTGGAGCTCTGAAACGTGATGCAACGGGAGTTTCTTTTTTGAAGACAATCTGGGCGTTGTACTCTTCTGTTGACTTGTTGTTGACTTCTTCTGTTACAACATAAGTATTGCATCCTTAGGGTAGTTGTCCTCTGGGAATGGGACAGTCGGCAATGGAGTTTCCCTTACATTAGTTATAGATTCTTCTTTTATTTTGATCATCGTCCTGGAGCTACGCGTATTGTAGTTATATGTGGCCACTGGCAAGGCATTTCTTATATATTGTATATACTTTAATATTCACTCGATTTTTAGTTTGTTGCTTTTTGGTTTCATTTTTCTGTATGTAGTTTTCAACATATAAAGGGTAATTTTTTAATAGCTACAAGAAATTTAAAAAAAAAAACACATAAAATCATGAAATCTTTATTTGAATCGATAGTACGGTCCATATAATTTAATGTTTGAAGATTATTTCATGCAAATGTTGTACGTGACTGCGCCTCAAATGGTCCATCCGCTTAGTCCAATTTTGGCATACTCTTTCCACTCTTTAATGTGGTCTTCCAATGCGTCAATTAAAGCGGGCTTGCGTATAGACATAAGCTTTAACATAGCCCCCACAAAAATAGTCTAAAGGCATTTAATCGCCGTCTTAGCCAATTTACCGTTGTTGAGTAACAAGGCCCAATTCTGGGACGGCGACGAACGATAATTGATGGTCATCTTAACACTGGCCGGATACAGCTGCGATATTTTCTTCAGCTCGTACTCTACGTAAGAGTGTTGGTGGTTTAATGTCCAACAATGTAAATTTGGTGCGAAATTTAGTCACAATATCCCGAACAGCCGCTTCAGTGGGTCGATTAAACTGACCATAAAATGGAAGAAGCGCGCAGTGAACTTTCATAACAGAGCACGCATTTTGATAATGAAATTCAATAATTTGACAGCGGTGTTCGTTTGTAAGACGATTCATGGTTAAATTATAGCCAAACTGAAGATGTTCGACAGTGAAACAAAACACGAAACGTGCGTGAGCTGTTTAAGGGTACTGTATACCTTCAGGTGTCATTTTTTAAAGGTTTACAACAAATTAGATTACTCAAAAACTATAAGTGGTATTAAGAAGCGGGTTTTTTCATTGGATAGGTAATCGGTTAAACTAAATTTAGTAATTTTTGTTGTTGTTGTTGTACCTACGGTTGATGTTGTATTTCTGTTCAAAGTTACCCAAAAATTTAAAACATAGGCCCATGGTTGCAAAAATTTTTTGAGAACGGATGATCTGAATTTAAAACTGAAGACAGGGTTTTGTTAAGAACTAATGTAATTCTGGTGTGAACTAGGATATTTTGGATCGGTCAATAAATAACGTAGGTTTGGGGTTTCAAAGTCAAAATTTCGAAAATCGACTTTTTTCCCACTGTATTGGTCCTAGCTCCGTTATTTGTTGACCGATCAAAAATATCTTAGTTCACACCAGAATGGTGGGTATTAGGAGTAATTTAAGGGAAAGAATTTGAAAATCGGTCGGGAAAAAAATACGAATTTCTAAAAATACGAGGGTTTTTGTTTTTTATCTTTAAAACTGAGTTTCGGATCAGCTTGAAAGTTTAGCAGGATGTTTATAAGATCCTAATAGAACGTTTAAGCAAATAAAAAAAAAATCCAAAAGAAATTTTTCTGAAGGTATACAGTACCCTTAAACCAGTTTTGCTAAAAAGATAATAGCTAAAAAATCACCCTTTAGATACCGCATCCCATACAAACTATTTTTTTGGGATCCAATGTCAGCTCCCAAGAAATCATACAATCATCATACAATATCTATAATTTTTTGGTCTCAGTCGTATAGCTAATTAAAGATAGCTCAGATTAAATATATAATATATATCCTCGAAAAGAAAGCGAAAACCTAAAGTTGGGATTCAATGTCAGCTCTCAAAAACAATCGTTTTTGTTTCACATGCGTCATCTATAATATAATATCTATAAATCTTTGCTTATACACAAGCTTTTAAGTTTTGCTGGTGTTTCAAGTGTGCGGGGGTTTTTGGGTGTATATGGTGAACAGTTTCCCTGTTGAAACTCGGTGTCAAGCCGATTCACACAGGATTCACATCGGTTTAAAGTTTATTATTTTTCTTCTTTATTGGGCATCACAACCGTTTGACGGCCTCGGCCTCTGCAATTTAAGTTTATTAACTCTTTTAAAACTTTTTCTGATGAAGTCATACGATTAAAAATTCTTTTTTTCAAGTACAAAAATTTAAGTTTTTAAGGAATAATAAAATATTTTAAGGATCCACGCAACGCCGGGTATTAAGCTAGTATATTAAATAAATATTTTGGATTAACTTATTAAATATAAAAACTTTCGAAGTGAAAAGCCATCAAAATGAATGATATTAGTTACTCTTGATAAGTAAAATAAGTCTTTTTTTGCCAAAATAGTTCAATTAAGTTGATGAGCGATCAAAGCAGTTCAAACGAAACCGTAAGTTAAAGTCGGCTCTAACCGACTTCGATATACCCGTTACTAATGAAAAAACTTGTTTAACAGTATTCCTGCGTTCTTTAGGGTGACCATCCGAAAAGTATGCAAAATTTTTTCTTTTTTGCTCCTAACTTGAGAACCGTTCATCCTATCTTTATCATTTCTTCGGCAAATCTATTCATTTAGCTAATTACTAACTATCTATAGAAAATAAGAACCGTCTATCTTCAAACTGTAGGAGATATAACTTTTTTCCAAATTGCGGGGGCGGTAGGGGGCGTGGCCAAAATTTGAAACAAACTTGATCTGCGTGCAGATAAAAAAAGCATTTGTCCTATTCATGTCAAACCTCTATCTCTTACCATCTCTGAGATCTAGGTGTTCATACAGATGGACGGACAGACGCACATGTCTATATCGACTCGGCTGTTGATGCTGATCAAGAATATATATACTTTATATGGTCGGAAATGATTCCCTCTGCCTGTTACATACATTTGCACGACTTTAGTGTACCCTTTTTACTCTACGAGTAACGGGTATAAAAATATCATATAACAATCATTTCCTGGTCTGGTCAGTATGTGATTTTACTCAGCTTGGCATTGCTTAAAATTTCCATGAAATTGTGGTATGAAAGTCTGTATAAAAACACACTTTTTATATTAATTATACGGACGGAAAGGATTTTCCTCTATTTTTTTTATGGAAATTCTAACAGATTTTATGTAATATTCCCACCTTAAGCAATTAAAATTCCCTATCCAAGTTGTTTTAAAAATGATTTTTTTAGTTTTTTCTGCACTTGCGTTTTGTTTTTGTGCCATGATGGAAAACTCAATTTCCATTTGGTCGTGTAAAACATTTTTCTTTTGCTCGCTTGCCTTTTGACCCGCAATTAAGATTGTTGGCTCAGTCACTGCTAGCCGTATCCATATCCAACAGTCGGTTTCCCTTCCTTTTTAGCCCCCGGGGTAGATTGTGAGCTGTTTCTGCCTGCTCTGCTGTCATTTCATTTGCATTCTTATCGGCTCCTGTGCCATGTTTTAATGTCGCCAGCATGAAAGTTTTTTCACTCGCTTTTTTTTCGATTTTAGAATGTTGCTTCCTTGTGTTTATCTTTTGTCACATGTGGGCATGGGTATTTCCCGCTTTTTTTTTCTTTTTTGCCATTTCTGTTGATTTTTGATATATGGGTCCCTGCGGTGCTGTTTGTGAACTGTGACTGGAACGCGTTTCAATGCGTTTGACTTCTGTCGCGGTTTTTAAGTGGATGTGAGGGCAGGGGACAGGAAATATGTGAGTTTTGTTGCCAGCAGGCAACAGAATCAAAGTCTAGCAATGATGTCTGTTGAGGAGTGTCACAGAAGAAATAAGGCTTTTTGGGTGAGAAATGAATGTGCTTATCACAATACATTTGCTTTGCCTTTAAAACCTGAAAACGATGTCAAAATGTTGGTCAACATGCTTAACTTGTGGCAGTTAATACGGTTATTTCGAATGTTGACAGCTCTGTCGGGTGCAGGGGAATGGCGTGCACTTCTGTATGCAGTTAATTTTGTGCTTGTGACTGCAATAAATTTTAAATGCACATTTTCAATGAAGAAGTCCCATTCGAACGACGAAACCAAATGAAACGAAACGGAAAACAATTTTGTGCAATTTTACTAAAACGACATAGGAAAAGTGGGCGGTGGGAGTGACACACATATGGGCAACTCTACAACTACTCCTGGTGCAGCAGCAGGACAACAATCGACAATCGATGTTGTCCTTGCCGGCCCAACCAAACCCCCAAAGCGAACTACCAACTGACGACAAATGAAATTGTTGACCAAAGTGCAACGTTTAAGGCATACACAAGAGTCCTGTACACTGAGAAAAAAATAAAATACTTCGATTTGAGCAGTTTTAGCCTTAGTTGCAAAACTCTGCTGTTTAACGCAACAATGAAATCGGTTTTTAGGTCATCTTAGAATTAGCTCATTGCAGTGCGTCAAAAGTAAGTCGGTCAAATTTGTGATTTTCAAAACTGGCCAATAGATGGCGCCACTACTGTGACGATATGTGATTATTAATGTCCCCACTATCTAAGAAGAAATGTTTAAAAGCGGTTCTGTGTTCCTGAGGGGGCACATCCAAAAAGACGGACGGACAGACAGACGGACAAGGCTATATTGATTAGGCTAAACTTTATGTGATTCCTTCTTCCTGTTACATATATTTACACGACTTTAGTATACCTTTTTTACTCTACGAGTAACGGGTATAACTAGGTTGGACCTCAAAACGGCCAAATTAAAAAAGTAGGTCTCAGCATTCTCAAAGCTTATACGTGATCCCAATTTTTACGACGAAGTTATTAGTTCACTTCAATTGCTGTAATCTTTTGAAATAACATAGGGCTTCAAAAAAAACCGCCGACTATTTATAAATTAACTTACTTCTTTCAATTTCACTTTTGTTTATGCTTATTATACACTAAAAGGCAGCAGATAGGGGGGTGATGAGACAAAATTTTATACACAGCAGGTCCAATCTAAGGTGCACATCTGCTGCTATCTTGTATCCCTCTTTATGTCTATGTATGACCGTATTAGTGTTATGGTATTTCCGCCAGAGATGTTGTACGGCCATACTAGGCTAGAGATGATATTTCGGCGAAACCATTTGTTAGCGAGCTTACGAACCGTGGAAGGCAAAAATTCAAAATAAACTTCAACTGCCTGATATATTATGAAATACTTGAAATATATCTACATTTTTGGAATAAATACCTACTATATTGAATATAGACAAAGAAAAACGAAAAAGCAAAGCGAGATTCGTCAGTGTCGAAGTTATAATACATTTAAGAAATCTTGCATTAAGGACTAGCGCTTTCGACCATGACCGTGTTTAAGAGCGCTGATTTCCAACCTAGCATTTTCGGCTTGCACCTCTCACAGAAACACATCGCTGAAAAATGCCTGTCTTGTTTCTTATGGTGCTCGGAGACAACTGACCAGCCGCTCGTTCGTTAGCTAGGAACGCCCTCTACCGAATCCAGCCGGTGCGCGCACCCTTCTAATTACAGTAGCGGCGGAAGAAAATCAATCCTATTACTTTCCGAACAAACCCTGTAATTTATGTGGTCGGAGATAATTCCTTCTATGCGTTGATGTATAAAAAACAATGGGAGAGTTTGAATTTTTAAACATTTCCGCGATTTTGAGCATGTAGACACTTTTTTGTTTAGCTATTCAAAAGAAGTGTTTTGTAGGCTTGGTTAAGAGCCACAAAATGTCTGAAGAAAGTAAAATAAAATTCCAAACACATAGTTTACAAGATACTAGTAGAACCGCGCGCTTAACCGCTTACTAAACGAATTTAATGTTCGTTCATTGGACCAATTATAATATGTCTATGAGAAGCGTAGTCGGTGACACTTTTGTACGTGTAAGCAACACCTTGTAGATTTTGCATTTCACGACGTTCATTTGCAGTTGTTGTTGCATCATTGTTTCGTCGATCTGAACAGGGCCTTGATGTGCGTAGTTGATTATTCTCTGTGCGCTGTGTAATGTCTTGGCTTCTTTCACAGCTCCTCGAAGACACAACTTGTAAAGGCCCAAATTGGATCGTCTCGATGTTTAACTTTAAAACCTCACAGATTGATTTAAAACGCTGAAAATATGTGCAAATATACTTTCATAAATTGCAATTTTTTTCAGAAAACAATTTTTTACACAAATATTCCGTTCTATAGAAAGACAGAAAATGAAATAGGCGTTCAAACACACATTTTGCCCAAATTTGAGATTTTATGACTAATTTTGAATTTTTGAGGATTCTATTAATAGAAAAAAACACATTTTTTTTAAACCATACCACTCTATACTCTAGCTATCATTTACAAATAAAACACTTGCAATTTGATGCACGGTTGCGGAGATAGCCCCTTACACATATTTTTTTATACAAATTTATTCAATAGATGGCTTCACTAATGGTTCCCTCAAGCTCGTCCCTTTGGACATGGCGGCTAACAGGGACACTTTCACTTTGGATCGCAGATTTGGACATAAAATTCTTTGCAGTTATGATCCTTTCTATTTATCGTTGCAAAAGAATGTCGTTTAAAATAGTCTAAATGTTGGCTTCAAAATAAATGTTGACTTTGCCAAAGTTAGTCGACGATGTCAGCGAACTATTCATTCAATTATTAAACCGTTTTATATTCTCAGTGTATTTCATTTGTGTATAGCCAACCCATTGACCAGATTTCCATTTTTATGACAGCTTTTAAAGGCATTTTTATGTGTGTAAATTTGGTTTAAGTTTTATTTGCTTGGGCTCTTAAAAGATTGCTGATAGCCACATTGAAAGCATGGGAAACAACAAATTGCAATTGTCATGGAAATTGTGTGTGGAAAACTTTAATAAGATGTTGCTGAAGTGCAGCAGATTAGACCCAGTGTTGATTTGGCTGAGAATAGAATTGTTTATTGTTAAATGTTTAAACAATCAAGTGAGATTAACATTCTCATTCAGTGTGATAAAGGTAAAATGTTCATTTAATATGCTTTTGCTGTTATTATACCAAAAGCATTTGCATTTAAAGCGTCAGCTAATTGCGTATAAACTCATTAGATGACGACGGAGCCCTTTTCCGCACACACAAATTGGGCAACATTTGGTGGCAGTTCCACCTCATGGCAAATTTGGCGCACATTTGGCTTGTTATCATTTTCATGGCTGAGGCGACACACACATTCTCGTACAACTACAAGGGTTTTAGTTGTTGGCTCATTTCGTGTGCGTTTTGGCGCTTTGTTTGCCAAAAGGCAGTCAGCCAAACATTTGTTTTAATTATTATGAAAGCAAATTGCATAATTAAAAATGTTGAATTCATTTTAATTTTTAATTACAATTAATTGGCATGTGCAGCAAGAATGTAAGAAGAGGGAGAGAGTGACCCAAAGTGGGTTAATTGGCAAGCTTAAGGAAAATGCCAAAAAAAAGAATACATCACGATTGAATTTTATTGATTCGTCCTTCTTAAAGTATCCCAACAAACACAACTTAAAGTCCCAAACAGAAGCTAAAAGATTGATGGACACATTAATGGCTACATTGGGGCATCTCCCTTCTTGGCGTCCGACAGTCTTCGTCCATTGAAGCGGAAATCACACAGAGATTTCCTCCCCCACATAAATGTCTACTTTTGGCTCCGCTGACCACATTAACCGGAAGCGCCTGGCCGGGCAAACTTATGCAAACTAAGAGCCTGGCCAAGACAAAACTTGACCATAGAAAAGCAACTAAGAAGCCAATACACAACCGCCGCAGCCGGATGATGAACCGAGGACCACAACACAAAGTTTTTATGCCAGCGGCTGACAAAAAAAAACGGACTAGAAAACGAGAAAAATGCGAAAAATAAAATGAAGGCGTTGAAAATGTGCAAAGCTGCTCTCGGGGGGAGCCCGCCTTATTGTACAAAGTGTTGACTTTATATCCTTCATTTAGTGGACATAAAAGGGATATTATTAAAAGCTTAGAAAAGTAGCCATTTCCTTGCTGCCCCGTCCCCAACTGCCCTATACATAAAACATTAGATGGCTACAAAAAGGAATACAATGCAAACTGATTTGGGGGCCAGTTGACCAAAGAACAGACACAATGCTCTCTGTGTTTCTTTTTTTCTTATGGCTGCGGCTCATTTGTCTCTGGTTTTTGTTATTAGAAAAAAGAACACTGCCTACGAAAATATTCGTAAAAAAGTCCATTATAATTATAAATGAGTTGAGTGCCCCAGCATACTTTTTATTCTTTCAGTCTCTCATTTTTTTTGCTGCTGTCAAAGGGAAGTTTATTACGAGGTTCTTTTGTCAAATTGACTGCCGCAATTTAATGAGCGCGCTTGGACCAGTAAAAAATTTGGGCCAGTTATGAAACGAAAAGAGATAAAACGAAATTGACATGGAAATCTAATTTTATGTTTTTTTTTTTTTTTTCGTCAAATATTTGTTTGGCCTCGGGAGTTTGTGAGAAATATCTTTTGATGGGGATGCAGCTTAAATGTGAAATGAAAATTCTAGGAAATAACTTTTAAAGCTTAAAATACTCTATACCTTTATACCTTTATTAAAATTACTTTTGCAATTAGCCTCCTGTGACCATAGTTTTGGTTGCTTTTTATCTGTAAGAATAAAACAAATTACAAGACTTGGCAGGATCCATTTGGACTAACCAATGATATATTTGCTAAGGTAGTGAGTATGAATTTAAGCCCTTGCATAGGGTATTACACTTAAGATAAAATGTAATATGAATTTTAGAAATTCGCATTTTAAAAAAGTTGCCCTAGTATTTAGAAACTATTTTTTATAAAAAGAAAAATTTTCTAGAATTTCAAAAAATATGCCTTAAAAAATTTTTAAAAAAAAACTTTTCCAAAATCAAGAAAAATTTAGATTTTTCTTCTAAATATATATGATTTTGTAGCTACTATCTTTTTGGCAACACTGGTTTAAACAGCTTACGCACGTTTCGTGTTTTGTTTCACTGTCAAACATCTTCAGTTTAGTCTATAACTTAACCATGAATCGTCTTACAAACGAACAACGCTTGCAAATTATTGAATTTTATTATCAAAATGCGTGCTCGGCTAAGAAATTTCATCGCGCGCTTCTTCCATTTTATAGTTAGTTTAATCGACCCACTGAAGCGGCTGTTCGGGCTATTGTGACAAAATTTCGGACCAAATCGGTTAAGCGGTTCTTAAGATAAACGACTTTTTTGATTTATCTTTCCGCCCTCATAACTCTACTCCAATAGCAATTAGAAGACTACAAATTTAGGAGAGTGAGTTTCTTATTGATGGTAACAACATATTTAAATTTGGTGCTGATCGGAGTGGGGGCAGTTTTTGTATGCTTATTCTGCTATGCCCTTTTATAGTTAAGGTGAGCTCCTTGGGAAAAAAATTTTATTTAGGTATTTTTTATTTTATTCAATGTTGTCCCATTTAAGGTCGAGACACTTATTTTTTGCGATACTTCAATTTTTTATCCCGTTTGAAACGTAAATTTCCGAAAGGTCTCCTCGCGCGAGCCATCTTTTGAGGATTGTAAAGTGATAATAGATAGTACCCTCGTAAAGGGGTGGATTGAGGGAGCTCTAAATCGCGATTGCGATGCTTGTGTTTTGGTCCATGTGCAGAATCTCGCCCAAAATGTAACGCAAATTTAGTATCCTTAAAAATTTTTTGATTGTGGGTAAATTTTTCTAATCCTTGAGCAGGTAAGTTTTACTAACTTTACAGAATCTTTAATAAACAATAAAAAGAAAATTCGTAAATGCGAAATAAAAACATTAAAACCATCAACTTTTGGCACTTTGCAGCCATTTTTGCCCCCAAATGATGTCATTAAAGGCACATGTTTATGGCATTTTGAAGGCATTACGCATACGCAGCGTAAACACGCAACAGCTGTCGACTGGCAGAAGGCATTCATATGTGTGTGTGTGTGCGGATGTGTCCGTTGAGATTTGCCGGCAAAACATGTTACGTGAAAATATTTTAAGCCTTTATGACAAACTCGAAGGGGAGAAAGAAATCTTCCTTTGGCCTTATTAGGCGCATATTTGTAGAGCAAGTGTAAGAGTACGAACGATATATATGTATGTATATCATCTGCCCCAGCACGCATCCTTGGAACAAAAAAAACGTGACTGCGTCATCTTTGGGAATTTATTAATTCTCTGGGTAGGACACATCAGACACAAAATATGTGTTAGATGTGGTTTGACAATTTTCTTCGCATTTTCTTTCGCTTCCAACTTTAACTCTCATTTAATTGCCGCAACTTTTTAGTCAGACTTTCTTTAATTAATTAAAAAACTTTGTTTGCTTAAGCAAAAATGTCAATTCACCTAGAAACTGTGCAACCGCAAGGCAAAAAGCCTTTTGCTGTCATTTTGTATACCCCCAAAAAAAGTAAAAAGTCATGCCAAGTTAAAGTTGCCAAAGTCAAATAAAAGATTTGCGGTGGCACTGAATGAGTGAGCACAACATTTTGGCCAGGCCATAAAGGTGACTTTGATTGGGCGAAGCTCATTTTCGGATTTTGTGCTTCACTTGTGGTTAACGAGTAAATTTTATAGTCACAATTTCCAAAACATTATGTGGTTAGATGAAAGCCGCAGCAAGGAAGTGAATTAAAGTTCAATTTTGGTAAAGAAATTTAAGGCTCAGATCAAGGTGCCAGGGCATACAAAAGCTACCTGGTTTACCCAAGTCAATTAACTAAGGTTTCCGATTTTCCATTTTTAATTAAAAACCTCAAAAAAAAAACATCCAACTACTGAAGCAGCTGCCTCGTTGTGAAAGCGCTACTGCTACTTCTTCTCTAAATGTATCATCTTTTATTTCATGTTCCTTTCGATGTGCCTCATTAGTATGCAACATTGTGGTAGCTTACATTAATTGGGCGTTGCAACTGATTTGAATACGAACGAAAAAAGGGAGAACAGAGATATTTGCTAAATGAAAGTGGCTTTGGCTAACCAACTAGGTCCATGATGAACATGGCTTTTAATTGCCGACTCCACTCCGTGTTGACTTATGGAAATTGCCGTACAGTAACTACTAAGTAGATCGGTTAATGCCAAACACGTTGCCTGCATAATAATAACGTAAAGCGTTTTCAAGGACATGCGGCGAGCGGGCGCGAGGGAGACCAGTGTGTGCCATGTGTCTATTTATTTTAATTAAGCTCAGGTAAATGTTGCCTTAACGTGGGCATAATTAAAATGCGACACTTTGTTGTTGCTGTTGCCCTTAGCGTGGGGAGTAAAAACAGTACAAAAATTAAGCAGCTCACAAATTAATAAATGTACTAAAGCTCTTAAGATTTGCAATTAAAGCCGCATTATCTTTACAAAAAAAATATCCACTCCCACACATGATAAACTAATGTCATTTCATATATTACACACACACAAGGCACCAGGCTCAATTACAGAAACTTTTCCAAAAGAAATAAACCAGCAGAGACTTACCAAAGTGAAAGCGGGTAAGACAGTAAAACAGATTTACACATACTAATGAAACTTAAAGATGGCGCCGCCGGAAAAGTACAAGCCAAAACTTACCCCTCAGCCTTATCCACAAATACTTATACAACATGAGTAGTGCAAACGAAGTTCTTGTGAAACAAGCAAAGATTATGCTTGGCAACTTTTTTCTTTCTTCTTTTTTTTTGGGCAGGGGAGGGCGACAAACACAAAAGGTTCTGGGGTTGGAATCGCTTTCGAGTATTCTTACATTTGTCGAAATTAAACAATGTAAAGTTACAAATATAACGAAACCGAAACTTGGTCCCCATGTCAGTAGCAAATATGTAACTCAATTAGTTTTTCGTGTCCCACTGTGAGAAAGTTTTGTGAAAGTGTACGGAGAAGAAAATATTCTTTAAATTCATTACATAGATTGTTATATAAGCAGACATGTTTACACACTCAAGGCCCATACTTTGATGGGATGAAAATTTAGTTCGCCACCATATTGCAAGTAAACAGCTTTGAACTGTGAATGAGTTTGAAAAATTATTTGGTGGTATATCCTTTCCATTAGAAAAAAGTTGAACGAATATTTTGAGTACGAACAATCTGGACAAAAAAATTAATTGGATCAGGAAATGTTATTAAATGAAGTACGAAAATTGTTCTCATTTTGGTTGTTATGACGAGATAAGTTAGAAAAGGTAACTAATCGCAGTGGATAAGAAAATACCAGTTCAGAAACTGAATACTTACTGAGTTCACTATTATTTTGTTACTCATAACTTGAGAATCGTTTATACGATCCTTGTCATTTCTTTGACAAATCGATAAATAATGCTTATAATTATAATAACTATCTTTAGAACATTGGCAAATATGATGATTTTTTCCATATTGCGGGGGCAGAAGGGGGCGTGGCGATAATTGAAAATAGACTTGATCTGCCCGCAAGTATAAGCATTTGTCCCATATTTGTCAAACCTCTATCCCTTACCATCTCTGAGATCTGCTTATTCATACGGTTAGACGAACAGACTGACTGACAACAGTCGACTCGGCTGTTGATGCCGATATAAGATAAGAATATATGCATATACTTTATAGGGTCTGAAATGATTCCATCTCCATGTTACATACTCTTGTACATAAAATTTAAAGCACACACGCCAAGAGACTGAGATAAGCTTGACTTGGCCCCTTTGGAGCTGTATAACCAAATTTACATTTTACAAATTCATATTCCCAACCTAAGACTTACTATAATTCTCAAATGATGTCACAAACTCAGAAAGTTATGCGCACGCAAAGTGCACTACCTCGTATTCATTGTAACTATTTTTCCCCTTGGGGATAAAACCTTCAAAACGTCCTGTTCGGGGGTGCCACAGAAATCTCTGAAGATTTTCGTCGGTGCCACTGAAATTTGAGAGATTTCTTTTTCTTATTACAAAATCTAGTTAGAACTAGGGTTGCGATATTTCTCAAAATATCAGTATCGATAATATCAAAAATAAAAAATTTTAAATATCGATATTTGATATATTGCATCCAAAAACATCGACATATCGTTTTTTTATAAAGCTTAAGAAAACTGAACAATTTCCAAGGAACGTCAGTATTATATGAATTACTGATGGCCATTTTTAGTGGCCGCTATATCATATCTTTCCGATGGGATAACTTTCAGATCTAAAGACCTACGGCCCTGTTCCGAATTTCGAAACGATTTTCGTATAAATTTAAGGATTTTGCAGTCAAATTTGAAAAAGAAGAAGAAAGTTAAATTTACCTACGGCTACTAGATCAGGTATAACAAAACTCGAAATTGTGGGAGCAGCTGAAACCGATTGCTTAATCCCAAATGAATTCAAATCGAGTGAAAATTGCAACGGGATCTAGTAGCCTCAAATTAACTTGACAATAACGTTTAAATTTATTTAAATTAAATTTGAAACTCAAAATTAAAATTAAAAATTTACACGAAAATCGACTCGGAATTTGGAACAGGGCCCTTAGTTTTCTGAATATTGACTATAAAGTAGGGAGCCATTTGTATGGGAGGAATCGAAATCTACGCTAAATTCGAAGAACTTCCGCCCAGAGTCTATGGGTCTCAAATGAATTTCTGGACCGCGCAAATCGACCAATTTTTCAACAAGACTGAAAAAAAGCAAATGAGAAAGTCGGTCAAGCCCGACTATGTCATACTCTGTACCAAAAGTAGGAGCTGAATGCAACGCTTCTGCTGCGCTCATTTCTAAGTTTCTCTCTCTATCTCTGCCTCACTCACACGTTGTTGTATGAAATGCGGTGTTGGTTGTGTGTGCTTGGGAGGGGGGGAATAAAAAGCATTTGTCCCAAACATGTCAAACCTCTCTCCCCTACTGCTTCATATCCTAAACGAAAGATTTTTATGATATATCGCTTATGAAAATATCGATAACCGCCTATATCGGCAGAAAAAATATCATATCGGAATAACCCTTATCGTCCATCATATCAAAATATTGATATAATAACAACCCTAGTTAGAACATCAGATGATCCAATTGATGTTTCATCTCTAAAAACAGAGCTGAATCTCTTCGAAAAATTTCCCTATTTTTAGTTATGGGTTAATTTAATATTAAACTAAAAATTTTTGATTGTGTTATATGTTTTGAGATGCATTTTAGAATAATAATTCAAAGTTACGTAATTTTGTTTTCTACAATCATCAGGTATAACTTGCAGCCCTTAAAATGCTAGCTGTCAAGTAGATGGCAGAGTAAGCCACAGCGAAAGGTGGCTTTTCTAAAGGTTCTATTTGTAATTCAGTGAGCGCATTTCTATATAACTAAAATCTTCTAGCTTCATAGGTATATCTTTCTTTTTTTTCCTCAGTGCATCACATAGAATTTAGTTTTCGTGGTTGGCAATCGCAACCCCAAATCGTCAAGTTCTCAAGAGCCTTTCAATTATGTGATTCGATTGGCGGGCCACTTCAGGAGCTCCATTTCAAGTCATATATGTATAAATTTCAAGTAATTGCTTTGCTTCTGTCCTCTTTGGTCTCCGACCAAAAGTCCAGCCAAAGTTGTTGTAAGTAATTGCCATCTAATTGCTTATTGAAATGTCCTCTAATTTTTGTGGGTTATCGTAGCCTCTTGTAGTGAGATTTGGTGGTAGTTATGATTTCTAAGGGCAATCGCATGGAAAATGTGCAGGAAAAGCAAAAACGAAAAGTAGTAAAAGTTTCTTGTGGGTTATCAAAGAGAAGATGAAGGGAACCAGGAAATGGATTGAAATTATTTAAAATCGATTTTCAAACTTAGATGTAAAGCTTAAAGAAATAATGATTAGTTAGCTGGCAAGTGCCCTTGCTGCTAAGCTCGTTATCCCATCTGTCCGAAATTACTGCAATTGCCTCTTTTATTTAGTTTAGTTCTTATACCCGGAAACTTTAGCTTTGACTAAAGCCTACACACCGGAGTGTTTTGAACACCTTACTCGATTGCACTTGTTCCCCTTTTCTTCCCTTTTGTCACTCGCTAACACACAAATCGAGTGAGTCTATTTACCCAGAACCCAATGAGCCCTGCAGACCCCCAAACCAAGGGACACCAGAAACAAGTCAAAGTCGTAACCACCATCGACATTTTGCGTTCGACAGCCCATCCAGGAGTAGCAGGGGGGGACTAACCACAGACGCGTCTTTTGTTTGCTTTGCCAGGGGGTACAACTCGTTGTTGTAGTTGTGGATGTGCCATAGTCTGGTGGTTAGCTTCGTTGGGATTGTGGCTACGGATTTTGCTCGTTGGTGCACTAAACTTTTATTTTTCTTAAATCTGGAAATCGTTTGTACGCCTCGCACAAAGTCAATATGCGGGTGAAGGTTGGAACCAGGCTCAGTTGTCAACGCCAATGTTAGCTGCCGTTGTTGCTTCCTGTTTTGAAAATCGGTTTTTGTTGATTTGCGCGACCCTCCCAGTCAGCCCATCCAGCCCAGCCAGTCACAGTCAGGAGTTTCGACCTTCCAACACTCCGCTCTTGTCCAGCAAAACTGAACTGAAGTGGAGTTTTGTTTGTTGTCCGTTTGTCAATTACAAACTTTTATTGCAATTTACTTTTGTTTCATCCCCCCCCTCAAGCTTCATGTAGACACACTCTGAGGTTGTTTCCATTGTTGTCGCTGTATTTGTTGTTGTTGGAGGAGGCTGACAATTTCGTTGTTTTATGTTCAAGTATTTAATATTGTTCTCGATGCTCAATGAAGTAATATCCATTCTGGTTGTTTGATGAATTGTAACGTTTGGGCCATGCCATCAAATAGCAAGTGGATTGCGTTGGAATTCCATTGATGTTGGTACTGGTTTATCATAAGATTTAGAGAGCAATGCGATGAAGGACAAATCAAGCGGTTGTCAAATGTCCAGCTAGATTTAAGCCTCTCGGCCAATTCTGGTGTTGGGTAAGAGTTTTGTTTTATTATTTTCCTCCGCCTCGAATGATCGGGCAGTAAATGGTGCGTCGTTTGCTGAAAGCTCTATATATAAGGAGAGCGTAAGTTAAAGTCGGCTCTAACCGACTTCGATATTCCCGTTACTCATGAAAAACATGTTTAACAGTGTTCCTGCGACCATCCGAAAAGTATGCAAAAATTTTTTGGGTGGGTAGCGGGGGGGGCTTGGCTCACTTTTTTGCTCATAACTTGAGAACCGTTCATCCGATCTTTATCATTTCTTCGGCAAATCGATTGATTTTCCTAATTACTAACTATCTCTAGAAGAACCGTCTATCTTCAAAACTGTTAGAGATATAACGACCATATAACCAAATTGCGGGGGCGGGATGGGGCTTGGCCAAAATTTGAAACAAACTTGATCTGCGTGCAGATAAAAAAAGCATTTGTCCCATACATGTCAAACCTCTATCTCTTACCATCTCTGAGATCTAGGTGTTCATACAGACGGACGGACAGACGGACATGTCTATATCGACTCGGCTGTTGATGCTGATCAAGAATATATATACTTTATATGGTCGGAAATGATTCCTTCTGCCTGTTCAATACATTTGCACGACTTTAGTATACCCTTTTTACTCTACGAGTAACGGGTATAAAAATGGAAGATGACGAGACGGAGAGTTCAACTTAGTAGTAGACAGACGCTGTTAATAAAATGATAGACAGACAGAAAGAAGAAGCCGTATTCACTATGGAGACATTGTAAATAGAAAACCGTGTGTAAATAAAATCCCTAAAAACCCTTGATTACTGAAAGGATTTTTGCAATCCAACGCATACTAATAATTAAAGTTGCAACGTGTTCTTTCCTTTTCAGAGTAACCAAATAGATATCAAAGTTCTCTTCACCTTATTTTTCCATGTAACCCCATTGGTACACAACGCACAATAAAAAGGCGAGCTACAATCAATCTCATAAAAAATTATTTGATTAATTATGTGTCACATAAACTATTCTATTGATCCCGACTCAAGACTGAAGTAAGTTTGAAGTTCCAATATCAAAGCGAAAGAGCAAACAGAAAGAAAATCTCTTTCACTTATTCAGTCGGGCTAAATGGGTACACACACATTTACAAATTTTTTTTCTTTCCTATAACATTTTAATCAAGGTTCGCTCCGGGGAAAAAGCGAAAGGTTCGTTTCGCGGATCAGTTTGTGTACTTATCGAACCTAAGTTTTTGGTTCGAGTCTGGGTTAATATATTATTACATAGTTAACCGATATTTGGCTCTACTTTCGGTCAAATCTTAGGCTCTTTTTCAAGGCTCCACGTCTATTCAACACAAAACAATTTCAACACTTCAATTCAACACAGCACAATTATAACACAAGATATTTCAACACCTACAAAATTTCAACATAATCAATTTCATCACAAAGCAATTGAACATCGCCAAATCTCAACATAGTACGATTTCAACACAGTACAATTTCAACACTGGAAAATAGAACACAACAATTTAAAAAAAATTATATTTTCAATCTTGCAAGTGGCAATGTCAGTCGAACCTGACTTTAATATCCTCCGAAAGTGTATGCACATTTGAAAGCACCAGAGATAACATTCTTTTGTTCACAACTTGAATAACTTTCATCCGTTGTTAATATTGTAAAATTTTTGCCTGCCGCTTGTGTCACCCTTCTTTCCCAGGATGAATTTGTTTGAATTTATGAGTTGATTATACCGGGAATTGGTTTTTTGAATCGGCGGGAGATGGAGGCTGCGAATGTGGAAAAATTGCAGCTTGCGTCTCCCTTCTATCTCTGATGGTACTAGACACTTGCATTTTATTTACTATCACTAATAAAAGTCGTCGTTACTCAACTTTAGGTTCCACGTCTATTGAACGCAAAACAATTTCAACACGTCAATTCAACACAAAACAAAGTCTTCACAAAAAAAAGTCAACATACGTCTATAAGTCATTTCACCCAACACAACAATTTATAAATTAATTATTTTGTTTTGTGTTGAATTGACGTGTGTTGAATTGTTGTGCTGGGTGAAATAACTGTGTGTTTTATAGACGTGTCACCCTTTTTTAATAAGGAGAACGCCTCCAGACTACCAAGCTGTTTAAATCGTCAAGAAAATGGGACCACAAGTCAAGGATTCCGGTATTGAAAAGTCCCTGCTCAAATCCTCTCGTACTTGGTTTGAGAAAATTGAGAATTGACCGACTAAAGGAACTTGAAATTGGGTGATTTAATATCTTTTAAATGCATTTTCCGTCTTTTAATCAAGAAATGCAGCGATCTGTTTGTTACCGTCATCCATTTAGACTCAAGTATAATGTCAAATAAGTGTCGTAACTTGGTCGCTTGCATGTTCCTGCATTTGTTTCACACGACTTGCTCCCTCTCCGCAGATATTGGCTTAACCCCAAGTTTTCCAATTGGGGTCAGGCACACAGCTAGATTCAGTCAGCTAGAAAAAGGTATGCAAACGTGTTTTTCCTGCTACCTTACAGGATGTGTAGGACAATTGCAACTTGGCTGGCAATTTTATTGACAGCTTGACATTTAGATTGATTGCAGTTGCAGTTTTACATGTTTTTTTATTTTTCCTTGTTCTTTGTTTGTTTGGTGCAGATCCTTAATTAAAAGTTTTGTTCAAAGAAAAACAAAGCAAAGAATTTTTATATATTTCTTTCGTTATTTTTCCATCTGCTTTGCTTTCTTATGCCAGGCAAATGTGCAAAACTATTTCAATTTGGCCACACCAAGGACGAATCTGGCGAAATCTTGTCTGCTTAAAATCCTTTAATCCTTTGCTTCGTTAGCTTAAAATAATCATCTTAAATTTGGGGACAGCTTTGATTACGTATTCCCATTTGTCCATTTTGATTTACTCGAAATGGAGTCATCAATAGTTAAGCAACATTCTTGGACAAACACACATGTTGACAATAGGAAATGGCCTTCCTTTCTAAATTATGCATACAAATTAGAGACTGCCAGCGTCTCGACAATGACGTAAACATGGAAATGTGGAATAATAACATTAATGAAAACACATTCACAACAAAGCACAAAATTAAACAAGAACAAAGCCAGAGCACAGGACGAAAGCAGCTGGCGACAGGATCAACACACACACGGAAGCAGCAGCAGCAGCTCTGACAACAACAATCACAGTGAACGCTAAAACAAAAACAAATAAATTTCCTTGTTGCCGCTTGGCAACTTTACATCAAAAAGGACAAAATTCCCTCCCATATTTGCTTGCCAGGGTAGAAAGAGGAACAAATGAAGTACTTGCATATGTATCTGTTAGATACAAAACAATGCTCTGCATCCCCGTTTTTATGTTTACTAATTCCATCTTTTGCTTTTGTCAAAAGATACTTTTGTAAAATATTTTACTTACTCATTTGTTTGCCATAATGCCAGGCAAAAGCGTATAATCTGTCAAGGCAACGTGTGAGGTTCCGGTTCGTACAAATTTTTTTGTTGTGTTTCGTTGACTACATATTGTGGTGACAGGTTGCAGGGAAAACGCACGAAAGGTATGGATTAGATTATGGACAAAAAAACTTAAAGCTCTTCAAATTAAACAAAAGCTTAAATTGTGGTCTTCCTTTGGGTGGGTACCTCGCTAAAATATGGTTAAATTATTAAAACCAACTTTTTTCGTTTTAAAGACACCATAGTAAATTTCTATGACAGACGTAAAATATTGGCTTAGCGATTTTAAGCGTGGTCGTACATACTTTTTTTGATGAGGATATCTGGTCGGTCTGAAAAGGCTATTGAAACGATGGGTGCCGCAATTGCTTACAATGGAATACATCAAGCTGACTATCAATATAAAAGAAGGTTGTGGATTTTACTTGGTCCTATTACCACAAATTTTAACTCAACTCTGCACACATCAAAGACCTAAAAATTTAAGCAGAATCTGTCTTTGTCTATGCAAAACAGATTTGTTCACTGCCATCGCATTAAGTGTCCTCTAGACTCAGAGATTTTAGCGGAGAGAGTCAGTGAAAGAGAGAATAAAAGGCGCTGCAGACAACGCGAAACGGCTGAGCGAATATTGCGATCTAAGGGAAAACTACAGCATTTCAAGATCCGCCAAGGCTTCTTATGGTGGGCAGGAGTTCGATTGGGTCAATTCCCAATAATTCTGCGATACATTATCGGCTAAATTTTAGCGTTGAATTAAAAAATACGATCCTCCGACTTTTAAAGCCCAAAATCTCCGCCAAAACAGTACATTAATTTGGCTGCATTCGTCCATAAAGAGCATGTTGTGGGTTGGCGTCATCGCAAACACTGCAATTTTTATACCCTTGGAGAGGGTATATTAAAATTGTCCGGATGTTTGTAACGCATAGAAGGAAGCATCTCCGACCACATAAAGTATATATATTCTTGATCAGCATTACGAGCTGAGTTTTTATAACCCTTTTCCCCTTTTTCCCCCTTGTTTCCTTCTATCCGTCCGTCTGTCCGTCTGTCCGTCCGTCTGTCCGTCCGTCCGTCCGTCCGTCTGTTTCTATGCTATCTCCTCCGTCAGTTTTAAAGATATCGCAACCAAACTTTGCAAGAAGTCTTTTGGTATAAATACGCAATGTTATCGCTCCCAACGCTCGTATTTATAAGTTTTCCATTATTTTACATAATTTCACCAAAATTTTTCGAAATCGGACGACTATATAGTATAGCTGCCATACAAACTGTCAGTCACATATCAAGCTCCAAGGGTATATAAACTTCGGTCGAGCCGAAGTTACCTTGCCTCTATTTTTCTTGTTTACAAAGCTATTAATCAAAAAAAGCGCCACCTCACTTAGGAAAACCGAGTTCGGTTTTTTATTTAAACACTACTACGGGTTGTCTCGTTACGGTTTGTTGATACGGTATTTTCTTTTTATCTGTCCCGTCCTCGGTCATCTTATTTACAGTGTCGCCTCCATCAAAAAAAAAGCAGAACGATTCGGTCTTAAAAAACGCTCTTGATTTTATACTGTTCTGGTCTACTGATGTTATGCAGCCTAATCTTTGGCCTGTACACACCGTAGTATGTAAATTCGAACAAAGAGATAATAATCTTACAGGCAAAAAGTCGCTTGTAGCTACTGTTCTTCCAAAAAACTAAGTTTAAAAATTCATTACCAGAATGTCCGAGGCCTGCTTAGTAAGCTTTCCAAACTCTATACAGATAGTGCAGTGTTTGATGCCAGTCTCATTGCTTTTACTGAAACTTGGCTCAATAATTCGGTCTCTGATAATGAAATTTTTTCCAATAATTATGTTGTTTACAGACGTGACCGCCCTTGTCGTCGTGGAGGTGGGGTCCTTATCGCTGTTCGTTCTGATCTTCCTTCTCAATTAATACATTATCATGCCTCTTCCAGCATTGAATTCTTAGTTGTGAAAGTTTCTCTTCCTGGTTATAACCTTTTGGTGACCTGCTCGTATATACCCCCAGGGTCTGACGCAGATACTTACTTTCAACATCTGTCTGTTATCCGAGATATTTCTTCATCAGTCAGTGAAAACGATCAATTTATAATATTAGGAGATTTTAATCTGCCTGCTCTCTCTTGGTCAGCTTGCGATGATTCAGCTGCTTTAGTTTCGTGCACCCAGAATGACTTTGTTGATGGCCTTTTCGAGCTATCATTTAAGCAAGTTAATTCCATCCCTAATCACAACGGCCGATTTCTTGACTTGGTATTTGTATGCACGGTTGCCACTTGAGTATAAAATAATGCACCAAAAAAATTTAAAAAAAGAACCATTTTCATAAAAAAAGAGCCAAAAATTTTGTCATCCTTATTCATGTTATAATTTCAATATATCTCTTTGTCAATGACGTAAAATCGCACATCCATTTCATTTCTTAAGTGTTCCTAAACATACAAATAAAAATTAAAAATTTTTCTTGTACCTTTTAATTAACTTGTTAACATTTAAAATAACCAAGGCAGTCAATATTGATTCTTATTTCCAAAACAAATTTCTTCACTTATTCGTGTTATATATTCATTTCATTGAATATAAAATATCTCTTTTAATTCCATTTCTTCTTTGGCATGTAAGTAGGTGTCCGAGCAAATACACTGAAGATATGCAAGTGCGCCACCCCATTTTTTTTCAATTAAATTTTAAAATAAAAGAAATTAAAACATAAAGGAACCACAGTACTTGGTACAGGGTATTTTGCTGCTGGGGTACTCGACCGAAACACTCTTACTTGTTTGTATTTATCATGATTTTCTATATTTGAAAGTCATTTTTTTTTTAAGTTTTAGACCACACATAATCTGAATATGTATTCTTACAGAGCTTCATACTGAATAAAATTCAAGTCTGTTTCTCAATTTGGTTGTTATCAAACTTATGGTAAAAATATTACCCACCGCCGAATCGATGCTGTGTGGAATAGAAAATATATTTCTTATATATCCAACTAATTCCTTAAAGATTTCAATATTAGTCCCATTTTTTACTTTTGCCACTTCTTCCCAAAATATAGAAATCTCCTTTTCTTTTTGTTACTTAGCTTCTGTCAACTTTAACACGTCCCATTGGAAATAATTTCAACAGGATCCGATTAACACAAATTCTTCAAGTTTTCACTTAGTGGCATTATTTCAGTTTCTTTGCCCAAATTACGTTGGCTGGTGCAATCATAATGAGAGATTTAATACCGTCTCGTCTTAAATCAAACCGCTGCATTTCTTTCACAAGCGAAACCTCCCACTGAACCAAAAGCTCGTAAATAATATCTCTAACGATACTTACGCGAAACATCAATGTGCAAAACTATCGAGAAAACATTCGCAAACGATCCGCAAAGTAATCACCGTCGCTCAGTTTGTGGCAGAGAAAGTTTCGTTCTCGATAGCCCGCAAAAGATTCGTTTGCGAGCCTTTTTCGATAGTTTTTGTGAGCCTCCTACGATAGCTTTTGCGACTTCACCAATCGATTGCAAGCCTTTTTATACCCTGTACCCATTGAAAATGGGTAAAAGGGGATCATGAAGTTGTGCAAATGTATGTAACAGGGAGAAGGAAACATTTCCGACCCTATAAAGTATATATATTCTTGATCAGCATCAACAGCCGAGTCGATTTAGCCATGTCCGTCTGTCCGTCTGTCCGTCTGTCCGTCCGTCCGTCTGTCCGTCTGTCCGTCTGTCTGTATGAACGCGTAGATCTCCGAGACTATAAGAGATAGAGATACAAATTTTTGCATGTACATAGGTATAGGCCGTACGCAGATCAAGTTTGTTTCAGATTTGCAAAATTTCCCCCCCCCCCCCTTAAACCGCAAAACACTGTCAGAGCCACAATTTTAAAGTTACAACATCGTCGCTTAATATATATTATCTTAGGCCTTTAATCTATCTATTCTGAAAAGCACATTGAAATCTGAGCAAAAACACAGAAGTTATTAACGAAACAATTTTTGCACCCCCCTCCCCCCACGCTTTGCTAATTACGCATTACGTTTGCTGCTTGCGCCCGCGTGTGAGGGCGCGTTTGTGTGTATGTGTGCGTGTGTGTTTGTTTGTGTATGTGTGTGTTTGTCAATTGTACAGGGTATTTTGAAGTCGAGCTTACTCGACTGCAATGGTCTTACTTGTTCGTTATTGATAACTATAAGTGCAAAGAACGCAAGACAGGCGAAGAAAACGTAAGAATAACGGAGCATACAAAAAAGGAACGAATATTGTTAGTTTCTGTCAAAATCATTTTTCTCCCTGTTCACATATCATATTCAAGCTTGAATGCGATAATTTGACTAAACTTTCACCTCTCGTATCACCTTTAAGCTCGAGTGTGATAGTTTTACGATACTCTTGCTTGACGTTCGCTTCGTGGTGCAGTGGGCTAGTAAAACTCGCGTACCGTTTCCTTTACTTTTAAAGTTGTGCATTTCACTATGCACTGGCTATCCATATATGTATTGTTGGGCATTGAGACCAACAAAAATTTTTTCATCGCGCCAAAAATAAGAATTTAAGTCGCTAACATTAAATCTACTAAGTTTCATATTCCGTAAAAAATATGTATACATGTAATATGTGCTTTCATACTATAAAAATATATTTAAGATATTTAAAACTATCAATAAGTGTTGACAGCGAAAAATATCCAGGATCTAATTTAGGAATCGAATAATGTTTCACCTTTTTCGCTTATATAAGAAAAAAGAGCCAAAACGAGCCATTTCCAAAAAAAAAGTGCCAGTGCACCAACAGGATAAAAAAACACCAGTTTTGGTGCAAAAACACCAAGTGAGGCAACCGTGTTTGTATGTGACATGTGTGATGTAACTATCGACCGAACTGCCCCCTTATCAGTTCCAGAAGATCTTCATCACCCAACTATCCAACTTTCGATCAATGGCCTGGGTCCTCCAAAGGTCCCCGCTTCTCCTCGCCGTAGGCGTTGTTTTCAAAAAGCCAATTTTTTAGGTCTAACGGAGTCTTTATCACTTATTGACTGGTCTTGTCTTGACGACCTAAGTCTCAATGATGGCTTAGAGCTATTTTATAACACACTGTACAATTTATTCGATGAGCATGTTCCAGTCTTTACTGTTAACTCTTCTAATAACCCCCCATGGTTTTCTCGTAGATTGACATATCTAAAGAACGTCAGAAACAGACGATATAAGCGTTTTAAGCGGTCAGGCTTACAAACCGATTTCGCCAAATACTCTATTGCAAAGTCAAATTTTTTCCATCTGAACTCTGAGTGTTATAGAAATTACCTCACACGCTGTAAAGATAACTTTCGATGCAACCCAAAGCTATTTTTATACCCTTGGAGAGGGTATATTAAAATTGTCCGGATGTTTGTAACGCATAGAAGGAAGCATCTCCGACCACATAAAGTATATATATTCTTGATCAGCATGACGAGCTGAGTTGATATAGCCATGTCCGTCTGTCCGTCTGTCCGTCGGTCCGTCTGTCCGTCCGTCTGTCCGTCTGTCCGTCCGTCCGTCTGTTTCTATGCTATCTCCTCCGTCAGTTTTAAAGCTATCTTAACCAAACTTTGCACGAAGTCTTTTGGTACAAATACGCTGCACATTTGTCGGAACCGGCCGGATCGGATGACTATAGCATATAGCTCCCATAGGAACGATCGGTTGAAAAACTAGTTTTAGTGAGAGAAACTTTTTTGTTTTTAATGTTATCGCTCCCAACGCTCGTATTTATAAGTTTTTAATGATTTCACATAATTTCACCAAGCCTTGTCAAAATCGGACAACTATATAGTATAGCTGCCATACAAAAGTTAGGTCTGAAAAAAAGTCTTAGTGGGAAAACTTTTTTGTTTTTAATGTTATCGCTCCCAACGCTCGTATTTATAAGTTTTTAATAATTTTACATAATTTCATTAAGCCTTGTCGAAATCGGACCACTATATAGTATAGCTGCTATACAAACTGTCAGGCATATATCAAGCTCCAAGGGTATATAAACTTCGGTCGAGCCGAAGTTAGCTGGCCTCTATTTTTTTCTTTTGTTAACTCTAAACGTAAATCCAATTTATTTCCCCCATCCCTTTTTTTAAATAATAGTACAGCATCTGATGACTTGGGCATAGCAAACTTATTTGCCGAGTTCTTTCAGTCTACCTATTCATCTCATAGTTGTATCAGTGACTCTAATTATATCTATACACTACCTCATTCAGATTCCATAAATAAACCCATAATTCATGAGTCGGACGTTTTAAGGTGTCTTTCAACTGTAAATTATTCCTTTGCTCCAGGCCCCGACATGATTCCCAGTTGTGTCCTTAAGAACTGTGCTAGCTCCCTTTCACAGCCCTTAACTAAACTTTTTCGAATGTCGATTGACCAAAGCTTTTTCCACCCATTTGGAAGGAATCTTTTATCATCCCGCTGCACAAAAAGGGCGATAAGTCGAACATCGGAAACTATCGTGGCATTGCAAAACTCAGTGCTCTCCCAAAACTTTTTGAAAAATTGATCACTGAACAACTGCAGCATCAATGCCGTTCACTCATCTCGCCTTGTCAACACGGATTTATTAAAAGCCGATCTACTACAACAAATCTTCTGGAGTTCACCAATGCAATTAGTCGCGGCTTTCTTAATCAATTTCAGACAGATGTCATCTTCACCGACTTTAGCAAAGCTTTTGACTCGGTCAATCATGGACTTCTTATTCATAAGTTGTCTAGGTTGGGGTTTCCCCCGAATCTATTGATGTGGTTATCTTCCTATCTTTCAAATAGAAAACAACGAGTCATCTTTAAGGATTTAGCTTCTGAGATAGTATGTGTTACTTCTGGTGTACCGCAAGGTAGTCACTTAGGACCATTACTTTTTGGTTTGTTTATTAATGATCTTCCTCAGGTTGTTAAGTCATCTCAAGTCCTTATGTTCGCGGATGATGTTAAGCTGTCTTTGACGCTTTCTTCTCCCGATTCGTATAAATGTCTACAACTTGACCTAAATTATCTTCAATCTTGGTGCAACGTTAATATGCTCTATCTTAATCACGATAAATGCAAGTTCATGTCGTTTTACCGCACTAAACCTGCTTTGAATACATACGCTATTGATCAAAGAGCACTGGACCGTATAACAACAGTTCAGGATCTGGGGGTATTATTTGATCACAAGCTTTGCTTTAATGACCACATCTGTGTCATATCCAACAAAGGTAAGAGTTTGCTGGGTTTCATAAAGCGTTGGTCTAAAGAGTTTGAAGATCCATATATAACCAGGCTTCTCTACGTGTCTCTCGTTCGACCATCGCTAGAGTATTGCTCGTGCATCTGGTCCCCTCAATATAACTTCTATCAAGATATACTAGAATCGGTTCAAAAACAGTTTCTTCTCTTTGCACTAAGGGGCTTAAACTGGGATACT
The DNA here is from genome assembly GCA_018904275.1 of Lordiphosa clarofinis. NCBI lineage: Eukaryota > Metazoa > Arthropoda > Insecta > Diptera > Drosophilidae > Lordiphosa > Lordiphosa clarofinis. The sequence goes on from JAEIGQ010000131.1 coordinate 508,599, forward strand.
GGTCGCCGTTTGCCTCCCTATATAGATAGGCTACGACTTCTAAACTTGCCCACTCTAAAAGACCGCAGGACTAGTCAAGGTGTAATTTTTCTGCATAAGCTAATTGTTGGTGATGTAGATTCGTCTCTCCTCCTAAATCTTATAAAGTGGAACGTACCCTGCAGAACAACTCGCCGTTATCGTCCGTTGTCTTTGGAAGTATGCAGATCAAATTACGCTCGTCATGATCCTCTCCGAGTTCTGTGCGATAACTATAACGACCATTACCATATATTGTCGTTTCAATGCTCCCCACTACATCAATTCATGCAATCTTTTAGCTTTTTTGTCTGCACCAAATTTGTAAATCTACTTTGCCGGCCAATCGATGTGAGCAGGGGCATATCGTAAAAAAGTTCTCCTTATTTGGTCGGTGCGGTAGATAATTAGATTTATTTACTATTTCATACACACTTTATAACCATAACAAACAAACAAGCAGTCAATTGCTTGTCTTCAAATAAACAATAAACAATAAACAATAAAATTTTGTAAGAACTTTTAGTGCTAATCGTTCTTCAATTCGAAATTGACCGTTAAGAATTCAATAACAGAAGCAACATTTTTGAATAAAGAAAAAAATGTTTTAATTTAAGATCATTTTGTTCTATAATTCGAAATTGCCCGTTGAAAGTTCAAAAATAGAATTTCAAGAAATTCGCTCTTGTAATCAAGATAAATTCGTTCTCAATTTGGTTCTTAAAGGCAAGGCAAGAGAGGGGTAGCAAACTAAGACAGAATAACATTGGATGTGCTCTCACTGAGAGAGGGTCAGCTTATACCAACACCACACGTCGCTCGGTCGGGTCAGACGGGTCTCTAAACAACACTCTTACCGTACTTTTGAGAACGAATGAAATAAGCTCTCAGTGTGCTTATTTTGAGCTCTAAAGCCAAGAATTTAAAGATTTTTAATAACGCTCTTGAGTCAAGAAATTTCGTACTTAAATTAAAATTTTTCTGACTTATTGAAGTTTTGCAACTGAAAATTCTTGATTTAAATACGAAAATTCTTGATTTCTCTCTCTACGGTGTGACCATCCTCCTATGTCTTTAAAAGACCTTAACACAAAAATGATCAATATAATTCATCTTGGCGGTCATTTTCAAATAATTCCAAAGACTATAGAAAGAAACTTCTAAAGAAGCTTCGATATCTTTTGTTCTGAAACTGATGATGTTCCATATAAAAGAAACTCGTTTAAAAAATTGTTGAACGATTTTCATAATTAAGAAAAGTTTGTTGTCGAACTGGAAGTTAAATAAAAATGCAGAACACTTATATTGGAGCAAGTTTCAATGGTGTTGGTATAAAATTTGGTTTGAATAATAATTCCTCCTTCATTCTATCGAATCAAAAACATTGAGCCCAACATTTGCATGCCAAAAAGGCTTTTCGGAACAACAATTGCCCACACACAAATTGAAAATGATTAAACAATAACAACAGCTAAATATATAACTGAACATATGTCTAGGAAATAAAATATTGTTGCACTTCAGCTGATGCTGACAGCATAATCAGCGTATAATTTGCATATAATTAAAATATGAATTTGCATTCAGCAAATACACGAAGGGGACAATGCACGCGATGTGTTTGCATTTGAGGGAAGGGTAAATAAAACTAGTTCGATACTGCTTTAGCTTTTCAAGTTAATTTAGATAAAGAGCTTAACGATTTAATGAATAAGCCAAATACTTTCCACAAATGTGTAAAAAACGGACCCACCATACAAATTTCTTCCACATTTGGCACGCATCAAACGTGTCAAAGTGACAATTCTTTATTTACATTTGCCTCCCCCTTCCGCCTGTCTGTGATGAATGACACTCATAGCTGGTCACATTTGCGTGTTGGCCGACGTGAGCTGCATGCGATGTGGATAAGTTGTGGCACAGGTAAAAATGCTTTGACATTTATCAACGACTCTTTCAGTATGTTGTGCACTTTGCTTATTTATCAACAGATTAGCAGGCAGTTTCAAAGTCAGTTTCAGTTCCAGTTCCTGCTCTCACTTGCTCTGTTTAATGGTACATGAAATCGCAATAAACATGACTCGCAACAAGAACACTGCGGCATGTAGTTAAGTATACGAGTAACTTACGCCCAGAGGGCTCATAAGTCAAAATTTTCTCTCTATATATGACAAGGGGGCGGGTGTGGTGTCTGCCTCTGTGTGTGTGTGTTGACAATCTCGTTGAAGTGGCACAGTTGCTTTTGGCTCCCTTGGGTCTGTTTTGTTCTCTTTCGCCTCGAACTGTGAAATATGTTGCATACTTTTGTGGTCACAGAGAGAGGGAGAGTGGGAGAGAATTGCGGTTTATTGTAGGCGTGCCGCGTGCCAAACTTAACATACACAATCATTTTTAGCTTTCCTCTCACGTACACAGAGCACTGGGCAGGGTCCTTTGGGCTCCCGGATAGTTCATAATTCATTTTCATTCTTTCATTATTATTTTCATTTTCACATTTTCCATTCATTCCTCTCCAAGTAGATTTGGTGCGTCCGGTTGTAGTGTCGTTGACAAATTGTTTTAAATTGCCAATTCATATTGCCGGGTTTTTCTTTTCTTTACTTTTCTTTTTGGAAGGGAAAAGATAGAAAAAAGATTCCAAATTCAAATGAATATAAATACACAAATATTAACTTAATATTTAGGCTAAAGATGGGTAATATGGAATTAGATTTTTTACTGGTTCAGGGCCTGGTCCGAATTAGTTTTTAAAAAGTGGTTCAGCTTATTCAATCTACGAACTTGAAATTTGGTCTTAAGTTCAAGTCCAGTTCCGAACATCCTTAAAAAGGTGGTTCTAAAGTGGTTCAAAGCCATATCTCAGATATTAATTTAGCTATGAACTTGAAATTCGGTCTGTAGTTTGATAATATAAAGTAAGACACTTTACAGGTTCAAGAAATATTCCGAACCGGTTTTTAAAAAATGGTTCAAACCCAAATCTCAGATATTATTAAAGCAATGAACTTGAAATTTGGTCTGTAGGTTGATAGTATGGAGTAATACACTTTACTGGCTCAAGACCAGTTCCGAACCTTATTTAAAAAGTGGTTCAAAAGTGGTTCAGAGCCATATCACAGATATTATTTAACCTAAGAAATTGAAATTTCGACGGTAGATTCATAGTTTAAAGTTAAACACTTTGCAGGTTCCAGAACTGTTTTGAACCTGTTTTTAAAAAGCGGTTCAAAAGTGGTTCAGAGCCATATCTCAGAACTTACTTAAGGGTACTGTATACCTTCAGAAAATTTTTTTTTTGATTTTTTTTATTTGCTTAAACGTTCTATTAGGATCTTATAAACATCCTGCAAAACTTTCAAGCTGATCCGAAACTCAGTTTTAAAGATTTCAACAAAAACAATTATTTTTTCCGACCCTTTTATATGAAAATTGTTTTTATCGACCCTCGTATTTTTAGAAATTCGTATTTTTTTCCCTTTTTTGGTCAAAAACTTTATAAATATTTATTAAATGTTCGATATTATGGAAAAAAAATTTTTGAAAAAAAAAATTTTACTTGGAAATTTTTGGAGATTTTATTTTTTACCATGTCTTGACGCACTTTGACTCAAATTTCTGGAGAACTGCTTAACCGATTTTGATAATCTTTTTTTTTCGGTGAAAGTTAACACCCAAATGCACCAAATCCGATTTATACATTTATTAAAAATAATTTTTATTTCATCGAAAACAGATGTCGAATCTTTAAATGCGATTATCTCGGAACCACTTTTTCCAAAATGGTTGCAAAGATTTAAAGAGTACCTGTTGACCGATTTTCAAATTCTTTCTCTTAAATTGCTCCTAATACCCACCATTCCGGTGTGAACTAGGATATTTTTGATCGGTCAACAAATAACGGAGCTAGGACCAATACAGTGGGAAAAAATAGTCGATTTTCGAAACTTTGACTTTGAAACCCCATAACTCCGCCGATTATTGACCGATCCAAAATATCCTAGTTCACACCAGAATTACATCAATTCTTAACATAACCCCGTCTTCAGTTTTAAATTCAGATCATCCGTTCTCAAAAAATTTTTGCAACCATGGGCCTATGTTTTAAATTTTTGGTTTGGTTGGAACAGAAATACAACAACAACCGTTGGTACAACAACAACAACAAAAATTTCTAAATTTAGTTCAACCGATTACCTATCAAATGAAAAAAAACCGCTTCTTAATACCACTTATAGTTTTTGAGTAATCTAATATTTTGTAAACCTTTAAAAAATGACACCTGAAGGTATACAGTACACTTAAGCTATCAACTTGAAATTTGGTGTGTAGGTTGATAATATGAAGTACGACACTTACAGGTTCAATAACTGTTCCGAACCTGATTTCAAAATGTGGTTCAAAAGTGGTTCAGAGCCATATTTCAGATATTATTTAAGCTATGATCTATATATTCGGTCTGTACATTGATAATAAAAAGTCAGAAACTTCACAGGTTTAAGACCAGTTCCGAACCTGTTTTTAAAAAGTGGTACAAAATTGGTTCAGAGCACTATCTCAGATATTAATTAAGCTATGAAATTTGGACTGTAGGTTGATAATATGGAGTAAAACACTTTACAACTGTTCCGAACCTGTTTTCAAAAAGTGCTTGAGAGAATTTATTGAAGCTATCAACATTAAAATTTGGATTGTCGTTTGAAAATTTGGAGTTAAACATTTCATTGGTTCAAGACCTGATTCGTAGAATCGGTTTTTAAAAAGTGCTTCAGAGCCCTAGCTCCGACATTGTTTTAAACAGGGTTCGTAAATAACACACAATGTACAAAACATCGTGTTCTAAACAATGTTCAAAACAGTAAGCATTGTTTTTTTCAATGTTTTTATTGGGAATGTTCAAAATGGTTTGAACAGTGTTCTAAACAATTTATGTCAAAATAAAAAACATCGATAAAAAACACAGGCGTTTTGAACACTTTAAAACAAAGTGTGTTTCTAATACTAACATTTTCAACAAATAAAAAACATGTTTATTTACATTTTGAACACTTAACATTTCGACACACGAAAGCGTTAACATATTGAACACTGTAAGTACAAATTGAACTTCCCTTACAAATTTACATTAAATAAATATTTGGCTCAAAGTATGCTTTGCATTTGTGATTGTGATTGAGCTCGTCTGTAAAATAGAGCAGCTACTGTTTAAATTTTTGAGCAAAATGGGAAGACCGAAAAAATGCGATACCAAGGGGCTGGTCAGGCATAGAGATGGATCAGATAAAGTTGCGTACAAGTTATGCGGGAAGGACTTGGCTAATACATCTTCTAATATATTACGGCACTACAAACTGATTCATCAGGATGAGAATGGCACCTACTTTTGAAACTTAATACAAAATTAGTTAACCACACTTTGTTTGAATAAACTAAAAAAATAAACTAAAAAATACTCAAAATGCAATTTTTAGATTTGCTTAGAGCTTGCTTTTGTACTAGTTTTAGTTTTCTGGATTTATGTCATATGATACCAAGAAGCTGGTCTTGCAAAAGATGAATCAAATATGTGGCTAGCAAGCCCTGCAACAAGGATTTTGCTAATACTTCTGGAAATATATACGGCACTACAAGCTAGTAAATATGGATGAGAAAGGCAGCATAACGAAACCGTCAAAAAAAGGAAACTTAAAGGCAGAGCTGAAAATCACGAAAATGTAATTCCATTAAACAACACCATATTTGAATAAACTTAGTATACTCATAATTAATTTATTTTGATTTATGGGTGCTTGCATTTTTACTAGTCTTAAGTTCTCTTTGGTCGTTTTAAAGGATACTTTTTAAAGCAGGGTTTGTCAAGAAGAGCGAAGCCAAATAGCAAGAGTGTATTGGTGTGCGACCTGGAACATTTAAAACATTTTTAATGCACTTTACGTTATTTTGCACCATCGTTTATCCATGGTTTTTTATCGCTGTTCAGTATAAGCAAATGCAAAGTTGTGCGGTCAGCTCATTTGCAGTCTTGTAGCACTTTTTCTTAAGTATTTACCGGTCCTATGGAGAGCCATCAGTTAGTAACATCCTGATGATTGTCATCCGATATTACCAACCCCTGGGAGGAGCGATATTTATAGCTGATTACTATGTTTATATCTCTTAAAGATACGAACATTTCACCTAAACAAAGGCTTAAGATATGATGATATTTCGAACTGCGGGAAAGGCCAATAACTAAAAGTCCTTTTTTCTTAGTCTAAAATTTAAAGCCCGGAAGCTAAAAGACTTAAAGAAGCTCAGTTATTCAAGCCAAATATTTATTTAAAGGGAAGTTCAATTTGTAGTTTAGTGTTCAAAATGTTATTGCTTTCGTGTGTCGAAATGTAAAATGTTCAAAATGTAAATAAACATGTTTTTATTGTGTTAAATTGCATGTGTTTAAAACACATATGATTTTGAACTGTTCAAAATGCCTAGTGTTTTTTAATCAGTGTTCGTTATTCTGACATAAGTTGTACAAAACATTTTTTAAAACATGTTGAAACAAATTTTTAATTAACACATGTTGTTTATGAGTTTAAAAAATTTTGATTTTTTTTGAAAAAGTTTTTTTTTTGTGTTTTTTTAACCTAACCTTGTTTTTACAATGAACTAAAATTTTGTTAAGAAGTTCAACATTATTGATGCCGTCTTTAGTAGCAGTTCGAAAATTCAGCTCGAACAAATGAAAACAAATCAATTTCAGAATTCATTTTCTTACCACATGTTCGATTTGCACATTGAATACGGCACCAATTATCTCTTGCATTTTTTGCAGCAATCGTTGCCGCATTTGAGTTTGCCCCACCAGCTCATTAATAAATGTCACACGAAACACACATATCTGAATTACGCCTGGTTTTCGGTGGAAAATTTAAATTCAATTGCATTTCAAACTTAATTTAAAATCCTTGCCTGGCCTTCATTATCAGGCAACAGGCACACACAGGCCCACATGCCACATCCCGACAAATGCAATGCGGGAAACAACAACACGAAAAGGGGGGCGGGCGGCATCCCCTCGCTCGCATATCTAACACATAACAGTTGGAAGACAATGCGAAGGCGACCAAATCAACGGCAACAGCTGCCGCCTGCCAACGGATGCGAGAATGTTTATGCACATTATGAACATGCCTCCATGTGGGCGATGGGATCGACAAGTGGCGGGGAACGAGTTAGGTAGGTAGGCCCATAAACGTTTTGTGCACTGCAAATCTGTTTAGCTGCCAAGCCCAGAAAACCCAGAATCCAATTTCAAACCCCACCCTCAGCCCACTGCCCACCGCACATTCGAAAATTATGTGTGTGTGAAAGCGAAAATGTTGGCCCAGTATATCAGGAATTGGCTCAGAGGAACAGTGCGAATACGACAAGTTTGGGGGAATGCTCTCAATTTTTGTATTGTCATTAACCCAATTTAAAATGTCTTCTACACAAGCCAGCGCGCTCTTTCTCCTACAATCTACAGCAATCATTTATCAAATGAGATTTTGCTCTGGGCGAAAAAAAATAGAAGGAAAACTGCAAGTCTTGTGTGTGTCATAAGTAAATCCTGGGGAAAAAACATGGTAGAAGAAAAGTGGAAAAATGACTAAGAACTGACGCAAAGTTAAAGCTCATATATATTTTGGCATTATTACATTGTTCCGTAAGACAGCATGCTCCATGGCAGCCAATAAGTTGACAGCAGCCGTTGCCATTGCAGCTGCAAATCCTTGTTGCAGGACATTTATGTATGTGTGTGCGTGTGTGTTACAACTTAAAGCTTTTAATAAAAATGTCAACTGCATTGAAGTGCAATGAAGGCAAAGAAATATGGAGGATGACACAAAAAAAAGGAAGACTTAGAGTAACGAGGTGATAACCAGCTGGGACTACTTTTTCAGGGAACTGAAAATTACAACGACTAAAAGACTAGCTAACAAAATTAAAATAATTTTAATTACTTCATTTCCCGGTCTCCCTCCAGCTTGCTTCCTCTTACGGTCTGAGAAATTAATGAATTTGTGATTAGCCTGCGGCCAGGAATTTGCATGTCAGTGCCCCAAAATACCCCCGCTGTGTCTGATGTGAGACTGAGTCATTTTAAGCCAAGTGGCCTGAAATGGCCAGCGGAGGCACTTGACTTAAAAATGAACCATTTTTATACATATGCCAGAGCACAGCCAGGGCAGGCAGGGAAGAGGTAAACAACAAACGATGCGCTAATTTGACAAAACCCACATGAGGTCCTCATGGCCTTACGAATTCAATGTGCTCCCCAGGAGTCTGCGGTAATTGCAAGAGTCGAATCCAGACCCAAAGCCAAATCGAAATGAAATTGACCATTAATGTGTGTGGATTAGATTTGGATGCGGATAGCAGTCTTATTTGCCTGTCACCGACAGCTATTGTGAAAGATGTTAACATGTGTAGGAAAAATAGGAATATAGGAAAATAGAACTCCACTTTTATTTACCTAAAAAATATCAAATTTGTTAATTTAAATATAGTTTTTTTTCGTTCGATAGAAATTTACCAGCGAACACAACAGCTCCCACTTTTACTTTCCCAAATGATTCACGACTTTCAAAGTAAATTTGGTACATACATCCACTTTCAAATTGGCAAATTCTTAGGAAGGTTAAACTGGGAGCACTGTTGCAGCAGGACGCATCGAACGGCCTCGGTGTGAGCTAATTTCAAGTTGACCTCTAGGAACAATATTAGAAAGGGATAGCTTATCGCATTGTCTACACTCTCAGTTCATTTAGGACAACAGAATGTAGAATGAGTTAGATGAATTTTATATGTATTAAGTACATAGCATGTACTACATAGACTGAGAAATCAAGTACATACAGTGTTAAAAGTACGGTTAGTACAAAAATACTTGATTCAAGTACAAGCCTCCAAATTCTCTGGAAGTACGAATTTTTTAATACCAAAATAATTGTCTTAGGAACTATAATAAAACCTTTATTATCATAATATTACGTTGTTATGGTCTTAAATACAACCCGACTTACCCTTAAAATAAGAGCAAAATATTTTGCATTAAATTCTTTTTCTAAAGTCAGCCCCAAAACATTATTGAAACAAAATAATACTTCTAACAAGTAAAGAAGTAGGTCAAGCCCTACTGTAATACTGTACCTGCACAGTAGCTGCACTGTGGCAACGAATTTTCTTGTAGTCATAACTTGAACAATAGATGGCGCCACTACTTGATTTCTTGTAATTATTCGTGTAACTAACTTTATTTAATAATAATGTTACTTTCTAATACAAAGAATTGAATTTGATCGAAGCGACGACGGCGGAAAGCGCAGACAGACTCTCCGGTCAGCAATGGCACACGCCTCATATCGATTACATGCGATTAATATCGATAGATGGCTGCAGCTATCGCGGCAGGGAGTTAATCGGGGATGCCACATTTTTGAACGGACTTGGCTAAATCGCCCATAAAATTCTAAAGCTTTCCCAATATATTCTTAAAACTAGGTCTCAGTATTATTTGAAATGAGACTGAAAATATCTAGAGGAAAAGAAACCAAACACCAAGATAAATATTATACTACTGTAGGTCAGAAATCTACCCTCACTTTATAACCAAAGAGTTAGAACCAAGAATTTGTATTTTCCGAATCACACTTTTTGGAGCTTTCATTGTAAGCCCCAGATTTAGCCGCTAGTGCCTTAAGGCCTTTCTTGATCAATAATATAAGCACTATATTTTGAGTGCCCACATATAAGCCAATGAGGCCAAATACAAAACGAACCGGATTTGTTTTGTTTACAAAAAGAACAATTTTAATTTTTTATTTTGCCAAAATCAGAACCAAGATGAGCCGGTAGCGTTTCACTAAAAATTTCCGTTTTGCGTTGACGAGGATCAATTATTCCGTTTGAGACCCATTTGTGCTTCGGCATGAGATTGAGAAGCCTACATTGTACGTATTGGGCGTGTCCACTTTGCAGTCCTGCTTTCGTCTCAGGTCTCGGCCCTTCATCAACAATCATTTATTTGAGATGTCGTCCCGGCCCTTAGTTCTTTGTTTTCCGTTCGACAATCGTTTGAATTTTCAGAGATTAATCCCTCTTTCGATTTCTGTCTACATCATGCGCCCTGCTGCCGATATGCGACGATAGTGTTACTTTTTAAGGTGTTCCAGTTTTGCTGTTCTTCTTGAGAATCTATCGTTGAGGAATTTTGGGTATCTGCAAACTGGCTTGTGCTGTAAACCCCTTTTTCCTCATCTTCTTAAGAAACATTGTGCTGCAAGTTGCAAGCATACTTTTACTCGTTTTCATCACAATTTTTGTTTTATTTGTCGTAAATTCAAAATCCTCCTCCTCGGGGCCGCTGGATCTGAAACTGCTGCCCACTAGCGGGTTGTATGTTATCCCCCGATTTCCCGGACGCACCGCACGTCGCGTGCCTGTTTCAGGCCGATCGAAATTTTTTGGGCTAATTTGGGGAGCTCCCCTCGTCTGACTTCTATCCGTTTCCTTTTGCGCTCAGGTTATTTTTGCTCCATACTTTTACTCGCTTGCACCATCTTGCCCCTAAAAATTAAATATGTCATTTCAGCCTACCTAATTATTTATTTACTGTCTTTTATTTTAATCATCTTTACAAATATGTGCATTTTGTGGAGCATAAACATGCTAATAAAATTAAAAATTTATGTACACATACCTGTGTATAGGTCGCTTACCCACTTCGTTTGGACCAACGCTCCATACAAAATTCCGAAATAGAAATCTAGGTACTGGTTCGGAACCGAGTTCCGAAATAAGATGGAACTAAACCTTTTACCGAAACGATAGTTTCGATACGTACCTGAACCGGAACCGAAAGTCCCTGATTGTAAGTCTATTTTGCCCTCTATCTAAGAAATTTTCTACCTTAACTAAAAACGATAATTTCTTAAATTTGTCGGCTAACTGTTAGTACAAATTGTTTTTGAACGTTTAAACTCATTTTAATGACATTAACTGTAGTTTTTCTTGTTTAGAATGTTTCGTTCAAAACTGTATAACTGTACCCCTTTTTTCTAAGAACAAAACCTACTTACAAATATTTAGCACAGCAAGAAATTCAAAGACAGTACATGACCGAAGCAAAGTTCACACGCACAAGTAAATTTACCCAAACTTTCATACACGAGTTTCTTCGATTTTTGTCCGAATTTGTCTTGGTGTTCACACACAAATAAATTTTGTCGAAACTTCGAGAGTTTGTACTGATTTATATTCACCCGATCTATTAAGGGCCGATTTCACATCTTCTTCATAAAGCTATTTGTCACATAAACTAACAAATAACAGTGTAAAATCGATGACTATCTGACACATAGCAGCTATCTGAGAGAACAGAAATCGGCAGTAAGAATAACTTTACGCTTGCCGATACACAAAAGTCACAAGAATAAGGTGGGCTCTACAAACTAGCCATTTCCAAAACCCAAACAAACTGGATAGATTTATGGATTCCGCGTCTCGTAGAGAGAATCAATTTAATTTTCTCTAGCAGAAATTTCTCAACTCTTGTGGCCAAAAATGAATTCTAACTTGCATCGACATAAGTCAAAAGTTGCTTGCGCATTTGGCAAACTCATTAAAAACTTTTTATCGTGATGGCAGGAAAAAAATGTCATACATTTCCTCCACTTTCCACTCACCTGCATATTTTTTGGGCAAACAATTTTTTCTTCTTCGCTTTTTTCTTTTGTACTTTATTGAAAATAATTGTTTTTCTTCACGCTCGATGTTCATTTTTCATGCTAAACTTTTGCTCAACATTTTTATAGAGCATTTAATTAATTAGTCAGAAAGTTTTCCTGGAACTTTCTTGGGAAGCTCAAACTCATTATCCCTTGCTGCTGCTGCTCCTTCGTAAGCATCCTGCTTATTTTCTGCGTCAACGGCAGCTCGTCATCATGCGCTCGATTATGTCCCGGATCATAACTCGTTGGCCGGGGGTTTTCTCCAGCCGACAAACATAACTTTTAGCTTAAAATATTCATGTGCATTGAGTAAAGTGCCCCGCGAAAGGTAAACTCTCCACCCGGTCACGGACCACAATTGTGATGATGCCAATTTCCACCCGAGTTTGTGGCTAAAATATTCATAAAATACTTAATTAATTGATTAATGGCCTCAAAGTTAAAAGTTTAGCCAAAAGAGCTTGGCATAGCTAGGTATCAAATTTCCTGCCGTTAGGGAAATTTGCCTTTTATACTCTTGGCAATTGTTCAGTTTGATTGTGGGTTAAAAGTTATGTACAAAGTTTAAGCAACTCTTTCAAGATATTCAATCAAAAATTTATGAGAAATTGGGGAATTTTAAAGGAGGACTGCAGGTGTTCTGGAAAATTGTTAGAGGTAACCTAACAAAGAAACCACAAAAAAACAGTTTTTTAACAATACTTAATACGCTTTTTGTGGCAGAAGCTTTTAAAGGGTGCGATATTGTTGCTTATGGCAGAGTATATAGAAAAAATGCAGTTCAGATTTGGTTAATTCTACTCGTTCCAAACTTCTCAACATAGCAGAAGGAATCCTAAAAAGTTTCAAGTGATACAAAAACTACCTACAGCCCCTTAAAACAATCTTTTGAAATACATTACCAACATTTCATTGGTCCTTCGACCCGGATAAAAAAAGACAATCTTCTCGCGAGCAATTATCCAAACCCCACCTAAAGTGAAAGAAGCACCAGCTTTTCAAACTTACGCCAAACATTAATAGGTCCTTCGAGCCGGATAAAAGAAATACGATCTACTCGCCAGCAAGCATCGATGTATCTAAAACCTAATTAAAGTCGAAGAAGCACTTTCTTTAATCCTCCAAAAAGTGTTTTTTGGAAATAAACTAGCCCCAACATTTTATTGGCCCTTCGAGCCGGATATAAGGAAAACAGTTTTCTCGCCAGCAAGCTTCGACATATCCTAACTTTACCTAAAGTGAAACTTTACCCTTTAAGAACAAGCAGTTTGGAAAAAAACTACCCCTCAACATTTCATTGGACCTCCCTCCTATAGCCCGTTGAGGACAAGCTGTTTGGGAGAAACTACCGCTCAACACTTCATTGGTCCTTCGAGCCTGGAAGACTATCTTCGGTGTATACAAACCCTATCCCTTCCGGAACCAAAGCTAAACTTTAAAGTAAACGTGCATTGTTTTTAAAGTAAAAAGCAAGTAAAAACTAAAAAAGGACGAATTTGTTTGTGTATAACCCATGTTTTTGCCTTAAACTAATGAACTTTATGTGCTGATCAAAGATAACTTGATTTAGGACTTCCTTATTTGATTTTTTAAGAATTTACAGAATTTTTGCCAACTTTCTTTAATTTTTATTTAACTACGCTTTCATGTGTTACATACCTAGGTGTAATACTCCAACACATATATCCTGTTGCTTTCGTGTTGACAACAACAAACCGCACCAACCACCCCTCACTCCCCCTCCACCCACCAGTCTCAGTTGCCCAGTCCAAGTTACAATGTCACGCACACACATATTTCCTGTCATTCTAGCGTTTATTTCCTCACTTCGCTATTTATTTTTTATCGCATCCTTGTTAACACGTGCGTTTTCTTCCTCAGCTGCAGTAGCAGCCCACCATGTGACCCGCAGGCATTCATGTTTATCAACAGAAAAGATCTAAGTTCTATGGCCATGGTCGTGAGCCAAGTCGAAGTGGATGGGATGGCATGTGTAAAACAAAGAAAATACAGCAATAATATAATTATATGTTAGCATGACATGTTACGTGCAAGTGTCGTTTAAGAGTAAAATTTTAACACATTTCTCCAGGGAGTAAAAGGGATAGTTTGAGCTCCAGCAAACTTTCAACTCTTCTCTTTAAGCATTTTTTGGGGCGAGACTCTTTGTGTGTAATTACAACACTCAAAGCCTGTGGAATTTTGTAATCAAAAATACCACAAAAGCCACCGAAACGAGAGAAAAACTAATAATAAAACGCTTAATAAATCGTCTATCAAGCCAAGAGGAGCTGCTCTCACACACACACACACACACACACAGAGATGATATATGGTCTAGCCATGGTCTGGCCGCAACGCAAAAGAAAAAAAACTTTTAAACTGCAAAATTCTAATAAATTTTCGAGTGGCGCTTAATCCATTGTTCGATAAAAACGCCTAACGATATGCCCCTGCTCTCCCCTTCTTCATCAAAATGACATTAAAATTCCAACAACAAAGTTGCCAAGCAAAATTTAATTGTATTTCTAATTGAAGGATAGCGCAAACTCTCTAGTCAGATAATATGACCATCAAAAAATACCAAATGCAGTTTTATTGAGTTAGTCCGCCAGTCAGTGGCAATTGCATTCATCATCCTTCAACAAATTAAAACAAAGTTACAGCACAACGAGAATAAAAAAGGAACGCGTTGCGGATAATAAAAAAATTTCCATTCCATTGCAAGTTGTAAATGCCTCGTGTTGGTAGCCATAACGAGTTTTCAGTTTTCATGCTTGATAAGTCAGACAAAAAACAGCAAGGAACAAAAAAAAACTGAAAAGCGAAAAGAGTAGCTGGGAATGGTTGAGCAACATTGTAAGTTTAGCTTTTTTGTGAAGGTTAGGAGGTGCTTGAGGAAGTACTTAGTTGCATACAAAGTGTTTCACTTGAGAGGGAGAGTGAAATTATTAGTGTATGGCACTTGCACTGCCATGTTAATCATCGATTAGACATGACTAACTGGAACACTGCACTTTTCTTTGCAAGAAAAAGGCAACAGTTCTCATAAAGTCGTAAAAGTTTAAGAATCAGGTCAGGTTAGGTTAGGTCAACAAGGTCTCTAGCTGATTTGTTGATTTGAAACTAAGGATTGTATGGTATTTCCTCAGAATAGTCCTTGAGGGGTTCTTTTGTGCTACCTTTTTCCCATACCATAAAAACACTTTTTCACCCAGCTCTGCACACCAAAGACCAAAAAAATCCAAACAGAAGCTGAAAGTAGCTCTGGTTAAAAAACAACACAACGCGCGCACACTGACTCTGAAATAGGCACACCTCCCCCCCCCCCCCCCCTCACAAAACTTTTATTTTTTTTTTCAATACCTTTAAAAAAATAATTATGCCCATATATATATGGGTTTTTTTAATGGAGAACACTTTTGGATGAATATCAAAGACGGAAATTGGTGAGTTAACCAATTAGAAACTATAAAATTTCCACCCTCCTTTTTTTTTTGTGGGTTTGTTTGGTCACCCCAATAGCAGTATAATTTTATCTTTGTTCTATTTTTTTCGATCTGTTTAAAATATCCCTGCCGTTCTAGGCCTTAGTACCCTAATTCAGACCTAAGAATTAGGATTTGCTCAAGTTCATGACTGATTTCAGTACTGTTTTCAGTTCCACCCTGAAAGAGACACCTTCAGAGAAAGAAGAGAAGGCAGGGCGTCTGTGTTAAACTCATGCCTAAGATGCATGTAAAGGAAGCCATGATTTCGGCACCAGCCCTTTCTAATTCAGTACTGAGCCGTTTTGAAAGGACACATGACCTCTTCATTCGACAGAACCTTGTTCCAACCAGTGTGGGAAAAGAGATAATGGTCCCAGGGAACCAAGTGTAGAGAAAATAGTTAGAAAGTTAAATATTTGTTGAACAATTTGTTAAATTGAACCATGGTAACTTAACTTAAAGACAAGTGAAAAATTAGTCAAAGTATGAAGCTTCGACTCTAAATAATTATAGTACCATCTACACAGAAAAAAATCGATCTCGATATTTAGTATCAAACGGTAATGACCTTCATCTGCAAAAAAAAATCCAAATGTAATGGTCAAGTCCATATTTGGAGTCCATATTTGGACGAGTGGTAATAGTACCCCCATGACAAAATTTGCCATTATTAAGCATAAGCCTGATATTATATCATTTTTCTGTGTATTTTTCCTTGATTTTGATTTAACAAAATAACTTCTTAGGTATATTATAGATAGGTTGGATGTATAGATCCAAGTTTTGACTTATGTAAATCTTTTAAATTATATACTCTGGGTGCACAAACGTTGGAATATATTTGGTTGACAAGAGGGTCCGTAATTTAGATCTAATTTAAATCCTCTTCTAAAAAGTTACATGAAATCTTGCTTTGTTTAAAAGATTCTCGAAGAATTGTTTCAAAACCATATTAAAATTGAAACTGCTTTAACAAACTGGGTTTTGTCTCTTTACTTATATTTAGTTTATAATACGGTTTGAGGAACTTAAAATTTGTGCTCATTAAATTCTTTGCTATTTTTTTTCTCAAACTTTTCACCACTTTAAATATTCATCTTGTTTACCCGTTCAACTTGTTAATGATTGACATTCCCTCGAGTTCTTTACGTTTAAACTCCAGCAGCAATCGATAAGCCAAATTACGCATACGACACGTGTGCCAATTTTGATTTTAACCTGCAGCTGCACAAACAAAAAAAAAAAAAAAATACAAAATTGAACAGTTTAATGTGACAGTCAAGCAATTTTGCAAATCAATTTACGAAACGTCAACAAATTACAAGCAATTTACCGAACACAGAAAAAATTCCAATGAATTGTTTTTAAAGTTGAACTAACAAACTGAACAAATGCTCAAGTGAAGCCCTGACCCGCTGACGTTGACCTCAACGGCTTTCATATGCAAAAAATAAAAAGAATGCTGAAAAGCGCATTCCCCTTTTGTTCTGCTGCCTGAGCGCAGGTGTGCGAGTGAAAAGACTTTTGTTCCCCGCCTTATTCAGTGCTTAATTGTTATATCTTCTTAACCAGGAAGCGGCAACTTAAACAGTTAAAAGCTTCTCTTTTGTGTGCCATAAATGGGTTTTATAAAGGTTTGAAAGCAAATTATTTTTAATTGTCTAACTAAACTCAATAAACTTGTTGAATTACTGGAAGTATTTCTGCAAAATGCCCTGATCATACAGACGCTTGACATCAGTGCCTCCGCCCACGAATTTGCCATCGATAAAGCAACGTGGCACAGTCTTGGCCCCAGTCAACTCGCCTAGAACCGCTTGAATCTCACTGCCATCGGGTCGTTGATCCAATTCAATAACTGTGGTCTGTACCTTCAATTTTCGGAACTGCTCCTTGGCCATGCTGCAGTAGGGACAATAGGACTTGCTAAAGATCACCACCTTGTTGTTTTTGATGGTGTCGAGCACGAATTGAGCCTGGGGACTGTCCATGTTGACATAAAGCATGGGTCTCTGCAGTGAACTAACGACAGTTCCCATTAAAATGGCGTTGATAAAATAAATTTTGAAACAATTTTGTTTTTTTTATTTTGAGATGGGAAAAATTGTTGTGCCGGGGGAAAATTTGTGAATTTTAATATAACAGAAAATTTTGAGGTGTGAAAGTGAAATCAAAATATTGACTGGAAAAAACAGGAAAATTGTGAGGGTAGTTCGGCTTGTCAATTAAGCTGTCATCAACTTCAACCCACTCCTTATGACACTTTCACCGCAAAACTTCTAAGCCAGCCACAGAAACGGAAACCTCTTTTTTTGTATTTGCCATCCTCGACACTCTCTAATGAACTGCGGGCGTTTATTTATGCAAAAGTTTCAACCTCAACTAATGGCTAGAAGACATCAAAGAAATCTGTACTCTGGGCAGACCTTAAATATTAAATAACCCAAAATGGCAAAGTCAGTTCAAGTGCACACACACACACACACACACACATTTTAGCGGAACTGCAGACATATGAGAGAGAAATCCTTTTCATTAACGTGGCGCTTGTTGCTGACTTCCTGCCGTGTCCGTGCCCGGTGTCCCTCTCCCAGTCCGTGCCAAAGTTTCCGTGTAACAATGTAATTTATTGTGCTCACCTTTGTTTTCAGTCAACACACAACAAAACTCACAACTCACAACACACACTCCAGACATAGAGTTTGGGGTAATAAAACAATTTCTTCGTTGCAACGATGTTGCTGCTAAATGGATTATCCTTTCCACACAGTCACTTCAAGTACGTTTTGTCTCCTTCTTGTTCCACTCAACTCATTATGGTTGGACAACGATTCGCATATGTAAAATAAAATGGAAAATTTATCGCATGCTAGAAATAAGTAGCAGCGCCTGCGCCTGCGCTTTCACCAGGAGGGCGAGAGAGAGAGAGTAGCGCTCAATCTCTCTTAATTGTTTTGGGAAATTTACTTAACAATCATTTTAAAATTGTTCGCGGTTTTTCCCAAGGATTAGTACCTAATTTGATTAGGCTCATTCAACTTCAACGAGTGACGCCTTTTTATTGTTCCTCTGGTTGATTTTTCAGTTCGTTTGCCAGGCGGTCGTTAAAATTTCATTATACAGTTGCTTGGGGGGCCATAACTATTATGCCAACTGTTAAATGAGGATTGTGAAAAACCATAAACTATTGTACCATTGTGGTTAAAGATTGCCAAACGATAAGACTCGAAATGGTGGTTGAATATGAAAATGGATTTTAAAATCTTTTTATATTGAAATTATGGTTTTTATTATACCCTTGGAGAGGGTATATTAAAATTGTCCGGATGTTTGTAACGCATAGAAGGAAACATCTCCGACCACATAAAGTATATATATTCTTGATCAGCATGACGAGCTGAGTTGATATAGCCATGTCCGTCTGTCCGTCTGTCCGTCCGTCTGTTTCTATGCTATCTCCTCCGTCAGTTTTAAAGCTATCGTAACCAAACTTTGCACGAAGTCTTTTGGTATAAATACGCTGCACATTTGTCGGAACCGGCCGGATCGGATGACTATAGCATATAGCTCCCATAGGAACGATCGGTTGAAAAACTAGTTTTAGTGAGAAAAACTTTTTTGTTTTCAATGTTATCGCTCCCAACGCTCGTATTTATAAGTTTTTAGTGATTTCACATAATTTCACCAAGCCATGTCGAAATCGGACAACTATATAGTATAGCTGCCATACAAAAGTTAGGTCTGAAAAAAGTCTTAGTGAGAAAAACTTTTTTGTTTTCAATGTTATCGCTCCCAACGCTCGTATTTATAAGTTTTCAATGATTTCACATAATTTCACTAAAGTTTTTCGAAATCGGACTACTATATAGTATAGCTGCCATACAAAAGTAAGGTCTGAAAAAGGTCTTAGTGAGAAAAACTTTTTTGTTTTCAATGTTATAGCTCCCAACGCCCGTATTTATAAGTTTTTAATGATTTTACATAATTTCACCAAAATTTTTCGAAATCGGACCACTATATAGTATAGCTGCCATACAAACTGTCAGGCACATATCAAGCTCCAAGGGTATATAAACTTCGGTCGAGCCGAAGTTAGCTTGCCTCTATTTTTTATATTTAAAGAAATTCACCCTTTGATACGGTCACCCTTTTGGGGAAACTTTTTCTTCGCCCTCAGCAGAATGCATTAAAGAAAGTATTGACGACTTCTTTGGAGTGTTTAGCTAAAACAATAGTTACAGAAAGTATCGATACCCACGTATCCAGACGCTTCTTCAAGTTTTTCACGACATCTATCACTTTTTTGAATCTCTTAACAAGATCAACATTTTTTGTAGACTTTTAAGAAAGAGCACCAAAAAGGATCGACCTTTTCAGCGCTTAACAAAAAAGAATTACGAAAAGTATCGATAAGCATGTATTCAGGCCAATGTATAAGTTTTCCTAGCTTTACTGACTTCTATATAGCTCCTTACAAAACGATTAACGTTGTTTACAGACTTTTAGGGAGAAGTATCGAGACCTAAGTTGTTAGGCACTTCGGAAAGCCCTTAGCAAGATAAGCGTTACAGAAAGCATCGCTACCTAAGTACCAAGGCAAATGTAAACGATTTCCACGACTTTTTGACTTCTTAACACCCTCAACCAAAAAAAATGTATAGAAACCTTAATTTCAGGTGAATATAACTGTATTCCACGCTTCTTTGGAGAGTGTACATAAAGAATAGATACCTATGTATTCAGACAAATGTTAAAGGTTTCTACAACTTCTTTGGAGAGCCTTACAAAACAATCCACACATCTCAGATTGGTAAGGAAAAGCATTAATAATGTTTCGATACCTGTTTCCAGACGCGTGTTCAAGTTTTCCAGGAGTTTTTTTAAAGCGCTTAACAAGAAAAGCATTATCGAAAAAAGTATCGATGCCTATGTATTCAGGCCCTTGTACAAGCTTTTAACAACTTCTTTGCAGAGTTTAACACAACGAGCAAGAATTTATGCAGGTTTTTAAAGAATAGTATCAAAAATTTGATCGATACCTACGTTTTTATGCGCTGGCACAAGTTTTCCTTGAATTTTTTGACTTCTTGGCGCAGTCTTTTAGCGTTAATCGAACAATAAAAGAAAGTATCGATACCTACGTTTACAGGAGCTACAAAAGATTTTCACTACTTTTGTGGATTCTTTGAAATTTTCAAGAAAACTTATCAAAGAATGTATCGATACCTAAGCTTTCAGGCACACTTAATATTACTTCACAATTTTTTGGAGCGTTTAACAAGAAAATCATTACAGAAATTAGGAATCGATCGTTTCCATGCGATTTTACAATTTTTTACCTGAGCGAACCACATTTGTTGCGCACTCTTAAGGTCAAGATTTAGAGAAAGTTTCGATACCTACGTATTCAAGCCCTTGTAAAAGTTTTGAAAAACTTCTTTTCAGAGCTTAGCATAACTTTTTTTCAGAGCGAGCTACATTTTATGCCGGTTTTCAAAGAATAGTATCAACTATATGATAGATACCTAAGTTTTTGTGCGCTTGCACAAGTTTTTTTGAATTTTTGGACTTGTTTGGAACGCATAACCAAGAGAATAACATTTTCAAACTTAAAAGAAAGTATCGGTACCTAAGTTTTTCATGACTTCATTACTGATTTTTAAGAAAAAAGCTTCAAAGAAAGTATCGATACCTACGTTTTCAGGAGCTTGAACAAGTTTTCCACGACTTCTTTACTGATTTTCAAGAAAAAGTTTCACAGAAAGTATCAATATCTATGCTTCTAAGCGCTTGTACAAGTTATTCACGACTCTTTTGACTTGTTTCGAGAGCTTAACTAACCAATTAATATTTTTGCGTAGCCTTTCAAGGTCAAGCATTAAAGAAAGTATCGTTTTCAAGCGCTTGTTCAAGCTATCCAGGACTTCTTTCACTCTTTTGGAGCACTTTTGATATTGCGATCAACATTCTTAGCAGACTTTTCAGGAATACCAATATAAAAACCAAACTTAAAAGCGAAGCTTTTGAAATTTCCTTTGCCATTTTCTGTATACTTAAAAGTACGAATATTTTCTGAGATGCCAGTGGCCACTTCTAAAAATTTAAATTTTAAGATCCCTATAGCTACTAAAAATGCCATTAATGCATACGTGACTTTAAGCTTTCAACCACTCATTGTGTTTTTTTTTTCCTATTTGCTTTTCGATTTCTACTTTTACAGCTCCTTCACTTTAAAAACAATTCGCTAAGCAATTTGCAATTTATATTTGGTTAACCAAGTTGACAGCAACCTGAGACAATTGCAACGAGCTGCAAGACACACACTCACATACACACACAGCTGCACATGAAATTAGTTAAATTACAGGCGCTTCTCTTACGGTTTAGTTGATTAGAAAAAGTGGCAGACAAGTTGGCTTTTGGCTTTGGCTCTGGCATCTTAAGCACTCGCCTCTCCACGTTTTCTTTTGCGCGCTAACGAAGCGCAATTCGAGCGCCAAATTGAAATTGATTGTGACATTTGATCATGCATCTCTCTACCTGGGCCATGGGAAGAAACCGGGCTTGGAATTTGTGCGGAAAATTGCAAAAATGGTAGGCCTTTTTTGCTCAGTTGGTAGTTGTCGTTACGCAGGGGATTAATTGGAAGGATGTGCCAGCAAACTGACATGGCAGTTGGTTAAAACGAAAGTTGGGTGGGTATTTTGTTTTAATGAAACTTAAATTGGTTGCTTGAGGGGATTAGCTGAAGCTGACATTGTTTTAATGGAAACTTTAGCCGTGATGTAAACTATTCAACTTCCCCGTAATTCCCCACATGAATAATTAACTTTAATTTAATTTTCTCAAGTGACTGGGCCAAACACTTTTCTTTTATCAGCGAACAATTTCTAAGGTTCTGACTGGCAATTTTAAAAATTATGAACATTAAATGTAAATTAAGCTAATCAATTAAGAGTGAAATGGGCCATTTGCCACAACCACCAACCCTTCAGAAATGGCCGAGCAACCCCTTCCATACGCGCGTGCTTGTCTGCCGTGCGGAATTTCCCAGGAATACACGTACATGTTTTAGGTCAGTGTTTGAAGTTTGCATAGTTGACTTAATGATTGGAAATTAATTTGAATGTAGTTTCGGATTGAGAAGGCAGCAATTGTGCAGCTGCCTGAGACAAATTGTTAGCGATTAGCCGGTGTCTTACACAAAAGGCATTGTTTAGCCCCCTAGACTCGATTCCTAGGTAGTTAAGGTGTAGCCCGGGAATCGTTAAAAGCTCACTTAACTCTGCACTGTACATTAATTCCCAATGGACAATAAGTAGTAGGATGTGCGTGTGCAATTGGTGTGTTCATGATGATGATGTGAATTTATTTCACTGTCTTTAAATGAATAAGAGTTAAGCAATAGATTAAATAGTTGAGTATATTGGGTATGGTCTTATTAAGCTTAAAGAAAGCAGTCCCTGCTTTCGGCCAAAGGGGTATTTAATGATCAGAGTCCAGAAAGGTTTGAAGATGTTATCTGCCAGTAAAAGTTTACTTTCTAATCGCAGAAAACTTCCTTTCATACAGCTAAAAGTATACAAAAAGTATTGGCAAAATGGGAAACACGATTTCATACTTTTATCAACGTTTATTAATTTGAGTTTGTGATAGACAAGTTAAAAAGACCAATTGCCACTAGCAACTGAGAAAGCATTCTTATAATTGTACATAAAATCGTCAGAAAGCTTTTAAAAACTTATCGTTTTGTAATAGTCGTTAGAATCAACTCTTCTGCGCATGTTTAACTCGGGAACTAAAACTATAGAATGTTTTTCTTAGCGACGGATTCTTTTAGATACGCCTTTGTCTTTGCAAAGTCAGCCGCAATTTTTATTTCGAATGTGTGGATACTGTGAGTATGAAGCACTCAGTATCGAATAATCAGTATCGTGTTCTAAGTATGTTCGAGCAGTGAGTATCATTTATCGTGTACTTAGTGTCAAGTACTAAGTATCGAGTACTTAGAATCAGGAACTGCATATAGAGTTTTGAGTACTCCTTTTTTCAAATTAGATCCTTCCGTAAAGAGCTTCGCAAGCTCTAAGCTTTAAAGCTCTATATTTGAATTTGGGACTTTTCACATCTGTCTGAGAAATATAATTGCAGGGGCTGAAACTCTGCCAACGACTTTATACCATTTGCTTTTAATGCAATGTCTTAACCTCCACGGATCAAATTCATTATTTAATCAATTCGTTCAGTCAGAGACTGAGAGACTGAACACAGAAAAAAGATCAAATATCAGTCCTTTCCTTACCAATATCGAAATAGTACTAATTTTTCATTTCAATGAGATGCTATTTCTACCAGTGGCGTAGGGGAGGGGTTTAAGATGATCAATCCCCCCTTTCAGTTTACAAACCTGAATTACAGGGAGCTGAATCGAATCGATAAACAGAGCAAAAAGTCTAAATACTTAACTTAATTTTGTAAAAGAAATAATTATAATTTAATAAGTTAAGGTTATAGTAAGAAATAGTAATTCCTACCTTCTCTAAGAAACGTGGCAAAAATTTCCTTCGATAAATCGAGATTTATAAAGAATTCTCATGCAAAAAATTGCGGTGTACATGGTTTGTTATTAACTGAAATTGGGAAAATTCTAGTTATATAGAGAAATTTGTATTTGCTATGCATGCGATGTCAAATAAATAATAAAGTATTTTATAATGACTTAAGCCTAGTAAGCAGACCGACAATAAAAATCCTTTCGTCAGAGTATTTTACATAGATAGAAACACTTTCGAACAGCACATAAGCATCAAAGCAAAGCCAAGGTGTTTCCAATTATATGAATTTCTGAGACAAATTGAAATTTCTGTCGTTCTGCCCCGTACGCAGATTAACAATAAAATTTAATTATCATTCCCATTTTCCAAGGTTAGTACCAACTGGAAAATAATTTGCCCAAATTTTGATGAAAGCTAAAAGTTATTTTATAAATCATTCTTTTTAATGACCACTCAGTTTGCCACGCACTTTAAACAAATTTAGACTAAAAATTGTTACTTAAAGATTAAAAGGCCTGTTTCCGTTTTCGATTTCATTCAAATCAGTCGGAATCGGAATTATTTAATGTTGTCGCGTCCAAAAAACCGACTGTGTTATTTGACTTTTAACTTCAAAGTTCCAATAACCTTCACTCGACGATCCTCTGGATGGCAAACCATGGCTAACCGCCGAAACTTTATTGCATGTTAATTCTTGATAGTTCGTTGTCTATCAAAGGACTTTTTTGAACTAAGGGGAGTTATACTAGGGAATTACCTTAAATTCTTGGAATAAATCGTTCAAAAATTTATTTTTCATTATTATTTTGACATTTGAAGAAAAGCTTACACATACTTTTGTGCATTTTTCAAAATTCTTTTAAAAAGAAACTATAAATGAAGCTCGAAATTTTTTGAATGAAAATTCTTAACAATTCGCGGTCTATCGAAAGACTCCTTCTTTTAATTTTCTGATAGAAGGCCAGAATACTTAACTGTAACCGATAACAATAATTAAAACTGCAAAAAAATTTCTGTGAGATTTATCAACCTCCATTGCAAGAAGCTATCTTCGCCATTGAATTCTACCTTAACCTATGGACGCTACATTATCATCTTGATATTTTTTTCAGATGTAGGCCGATTAAATACTCAAAATACCCGAATAACAAAAAGACACCGACCACCATATTTTTCCCTTTTCTTCTTTACTGAAACTTGAACTCGCTACCTCGAAGACTGAACACACGGACGACGCCTTAGTCCACTCGACTACACTAGTTTACAAAAATAAAAAAAAAAAATGACCCATTTCAGCTGAAATTTTTTCTTAGTTAGTTTGGAATGGTGATCTAAAAAATCGATTTCAAAAATTTTTTCATGGCTCCGTTTTTTGAAATATTAATTTTTTTAAATTTTGTTGGTAGGTACTCTTACATTTTAAGCCATATCTCAGTTCATAATTGTCAGATAGAGTCAAGTAAGATATAAATCGAAAGGTAATGGAGCTGCCAATAATTGCGTGGAGCATTGTTTTTAAATCGGTTCAGTAGTTTGAATTCAACAACCAAGAATATTTCAAAAAAATCGATTTTTTGCTCGAAAATCCAAGAAATTTCATTTTTAAACGACTAGAAAAAATATAAAAAAATTCAAAAAAATTACTTTTAATTTTTCTACTTATGAATCGCACTTTTACGAAGAAAATACGGTATTTGTGAGGAAAAACGTGTAACACGTACCATAGATGGATCAAATTGAGTAGAGGAACTAACAGTCAAATTTGAGTATATTGTGTGTTTTCAAAAATTAACATTGTACTTTTCTTCGTTTTTTGGTCAAATTATGAAGTGAACGAAAAGCCAGAACAAAAATAAAAATTAACAACGGAACAAAAGTCGAAGCAAACGAAAATTTATTTTAAAATATTCAGGAAAATATCACATTTTTTTGCACTAAATTGCTTACAGCTCCTGTGTTTGTTCACAGATTTTGATCATCGATATCTGTTTTTCTTCGTAGAAAAGCGGTTCTTTTGTAGAAAAAATAAAAATAGTTTTTGTGGATTTTTTTATATTTTTTCCAGGCGACCAAAAATTAATTTTTGAGCAAAAAATCGATTTTTTCCAAATATTTTTGGATATTGTAGTCAAACTAATGAACCGATTTAAAAACAATGTTTTACTCGATTACCGGCAGCGAAATAACCTTTCGATTCTTATCTTGCTTGACTCTATCTGACAATTATAAAGTGAGATATGGCTTAAAATGTTAGTGCCCCTACCAAAAAATAAAAAAAAATTATATTTCAAAAACGGAGCCATGAAAAAATTTTTGAAATTGATTTTTGAGATCACCATTCCAAACTACACTAAAAAAAATGTTCAGTAGAAATGGGTCTTTTTGGCTGTAAACTAGTGCTATCAGCCATAAACAATACCTGGAGTCGAAGTCTTACTTAAGAAACCGTCCAAATAAACAATAAGAATGTTCGGGATCAAATAATTCTTTTTATGCTTGAAATTTTCCCTGAATTTATTTCAGTTTAGATTCAGCTAATTTTAAGTACAAAATCTTTGGTATGAGCCCGAACTTCGTTTGGAAACAAAGTGATTGTTTTAGTGACCTTTTTGATTAAAAATCGTAGAACTATTTTAGCAGGCTCTAGGTCATTAAGTTATAATTTTGTCCATTACTTTTCTAAAACAAAACACGCACAACACCACAAAGAAGGCTGGTTGACCGTATAGCTATTTCATGAATACCAATTTAATCATCAGCAGTCTGCACATGTCCTCACCGAGTTGGCAGAAGGTACCTCGTGACAGAACTGCTATGGTCAGCTTGGGAATTCCACAGGCAGGCTTGTAGAAAAGTCCGACATCAGCAGCAAACGCCAAAATCACTAAGGCTGTGAGTGTGTGTGCATGCCCCGTACTTCAAGTTCCACTCTTATCTGAAACAAATACGAAATGTTTGTAACTATTCAGAAACTCGGAGAGACTTTTCCTAAGACAATATGCCTGAGCATGGATTAGTACTTGAAAGGTTTGAAACGATTTGAAATTCGGAAAAACTTGTCTCATTAGTACTTTGGATAGGATAGTACTGGATTAGTAATAATATTCTTTCGTTTAAGAAATTGCTAAAGTGACCTACTTCATATAGTCTGGATATCTCTTTTTTGTAAAGTCTTAAAAATAATTTTATACAGCTTCTTGCAGTGCACACAAAACTTGTGCCGACTCTCTTACCGCTTTTGGTTAGCTCCCTATAAATAGTTATGGTCTAGCGCTTTCCTTTACCACACTTTTTAAGGCTCACAATCAAATGTCAATTATGCAGATTTGATGCAGTTAACCAGCGAAACGGAAAAAGAGAAGAAATCGAAGAAAATACTATTGTAGAAAAAAAACTTTCGCGTGCACTTTGCGATTTGCTTGTCTTGGGAGCTTCGTTTGTCCTTTTGTTTACCAATGTCTAGACTCGAGACGTTCATTGTGAATTTGGCTTGGCGTGTGTTTTCTTTAAGTTTGGCAACTAAATAGTGTAGCAAAGTGAGTAGAACAATGAAGAGGTATGAACTCATTTTAACTATTAAGAATTGTGTTCTTGCTTCCATAATTACAACAAAAAAGTCCGATATTAAAAACTTTTTGCTCGGGGAAACCCATTTAAACTTTTTAACAACTCATCGCTATGGGTGCAGTGCATCAGCAACAGCAGCTGGGGAAAACCAATCTGAGCCTGACAAGCCAACATTTAATAAAGGCAATTGGAAAAGGCAAAGGAGGTGGAGCCGCATTGCTTTGACTTGACGAACAACCAGACAAAGTTTTCTTGGACTCGCACACACACACACTATCTGGATGCTTGATTAAAGCTTAGAAATGCTTCCACGGTTCCGCCTTTGGCCAGTGAAGTGGCGTTTGCCTGCGTCAACATTTAAATGTTCATTTGTTATGCTGTCGCCGGCCATGATCATCATTATCATCATCTTCATCCACATTGCCCAGCCAACTCAACTCCCGTTTTGTATGCATTTTGTGGCCTGCAGCTCCTGGCTAGCAGCCAACAAGTGTCTTCAAGCACGCACTTCTATCTCTCTCTTGCCAGCTGCAGAGGCGCCGCCGGCATTGTCGTTTGTCTTCAAGTGGCCCGAATGAGCAATAGCAATGGTAATAGCCATTTGGCTTCTTTTAAGCCATCTGACAGGTATTGCAAATGAAACTAACAAATGAGCATTTTCTCTGGCACAAATGTTAAATAGCAAAGAAAATTATTGATCCAAGAGCGTAGTTCTTCATTATCGAATTCCACGATATAGATAAAAAAAAATTTTACAAACTTTAAGAATGAATAAATTTTTTTCCCATTTTTTTATACTCTGTACCAAAGGTACACAGAGTATATTAAGTTTGTGCAAAAGTATGTAACAGGAAGAAGGAATCATTTCCGACCCTATAAAGTATATATATTCTTGATCAGCATCAACAGCCGAGTCGATATAGCCATGTCCGTCTGTCCGTCTGTCCGTCTGTCCGTCTGTCTGTCCGTCTGTCCGTCCGTCCGTCCGTCCGTATGAACAAACAGATCTCGGAGATGGTAAGAGATAGAGGTTTGACATGTATGGGACAAATGCTTCTTATAGCTGCAGGCAGATCAAGTTTATTTTCAATTTTGGCCACGCCCCCTCCCGCCCCCGCAATTTGGAAAAAACGTTATATCTCCTACAGTTTTGAAGATAGATGATTTGTACCTTTTAGAAATAGTTAGTATTTAGCACAATGTATAATTTTGCCGAAGAAATGATAAAGATCGGATGAGCGGTTCTCAAGTTATGACCAAAAATAAATTCCCGCCTCCCCACCCCCTCCCACGCGCTCACAACCAACACCGCATTTTTTATTCAACAACGTGTGAGTGAAAGAGAGAGGGAGAGAGAGAGAAACTTAGAGATGAGCGCAGCAGAAACGTTGCATTCAGCTCCTGCTCTTGGTACAGAGTATGACATAGTCGGGCTTGACCGACTTTCTCACTTGTTTTTTTTGCAAAGTCAAAGTAGTTATGTAATATACTTATTTGGACGTGTCACTCCCC
Source organism: Lordiphosa clarofinis (assembly GCA_018904275.1). Classification (NCBI taxonomy): domain Eukaryota; kingdom Metazoa; phylum Arthropoda; class Insecta; order Diptera; family Drosophilidae; genus Lordiphosa; species Lordiphosa clarofinis. The sequence goes on from JAEIGQ010000131.1 coordinate 537,492, forward strand.
CAACCAATGCCAAACCAAATCTCGGTGTCTTTAAATGTCTTGAAAGAGAATTGGCAAAATTCACCATCTAAAAAATTTTGAAAAGCAAAAAAATGTTATTAAAGAAAACTATCTTATTTTTCTGGATATTAATAAAATATTTAAATTTGTTTAATATTAAAATTTGCGTTTCAATAATATTTTGAAAAACCTTCCTAAGGCTGTATCAACAAAAACCAACTTCCCCCTTAACCTCAGTTGGTGCCATCTATGTACCAATAAACAGAAAAAATAATAGTTTTATTTTTCACATTTTATTATAGAAAATCATGACTTAAATTTGAATTATAATTAAAAAATTATCATTAAACATATAACGCAACGAAAAAATTTAAATTAAACCTCAAATTAACCCAAAACTAGATAATGGGGATAATATCTCTTTAAGTTTTGGGACACCGACGGAGTTTTCTTGAGTTTTGCAATCCAAACGAGGCCAAAATCTATTGATATTTCCAGAACACCTCCCATTATGAACCAACTAAAAGTAATCAACCCTAAATATAAAGGCGCTATTAACTCATCCTCAATCTTTATTAATCAAACAGCGATTCTATGTAGTCTGTCAATTTCCAAACTTGACAGCACGATTCGAAATCAAATAAGATATAAAATAATTAATTGCTAACTATAAAGAATAAAATATAAATTTATTGGTGTTTAAAAATCAAGCGATGCAACCATGCTGTGTCCTGCTTCATCGACCGCTGGCCTGCGAATAAGCACTTGATGCGAGAGTTTGTGTGAGCGCTATTATTCTTTAGTTTTGAAAAGTTAATTATAATTTTTGCCACAGACATTGTCACAGACATTGCTGTTTCGCTCTAATCTCATACATACTAAATTTTACTCTAGTGCTCACTCTTCCTTCCTATTTCGAGCTCTTAGCAAAAGCGCCATGATGTTGGCTGAAATCCATACCTTGTTAGTCTTATCATGGGCACATGCCTCGGCATGCGTTCGGCTCGTGTCTGTGTGAATAGCGAAATGTGTTCGGTCCCTGCGGGCCAGGCATGGCCCTACTTGGAAAAAACTTATTAATTTTTCTTTAAATGTTTGACGTAGAAAGAATTGGTGTGGGGCCTTAAAACCGTTTCCCAAACTAATTCACCGTGTTTATTGGAGACATGTAAAATTAATTAGGTTAAGACTTATTCCAGTTCAGAAGTGATCTGAAAATATTTAGACTATGAAATAAAGTTTAAAGGTTGGTGTTTCGGAGTTGGGTATTTTCCCGATTTAAAAGTATTTTCGATTTGGTTCCGAGACATAACCTACATATATAGATACCGTATCTCATACAAACTTTTTTTGTTTGGGATCCAATGTCAGATCCCAAGACAATACGTTTTTGGCGTCACATGTGACATCTATAATATCTATAAATTTTTGCTCTCAGCCGTATAGCTAATTTAGAAAACGTGTAGCTAAATTTCAATAAATGTATCCTCGTAAAGGCGGGAAGAACCAAAAATTGGGATCCAATGTCAGCTTCCAAAAACAGTAGATTTATGTTTCACATGCGTCATCTATAATATCTATAAATCTTTGGTTATACTGAGCAACACGTCCAACTGATAAAAATGTTCCGAATTTTTGCGGAAAAAATATTTATTTGGTATGTGTTCGATGAAAGACTAAAGCAAAATTGCCATAAATGGGATGGCGCCAGACCACAAAAGACTCACCAGTAATTCCAAAGCTACTTAACTTATTTTTTTTGAAACTGTACTTTTTTAATAAAATATATTTGTATTTGTAAACTTTCACTGTATTAATTTAACTTTCGTGAATAACGCGATAATTTATAAGTCTCCTCGGACTACTAAACTAAAATTGGGATCCAAAATACTAAAGTTTACCCAAATCTCAAAATTGAATATTTTCAGATTGAACAAATCCTCCAATCTAGCTATTTCACGCTAAAGTTTGACAACACTGGCATTGGCTAAAGACAAAGTCCTGCTTGGGCTGTCGTTTCTTTGCATGCAAATTACATTTGTTTGCAATGTTTTGATTTTATTCCCAGTTTTGATTATTTTCTGAGCTCTACTTAAAGATTGCCCAGGCGTGGGCTTAGGCCTATCCGCCTGGCGTGGGTCTTTCTGTGTGGAGTTGAAGTGCGTGACATGTGTTTGAAAGTGGCAGCAACATATGGAAATGTAACGAGTTGAGTACTTGAGAAACTTTTTGTCTGGTCAAAGAAAAGATGGACTTGAAAAAGTGGGTTAGTCACGTTTCAGTGGAGGCAAAGTAGTTGTAAATGGGCATCCATTTTGATTATGCCACATTAATTTACCATTAGCTTGACTTATCCAACATTTGAGCTCTTCGTGCTCTAATTATGATAAACATAATTTGCACAGGAAATCGTTCATTAGTACAGATGCAAGATACAAATTTATATGAATTGCCTAATAAACAGTTCAGGATTTATGCATGTCCGCGGGGGCAACTGCAATATTTATAGATACAATTCAAAATAAGAGCACTGGAAATCCAGTTAGCAGTTGCCAGTTACCGAAATGTATGCCAAGACTAACAGAACCAGTCTACTGGTATATTTGCAGCTGGACCATAAGATGGCCTACTCCTTTTGGACAAACGCCAATGAAGCGGATTTGTGGCAAACTAATTAATTGAATATCAATTAGCTTGTCTACGAATTGAGTGTAGAAAAGGAAGAGAAATTGTCAATCGGAAGTTAATTGTATACGCCCTGGCGCCTGCGACCACAACGAAAAACCACAAAGAAGAAATAAATTAAAATAAAATATTTATAACTTGGCATATTGGGAAAGTCCGCACTGAATTTGATTGTCTACCCTTAAGAGGCGTAGAAGTTCTCTTAAAGAGGGGGGACCACATAGGAATCAAATGTTTTATTCAACTTTTGCTCCACGAATACTAAACGTTTAAGTTTTAAACCCTTTTCGCAAACCCCTTAAACCCCTCTAATAGACCTGCTTTGTCCTTCTTGAAGCAACTTTGAAGTAAGTCCATGCATTTTTCTTGCCACATGTGCAACATTTTGCAGATTTCGTAAGGCTGTCTGTGCCTGCTTAGTCGGTGATAATTTATGTGGTTGACGCGTCTGGGACTTTGATCCGATGCCGACACGACAACAATGCGCCTGCCCCGTACGGAATTCTCTCTGGCTCAACATGAAAGCGAAAGTGACATTTTACTAATTTAGCATTTTGAATGCGTCTCGAGTGCGAAAAGATTTATGTCCCGTAGTTGAGGTGAAGTTTTAATTAAAGCAAAACGATCACTTAGGCCCGACCGAAAGGATAATAAAAAAATGTAATTCAAGCATAAACCTTTAAATCAATTAGTTTAAACGAACAATACAAATTCCATTTGTTTGACCAAAAAGTTTATCCGTTTAGCGCCACAAAAAACCGCACACAAAAGGCATTCAATTAAAATTTGCACCATTTTGCGCTTGTCCCGGCAAAACATTTAATACAATTTACGCAAATTAATTTCACTTGCAGAAATTGCTAAAAACAGAAAAACTGCTGACAGCAAACAATGTCCAGAAATCGATTCGAATGCAATACAAAAATGCAATATTAATGGCCTATATAAATGGCAGATAGTACTTGAAACTGCAGTCAAAAGCAAATATTTTGTGTAAAAACAATTTTGCACAAATTGCAAAAACCCCAAAACCAATTTGTCGTATTGTTACTGCACAATGATCCAAAAAGGAAATGGCAATGAATGATGCTTAAAATGAAGGTTCATGGATTTTCCAAAATGGAATTTGGGTCAGCTGTTAAAATATATAGAATGAATACACTGAGAATAAACCCTGTGATAGTTCTAAAAATTTAACAAAATGGGAGTATGGAAAATATTTCAAACGAGAAAGGCAAAGCTAACTTCGTCTGTGCCCAAGTTTTGAAACACCTGAATACGCATGTCTCAACGCTTAGCGACTTCGACCAAACTTCGCAGATCAGCTTCAAAACATTTAATAATACCCATGACCGTGATGGAGAGCGATAATATTGAGAAAAAAACAGTTTTTCTCATCAAAACCCATTTTTCGGCCAATCATCTGTATGGCAGCTACAAGAAGTAGTCATCCGATCCGGTCGGTTCTGACATATTAGCAGCGTGTAGACAAAAGAAGACTCTGTGCAAAATTTCAAAACTGAGGGACTAGTTCGCGAAGAAACAGGCAGACGGACGGATAAAGCTTAATCGATTAGCTCGTCACGCTGATCAAGAATATATATACTTTATGTAGTGTGTATAAAATAAAACGCATATATATATATGTTGCGTTGTTGTTGTTAGATCCTATGCATAATCTTACATCGCATGGGTCGTGTTAGATGTCAAAAATGTGACCCTCATATGAGTGAGTTATCTTCATCAATTTTGGGATGCCATCGCACTTGTGTTCAAAGGCAAGCAGACAGCTGCACTGATTAAATATCTATTACATGATATTTTAATAAAAAATTTCTCAGAGCAGGAACAAAAAACATTAGGTCTAGTTATTTTTGTCATTGCTTTAAGGAGGTATTTTTTATATAATAGATTTACCCATTCACATGTAAATTTTTACTATTTGATTTTTACACTAAACTACAAAAAGCGTTCAAAATCAAATCGAGTTTTATTTAAAAAATCATAAAAATTTTTTCGAGGGTTCGACCAAAATGACATATATACTGATTATATATAACATAGAGACGTGATATCGTGGCCGCCAAAACTATACCTTTTTTTGGATCCCCCCTTTGACGGCCGAGAACTTTTTGAATAGCCCTCGGATCAAAACAGCCAATTTTTTTTTTTACTTTAATCTGTTTGTAACATAAAATAAAACTGAATTGGAAAAACTCTTTGCATTTTCAATTTTTTTTTTTTAAGTTCCAAGAACAGGTTCGACAAGAAGAATTCAACCTTAAAATAAACAGGACGCCCACGCACACACACACTACAAAGGTGGCTGGTAGATTATACAGCTGTTACAAGAACCTCTCAGTTCTATCCTCAGTAGTCTTTGCCCAAGGACTGCAATTGGGCTGCTGCCTTTCCTTGACAACATTGCCATTATCGCTTGGGAATTCCAAGACGGAATTACTGCAAAAAGCAACATAAAAAATAACGCCAAGTTGACTCACTCGGGGAGATTTCGAAAACTCTTGAGATTTTCATATAAACTTAGTGGGCATTGAATCTTTTAATTAGTCTTCAATAATTGCGTAAACCGTCACAGACACAGATCCTTTAATACTATAACCAAAGGAAAATAAATACAAGCGACTGATGTTAAAACGAGAGCGTAAGTTAAAGTCGGCTCTAACCGACTTCGATATACCCGTTACTCATGAGAAAACATGTTTAACAGTGTTCCTGCGTTCCCTAGGGTGACCATCCAAAAAGTATGCAACATTTTTTAGGGTGGGAGGGAGAGGGGGTGCTTGGTTTACTTTTTTGCTCATAACTTGAGAACCGTTCATCCGATTAATTACTAACTATCTTTAGAAGGTACGAACCGTCTATTTTCAAAACTGTAGGAGATAAAACGTTTTTTCCAAATTGCAGGGGCGGGAGGGGGCGTGGCCAAAATATGAAATAAACTTGATCTGCGTGCAGATAAAAGAAGCATTTGTCCCATACATGTCAAACCTCTATCTCTTACCATCTCTGAGATCTAGGTGTTCATACAGACAGACGGACAGACGGACATGTCTATATCGACTCGGCTGTTGATGCTGATCAAGAATATATATACTTTATATGGTCGGAAATGATTCATTCTGTCTGTTACATACATTTGCACGAGTTTAGTATACCCTTTTTACTCTACGAGTAACGGGTATAAAAATGGCAATATGATGATGAAAATGGACTTGGCAGTGAGGTCTGCAGCAACCTTTGTAATTTTGTTCTATCGACGACGTAATCACAAATTATTGCGGATGAAAATAATTAGCTTTGTATGCAGGCAGTTTTCTTGGTTTCCGGGTATAAATATACGCTATACTATTGACACTGTCAATACGTATTCCTTCTGGAAATTTATATAAACGCGACTTGTTTTCGATTATCTGCCTTTCTACTGACAAAATACTTTTTCCTTTAATTTACAGTGTGACTATCGTCTCAGTCTCAAAACACCTTTATGCTAAAATACTTAAAAACAATAAACACAGTCCGTCTATACTATAAAACTATAAAATACTCTGAACCACCAAAGTTTATATATGTCTGATCAATTAAGTGAAGTGCTGCCCAACGCCGCTGCGGCCAGTGCTACCCATCATAATTGTTGGTTTTCCTCATAACTCAATTATAATTTGGACAACATTTACCGCCAAAATTTCTTGTAGCTTGAAAGTAACATGGTAGTTATTTTTAAATCAAAGAATGGATATTTAAAAGTTTTTTAAGATCGATTTCTGTAAATTTTTTATAGTTTTTGGGCTATAACTTTTAAAAACGCAATGATATCGGACAACTGAAAATATGCAATATAAGAAGAAACAAAAGACTACCACCTATTTTTTTCTAAGATTTTTAATATTAATATTAGTGGAAAAATTTACAGAATTTTTTAAAATTGCAAAAAAAAAATTTTTTTTTTTCAAAAAAAACACATTTTCAGTCATGATACAATTATATTAGGTATGGCATTCAGAGTTTATCGAGGACTGACAGCTTTTGCTAATATCGAGAGAGAGAGAGAATAAAACAAAAAGCAAAGCACCCTTAGAATTACAAACACATAGTATATACATGACTAAATTTTATTAGTATTCGCTTGGCACTTTTCAAATGGCAGCTGATAAAGCCAAATCGCTGCTTGGGAGCGTTGCCGGTTGGAACACTCTAGCCTGGTAATGGCGCTGCTTCTTCGATAGAGATTTGTTCTGAATTTTGATTGTTTGGCCAATAACTGTTTGCTTTTTTGAATTTGTGCCCGTTTTTGCTAGTGAAGAATTGAATTTGTAGTGATTGTTCGCTATGCGGTCTGGGGTTAAGATCCCGCCCTGAAATGACTTGCTAGCCGGTGTCAGCCCAAAATGCAGTGCCGTAACAATATGACAGGAGAAACACACAGCCACAAACTCGGGGTCTCTTCTTGGGGAACCCTGATTTACTTCATTGCCGGCCAAGAGAGCACTCTTTAGACCAGAGAGCTCACACGAGCCGGTGTTGGTCGTGTTTTTAAGCAAACGCGTGCCGAACTTGTGGTTGTGTGAATCGGTGAAGATTTCATTGCAAGTTAAACTACTTCGGTCTGGAGGGAGTTCTCTTGTTCACCAACACAAGCGCCCTTTTCAGTCCTCTCCATTTGGCCGTCTCTGCTCCAGTCCACAGGCGTCTTACTTGCAATTCAGTGTTCACCGATTCACACAATCAAGAGTTCTTCTCGCGTTTGCATAAATCCAGGACTGACATCAATTCCGGGTAGCTATGGGCTGGCACTGCTTTACATCGACATACGCAACAGTATTGGCCCGACATTTTCACAAATTATAAATAAATCCCGTCGGCAAATCAAAAAAAATTCATTAGCACACAACCTTTTCAATCAAATGACAGCAACAAAATGAAAATTTGGAGTCCCCAACAGAGAGCTCTCTCAGAGAGCACCTTACCCTATATAATTGTATCATGTTTTCAGTGTTCAAATCCAAAAATTGGTACCTTATAAGCAAAATCAAAATTTCGTGTTTGGTTTTTCTGTAACGTCATTCAATGCAGCTTACATTAAAACAAAGTTGATTCGAGTAGGACTCTTAATGTGGCCACACGACCAACAAATGTAATGATTTGCACGTTCATGCAAATATCTCGTGAACCTGACGTGCTGGGAGAAAACGGTCATATTATCTGAGTTCAGCAGCCAAAAATACATAAGGAACGGTTGCAAAGTTCTCTGTTGCAAAAGTTGACCTTTTTTTGTTAACTTGTTGTTATCGTTCTTCCGACCTTTATCTTTACCGATATCGTTAAATAATACTGAGAACAAAATATGCGTAAAATGTACGAATCTATCTACAAAACTGTGCATGATATAACTTTTTACCATATCGGAAATAATTCATTTTTCATACTTAAAACTACCTAATACTACACTCGAGCCGCACTTCGGAATGATATTGATCTGCTGCGCTGCTTCTACAGATACAGAGTATATTAGGGTCAGGCTTGACCGTCTTTCTTAATTGTTCCAACACCCTACCGGAACCCTAAGACTATAATTTCTTTAAATGGATAAATTTAAAATAAAATTATGTTACATCCCGAAATCAAATTAAAATTTACCAAAATGAGTTTTAAATATTTACCAAGCGACCTCAGCCAAGACAACCTCATAAATTGTTGCTACAATGCAAAAAGCAAAAAAAAAAGCCTTAACAAATATTTTCATATGCACACAAAGTGTGAAACCCTTTGAGACGCAAACCAACAAAATATGACTAAAAGATATGAGCAAAAGAAATGGCAAACAAAAATGTATGAAAATTATTTTACGGCAAGTGTATGCAATGTGAAAATATTATGAGTTAGTCTAGGTCTGGCGACGTGTTGGGTTGAAACCCTGCGGGATGAGAAAGCGCTGGGCCGGAGCTAACCGAGCGGAGGAAGTTGCGTTTACATGCCGCCTGAATTAAAATGAATTTAAGTGGTTTGCTCTTGGCCAAAACTTTTTCCATACTAAGCTGAGACGTAAAGGATGGCAGGAGCTTAAATTCATATTTAGTATGGAAATGTCTGTAAAGTTGCAGCGAGTTTTTAATTAGGCTTATAAATTGGCAATTTACCATTGCAGAATAAAAGCGAAAAATTATTCTTTTGTAAGCGCTAATTATGCTAAATAGTATAAGCTACTGCCACTTCATTTCCATTAGTAATAAATTATCTTCATTCTGATCGCAAAACAAACATTTACATTGAACAGATGAACAGATAAATCCCCACCTTATAGAGTCATCAACACGCCACAGCTGCACAAAGAAGAAAATTGCTTATCAAGGCGCAAGCGCCACAAACTTTAATTAAACTCTCGATGAAGCGAATTATTTTTCTATTTTTTTTTTAATTACAAGTTTTCCTCGTTGGGCGTTACCTCAAACTTGAAGTTTGCTATCAGATCTGCATCTTCACTCGCAAAGTGGGCGTGTGTGGTCATTTTTCGCGTTGAGTGCAAATTGCAATCTGGCCTTTTTGGTCTTTGAGCAAATAAGCAATTATTTGGCTTAATAACTCAATGGGGCCAACCGGTTCTAACACAGGTAGGTATTACCGGCTGGCCCCATGTAGGGGGGGGCCACACATAGACCTTACGGTCCTTAGTGAGGCCGGGTGCTTTATGGTACCATTTCCTTTAGAAATCCTGTAGGATTCTTGACGTTTTGGCAAATGCCAATAGTTGTTTGGGGGAGCTCTTGGCTGCCTCTTCCAGAGTGGTGAAGCTTGGGGAGTGCAGATGTTTTAATCTTGTCGTGGCGATTGGGGCAGATAAGAGTTTCTGCTACTCCAGGTTCCTTGCATTTCCTGCAGGTGTCTGTGTCGTGATGCCTAGCTTTATCGCGTGAGCGGCGCTAGGCAGTGACCAGAATATGCCTATAAGCAGTCTGCAGCCTTCTTTGGAGCTGCAGCGTATAGTGCGTGAGTTTTTGTCTCTCTTATTGCACATAATTTTAGAGATTCTGCAGCCGGTCGTGTTCTTCCACTTTTCCTCTGCTTCTTTCTCCGCTATCTCCTCCATCTTGCTGTATAGCGTCTGTAGGGAGATAGGTATTTTAGTGTTGCTTCTCGGCTTATCGACCCCGCTTTTGCAAGAGTGTCCGCCATTTCGTTTCCATCGATGCCCTGGTGGCTGGGAATCCAGTAGATTTGCACCTTGCTGGAGTGCTGAGGGAATCTATGCTTCTCTGCTTGCCAGAACATTTTTGGAGTTGATGGCGTGACTCTGCATTGCTTTGATTGCCGCTTGACTGTCTACGTATATGTTGATTTGATCGTTTGGTGCGTGTAATTCTGCCAGTTCGGCTGCTTTCCTTATGGCGAAAACTTCCGCCTGGAATATATGCAGTGGTTTGGCAGTTTGTAGGAGAGTTTCAATTCCGGTTCCTTGCAGTACACGGCGGCTCCGACTCCTGAGGCCATCTTTGAGCCGTCCGTGAAAAGGTGCATTGCTTCCTGAGCCAGCCCTGGCGGGGACTTGACCTCGCCCACTGTGCTGTGTCCATAGCTTTGTAGAGCCATGGTGCCAGCCGCGCAAGACGTTGGGCCGCCGTGTGCATGAGCGTGCTTGGATTCCAGGGGTTGACACCAAAATAGCTTTTGTTGGAGTAGACCGCAGCGCCCCCGTACCCAGCCTGCCGCTGGCCTTTTCCATCACAAGCCCGGGCCCCCGAGAACTTTTTGCGGAAAAGTTGGCTGGCAACAAAGTAAATGAAGCCGCCGTAGCCGCCACAGCCTCCATTTAAAATTAAGCTCATGAAAAGTAGTTAACCTCCAAAAGCCAACCCCACTACCAAAAGCCAAAGCCGTTAACTACAGCAGCACAAAGTCAACGGGATGATGGGGGAAGGTTGGCGCTGATGCTGAGGGTTGCGCTCTTGTTCGCATTAAAGTAAGCATGAAATTAAAGCTAAACCAAAAAGGCGACTTTGCAAAATAAACTGCAGCCTTCATGCTTGTGTGGCCATAAGTAAGGGGATGATGGGGCTGGTGGGGGATGGGGCGCTGAAGTTTGCAATGTTGTTGCATCAAATTAGCAGCAATGTTGAATAAAAAGTAGCGCGAAATTCTTTTTTTGTTGCTAAAGAGCAGCAGCAAATTAGCTTCCAGTACACTGAGAGTATTTGATGTTACTGAAAAAAGGAAATGCAATTGATCTGAAATTTTGTGATATAAATGCTAAATCTACTTGTATTTGAAGTAGCAGAAGGTAAGGAAATTATTGTTGTAACAAGCTGGTAGTTTTTCTGCACACCATTTCAACATTCGGCGTGCAAAAAAGCTACACAAAAGTAATGGGTTGAAAATCCCGGTCGAAACATGTAAAAGTTCTACATTTCAGTGTAGCTTTTGAATTTTTTTTTAAATTTATATTTTTTTACTTACTTTGGTAGATTTGAAATCCCGGCCCCTTGTACTTAAACACGATTGGAATGATGGCTTAGACCTATCCGCCACGTCACGCGTGTAAGGGAAGGTCTCTAAAACATTACTTGAATGCAATCTGCCAAAGACACAATCCAATTTATGCTTGCTTGTAGTTCTTTAGTGCTAATTCTACGCAATCGCTATTTATATAGCGGCAACAAAAATTTGTGCACGATTCGTGTATATTTCGAACACGCAGCGCTTAGATTTTGTAAATCTAAACGTACATTAAGAAATGCCACACGCCACGTGTGACAACCAGTGTGCTAAACAAAAATATAAGAATTCAGTACTGGTGTAGAGCTACATTTTTCGTTTAGAATTTCTACACGCGCGTGTAGCATATCAATATCCAAACGGTAATGTAAGAAACCTAAAAGACCGTATGGTATTCAGATTGCTGCATGCAAAATGTAGAATTATTTAGGGAAACAAGCTGATTTTCCAATCTCGTGTAGTCTTTGGCTTTGCCCACGCAGCATTTAACTTTTCTACATTTGCAGTTAGATTTTAAATTTCTACACTTCACTTGTAGCTTTTATGCACGCCGCGTGTGGCTTTCTGAATTGTACACGTAGCGTGTGCAAATCACCAGGGCGAAGTACGTTTCGCTTAGGATTGACGTTTCTACACGCACCGTGCAGACATTTTTGTTTCCTCTGTGTAAATCACCAAATCATCCGTGTAATTAAAATTACACATACGCAATGTGGGATCATATGGGCGGCGCATGTGTGGTCACGTACTATAATCTTCAATTTTGTGGGTCCAACTGTCGACAAAATGCCAAAAATGTTGACTCCCAGCCCAGTGCGCAATGAAGAGGAGCTATAAATCTATAAAGCAAGAAAAATATCCCCAAATATCGCCCAGAAGTAGCACTTCCGTAGTTGTTTGTTTAAAACTAAAATTTATCCAAAGTTTTCACTTTTCTTTACTCAAACCATAGCTCGAAAGAAGTAGTCGCATTTCACAGGCTGAAAAAAAAATTCAGCCTTGGACACGATCATTAGACCCTAAAAAGTGTCATTTTCTCCCTAATTTTTAGAAAATCGCCCTAAAAAAAGGGCGACTCGCCCTATTTTTAAGAAAATGCTTTTCCAAAAAAATAAACAAGTGAAAAAGTGGGTCAAGCCCGACTATAACATACTCTGTACCTGGAGTAGAACCTGAATGCAGTGGTGCTGCTGCGCTAATCTCAAAATCTCTCTCTTCTTCTCTTTATTCTCTCTAAGATTGTTCGGGGTTGGTTCTGAATGGGTAGGAGGGGGTGTGGTTCACTTATTTGCGCATAACTTGAGAACCGCTCATCCGATTTTTATCATATATTCGGCAAATCGATACATTTTACTAATAACAAACTATCTCTAGAAGGTGCAAATCTATCATCAAAACTGAAGAAGATATAAGGTTTTTTCAAATTGCGGGAGCTGGAGGGGGCGTGGAAAATTTCAAATAAACTTGATCTGCCGCAAGTATAATAACCATTTGTCCCATACATGTCAAACCTCTATCTCTTACCATCTCTGAGATCTGTTGGTTCATACGGACGGACGGAAGGACAGACAGACGGCTGTTAAAGCTGATAAAGAATATTTTTACTTTATAAGGTCGGAAACGATTCCTTCACCCTGTTACATACTTTTGCACAAACTTAATATAGTAAAAAACCAAGAATTTCCTCTCAGTGTAATGACTCGGTATGTTGGACATGCACGTCTTACACTTTGGCTTAAACGCTGCAGACGTATCTTTTACTTCTCAAGTTCCCCTCTTGTACGTTTCAGTTGCACTTATTTGTATTGTCCTTTGCTCTGTGCTCCGTGTGGCCACTCATTTTCTCAACATCTTCTAGGAGGAGAAAAATTACAACACCCAAAGGTGTAATTGAATCAAATGAGCAAAAATTTGAGATTACTTGAAAATGTTTCAGCGAAAGAAAGTCATTACGTGTAGCTGGCATTTGAGGGGTAGGAAATATATACATATATATTGTACATTTTGATGTCTGGCATACTTAAGGGTTGCTAATAAATTGAAAAAAAAAAATTTTGTACAAATGAGCCGCTGGGAAAATGTTTGCATATTTATGTTTTGGTTTTGGGCGTCTGCTCCGGAAACGGAAATGGCACATGCCGCGGGGTGAAAAAAAAACAAACACACACACACTTTACACGCACATATGCACACAATAATATGTTCTGAAAATATTAAGAAAGAGAGAGAGAGAGAGCGAGAGAAATGCGATTTGAAGTGCCCACAAAAGTAGACTATGAAACGGCATTTAAGCGGCTTGCTGCTAAGCAGGGCCAGGGACCAGGAGGAGCAGCCAGCAGCCTGTCTGGTGATTTATGTGCACCGTTGAAGGTTCAAATAAGCGTTAAGTTTTCATTTCCGCTGGCGCCGCACAGCGAGAAACGGGCAAAAAAAAGAGGAGAAAGATTGGGCAAGCGCCATATTATTAGAAAACAAATTAAGAGAAATGTTAAAACAAAGTGCAGAAAAGCGTTGCCCAAAGTTGAGGTCGAAGCGGATTTGGCACAAAAGAAATATAAAAGAAACATGAAAATAAATTACGATTTTTTAAGACAGGCAGACAGGTAAGTCGCCAGGAGTGAGAAATTTTAGTTTTTAAAGATTTGAAGTTAAGACTTTCATTGATTTCAGCAAACAATTTCGAATGATAAATATTTTCTCGCAACGCCAAGCACCCCATTATCTTCCACTCAAATGAACTGCAATAAATTATGCACAAAAATGTGGCGTTAAAATATCTTTTCAACTCTTAAGCCCTGCCTCCCCCCACATCCTTCCCTTTCGAAACTTGCTCGCGAGTTAATCAATGTTCACAAGACTTAAAATTTTATTTATTGCAACAGCTTAAAATATTTTCCTACTCAAGAAAAACGCAATTTATCAAGCGGCTAACAACGGCAATTAATTTGTGCGTTGCGAACAAAAAATAAAACAACAAAACGAAATACAATGTTTTATAAATCAAACGTAACGAGCGTGTAAAACCTGATGAGTCCCAGGTACGCTTTACTTTCACTGTACACCCCAAACCCACCACACTTTGGGGGTGGCTTTTCATTTTGCCAAACTCCAGCCAAGAACTTTTCAAATAAAACTCAATGGGGAAAAATATTTACAATTGACTCTCACCGAAAATGTGTGTTTCTGTTTCTGTTTGATTTTGTCTGGCAGGCGTGACTTGGTCTTTGTTTCCTTGTTTCGGGGCGTATGAGTTATTTATTTTTGAGTTATTGCCATTTGAAACTTTGTCAGTGTACGAAACGGATAAATCGAATGGTGTTAATGCCTGTTTAAGTCCCGAAACAGATATTGAGGGGTTGATTGTTTCATTGTTGATACGAAATTGTTGAAGACTTGGCAAATTAATTGTGTTTAATGTGTTACAATTCAGTAAGAATACACAAAAAGTTGGATTTGAAAAAGAGAGTTCCATTTAGTACTAAGAATTATTAAAAATTCTCTCTTTCACTCAATCAAGCGGTAAATGCTGTTAAGACTTTTGCTGGTTAAAATTTTGTGCTGGTTAGTTCTTGCACCAATCCGAATATCTTATAGATCAGGATTTTTTGGAGTTTTGATTTATTGACATGGTGACAGATTTACTTGATACATATGGTAAAGCTCTCTTCGACAACGATACTTGACCCAAAACTTTGTCCCTGAAAACCTTAGACTTCTTATACACAACATTTACTTAAAACCGTCTTTATGAAGTCCACCTATTTGAGCAAAGTGAATGTGAAAGTAAACAGAGACTGAAAGAAGGTATTTACAAAAAGACAAACTTTGACCATTTCTAATTACACGTACCTTCTATGCAATCTTATGCTTAATGACTTCACAAGAATTAGAGCATAAATATTACTTCATAATAAACACTAAAGAACCATCATATCTTTAAAAAAAAAAAAAAACTCTCCACCTCTAAAAGGGCCTACAATGTTGTTTGCCCAAAATATAATCTGTTCGGGAGACCCTTTAGCTTCCATCTGTCTGTCCGAGCGTATGAACAAAGAGATCTTGGACATAGTAAGACAAAGAGGTTGGGTAACGCTGCATTCAGCTGCTACTGCAGGTACAGAGTATATTACAGCCTTTCTTGACAGACTTTCTTACTTATTTTTCTTGCATTAATAAGGATTCCCTCAACGTAGAACTATTTAATAATTAGGAAGAAGTACTTGCGTTTTTTGTACTTTAGTTGTTTTTAGTACTTTAGTCTTTTCTTTCAGAACTAAAGGTACTGGGTCTGGTATTCTATACATTATCTAAAGTTCTTGTGGATGTTCCAGCTTTACAAATAAGCTTAAAACATTTGTTCTCTAAGGTAAAGATTATTATGTTTTACGTGTCTTCTTTGTAACTATTTAACAAAAGCTTTGGAAGAGCACTTCACGATAATTTGGCAATTGTTTGGCGATAGTTTGCACAATTTTAGCTTATAAGCGAATCCAAAATGTTCTGTGGTAACGCCTTTAATAGTCTTGTGATCTATTAGTACAGGAAAACACGTAACATATTCTTTTTTAAGAGAGTTGAAGGACTATGCCCCATTATATTATGCAATATCGCCATCATCATCTTTTGCTATAAATAATGCTTCTGGCTAAGCATTGGGCTTCAGAAAATCTTTACAGTATGTCCAATTTTATCAGAAATGCGATTCATTTTTAAAGCGATTCAAAAGTTTTTTAGAAACGGTTCAAAATTGGTTCTTAATCTTGCTTGTTAATAAATTTTGAATTGATCTAGAAGTGAACCTAAAATATGATGTACGAGCCACTTAATCTTTATCAAAAGCAGAAAGCGGCTCTGGTACAGTACAAATAAGATCAAAATTGTTTATTTTCAGCAGATAAATCACATTAGCGAATACCACTGATTTATGACTTGCAATTGACAACAAGTCTCTGCTGAATTGCATTGATAGCAGGCTTTACGATAATTGGCTTTAAGATTGAGGGAAGTTTCACCAAAACAATAAAAAAGAAGTCTGCATGTGTCAAAACCGGTGAATCACCAAATTTGATATCAAACAGCCAGGAAACAATGACCTCAAAAAATAGTTCATAGATTTCTTTTATTTATACCGTATAATGTTTTCGGTGCATGTCACCAATTTTTCATTTCAAAAACTTTGATCCATTCTCTATAACTGGTAATTTATTTCACATCTCTAGTAACTCTGATTCCCGAGAATTTGCAATTTAAAAAAGGCACGTCATAAGCCTACATAAAGCAAAAACAAATTCATATCCGGGCTCTGTGTTTTGTTGTTGTTGCGTTCAGACCTGCAACAAGAACATCATAAGTGTCTCTCTTCTCGCTCTCCGATGTCTCTTACAAACTCGAACGCAACAACAAAATGTCTTAGCGTAGTTGGCAATCGGTTCGCTTGCAGACGCCCGAGCGCTTTTCGCTATTTAAGGCGGCACACACGCACACAGAAATTTCTTGGTTAAAATATATTTATTGCATTAGTATTTCACTTCACGCGGGCGTAAAACCCTTGTCTAGACCCTCCGCAATTACTGCATTCAGCAGGTAAAATCGGCAGTATTATAAATCACAAATCGCAAATTGAAATTATCTGCTTAAAATTTTGTCACAGAAATATTAAATAAATTTTATAACATAAAATGTATATTGTATCAAAACTTGAGTCAACTTGCGTAGTCGTTCTTCTTTGGGGTCGTCAGCCGAGCGGAACTAAACTTTGTTATGTGATAAGGGCAAAGTCACCCCAGGCTGGCCAGGCACGCAGAGCGAAATACAAGGTACTTCGCCACTTACTATACACAGAAAAAAAAGAGGTCCGTAGAATGGATATTCTGATATCCACTTTAAGATTCATTTTTTTAAATATCCTTTTCACATTTTCAGCTCCTTTAGATGAAGAATAAAGATCAATGAAATATTTATTTCCTGATATATACTTTTTAAGCGAAAATAAATCGACTTCGAAAATATCCAATGGATCCCCAAAAAAAAAAAGTCTACTATCCAGTCCAAATGGATTCCAAAATATCCTAATGATCATCAAAAACTATTCTTTTTTTTCTCAGTGTAGAAGTTGAAATTAACCAAAAGAATCCGCCAAGAATTCAGAAAAAAATTTTTTTTACGCTTGTATTTTTGAGAAAAACCAGAGAGAGATTAAAGTCAATCATCATCGCCCGTAATCGATGTATCGATCACACCAATGTGACACTTCCCTCAATATCGCTTACGGTCCCAGGGAGTCGGAAGCCAAGTTCGTTTCAGTACAATAAAGCTTACATCCAGATGGGAGCCGCATTTTAAGAGAACTTGTACACTGTTTCGGAATTCATAAAGAATTTTTCTCAGGATCACTTGAATTTGGTTTTGAATCCCAGACCTTAAGTTCTTCACTTTAAATCCTTGTAAACTCACTTGACTAACTTGTTAAACAATAAACAATAACATCAACAATGACAACATCCAAGCAAAACTTGCATAAACGATGTACCAGCAGCAGCAGCAGCAGCAAAAACAACAACAATTCACCTGACAAACTCGAAAAAAAAGAAAACAGTCAGCTGCCTCTTTTGTGTTATTGCAGCAACAATAACAACAGCCAACAATTTGCCACTACAGACGACCCTCCCCAAACGCCCCCATATGTCCCTCATCCCCGGTGCCGGTGCCACTCCAACCAGAAGCGCTACATTTTGCGCTTTATGCACATTGTTTATGAATTTTCGCGCACAGAAAAGTTTGCCCAGGAGATGGAATGGCGGGAGGCCTTGGTCTGCCCCTGCCTTGACTCCAGCGTTGAATGGTTTTACGATTATTAACCCATAAAGTATTCATTGAAGTGAGTTGAGTGCCTGCCCGGGTCTGGGCCTGGCTTGGGCACGCAAAAGTGCAATAACAAGCAGAGGCCAGCAACAACAAAAACAACAGCATGAAAGGCGCCACAAGTTGCAGCCTTTGACCTGCCCTCCCACCCACGTTTCATACTTCATTCGCTTTTCAGTTTTTTTTTTTTTGTTTTGGAGTGCGCCTTTCATTGGTTATCCTTGTCTGTTTTCTGTGCTGCTGTTACTTTTGTTGTTTCGCTTTGTGCACTTTCAGCTGACCATCCGCCAAACCTCTTTGGGGCCCCCCTTCACGAGTGCCTTAATTTATGCATCCCAACAAGCGAGAATATTAAAAGTTTTCAATGTATTTTGTACCTCTTCTTTTTTCGGGTTGAATCTTGTGGTGCCTCTTGGTTGCGGCAGTTGGCGGCGGTTTGTCTGTGAGCGTGGGCTGTGTGCTCTTCAGCTGAAGATGATTATGATTACTTTTTTTTCCCCTTTTGACTAGCAAAGTGGCTGGCCAAGTGAGGGACATGTTAATATAAAGCTCGAGAGCAGACCAAGATGTGGTTGAAGATGGATAGCTGACAAATGGAAGGGTAGGGACCAGAAAAGGGTCTAGCTTGCATATTTCCCTTAACCGCATGTTTCCCACAATTTCTTAGGTAGACTGTTTGAGTTTTAGATACTATATATGCTATATAATAATCTGCATTTTTTATCATTCCACCAAGTGTAATAAAGCCAGAGGAACCGCCACAAAACACTATTAATGAGCAACATCCGCCACATCCTAAAATGACGAAGAGAAAAACGGGGAACTAGAGGGAGTACATGGTGGTGGAATTGACTTGACCGACTTTTTGACTTTCTTTCGAACTAGAACCAAATACAGTGCCGCTTAAGTGAATAGGTTCAAAGAATGCAGTTTACATTTCGTTTACTCTCTTAGTCCAAATACATTGTTTTTTCTTACATAGCAGGAAAAAGTATTGAGATTTGTGCAACGGTATCCCAATTTTTATTTAGTACAGAAGTAAAGAATATTTCTTTTATCACACTTATGCCGGATGGTTAATGGTGTGTGGAAATATCATATTATGGTACCAGTGGGCTTCAGTTTGTTTCATTAAAAATGAGCACAAATATACTAAAAAGCCGATAAAAATAAGGCTTTTAGACAAAAGACTTTCACAAAAGATTTTAAAGACTGCACGAGTGCACAGACGTGTAAAAGTTGTTTGACCTGAAGACGGTTGCGGAAAAGAAACATGAATAACACATCAAACTGTTCTTTCTATCACCCTCACCTCGAGCCGGCTTAACATCTGTCTAATTCTCGAACATTTTTGAATGAATTTAGTGCATATACCAGCTAGACAACGCCACCATATATACTGTCAAGGGGGAGACAATTTAGAAATTCTGCGAACCTAACTGATTAAAAAGAGACTGTTTCGCTAGAAACTAGGGAAATAGAAAATATCTATATCGATATTTTCTTTCGAAATAGAAAAAGTATCATTTTGTTTGATATTTTGTTGTAATAGCCCAATTCCACTGCCACATATATTTACTTTAGGCCGGACCCCAAATCGGTCCCCAACAAGAGGTCTCAGCATTCCCAAAGCTAATATTTGGTTTATAATTATGTAATACTGTTGAAAACAAAAAATTTTGTTTTATTTGATGGAAATGGTGGGTGGCTGGAACTTCTGGTGAGCTCCTTTCTCACGTTCCAAGTGGGTGTGGGTCAGCAGCAGAAAGAAGTACGCAGTTAATTTGAATGAGAATTTAAATAAAGACTTTTATTTCATTTGACAACGTTCGCACCCTACAAATGCTCACTGACGCTAAGTTATGCGCACACAGTGCTCTGTCAGACAGGGTTGCAAGACATACAGATGTGCATTGTAAATGTTATCGATTTTCAACACCCTTCCTCAATGTAGATCTGTATGCATTGCCAATTACAATTTTTTCTTAGTTCAATTTCATTAACTTTACAAAATGACAATGCTTCTTCTTTGGCAGATTTTTTGTGAGAACATCAGCTATCATATCATTCGTCGATACATATTTTTAATTCAATTTCACCTCTCTGGATGACTTCCCGGACGAAATGATGCCTGATGTCAATGTGTTTTGACCTCGCATGGTAAACAGGATTTTTTAGCCAAGCTTTGTGCACTTAGATTGTCCCCAAACAATACCGTAGATGACTGCACATCTCCACAGCCGATCTCAACGACCAATCGTCTCAAGTGCAACGCCTCCTTTGTTGCTGAAGACAGAGCCATGTGTTCTGCCTCCGTGCTGCTCAAAGCCACGCAGTCCTGCTTCTCTGACTTGCACGAAATTGGCCCACCTGCTAGGAAGAAAACATATCCCGTGTATGATCTGCGGTTAATCAAGTCACCGCCCCAATCCGCATCCACGTATCCTTCTAGCGCCTGGCCACAAGCATGATAGTTCAACTTGAACCCAATCGTTCCTGCCAGATACCGCATCACATGCTTCACTCCTGTGACATGTTCGCTATGCGGCTCCTTGTTTCTCTGTGCCAATTTAACCACAGAATGGTAGATGTCTGGTCTCGACGTCAGAGCCGGCCACATCAACTCGCCAATAGCTGACTGATACGCCACTGCATCCTCAATCACGCAATCTTCGCTCTTGCACGCCACCTGGAAACCTGCATCCAGTGGCGTCGCTGTAGTCCGACACACTTGTAGGTTATGCCGCTGAAGCATATCCTCGATATACAACGCCTGGTTCATAGATATACCGCCTGTTTCGCCATCTCGTTCAACTTGCATGCCCAGAAACAATCGCAACTGACCCTTATCGACGCACTCGAATTTCATTGCAATCTTGGCTTTGATAGCAATCAGGTCATCCTTCTTCTGGCAAGCTATAAGCAAATCATCGACATAGATTAGTACTAAACATAGACTACCTTCTATATCCTGCTTATACAAGCATGGCTCGTTCTGGCATGGAGAAAATCCAATATCGCAAAGCGCCGCGTTCAATTTGGCATTCCACTCCCTTCCTGCCTGTTTTAAGCCGTATATCGCCTTGTTCAGCCTCAATACCTGCTGAGCCCGCTTCTTGTCTACGTATCCCTCTGGCTGCTTCATGTAGACAACATCGCTCAACTCGCTGTTTAAATAGGCCGTACACACATCCATTTGGTGTAGGTGTAGTTTAAGCTCAGCCGCCAGAGCCAAAACTAGCCGTATCGTTTCATAACGACATACTGGAGAAAATGTTTCGGTATAGTTCACACCGAACCTCTGTGAACATCCCTTGGCCACCAGACGGGATTTGTAACGCTCCACGCTACCACTGCTGTCCCTCTTGATTGTGTACACCCACCTGCAACCAATCGCTTGTTGCCCTTTGGGTAAATCTGCCAAAGTCCACGTACCATTTGCTATCAGCGCTTCGTATTCTTTATCCATGGCAGCCTGCCAATATGAAGCCTGCTCGCTGTTCGTTGCCTCCTGGAACGTTTGCGGCAATGGTAACTCCTCCGAATGCATCGCGTTCAAAACATTATAAATCTTCTTTGGACGCCCCGGTTTACCTGACCGATCTATTTTGGGCCTGCCTGGACCGATTCGCACACCCTTCTCTTGCGCATGTGCCTCCGAATCATCCACCTGGCCGCTTTCTAGTACATATTTTTTCTGCACTTCTTCTGACTCCTCGGCGCTGGCATACTCCTCGCTTAACAAATCATTTTCGCTCTCTTCGTCAGATTGATGCTCATCCTCTTCCTCTGCTAAAATATTTATCACGCCTGGACCAGGAATATTTTCAGCAACACATGGAGAGTAGGGCACATCACACGGCTCATCAAATAAAACGTCTCGTTTCTCGATTACTTCACGCTTCTCCTTGTCGTACAGCCTGTACGCCTTTGATACAAGCGAGTATCCCACCAGACGATATTCCTTGCCCTTCGCCTGAAATTTGCTGTGGCGAGTCTTATCCAGAGTCTTATGGTTTAGGCTGTGCGACGGTCACCAGTCAGTCAGTCAGTCAGTCAGGTTGAACAGTTTTATATATATAGATGTGGATGATTCCACCACTATCATGACCTCATGACCGTAATAGTTAATCATTTGTCAAATATTAATAATAACACAAAGAAAAAAATATTTCGTGGTCCCAGTAGTAAGAAGCGATTATCATTGACCTCTAGAAAGATTGCATGGGAGCAAGGCTGTGTGAGCCAGCAAGGGCAAATGGACATAGAAAAAATGACATCAATTTGGGAAATCACTTAACTAGCATTGTTGAATGGAGCGATGAGCTCGATATTTTAAATTCGAAGCAGTTCAACAACATCAATAGAAAAACCCACCCTTATGAGCTAGTCTCCGTCGCGCACACTGCACTTGCTGCGCCGTCTGTAAGTGCGGGCTGGGGCCAGTGCGAATGGATTTTGTTGTTTTACGCACTTTGAAAGGCAAATTCTTATGCCTCTGAGTGACGCCAGTTTCCGATAAATAACTCTCAAAGCAATAAAAACAAAGTGGGTTACTCCTTTGTAAGAGGAAATTGGCAGCCTTGGCAAGGCCATCAAACCTCATATCTGATTTTAGATTACTGATAAGTTCTCTACCAAATATAAAGACTTTTTTGATTCATGTTGTGCTAAGAACTAGACAAAAAATTAATCTTTTTATATAAGGCACGTACGGTCTAATGTACATATATGTGGCAGTGGAAGTGGGCTAAAAGAAATATCGATATTTTTAATAAATAGAGAAATCCTTTCAATAAGTAGTCTTAACACCTACATTCTGATTGCGTTCAAAATCTTGATTTAGGAACAATTTCTCTTCTTTCAGATAGCTGCTTTGTGTTAGTTAAACTTACAATTTACTTTGTCATTTGTGAAAAGTAGTTTTATGTGGTAGAAGCTTAACAATAGATATGTATTTCGAACTAGCAAGGTTTAGCCGGCTCGAGGTTATGCTTGCTCATAAGCTTAAACTTGTTCCACAGAGAAGGCTGCTCAACTTGGCGTTATCTTTATGCCAACTGGAAATACCCATGTCGTGGGGTAAATAGAACCGTGATAGAACCGGGAGGTTCTTGAAAGAGCTGTATAGGTCTTAAAAACTGTTGCAAGCTGTATTATATTTTATTCAGATTAAAAGAATTTCTAAAAACTTAATCATGAATTAGTATTAATGACATTGAGAAAATGTGATTAACTTGAACTAAAACGCAGAGTTATAATTGTTATGGATGAGGTAATTTCGAACACACTAATTTCCAAAAGAATGCACTCAAGAAAACTTAATCATTCATGATATCAGTGTGAAAGCAGCCTACTTCTCTGCCAATCCGAGTGAGCAAATCTGTACCAAATATTAAAATATACATAAACATCCTACTTATAAGTTAGAAGGAACACCAAATGAAAGCTTTTACTTATATAGAATTTATATTAATTTATATAGTTTTTAAGTTAACTTTGAGTTGATGAACCTTTTCAGTTGAGCCAAAACAATGGAAAATTGTTGGCTTTGTTTTTGTCGGAAAAAAAAAATTAAAATAATTTACTATTTTGCTAGGCCGCAAACTCTCGTGCTTTATTAACAAGTTTATATCAGGGACCGTAACTGTTATAATTTTTTTTATAAAATTAACAAAATAAGAGTTATTTCGAAATTTTTTTCAAAAAAATTTATTTTAATTTATATTTTTTTAATTTATATGTAAAAATTTTTTTGGAAAAAAATTGTTTTTAATTCTTACAATAAAAATTTAATTTAATTTTTTTTTTTTTTATTTTTTATGAATAAAAATTGTTCGATAATTTTTATTTTAAAAATTAAAAATAACAGTTATCCAACAATTTTATTATAAAAATTAAAATAAAAATTAAACTCAAATAACTTTTTAACCAAGCGGCCAATTACAAATATTTTTACATATATGTGATCTATGGGTCACCAAGTATGTATACTCATGTCTAGACGGTCCTGGAAGCATTCCAAAGGTAATTATTTCGCGTTTATTTCTCTCGTATGAAACCCTGAGAAAATCTATGCGCCTGCTTAGTTTTTATTATGAACACCGAAAAACTTAAACCTTATTGTAGTAACCTTTGGGTGACTTTTGTTAACGAGTTATTATCGGAGCACATAGCCCAGCGGTACAGGAGCTAGCGCATAGTTGTAGAGAACCGAGTTCAAATCCTGTAATGGGGAAAGGTTTTTTTTTTTATTAAGTTTTGACATCAACACAATACCAAAGACATTAATTTCTGGCCTACTTTAAACTTACTTATTTAACTTAAGAAAATAAAAAGAAAACCTTTCCCCATTACAGGATTTCTAGACTTGTATACATACTTGGTGAACCATAATCACATATATGTAAAAATATTTGTAATTGGCCGCATGGTTAAAAAGTTTTTTGGTTTTATTTTATTTTAATTTTTATAAATAAAAATTGTTGGATAACTTTATTTTTTTAATTTTTAAAATAAAAATTATAAATTAAAAAAATTTTATTTAAAAATGGAAAATAATTTTTCAAAAACATTTTTATATAAAAATTAAAAAAAATGATAAAAATATTTTTGGCTCATATGGTCCTAAAGATTAAATAAATTTTTTTATTTTTTTTGTCCATAACTTTATTAAAAGAATTTTATTAATATCGACAAAATGAAAGTTTATAATTATGAACCTATTCAATTGAGCGGGAGTGTATTACCTAACTGACCAACACATTAAACCTCACATTTACTTTCACTGTCCCTTCACCCACTAGAAATTCAACGTCTAACCAAGCATTAAAAAAACTCATTCGATACACTTTTCAATATCACCCAGAACTAGCATAAAAAATAAAGAAAATTGCACGATTTCTCTGCCATCTTCCCTCTCTCTTTACGTAAATAGAATTTATCAAATTTAATTTCACGCTTCATGCGCTCATTTCTATTTAAGTTTTGAGTGTCGTCCCTTGACAGGCAAAAAAAAAAAACCTAGAAAGGGGGCCAATGAATGTCAAAAAAATTGTGACCATAAATGACAAGACGCCTAACCACTATAAATCTCTGGGTCAGAGATAGCCGGAAAAATGCTAACGAGCAAAAGGAAAAGAATAGCAGAAAATGGCCATCAAAATGATGCAGGCGAGACACTCGAACCTTACCAATATTTGTACACACACACATGTCCCGCCCTTAGGCACCAAGAACACGCAAATTTCTCTATGTCAAGTGTTGTTCGGAAGTTGTTTTATTTATACTTTTTTTTCAGCTTGACTTGGCTTTTGACTTGGGTTTCACCCGCTGCCTCATATTCATAATCAAAAATGTATTTAAATTGTTTTTTTTTTTTGATTCTTTTGGAAAGTTGGTTCAACTTTTTTGGCATTTCGCACATAAATTTTTTGATATATGTGTCAGGCAGTGGGATATGGTGTGGAAAATTACTTTAGATTTTAATGAGTTGACTGGAGTGACTTATGGTGATAGATAAAGAGTGGGTCAAAAATGGGGGAAAGTGAAGGAAAATACAATAAAATGGAAATTTGTTTCGTTGCTGTTTCTTGATTGTTTTAAAATTTAAGGCATAAGAATTAGACTCAAGTTCTAGCTCTCTTTTAGTTTGATTTAAAGATTGTAACAAAGCTACGAAGCCCCTGCAAAAGAAGGGTTAAGTTGTAAAACATTTTTTATATAAAGGCGACCAACGGAAATTCCCTTTCCTCCATTCTCTTGCAAAATATAATTCATTTCTAAAATTTCCAACAACACCTTTCACATGTATCCCTGCACAAACTTGACCCCTTTTTTGTACTCCCAACTTAATGTCTTGTTAGACACATTGAAGTCTCAGCCCCTTACAGGAACTACAAAATTTTCCAAGTGTTTGCACTAAAAAGCAATTAAAATTTTACACGAACATTTGCGCAAGACAATTATGAGGAGGCCAACAACGTCAACATTATGACCAAGACAATAAAACCCACAAGGAAGTAGAGAGGCGACCAGGCAGGGAGTGAGCTGGCCACATGCCACACACTGGAATAGAATTGTGGAGGGACGGGACCGCCCGTTGCTTAAATCGTAGTCATACCTACAAGGCATAACACCCCACAATTTCCACACACACACACACACAAAATCGGTTGCAGGTACGGGGTACAAATTTCCAAGCCGCAAAAAAATGGCCAAAGAAAAGCGCCCACTGCAAATTGAATTGTAACCAAAGTCGTGCCATGGGAGAACGCAGAGCTGAATAAAAAAATATATAAAACCAAGAACAGGAAATAAAAACACAGGGGGGGCTTATGTTGTGGCTAAGCAAAGTCACACCAGAGAGTACACTGAGAAAATTAAGTAAGCTGTTAACTGATTGATGATTGATGATTGAAGAAAGAAAAGACAAACTTACAAAACGGTTAGAGCAGAGCCGGCCCCCTAGACCTGCTTAACCTTGTTTGAAATAAGATTAACTTTATCAAGAATTCATATAATTATGGTTCACTTTATCAAGAATTTATACAATTAAATTAATTTTTTAATTTTTGGTCCGAAAAAGTACTAAGGGATGAGTTAGGAATCCGCAACATTGGGACAGATTGAAAAACTGAACCGCACCAGTTTTATATCCACCAGCATTTAGTGGCTTAAGCAGTAGCCAATTAAACCCTGAGGTCAGAAATGGAGAGTCTTACATTGAACGTTGTACCGCAGTCAAGGAACCCAAAACCAAGATTGATTTAGACTACTTTTTGAGATAAATTTTTGTTCATTTTGTTCTGGTAATATTAATATAATTTAATTTATATCAGCTCCCCCCTGCCGATCGAAAAAATATTTTCAGATATGTAATCGGAGACCCCAAAAGCCTATGAACCGATACTACATTTGACTATTTGTAGTTTTTACGCACTCCATAAGTCAGCCCCATCATCAGAAATGAATTCTTAATTCAAATACCTCAGCATCCATACCTAATTGGATTATTTTCAGATTTTATCCCTTCTTCCCCCTCCATAAGTCAGCTCCCTTCCCACCGATAGGTAAAATATTGCCAGAAATAAAATCAGAGCAAGCAAGAACCCATGAAACGATACCCTATTGGATTTATTTTTTAAAGGCCTATACGCACAGCGCGCATTCGCACAGAAGCCAAAGTAAATCGTAACAACAACTTTGTATGTTTTCTCTGTTTTCATGTTCTCCAGTGATACTTGCGAAATCGAACGCAAAAACAGTAGATTTTATTAATGTGCATTAGACAATTACGAGCACACACACACACTTTACCAGGCAATAATCTCGTTTCTCTATCTATTTCTTGTGGGTTTTGTTGCTTTAGAAATATTTTTCTCGCTTGTATTGGTGTCTACGCCGCCGTAAGCTGACTTTGGGCATCTCTGCCTAAGACTCTTAGAAAAAAATTACAAAATTAAAGTACTCAAACAAACTAAATTGATTTCGACAGGTGTTAATTTCACATAAAAAGGGGTGACGAAAAAAAAATTTCGACAGGCCTCTTACGCTGGGTCGAACTTAGACACACTCAAAATTGCGCAAATGAAAGTCGGTAAACTCGTGGCGCCGATAACTTGACAGGCACAGGCGCTAACTTGATAGCCTGAAACAGCTGATTCAATTCCGGTGCTCTTAAGCAGAAAAAATAGTTTGTAATTGTCCGACACCACCCGTCGAGATGTCTCCAGCAAAATTTCGACCAAAATCGTCAATTGGCGTTATTTAAAACCAACGGTAAGATTCAGCATTGCCTGAATAAAGAATTTTAAAATCTTTAAGAAAAGCGGGATCGAACGCACGACCTTCCGCCCAGCAGTTCAGCACACTAACCGCTGGGCCTTTATAAATTTTAATTTTAATTTATATTTTAAAATAGATTTAGTATATTTTAAGATTAACTTGGGATTTCTGAATTGTATACTGCTTAATTTGTGCTATTATTTAAAAATTTGAATTGAATAGCTATTGACTTGTGTGTGCTAACATTTTAAGATATCGATTTCATGTTTTCTTCCCCAATCTCAGTTTCTCCCAGTGTACTCTACCATTCCAAGCCCATTAGTTGGCTGCAAGTTATGACTCTATTAAAAAAGCAACGCCTCGCTGCACTTGGCGCTCTGCACTAGCGGAAGTTTGCCGCTTTGGCGGCACACAGTCACACTCATGGACATTGGTCCACTGGATTGTCATGGCAATGTGTTGCCAATTCGGTCAGGCTTTCGAGTGCCAACTCTTTTAAGCATGGGACCGCTATAAAAAAAGTGCTTAGCCCTGCGGGAGTTTTGATTACAAGGAATAATAATTTTGATTTGGCTACCTGAAGAATATCATAGATTAAATGTGGTCCCTAGCCCAAAGGCAAATGTGGAGAATTGAGGCTAAGAAATGTGTAAGTGTTTTAATTATAGTTTACGACAGCATGCACAACGGGTTGTCCAAATGGGCGGAAAAAAATGAATGTGTAAAGAAAATGTCTAATTAAATTGGCAAGTTGGTAATTGAGGCAGATTCTGCTTAGAGTATAGATTTAAGCAGTTAGTGGAGGGGTCGCTGATTTCCTGCAGACTCAAGATTTAAATTGAATGATTTTTTGGTTGAGGCTTCAATTCCAACTTCTTAGTCTTTTAAATAAGCTGCTGTCTTAGCTATAGGTTCATGGTTTGAGCTGAAGATTTTTTTGAGGGGAAAGAACAATAATTGGATAGAGCCAGGTCCGACGTCTTTGAACAAAAAGGTTTCTTTTCACTTAATTATTTATGCCAGTCAACAAGGTGCAGTTCATGTTCAGAAGTGAGAATATAAGGGCGGGTGGTGGTTCAGAACTTTTGTGTTCTTAACTCGAAGCTGATTCAGTAAATGGATTCTATCTGGATTTTTGATAATTTGACACTTTTCGGGCGCGTTTTGTAGAAAATCTACAGGTTTGATCAAATCTTTTAAAAAAATCATCGTATAGTACCATTTCTAAGCTTTAAAAAAACTTTTCAGCATATCTCCACAAAACTTTTCTATAAAAGACACAAGGAAAAAATAGAGGCAAGCTAACTTCGGCTCGACCGAAGTTTATAAACCCTTGGAGCTTGATATATGCCTGACAGTTTGTATGGCAGCTACTATATAGTGGTCCGATTTCGAAAAATCTTGTTGAAATTATGTAAAATCATTAAAAGCTTATAAATACAAGCGTTGGGAGCGATTACATTGAAAAAAAAAGTTTTTCTCAATAAGACTTTTTTTCAGACCTAACTTTTGTATGGCAGCTATACTATATAGTTGTCCGATTTCGACAAGCCTTAGTGAAATTATGTAAAATCATTAAAAACCTATCAATACGAGCGTTGGGAGCGATAGCATTGCAAACAAAAAAGCTTTTCTCACTAATACTAGTTTTTCAACCGATCGTTCCTATGGCAGCTATATGCTATAGTCATCCGATCCGACCGGTTCCGACAAATGTGCAGCGTATTTGTACCAAAAGACTTCGTGCAAAGTTTGGTTAAGATAGCTTTAAAACTGACGGAGGAGATACAATAGTAACAGACGGACAGACGGACGACGACGGACAGACGGACATGGCTATTAACTCAGCTCGTCATGCTGATCAAGAATAAATATACTTTATGTGGTCGGAGATGCTTCCTTCTGTGCGTTACAAACATCCGGACAATTTTAATATACCCTCTCCAAGGGTATAAAAAGTTTTTCTCAATAAGACTTTTTTTCAGACCTAACTTTTGTATGGCAGCTATACTATATAGTAGTCCGATTTCGACAAGTTTTGGTGAAATAATGTAAAATCATTGAAAACTTATAAATACGAGCGTTGGGAGCGACAGCACTAAAAACAAAAAAGTTTTTCTCACTAAAACTAGTTTTTCAACTGATCGTTCCTATGGCAGCTATATGCTATAGTCATCCGATCCGGCCGGTTCGGACAAATGTGCAGCGTATTTATACCAAAAGACTTTGTGCAAAGTTTGGTTAAGATAGCTTTAAAACTGACGGAGGAGATAGCATAGAAACAGACGGACGGACAGACGGACAGACGGACATGGCTATATCAACTCAGCTCGTCATGCTGATCAAGAATATATATACTTTATGTGGTCGGAGATGCTTCCTTCTGTGCGTTACAAACATCCGCACAATTTTAATATACCCTCTCCAAGGGTATAAAAAGGTTGCAAAAAGACACATTGGACTGATCGTACTGGAAAATGTGCTGAGGGTTATTTGAGAGTTCTTGTTGGAAATAAAAAAAATCTACAGCGAAAAATTCTAACACAAATTTTCATCAACATCCATTGCATACTTATGGGCAGTACAAAATATCATTTTAAGCACATAGATTCGAAATAGTACATCTCTGCTTAAAAAAATCGTAAAATAGTTTGGGATAAGTTTTTTTTAAGTTATAAAATAGAGCTTTATAATAAAATCCTAGAATGTCAAAACAAAAATCTAGATTCCCCACAAAATGCTTCTTAAAAGGAGCCCAGTCGCAACTCTTGACTTAAATTACCGGAAATTTTGAGGTGACAGAACAGGCACTTAAATCATGTAGAATCATCATCACTTCTTCAATAAACTGAGAAAAGTCTAATTTTGTTGAAGATTATATAATTTTTTACTGATCTAGGCTGCCAACCGGAGGAGAACCGTAACCCTTTAGGATCTCTTGAACCAGGCCATTAGACTACCCTTATTTTGATGGTTAAATTCACGAAAGTAAATTTTACAATCAAAATAAATAAAAAAGATAAGATAAATGCTTAATTTGTATCATTACTTGAGTCTCTCCAGAAAACAACTAAACAACCACTAACCAAATGTAAGCCAAATGTATGCATGATTAAAAACAGATACTCAAATTTTCAGCCCTGCACAGATTACAGAACGAGGACATGCTTAGTAGTTTGAGCTAAAACTGATGTTCGTATTTAAGTATTGGACTTTTAAGAACAAAAATAATAAGTGAACGGCTCGGTATCGATTCACTTCCTTCTCTAAACAAAAGCCCATTGGTTTACCACAAATTAGTTCTATTTCGAAATTTCTTTTTTCAAAAATTTACACATTTTGGCAATTTGTTGTTAGACAATAATCAAGCTTAAATTCCAACCAGCAGGCTAAACAAAAGTTAACCTGAACCGGAAAAGTAGAAGGTGAAACAAAAAACCTCAATAAAATGCTGTACTCAGCTTGGAACACACACGTACAAGTATCATACAGCCAGCCAGGCAGGCAGGGGCAACTGATGCAATTTACGTCGCTTTGTTAAACGCTTCAACATGAAACTGCAACAAAAAAAAATTTGTAACAAAACACAAAACTTTGTGCAGTTTGAGCTACGGATATACAACTTAAAGGCTACATCCGTTTTGGCCCAGGCCCGTAGCTGGGCCATAAACAAACTCAACGCTGTGCTTGGACTGACCATTTCTCGTTCTCGTTCCTGGGCAGCTATAAAACAATTTCGCATATGGCTCCCACAAGCCAGCTGCAAAAAGCTTAGAACAAAAAGAACAACAAAAAAATAAAGAAGAAAAACCATGATACTAGGGCTTGTGGTCAGCTCGCTCCAACACCTAGCCAGTCTGTGTAGCACAAAGTGTTGCATACTTTTCGGAGTTTTGCATGCTTACATTTTTGTGGCTCTTCTGTTGATTTTCTCACAGTTTCTTTGCAAAATATTTGGCTTAACCAATATACAAAAATTCTGGCATATATTTTACATTGAATCCCATTTAAGACAACCATTAAGTTTTCTAATTAAAATCATAATAAAGCTTTGGCATTGTCCGCCAGGACTCCTGACATAAAGGCATCCGTTATGTGGCCTCAACTTTTTGTGCCTCATTAAAAGGTAAACTTCCATACCGTAGGAAGAGGGGATGAAAGGAAGGAGACACATTGTGGTTAAGTTGGTTAGTTTGAGGTCGCGTTAAAAGGGTTGCTTGCTGTGACTTGACAATGGTTAAGGAAGTTTTAATTAAACTGAGCTAACAATTTTATATCGAAATATAAATCAACTTAAAGTGTTGAAAGGAACAAAATGGAAACAATTTATAAAAAGGGGACTTTGAGAATTCAAAAAGTAAAAAAGTAAACAGATTTTGTTTTATAGTAAATAATGTTCTAGTTCCATATATTCCCCTTAACTGAAGAGGAGGAGAGAAGTTTAAGCTGTGCGGACGTGTTTGTATCGGGCTCCAGTTAGTAAACGTTAAAAAGGCACCCACAACAAAACAATAATATCAGCTGCTGACACTGCTTTAAGGAGGTGCTCACCAAGCCGTTCATATTGACAGCGGATCCGGTAAATAGCAACTTGGGCTGAATTTGCAATTTTAATTTTTGAACCGCCATTGCACTCGGGAGTCATTTGTGGCTGAAGAAAGGCTGGAGAAAGGCGCAACAACAGATGAAAGTGCTCTTGAGTGGAAAAACACACACACACACACACTCATAGGCTATGTGGTACATCAGGCACACAGTTCTCAACAGTGCACTCTGAGGACGGCTTCGTCCGAGCCAAGATCAAGGACATATGGGTGTATAGCGTCTACCTGGCCCCAAGCCTAAGCATTGTAGATTTCTCTGCAATTCTGGACGTGCTCGTGGCTGATGCCCGTGGCCGTAACCCAGTAGTTATTGCAGGAGATTTCAACGCGTGGGCAGTGGACTGGGGCAGTGTATCCACTAACACAAGGGGACGAACCCTTCTCGAGGCTTTTTCGGCGCTGAACATTGGTCTGCTAAACACTGGCAGCCAGCACACCTTTAGCAGAGGGGGCGTTGGTTCTGTGGTCGACCTCACATTCGCAAGCAGCTCACTGTACCCTACAGCGCGCTGGGCTATAAGCAGCGAATATACCGCAAGTGACCACCTAGCCATTCGGTGCACAATTGGCGAACCAGTGGACAGACACCCACCCCAGGCGAACCGGTGGAAAACATATCGCGCGGAGACACTTGTCCCGCAAAACTTTGCGAATTCGCTACAAAATCTGGCAGCAACTGGAAGTGCGGAACATATGGCAGGTCATATAATGGCCCAAGTTGGAACGGCATGCGACTCCAGCATGTCTCAACGGAAACCGTATGGGCGGCACCACGCGTCGGTGTACTGGTGGACCGACGAAATCGCAGAGGCCAGGCGTTCCTGCAACCATGCAAGGAGGCGTTACCAACGCTCGCGTGGAACCTTAGACTTTGGAGCGTGGCAAACTGTTTACCACAACTGCAGACGGATACTCAAAGCGGCCATCAAAGAGAGTAAACGCAAGTGTTTCCTTGATCTTTGCGACTCAGCTGAGCACGACCCTTGGGGTAGTGCATACAAAATTGTTGTTAAGAAGCTAAACGCCCACTCGCAATCGCAGCCGTCGGATCCCCACACGATGAAAGCCATAGTTGAGCAGCTTTTCCCTCACAGCAGCGACGCTCCCAGCTTATCATGCGACAGGCCACGGGACATGGCAATTGAGGAGGTTACCGCAGAGGAAGTACTACAAATCGCCAGGAACATGAACATAGCAAAAGCCCCCGGTCCGGACTCTATACCAAATAGGGCATTTAGGCTAGCGCTAACCCTGAAGCCGGAGGTCTTCGCAGATCTGTATAACAAGTGCCTATTGGAGGGAGTTTTCCCTGGAATTTGGAAAGTACAGAAGCTGGTCCTAATACCCAAACCAGGCAAAACACCGGGAGAAGCCGCGTCTTACAGACCGATCTGCTTGATAGACTCAGCTGGAAAAGTCTTTGAAAAACTGATACTCACACGCTTGGAGCGCGCCATAGCCGCATCTGGCGATCTTTCCCAGAACCAGTACGGGTTCAGGAAGGCGAGATCTACAGTCGATGCCATCCAGAAGGTAGTTAGCACTGCGGCGAACGCGATTGAAGGTACCAGATGGAGAAACGGCAAAAAGGAATACTGTCTAGTAGTTACTCTGGATATCCGCAACGCCTTTAACTCGGCTAGGTGGAACTGCATTTTAAGGGCCCTGACAAACTTTGGAGTTCCCTTATACCTGCTTCAGACGATCCGCAGCTACTTCAGCAACAGGCTACTCAAGTATGAAACCAGTGCACGCACAGAGACATATGAAGTAACCGGAGGCGTTCCGCAAGGATCCGTTCTAGGTCCTCTACTATGGAACGTTATGTATGACGGCATCTTGCGTCTATCACTTCCCCCGAGAGTGCAAGTCGTCGGATTTGCGGACGACATAGCTGTGGTAGTAGTGGCAAAACACCTTGAGCAGGTAGAGTTGCTGTGCAATCAAGCAATTAGGCAGATAGAGTCGTGGCTCTGCTCAGTGGGCTTAGAACTTGCCCCCCACAAGACTGAAGCTGTCCTCATTAGCAGCAGAAAAAAGGTGGAAACTGCACAGATTACCGTGGGCAATGCAGTGCTCACCTCAAAGAGAGCGCTGAGGTACCTTGGAGTTATGCTGGATACCAGGCTCAGCTTCCGCGAGCATTTGGACTATGTTAGCGATAAAGCGGCAGCAACAAACCGAGCACTTTCCAGGATAATGCTCAATACCCGAGGCCCGAAGCAAGGTCGAAGATTACTGCTCAACAGCGTTACGAGGTCGACCATGTTGTACGCTGCTCCAGTCTGGTTGGGGGCACTGCAGGTGAAAAGCTACAGTCGTGGCCTGAGGCGACACATCGACTGGGAGCAATTCGCATATGCTGCG
The DNA here is from genome assembly GCA_018904275.1 of Lordiphosa clarofinis. Classification (NCBI taxonomy): domain Eukaryota; kingdom Metazoa; phylum Arthropoda; class Insecta; order Diptera; family Drosophilidae; genus Lordiphosa; species Lordiphosa clarofinis. Next base: position 572,300 of record JAEIGQ010000131.1, read on the forward strand.
CATTTCGTACAGTCTCAGATGATGCCGCGCTAGTCATCGCAGGTGTGCCGCCCCTGGACGAATTGGCTGCAGTGAACACGAAGGTGTTTAACGAGGCTCACGGTAGTAACCTTCCAGCAACCATGAAAAAGGCAATACGAACTTCCGCCCAGGAAGCAAGCTTGGATAGATGGCAAATCCGGTGGGACTCATCCACCAAGGGTCGGTGGACTCATCGCCTCATCCCCAAACTTGGGAAATGGATCAAAAGGAGTCATGGGCAGGTCAATTTTTACCTTACCCAGTTCTTAAGCGGACACGGCTGCTTCCGAAAGTATCTACACCGCTTTGGGCATGAGACAGACGCAAACTGCACCTACTGCGGCAACGAAGAGGAGGATGCTGAGCATGCCTTCTTTGCTTGTGGCAGGTTCAGAAGTGCCAGGCAACACTTAGAGCAATCGTTGGGCATTGAATGTATCTCAGCGGAGAACATAATCCCACTCATGCTGGAAAGCAGCGAAAACTGGGAGCTGATTAGCCAATACGCAGCTACGGTAATGATCGAGTTGCGTAGAGTGGAGCGGAGTAGAAGGAGCATGATGGAGTAAGGGCACTGAGGATTTTGCGAAGCAATGCTTTACGGCCGTACCGCAGAATCGCAGCCACCTTCCCCCTCATAAGTTAATATTAAATACTATTGTAAATATAAATAAATGAATTTAAAAAAAAAAAAAACACACTCATATGCGCACAAGCATGCGAATTGGAGGCAATTGGATGAGATTTGATGCCAACTCGGAGCTAACTAATGGAGAGAAAAGGGCTACGGAGGTGCTTGACGAGCTGTATGGCGCTAAGATGAGAGATCTACCCTTAGATTTTAAGACGCTGCTAGAATGCTATCAGGCAAAAAACTTAGAAAAAGCATAGAGTCCAATCGAAGAAAAGCCGAACCAAATTTACATATTAATTCACAACACAACAGCTACAGGAAGTTAAGAATCTTATCTTACAATATTGCAGGGTTAGCTAATAAACTGATTCAGAAAAACTTTTTTAAAATGATAAGCGACTTTGACATATTTATACTTTATGAAACTTTCGTCGAAAAAAATGAGCAACAGTACGAGATATATTTTGCGGATTTTGATATCAGATGGAGTCTGGCGACAAGGTCATCAGGAAGGGGAAGAGCAAGTGGAGGCATCCTTTATGGCATCAGAAAGGACTTACGGCGAATGTGCACCTTCAGGACTATTGAGGAGACCATAACAATCGAGTGTGTGACGCAAAAAAAGCAACTATATGTTATTCCATGCTATCTGAACTGCAACGACTGGATGACCGACTTTCTAAAGCTCCACAACATTCTGAATCAGCCATTCCTTGATAATATTATGCTTATAGGAGATCTAAACGCCAGGACAGGAGAACTGCAAAGTACGATAATGGAACCCACAGCTATGGAATCTTTCGCGAATTTGAAACGATGCTCACAGGATAAAGTGATAGATGCCAAAGGAAAAAAAATAATCGAACTTTGTGAATGTTTTCGACTCACAATTCTAAACGGCGCAACAGAAAGTGATACTGGGAGCTTTACGTTCATACGAGGTCAGGCTACATCGACCATAGATTACTGCATTATCCAAGGCACCTTGCACGGCCTGGTTAAGGGCTTTATTATAGAAACACAACCATTCTCCGATCATATGCCACTGGTGGTAGATCTCGAGTTGCAACACAGTTCCAATACATCAGAATGCACACGGGAGTTACTACCAAAGCTAAAATGGAACCAAAAAAAGGCACCTGTGTATATGACGAAATTAGACCAGGAATTAGCAAAACTAACAACAACACCTCGACTGACCACTATAGACGAGCTCACAAAATGCATCACATCAGCAGCGAAATGCATGCAAACGAAAGACAAGCAAAGTTGGTTTCAACCGTGGTTCGATGGAGACTGTGAGGAAGCCAGAAACAGAGCTATCAACGCGCTTAAGCAAGCTAGACGCACGAATGCGTCGGAAGAAAAAATAATTTATAAGTCCCAAAATGCAATATATAAGCAGTTATGTAAAAATAAATTACGGTCGTATTATATCGATATGGAAAAGGCAATTGGCAATATCACAGACAGTAAAACTTTCTGGACTTTGGTGAGGAAACTAAATGGATCTAGTACAAGGAAAACAATATCGGTTGAACCATCGGCACTGGCAGAACACTTCCAAAGTCTGCTCTGGACACACGAGAGTAACAGTACACTGAGTTTCGCACTACCCAACTACATAGTGGATGATCTAGATTGCGTTATTACTACAGAGGAGATTCGAAGCGCACTGTCAAAGAGTAAGCCCAACAAAGCCCCAGGAACAGATAGAGTCCCCTGTGAGTTCTATAAACATGCCACTGAATCGCTCATCTTTAAGCTCACCGATGCTTTTAACAACATTTTTGAGTCCACCAAAGTACCCGCCAGTTTCCAGGACAACATCGTATTCCCTATATACAAGAAGGGAAACCCAACCGAAGCCCAAAACTACAGGGGAATCTCATTCTTAAATGCAGCAACGAAAGTGTTCGCGTCAGTTCTTCTTGCTCGCCTGGTCAATTTCACCAATCGAAACCAGCTCTTAAGCGAAAACCAAATGGGATTCAGAGAAGGATACTCAACAGTCGACTGCATCTACGTTCTAACTGCATTAGCAAAGATTATTTGAGCAAAGGAAAAAAGATGTATTGCTTTTTTATAGACTTCAAGGCAGCTTTCGACACAATAAATAGGGACAGCCTGCTGTATAAGTTAAGCAACTTGGGTGTATCCACCAAAATCTTAAAAACCCTGGAAAGCCTCTACAGCAACAACATCACAAGGGTGTGGGATGGTCGAAGTCTGTCGGAGGGTTTCTCCACGAACCAAGGCGTTAAACAGGGGTGCTTACTCAGCCCTTTATTATTTGCACTCTACATCGACGATATTACTGAGAAACTGGCGGGAGGGGTAAATCTAGGCTCGACGCGGTTCAAGGTGCTGATGTATGCGGATGACATTGTCATGATGGCGGAGACCCCAGAAGAACTGCAGGAAATGATAGACACTACATACACATACTGTAACACCTGGAAACTTTCTATCAATAATGAAAAATCGAAAGTACTCGTAGTCCGAAATGGAAGAGGAAAATTTGCGCGAAACGAGAATTGGAACCTAGCAGGTATTCAGTTGGAAGTTGTCAAATCTTTTAAATACCTTGGCGTCACTCTGACGAGCAATATGACCTTCCAAAAGCACGCAGAACTCAAGAGGAAAGATACTCAAGTGGCAATTAGTAGTACGTGGAATGGATTGCTGAAACGGAAACAAGTAAACATGAGTACGAAATATAAGATGTACCAGGCGACAGCGAGGGCGATCACTTGCTACGGCGCTCAAGTATGGGGTTCTGATAGCTATGAAGATGTCGAACGGAGTCAACGGTATTTCATTAAAAGAGTCTTCCACCTTCCGCAAAATACCCCTAATTACGCAATCCATTTGGAAACTGGTCTGCCGGCATTATTCACTTACACATTGGACATCCATTTTAAATATGTTTGGAAAACCCTGAACATGCCGGACCGACGATACCCAAAAATTGTCACAAAATACCTTCTGGAGTCAAAGGCACAGTTTTTCAGCCAATGGCTCAAAATGGCAAGCGACTATGAGACCCCGCTAACACTGGAAAATCCAAGCGTATGGAGATTGGAGCAAAACAGATTGATTTTTAACATAGACAGGAAGGCAAGGAGAATGTGGGAGGATCAAGCAAGGGAGAGCTCTGGAAGACAAACTTACAAACTTTTAACATACGACTTAAATGAAAACAATTACTTCCAAGATGATATCGGCTGCTACAGAATTATGCAAATTTTCAGAGCAAGAGTAGAGTTGCTTAACCTAAACTACCGCCCACACCTGGGAAGTCATACAAATGACTGGCAAAAAAAAGCCATGCCTGCAATATGCCAAAATATACTTATACTACTACTACTATTCCCCTTAACTGTGACCTATGTCACCTTTTGTTAATGGAATTGTAAAAGATTCTCCATTGTGCACAGTTTATGCTTTCGTTTTCAATCCTCTCCTTCATTTACATAGATTTTTTTCAAGGTCTCCATTTCAATGCGAACGATATATCACAAGTCAATTTCCTTTGGCTATAAATCATTTACTTGTATGTAGTTTCAATTTGCTTTTGTATGGCATAGTCCCAGGCTCAACCGCTTGGTACGATTTGTCTGCCCAGTTTCCGTATGTCTGACAATTATAAATTGTAACCTTGCCGCCGTGACATAATCGCGATGAATCGCTGGTCACACTTTACCCTTGCCAGTTGAACTTCGATTAATATTTTGTCTGGACATGATGAATGGTCTTGGGGCAACTGCAATGCGCCACTGATTGAGTTATTGGCGGGACCAAGGTAAGGCGAACATACGAAGCAGGGTATGGGGAATTGGTGGCAAATATGATAACAGCACCTACAACATGACCACAGACTTGTACTCAGTGCCTGGCCAAGCATGGCTGGGCAACATCACCTTTCTGGTCAAGTTTACTGTGTTGGTCAGCAAGCTAGGCGTGTTACACTGAGCAAATAATGATGAAAGTGGAAACAAAAATGGGAATTTACTTAAGCTCAAAAAGAGTGGATGAATTATGGTACAATATTCTTTTTTGAATAACAAGGAAAATTTCTTTTTGATATATAAATTATACTTTTTATGATTCTTCCTTTGTGGCTTTTGTCTTATTTAATGTGCCTACGTTTCTTTTCAAAATGCCAAAAGCCTATCCCATAGGATAGAACCTTATAATACTGCCGGCGTCGCAGCTGACACGTGTATAAAAAGAGAGAATAAATGTGTTCTATTTGTTCTTTCACGAAGCATTTGTTTGTTTGCTTGTTGCTCATCTTGAAATATTAAAGCGGTTACTTCGTGTTTTGCTATTACGCACAAAAGCGCAATGCTTGATTGTGTGAGTTTGGACACCACTGCTTTAGAACGACTTTTTCTATATCTCACTCTTTATGTGTTCTTCCTTTTTCTTACCTTCCCTTCCTTTCAACCTTCCTTCCTCTTTTTCATTTTGCCCCCTCCTTCATCCTTCCCTTCCCACCTCCGTACCATCCTCCCTTCCTTTCTCCTTTCCTCCCACCTCGTTCCTTCCTTTCCTTTCTCCCCCTTAATTTTTACTCGTACTTTCATTCTTCTCTCCAAGCTTTCTAAGTTGCTATATTTCTTTCTAGCTTTAGTCGTGCCTTTCCTCCTAATTTAAAATTCCCTCTTTCTTCCTACCTTTCTTCCCATCTTCATTATACATTCCACGCTTCTTCTTTCGCCTTTCTTTGATCCTTTTCCCCTCTTATTCCAACTGCTTTTTTTCTTCCTCTTCTTCTTTGTATTTTGAATTATGCTCTTCTTTCTTCCTTCTAACTTCCTTCTTTGTATTCTTTATTTTTCTCTGCTCTCTTCCTCCCAACTTCCCACTTTGTATTCTAAATTATTCTCTTCTTTCTCTCTGCTGACTTCCTTCTTCTTCCTCTTTCCTGCCTCTTGTCTAATAGAACTTTTCTCTTATAAGCTAGGTACTGAGACACTCGAAATTTTTTCCTCCAACAGCAAAAAAATCAGCTGTTGTTTATTTAAGAAATTGGCGGGCTAGTTCAAATGAAATTAAAGAGTTAAGAGAATTGATAAAGGAAGTCACTGGAAGAAAATCAAAGGTCATAGACAATGTAATGGTCAATTTCATGGATGCATTTTGTGTGTGACTGGAGGTATAAGCCGTGTCCTTTGTTATTGTATTGGCCTGCGTGAGCAGAACTTATCCCCTAAGACATACTGCTATAGCGACAACCCAAAACGCATCGAACGATTATCAACTTAGCCACAGCCAGCTCCATGGACTGGAGGGATCATACTCGCCGGGCGTATTAGTTGAATACCTTAAGGTATTGAATACCTTAAGGTAGCCTTAAGGGAGCGGCTGGAGCAACGGAAACTACCACAGTAAGTAAGTGAGGAAACACTGCTATAATGGGCTATGGAGACTGCGAAGGTTCAGTGCTGCTTGGCCGTGGACTGTGGAGGCTACGGAGGTTTGGACTCGGGTGGTGTGCACACATTGGCATACCAACCACACCAGCGACTTGCCCATATTGATCAGCTCCACATGTTTGTCCAACTCGCAGCTCTCCAAATAATTGTTTGCTTTGTTTTTTTAGTCTTCTTTGCTTTAACTTTTTTCATTGCGTGCTCAATTTTCGTAGGTACCTCTGACAATTATCAAACAAGTTTCATAATTTCATGACCCCCTTCGACAATTTATCAGCTGTTTTCCAGAAAACGAGTTGGCAGGTCCATGTTTATTGTCGAAGCGAATTTCGAGTGTCTTTGTACTCGCTCAGGAAATGCGCTCTGACAATTTTCGCGTGCGGATTTCCTGAGCTATGTAATTAGATGGGCTCAGCAAAAATTTCGAGTGTCTCAGTACCTAGCTATAACGTCTAATATATCTTACTAATCTTTAGTTATTTTCAACTTCATTATTTTACATTATACATTCTCTCAATAATTCGTAAATTTAACAATTTTCCAAATCTTTTGCACCAATTTAAATGATGTATGCCAATTTTTCCTCGTTTTTGTTTCCAGTGTAAGGATTTAGGATCAGTAAAACTTGCAAACGAGGCATGCATGTTGTATGCCAGGCCTATTGTTTTGGTCAGTCTTGGCCATGTTCGTTAAGTGGAGAGCCAAAGCAGAAGCAGACGCTCTGCCAGGACTCGTTGCACAGTAATTACAAGCAGACATGGACCTCATCTCCCTTGCACAAGGATCCAATGTCTGACAAGGAAGTAAATAAAACTGTGCAGACAATTAAGTTTGTTTTGCCTGTTTCGTACATACATACATTTGTACGTACATTCAGTTTATGGTCGAGCCGAGACCGGCCAAGGAATTGCTCTAATTGTTGTTAAAAGGTTTTGCCAACATTAGTTTGCCATACAAATTGAATTTAAAGTCCAGTTAAAACCAAAAAGAGTTTTCAAAGCACACAAAATATTCTCTAAGCAAATTGCATGTCACTTTTCCGATGGCTTCATTAACATCTTTACTCAGCAAATAACCAATTATTTGTTCATTCATATTCATTTTGATGGCAAGTCAGTTTTGTTATTTACATTCAATTGAGAGCGTTCAATGGAAAAGACGTGCTTTGCAGTGCTTTCGAATTGTTCTTTAGAATTTTGTTTTGTCTCTTTTTGTTTTTGATTTAATGAAATGATAAGGTGTCCCAAGGAAGGAGCAACTAAATGAAGAAATGGTATACATTTTATTGTCATTACGTTTTGGGTGACAGTTTTTTGACTTGGCAATTGAGTGAGATTTTACACTGAACGAATGAATTAGTAATAGTTTTGAAATTTTCAGCCGTTAGCAAAAATTTAGCGATTTTAGCTCAAATTGTTGATCCAAGAAAAGTTTAGAAATCCCAAAAGCTTTGCGAAATTAGATTAACCAGATTTTACACTGTGAGAAAATGCAAAGTATTTAAGAATAGTTTTCAAGAGAGTTTGGTTTTTGTTTATTGTCATCGACTGTTTTTCTGGGGATTTCTGGTTTCTATATACACACGGTTTACTATTTACATTATCGATACGGGTTTTTTTTCATTATGTAATGCGTTTGACTTCGTTCCTCTTTCATCCTCTCGGTCGCGTCATCTATTCTTATTTTCAGCGTTACCCTTGCCAAAATTATAAAATACCTTAACGCTAAAATAATCCCTCAAGATTAGCATACCTAAGCGAGAGGGAAAAGCAGACTAAGCCACAGCTAAGCGACCAACTAGGCAACAGCCTATTAAGTCAAAAGTCTATTTAGTATCACTTTTTCTCTCAGTGCTTTCTTTTGCATTCCCTTCGCTTTTGCCAATCAATTTCGCGCACTCAAATAAAAAAAAAGACTCTTTTTTCTGCCCTTCTGCCCCAGTTGGCCTTGTCCACCCACTTCTAATCTCTTCAAGGTCCCTTCCATATCCTTCTCTAGTTTCGTTTGTTATCGTTTGGTGTAAATGATTGTTTCCGCTTTTCCTTTTGTATTTGTGCACATTTCTTTTGACTTTCGTCTTTCCTTTTTGTGTTAATTACCAATTTAAATGCAAACTTAGCCCTGGCTCTTGATGAAGATGAATGTGTCCCAAACAAAAGGCGACGTGTTCTTTTGTTGCTTGACAAACCGAGTGCTTTGACTTAGTTTTTTGTGTCCTTGAATTGGTTTAAGAGTTGAGAATAAGAAAATTTCACACATGATTGCACACTTTCAATTTTCTTATTAATTGGCCATCAATCAATCAAAACTTCCGAACTATATAAACAACTCAATTGCAACTGTAATTACACTTGATTACAATTTTATTGCTCTGCCACCAAAAACTACTCAATTGATAACGATCTTTCAATTACAAAAAAAAACCAACAAAATGCATTGACAACTGCCACTGGCAGGCAAGAAAATTTATAGAAAACTTTACAATTAGCACTGAGAGGGCCGAGTGCCGTTGAGACTCCTGCAGACATGATGGCACCCACGCAACCAAGAGAGATGAAGGCGATTTTACCAGCTGCTGCCCACAGACAAAACAAACCAGACTGGAATGGGACTGGGCATGTGAATAGCAGCCATAGACTTAGTCATGCATCGTTGACAGTGCAACTCCACGAGACACTCTACAACATTACAGAATGACACCCAATCACTCCCAGAGCAGAGATCCAGGGCTGGACTTAAAATAACTAGCGCAAGTAAAAAAGTAACTTATTCTTTTGATTAACATAGGCTACAAATTATTTTATATCCAAAACTGAAACCGAAATTCTTAACCAAAAAAAACACTTTAAAATTTGTAACCGAAACCGTAATTAAACAAAAAATGGGTTCTTATAACCGTAACCCTAAAACCTTTATAAACATAACCGGTTATTATTACCGAAGCAGGAACAAAAACATGGTATTTTTCAGTTTCATTTAATCAACACAAGAACAAGTAAAAGAAAAGATGAGGAAGGTAAAGATTTTAGTTGAGTTGCCTTTTTCTTCTTTCTCAACTCTTCCTTCATTTGTTATGCCAATTCGTTTGTATAAACAAGTGAGAAAGGACAGACATACGGACGGACGGACAGACGAACAAGGCTATATCGACTCGGCTGTTGCTGCTGATCAAGAATATATATACTTTATATGGTCGGAAATCATTCCTTCTCTCTGTTACATACTTTGGCACAAACTTAATATACTCTACACTCAGAAAAAAAACCAAGAGCTTTTTGGAGCGCGAGCTTTGCGATAAAAGGTCGAGTAACGTACAAAAAAAAAATGAAATAGAAAGAGAGAGGGAGTAAATAATTCAGTAAGTCTTGTATTCGGCTCGCTAGAAATATTACAAAAGTATCGCAAAACGCTCGCTAACCCTATTTCTTGTGACTATCGTAAACGAGACTTTCACTGCCACAAACTGAATGACATATGAATCATATTTCTATCTTTTCTTGATCCGATTGCGAGAGTTTTGTCGGGTTAATTACGCAGTTCACTCATTTGCGATATCGTTTGGGAGCGTTTGGTCTGCTGGGAAGTTTATTCTGCACTTAATCCAAGAAATTTTGTACTTAAACTAAGTACGATCTTTTCTTAAATTTTAAGTCTAACTGTAAGTACGAAATGTACCTTATTCAAGAACGTTTGTTCTCATTTGAATAATTTTAACAGTCGTTTTTCTATTCTAGTATGTTTCGTTCTTAATTTAAGTACATTCAAGAACAAAACATACTTAAAATTTCAAGCGAAAAACGGCATAAATTCTATCCCGATTGGTCTAGAACTATTCCGGTCGTTTTTTTCTGAGTACCTTTGGTACAGAGTATAAAAAGTAGGTATTTGCATATGAGGAAATTCCTACACTACTCGACCCGATTCGTTTCGGGTTGAATCTCTGTTTTAGATATATAATAAAGTTAATAACAATAAGTTTTTAGAATCAGGTTCCAATTTTATACGTTTTTTTTAGTTTATTGAACATTGAAGCAAAAAAATGTTCTACGTTTTAAAATTCTAAGAATCAAGGTTTCATCTTAAACCTTATGTTCGATTAGTTATACTTTTCGAGGGGTTTAAACCGACGGAACGAACCATTTACAGCATTTGGAAGGGCTACTGCCTTGTTCACTTCAAGCAGGCCTGCAACCCAATAATTGTTTTTAACTCCGATTCCCTGGTTTGCACCGACATTGACCAATAATTAATGTTGGAGTTTTTTGGGAGAGGGTTGTCTTCGGGTTTTGGTTCATTCTCTGGTTCGGTTCAAGTCTTACCAAAATTAAATGGAAATGTAATTTATGCGACTAATATTGACAGTAATATTCTGAAATTCTGCACAATAAAAACTCTAGGGCCCCATTAAATGAGAATTAGATACTGCTAAGACAGTTAGCGCAATAGCTTAAAATTGTTTGATAAAGTGGAAAACAAAGCTTATTGTATTGGCGTTTTTATTGTTTATTTTAAAAGTCTTTTTAGAATTTCCAAAAAGAAAGAATTTATTATTTTTTTGTGACGATCTCGAGTATTTTTCACACAATATTAAACAGATAACAAAAATTTTGCCAGATGTCTTTAAATTTGTTGTAACGAACCGAAGAGTAAGATTCGGAACAAACTTGCACAGAGTTTTTTTAACCCAACTTAACTAAACCAAGCATAAGTAGCCCTTTGTGAAAACGAAAAAGTGTGCAACGGCTGAATGCGGTAGAATTTGAATTTCCAGACAAGCCCAAACAAAATTTTTGTGTTTTTTCGAAAAACTTACTTAAACTACTTGTTCTGATATGTTCCCAATTTCTATTTCACCCAAATGTGAAGAATCCGCTCACACCTGGCCCCAAATCAATCCAAGTTTTTTCCCAATTAAGTTTAAAATGTTCTTGCAAACTCAAATTAAGTTCTCAAAAATGGTACAGTATCAACACAAACTGAGTTTTTGCGTTCTTAAAAACTGTTCTAGAGGAGAGAACATTGTACTAAAAATGAGAAAACCCGTTCATGCACTGTTTTTAGTTACGTTCGTGCTCATCTAGAGTCCAATGTTCTTGTCTTTTCCCCTCTGTGTGGGTTCAACATTTTTCTCTACATTTTTAGTCACTTTAATTATTGTTAGCTATTTTTTGCAATCTTTACCTTTTTTGCAAATTTAGTTATAAAATACGTATCATACTATAATACTCACTCTTTTATGGTCTCCAAAATATAGACACAGACGTACCGACTGACAGGACTATAAGGAAGTATACACATGATGCCATAATGGCTTAATATCTGGAAAGCACACCATTCAAAAATCGGTTCCGTGGTTCATGTTATTTTCATATTATTTCAATTGTAACTGCCAAACGTTTTAAAATTAATTTGTAGGAAAAGTTCTTTGAACCGAAACATTTTGGAAAATCGGGAAACTGGTTTCTGGTCTTTCATATTAAAGGTTATGGTTTAAGAGTTCGTACAAATCTAAACCGGTTTCGATTCTGAACCGGTATAATGTGAATTTCAATTTAAATTACTCAAGTTTTTGGTTTGAAATGGAAACCTTTCAAGGTAGTTTTTCCTTTAAGGCTCTTTAAAATATGAAAAATTATATAGCATATTTCATGGCGTTTACACACACACAGAAACAGGCCTAAAAATGTTGATGATGATGAATGTCGGCTGCGTATAAAAGAAGTAATTTTGTGTAAAAATGTCGACCTCCTCCCACAAAAGTTCCGCTGAGTGGGCGTACCCCTCAGCCGTTACAACTGTTAATGACATTTACGAATGTTTGGCCCTAGAAAGAGCGCAAGCCGCCATCGCACATAATGCCAAAATAATGACGATGCCCCCCGCTCCCACATCTGGGCCGCCACCCCTCGCTCCGTCTCGACAACATGCAATAGAAAAATGACGCGGAAACTGTCAAAAAAAAAAAAAAAAGCAACGACCGCCGCAGACTTTTGCGGTTTGCTATACAAATGACCGGCCACCGTAGACGGCCAGGACCACCGCATTTCCTCCACAATGCTACGAAAAATTATACAATAATGGCGTCAACATTAGCAAATTGTTCGCCTGTAGTTCAGGTTTTTTTTTGCCCTCCTTTAATGAGCGTTTAAATTGCGGTTCTTTGGTCAAACAAAATGATTTGAGGTGAACCATTCAGCTTTTTGATTGATTGCGGAGGAGTTGAAATGAAATATTTGCATAAAATTAAATGTTTAAGCCCACTCGGCCAACCGAAATGCACAATTTATGTGCCAGCCAACCTGGTAGGACCAGGTTCTCCCAGCTCCACTTCCAACACTTGCAACACTTTGTGTCTCGCATTACAAAAACAAAAAAAATGTAACGCATAAAATGCATTGTAAATCACGCCTTTTGTCAGCATCAGATAACGTTTGGCATAAATTTAGCTTTAATTGACTTAATGCTTGTACATTAATCTAACAATTAATTACAACGACAGCGACCGACTGACATAGTGAATGACTGATCGACTACGTAAATGCTTGTCTGCAGCTAAGATGGAAGACCGAAAAGAATCCAGGCTGCAAAATCTGGCACCTTGCTTTTGGGGACTTTGCGGGGAAAATATTAAATATAAATCCTATATTTTTAGAACCTGGTCCCCAATGAAATATGTCCTTAAAAGATAAAATTAAAATTATGAAAATAAAAACAAGTGAGAAAGTGGGTCAAGCCCGACTAACTCTGTACCTGGAGTAGAAGCTGAATGCAGTGCTGGTGCTGCGCTCATCTCTAAGTTTCTCTCTTTCTCTCTCTCTCTCTCTCTAAGATAGTGCTGTATTGGTTGTGAAAGGGTGGAGGGGGTGGGGCGGGTGGTGATTTACTTATTTACTCATAACTTGAGAACCGTTCATCCGATCTTTATCATTTCTTTGCCAAATCGATACATTTTGCTAATTACTAACTAACTCTAGAAGGTACAAATCTATCTTCAAAACTGTAGGAGATATAACGTTTTTTCCAAATTGAGGGGGCGGAAGGGGGCGTGGCAAGAATTAATAATATACTTGATCTGCCTGCAAGTAAAAGAAGCATTTGTCCCATACATGTCAAACCTCTATCTTTTACCATCTCTGAGATTTGTTTGTTCATAAGGACGGACGGACGAACGGACAGACAGACGGACATGGCTATATCGACTCGGCTGTTGATGCTGATCAAGAATATATAACATTTTGGAACCCTTTTTCATTTTTTTTTTTTGCGGCCTTCGCAGAGCCTTGCGACCTCATTATAATGTCATGCTAATGCTAACCTCAAAACAGAAAAGTACTTTTGAAATCAGGGACTGTAAATAATAGTTAGGAGCTTAAAAAAATTGAAGACCAAGAAAGCCTCCCAGAAGTGTGGGAAAAATACACATATTTTATTTTTTTGCGGTACATTCGAAAACAGGATAAACTTATATTTTAAATTTTTTATTTTAAAATTTTTTTTAATTATTAAAATTAATTTAAATAATTCACTTTTGAAATCCATTTCTGTTCAAGTAAAACTTAATAAGGAAACAATCACAAATAGTTCAGTATTTTCACAAAACTGTTTAAGGCCCTTTTCAAAGAATCACGGTAAAAGATTTTTCAATTCTGTTTTTTGCGTTTTACTTTTCAATGTTTGTAGAGAAATACAAAATTTTGTATTTTTCGATATGAGGGTCGCCCAATAAGTTCTCTACCTCCAACTGATGGTCTTTTCAAAAAAGGTGTCCCAGCTGTGACACTGATTCCGGGATCCTGAGTAAATAATCAGCATAGCTGTCACTATTGTCTGAAACTCCCAAAAAAAAGATGTAGTAATATTTGACAAAATGGCGGCCACTTGAAAATAAAATTTAGATTTTTGATCCTTTCTTCGTAGTCTAAAATTACTAAAAAAAAAACAACATATGGTCGTTTCCATGACGTCGAACGGGACAATCGTACGCATTTAAACATTCGAAAAAGTCAAAATAAAAGGGATTTTTATTTTCACAATAGGCCTAACTTATAGCTCTTCAATAGCCCTACAATTGATGCAAAGATCGATTTTGGAAAAATTTTTGGTTTTAAGATAATCCAAAAAAACATGACATTCGCACGGGACAAAAATAGAAAAGGTTTTCGTGGGCAACCATTCAAACGCCGAATTCACCGAATCCGGAGGCAATATATTAATGCGATAAATATTAGAATGTGGTGCAGTGATGTCTCTTTAAAATGTTTGTTTTTTCACCCAAAAATAATTTACTATTTTTTTAAAATGTAAGCTTAAGCATTTTCGCACGGGACAGTTTTTTCCATCATTATATTTATAAGGTTTCTGCTATAATGCGAAGCAAAATCTTACAATAAATTGTATTTTATGATGGAAAATGGTGTCTTATGCATTCATGTATAGCCCTTTGAACCATCAAAAAAGATTTTAGATAGGGAAAGTACATGTAATCTAAAGTCACTTTTTTCCAAAAAATTAAGCAATTTTTATGTAAAAATGAGAAAAATTGCACTAGCCCGGACGTGAAACCGAATAAATCCAGTTGGGTTATTAGTAAATGTAAGATTAGCTTCATTAGTTTATTTTGGCTGTTTCCCCATAAAAATTCGATAAAATATAGTTTTTTTAACTTTTTTTAACCAGGGACGGTAACAGTTATATTTTTTATTATAAAAGTCCTCAAATAATATTTATTTTAAGAGTTTTATTTTAAAAGTCTTTTGGATAACAGTTATTAAGGACTTTTATTTTTTTCCTCAGAAAATAATAGTTATTACTTTTAAAATAAAAGTCATTTCATAACAGTTATTTTAAAGACTTATATTTAAAAGTCTCAAAATAACTCTTATCGAAAGACTTTTATTATAAAACTCAGTCAGAGACTTTTATTTAAAAATCAAACAATAAAAGTCTTTTTTTCTAAGAACTATTAAATACTACTTCTACGACTACATTTGCGCAGACCGCCAGAAACTTCAGCATGAAATATCAATGAAAGTACCATTCATTATGTCGTCTTTATGTTATGCCAATTGAAGACGCATCTAAAAGAGGCGTAGACCAAAAACCGCTAAAAATTTCAGTTGAATATTTACTAAAGCGCAGGCGTTGGTAAATAAGAGTCGTAGATTGAACAGTCCAAAATATTACGAAATTGGCAAATAACGGGACAAAAAAAACGCGAAATTTCCAAACTTCTCATTTGAGTTTAGGTTATTGAAGACGCTAAGATTATTATGAAAATTTGATAGGAAGATCCTTAACAAATGGTCTAAAAACGCGAAATTTCGAAAATTCTTGATGTGTTTGTAAATGTAAAATTGGCTATACAGCTCCAAAGGGGCCAAGCCAAGCTTCTCTCCATCTCTGGGCGTGTGTGCTTTTTAAATTTTTCGCACAAGAGAAAGGGACCTACAGCTCATCGCTGAATCCGAACGGGTAAATATTTACCACTGCTGCCATCCAACAAGTCTTCATAATAATCTTAGGTCATAAGAAAAATTGGCAAATTTCGCATCTGAAAAAGCACGTAATCTGTAATTCCCAGCTGATTCAAACTTAAATACACTCCTTCCCAAAATTATACGACACCCCGAAAATTTTAGTTTCGACCCTCGTAGAAGAATGGGAAAGCATAATACAACGAAATCAAGTATGCAGAATGAAAGCTTAATGAATTCTGCTTAAAATCTGATGTTCTTATCTCGGATTGCATCTCGCGTTTTTAAGTAGCGGTAAAAAAAGCACAAAAGTTCAATTTTTGTCATATCTGCAAGTGTATCAAAATTATACGACACATTTCAATTACTGCGGCTGGAGAGAAAGATTTGGTTTCAATTAATTTTTTTTTGCATAAGTTAAAAGTTTTAACTTTTTGGCCCAGGTTGTCCTTTTGGTGGAAATGCCCATATCCAAAGGTTGGAGGTTATTCATTCTGCGTCTTGCGCAATCAGTGGCACAAACTAGAGGAGGGTTTTACGCTTAAAACCTTTTTCAACTTGTAATCTTTACTTGTAATGACCGACAGGATGTATAAATCAGGACTTTTACAAACGAAGTTATTAGTTCATTTCAATTGCTGTCATTGTTTGAAATTTAAAAATAGAGGCAAGCTAACTTCTGCTAGACCGAAGTTTATATACCCTTGGAGCTTTATATATGCCCGACAGTTTGTATGGCAGCTATACTATATAGTGGTCCGATTTCGACAAATCTTGTTGAAATTATGTAAAATCATGAAAAACTTATAAATACGAACGTCGGGAGCATTAGCACTAAAAACAAAAAAGTTTTTCTCACTAAAACTGGTTTTTCAACCGATCGTTCCTATGGCAGCTATATGCTATAGTCATCCCATCCGGCCGGTTCCGACAAATGTGCCGCGCATTTGTACCAAAAGACTTCGTGCAAAGTTTGGTTAAGATAGCTTTAAAACTGACTGAGGGGATAGCATAGAAACAGACGGACAGACGGACATGGTTATATCAACTCAGCTCGTCATGCTGATCAAGAATATATATACTGTATGTGGTCGGAGATGCCTCCTTCCCTGCTTTACAAACATCCGCACAATTTCAATATACCCTCTCCAAGGGTATAAAAATATATGATAATGGGCAACACTGCGTATGAGTTATTTACAAAAACTTTGGATGCCATTCGCGCCCGCTAAAACTCGATTTTTTTTATCTTTTTTTTTTTATTTACGATAACACAAGTTATACATGAAAAAGTTATCAGATAGGGGGTGAGAGCATGACCTTGACAATTTTTAGCATTTACATGATCAATACATAATATTTACCAAATATATGTATATTATGTAAAAATCACAATATTAGTGCAAATTTGCTATATACTCGTGCGCTACTATGTTCACTACTAGATGAAAGCAATTTTTAGCCATACACTCAGAGGCTATCAGGATATCTTTGGTCCCACACGAACTGAAACAAAAGTGCTGCCCAACACGGTTGCAGCCGTTCCTGCTCATAGTCTATTGTTACTGTGCTGCTTATAAATAGACTCTTGTCGATTTGATAATTCACATACTTTTAAGATCAAAAATAAGGCGCTTTTCTACACTACTGAGGGCAAAAATTAACGGGAATTTGTTTATAAATCACAAATGTATTATTTATTCTTGTAAATTCATCCATTCCCCTTAAAGCACATTCCTCCGAATGCATTACACTTGTGCCAACATTTTTAAAATTTTTTCAATTTTTTCTTCGTTTTGGGTTCTATCTATTTTATCGATTCAAAATGGTGCCCACGGAGCGGTCTCTTGAGTTTCGCAAGCTGTCCATGATAGCCCAAATGGTCACTTTAAATGGTTTTCACTGTTACGTGTGTAGTATGTGACTAGAAGATCCGTCCGTTTATGCGGAACCCTGCTCATGCCACATTAGATGCACTTTCCGAAATGGACAGGCTTTAAAATGTAGTCCCATTTAAGAGCGTGGATAAAACGCATCTCTTCGTTGGAAATAGGCTCGCTTCGTCCAAATTAGGCTTTAGTGTACCGACCAAAAATACATTCCTGCTCCATAAATTTGACAACTTTTAAGATATTTGTGGAAACTTTGAGAACTGTTGGCAGAGGCTTAAAATCAAATTAACATTTCTTGATTTTTAAGTTTATTGTGTACAATTTAAATGCAATCATTTAAGATGGCATCAGTTAAGCGTGGCTTGCGGAATGGGCTTGGGCACCCGTGTTCTTATGGAACAAAAGCGAAGTGGCCATATTTTCCGTAAAAACAAGCAACCAATTGCTTGCTTCGTTAGCGAACAATTTTTGTTAGATTGAAAGGAAATCCTTACAGCACATTCCTGTTTTGTATCAGATTCAATAAAACTTGTAGATTGTCTGTCTGTTTGTTTCTTTCGAACTAACGTAAAAAGAAGATCTCAAGAGAATTTATTAAGCGGAATCGTCTTCAGAATTTCAGCCGCGGTAATAGTATTCTGAACTCTGAGAGGCTTGGGAAAGCTCTCGGCCCATTTATAAACATTTTCTCAGATGCCACTGGCAACTTCTCTGCTCACATTGCCGACCCCTGGTTGAAATGAAAACAATGATTTGCGTTTCTTTAACTTTAGAAACTAAAGTTATTATTTATTAAAATCAAAAGTAATTGTCATATTTACACTAAGTACAATAATATTATTATTATAAAATTTGTTTATAGGTTTTTTTGAGTATATAATTAAGTTGGTTAAATTCATAATATCCTATTTAAATGGCTAATCATACATTAAAATGTAATTTGTTTTATTTGTAGAGCTAAATGTGGTTTGACTAAGCCTATTTAAGCTTTAAGTATGTAAAATGTAAATTGTTTAAATGAATGAAATTTGAAATGAAAAACAAACTAAACTAACTAAATGATATTCCTCTATGTTTCGACTCTTTTACTATTGAAGCGATTGATGTTTGTATGGGATATGTACACTTGAGAAAACAGAAATTAAAAAAAAAGAACGGTGGGAAAATAAACAAACTAAAAGGAACCCCCTTAATAGATCTTGGGTAAAATGTAATAGCGCACTTGTGAGCAATAGCGATGCCAGGAGGAGTGATAACGCGCCTGATTGCGGGCATTTGAGCGTGTGGCGCGATGCAGTAGAACCAGTATAAGCAGTCCCAGAGCCAAGACAGGAGGCCAGGCGAAACGCAGGGACATGGGAGCAGCCAGAGCTAGCAAGGCAATAATATCACCCAAGTAATTGGGTTGACGCAAATGACCCCAGAGACCGCTTAGGAGAAGACGGCTGCCCTGATAGGTGTGTATGGTTTCGATATGGGCGAAAATGGAACTCTGCGAGTTCAGGCGATATTTGTATTTGTAGGCGCAGCTATAGCGCTTGATAAAGAGACCCAAAAACAGCAGGAATAGCACACCAAAGGGAGCATACCAACAGCTAATGGGCACACGCTGCTCGTAGAAATATTTGCAAACACCCGTGAGCAGATAAGGAGTCGAGGCATAGCGTAAAAGCAAGAGACAACCATAACCCTCATGTTGCAGCTCAAAGGATGAACTCAAATGATGCTCAAAGACAATGGCATCGAAAATGTATAGAAAGAGGCAACTGGCTGTCAAAAGGGAACCCGAATCGTATTGCAAATGCTGAGCGAAGTATTTAGCCAACTGAAGATAACCTTCTGGTTGCTGCTCCTCCAACTGTGGCCACTTGGGCCACTGCAGGGTTTGATAAATGTAACAAGTGGCATACAACAAGGTGCTGACCAACGAGAGACGATAATAATATTGCTTCAGATCCACACGACCCAACCATTTGGGATTTAGTTGTCGGCCCAAAGCAAAATCTACCAAAAATGAGCCACTTTTGCCATAGTCATTGGCCAAAGTTTGCCTCAGGACATTATACTTGGTGGTATCCACACGCCAGTAGCTCCACAAGGCAGCCGTAAAGGCACTAATCAAACCATAAATACAGAATCTCAAGTAATGTCGGAGCACAAATGTAACCACGGGATATTTGAGATACTCCGCCAAGCCACCAGCCAAGATAAGGGTCAGGGCCACACCCAAGGAGTTAAATTTATACGTTTCCCTGGTCAAGTGCACACGACGTCCGGGCAACAAAGCCACCAATAGAAATACCACCACCTGGTAGGCCACAAAAGTTCCCACCACACGATAAGGGAACACCTGACGTCCCAGGTATGACCAGTCAATCAAAGCCGTGAGATTGGCTCGCTTAAATTGACAATTATTGCGAGAGGTGCAACTCCAGGTAAGGTAATAAACCCACGAGGGCAGAAATATTAACAAGAAGAGAGCACCCAACCAGCCACCAAATTCTCGCGGAGCCTTTAGCTGGCGACACTCAATGGGACTGTCAGTTTTTCCTCTGGCCGAGACATTAAAACTTCTGAATTTATCCTCTTGCAAATCCTCTTCCTCTTCTTCCGCCAAAGAATCCTCTTCGCCCGTGGAGTAACTATGCTTGGAGGATTTCTCATCTTCATACACCGAACGGGAAAGGCTGCGACTATAGCGACTGCCTTCGGTGTTGGTCAGATTAGAGATGGTCTTGGATACGGAACGCCTTAATCTGTCAGTGATGCGTTTGCGTATAGAATCCGTATCCACTTCACCTTCACCCTCATGGCGGATCTCTATGCGTTGAGAAGTGGTGGTGGTGCTGCTGAAGCTGCTGCTATTTACCGAATTGGTCAGAAGTGATTTATTTGGAGCCCTCGAAGAGGTGTTGGTGGTCAGAGTCATGGGTAAATTGCTGGTAGACAAACGTATAGGAGACGAGGGCTAAAAAACACAAATAGTTAGTCCAAGTAAAGAAATCGTTGACTGTTCCATTCTTTACCTCTAGAACTTCCTTAATGGGAGTACGGGTCTTAATTGTGGCCTTGACTGCAGCTGCTACCGAGGAGACTGGACCAGCTGCTGATCTGGGACGACTGGAACGACGGGTACGTGGTCCCTCAACACCACCACCTGTGGGTGAGGGGGGTGCGGGTGCTGCAGCGGTGACCTTGTTGCGTGAGGGTGAAGCACGTGTGGTTCGTGTGCTTATGGAACCAGCCCGCTTGGACACGGGCAAAAGACTGGCTGGGGCGGCAGCTGGAGCAACCTCATCGGCGCGACGGGGGCGTCTTAGACGTCGTTCCATATTCAAATTCAGATGCTGTAATCCAAGCACAAAAATAAAGTATTTTTAGTTAGCTCTGCCTCACGCACACACACACACATTCACAGTTTTACGCGCCAACAGTAACTGTACCCGCCGGCGGCGTCAACAGCGCTGCTGGCATAGATTTCCTTTACTCTTGCTACAACTCACATTTGTTTTCTATATAACTGCCAGTTAACTAGTTTCTTGATTATATTAAAGTTTAAGTAGTTTATTTATTCTTTGCTGAATGATTTTCACATTTAATAGGCTTTATTTACGGCACAAAAAAGGACGCGCATCTAGCGTCGGACAGTAGAAATTTTGTTGTAAAAAACAGCGCGGCCCACTTGCTAGCCTGTGTGTGTGCGCGCGCGCTTAACAGCACATAAGGTGTTATCGATAGTAACATAATACAAATTAACTAGAGAAGGACACGTGAATTAATAATGTTCTATAATTAATATATATATCTGGACACACAGCAATTCTTTTTGGTCGCAAAATAAAGAAAGAATCGCGTGCTAAAAATAGTTTTTTTATAAGCTAAAAAACCGGAAACTCTGTTTTGCAGAAATTTGCAATTCTGGCTAATTATTTGATATTCTTCACTTGGCAATTCTAAATTAATCTCTTTTAACTATTAAAATTTTCAATAAAAGATATCTGGTGAGCGAAATTAGCAACGCTGGCAATGACCACAGTTTTCAAAGAAACTAAACATTGTATATTTTCAACGGTGCTATTCTTAGAATCCTACCAGACCTAGCGGGTTGGTCAAGGTAGTTGGTAATCAGTAGCTAGTAAACTAAAAGGTTGAATTATTCGTCTTCTTAAATAAACTAAGTTCATTTAACCCCAGGTTTAAAACTTTTCGTATATATTAAGTTTAATCTGTTAAGGTCACGAGATGACGACCATCTCTAATTTAAAGCAGCAGAGCGATAAATTTCGATAAGCTATCGATATTTCCGACTCTGCTATTTAACATTGATAATGCTGTTCTACGCATTTGCGGTTACCGTTCTTAATTGGTATTTCTGCCTGGACCAACTCTGGTCACACCATTTGGCACACATAACAAAAGGAATATTGAAAATTACATTTTACGGCCATTTTCCTGTCATTTTGTGAAAATCATTATTTAAATGTAAGTAGTACACATACACACACACGTACGTTGACATTAGGCAACAGCAAACATGTGGCAAAATCTAAATTCCCAGTGCTAATTGTTGTTTTTTTTTCTCTACACAAAAACGTCTCTCTCAACGCCTCCCCTCAAAAATTTAAACATACAAAAAAACATCGCCTGCTGCCAAAAACAGAAGCGAAACCGTGAAGTGGGGAAAGGCTTATACACACCACAATGGTCACCCCACAGTCTCCCACACCCATGTTTAATGGCCTGGACGATGATCTCTATAACGATGCCAAATTTGCCCATGAGATCAATGACAAAATGCGAGTACCCAAGCGCATTAAGGCTACGGGGGAGTTCTCTGACGAGGATCTGCTGCTATCCAATCAGAATGGCATGATCAGTTCATGGAACTATCATGATAAAATCGATATGAATGTGCCCGATCGCATCGTGGTGCTGGGGCACAACCAACATTTGGAGACGCGTTCAGCTCCCCGGGAAATTCAGCTGGAAAACTCCATTCTACCCAAGAATCCCTCAACGGGCTTTGTACGCGTGCAGACGCCACCCCGTGTGATAACACTCACCGATCATCATTTCCCATCGGCCTCCGAAGAAAGTTCACCCATCCACAGACCAAATGGCAGGCATTACGATGATGGGGGAGAGGACTATGATGACGAGGGCCAGGAGCATGCCACACAATATGTGCGAGCGAATGGTGCTGCCCGCATGGGCTTCCATAGCAACGATGCCAATTCTGTCGAATCCGATTCGCAGGTAAGACGGCGGGGAGGCAAGTGTAATCACTTTTGCTTATCAATCGAGTGCTCGAGGAAATCAATGACGAAATCTGATCGTAGAGTGTTGCAATTTAATTTTTGTTTGTTTGCTTTTTAAGATTAACCACGGGGGTAAACTATATCCGTTGGGCTTGGAACCATTGAAGGTTTGTTATAAGAAGTTTGATAAGGTTCGTAAGTGTGAAATGTGCAGCGTCATGACTATAGCATGTAGCTGCCATAAGAACCAACAGTCGAAAAACTAGTTTTAGTAAAAAAAATATTATTTTTCAACACAATTTTTGTCACATGTTGCTGTCAAACATATGGGCATTTCCAAAAAAGGGTCCACCTGGGCCAAAAAAATTTAATTGTTCAAAAACACTATATTTGATCGAATTTTAATAGTGAAGCAATCAAATTAAACTAATGTAAGCTAATCTTACATTTACTAATAACCCAATTGGATATATTCGGTTTCACGGCCGTGTTAGAGCAATTTTTCTAGATTTTACATTAAACTTGCATAATTTTTGGCCAAAAAGTGACTAAAGATTACATGTCGCTCACTTACTTCAATACTGGCATAACTCAAAAAATACGATTTTTGACTTAATGATGCAGAAATGTGCGCGCTCTTCTGTACTATTTTATGCAAAAATTTTCGTATCGCTATCTCTTCTTCTTTCCATGTGAGATGAGAATATGTCGCAATATCATTTTCCAGGTTCATTTTTATGTTGATGCAAGAACCGTCATATCTCAGTTCTCCTGCCGTCGATATTGACCAAACATACTTCGTCTTTCAGTTATAGCATCATATTTTCAATGTTTATTAATAAGCATTCTAAATTTATAATATTTTACTTATTTAAGTTGAAACTAAAACAACCATTTTTCTTTAGGTTAAATCCATTGAGAACTTCAAACCTGTTTTTCTCAAAATGGATTATTTTGAGTTATGCCAGTATTGAAGTAAGTGAGCGATGTATTTTCGCAATCTAAAATCTTTCTGATGGTAAAAAGGGCTATACAAAAATGCATAAGAAACCATGAGAAACTATGCCAATTAACTGTAAGTTTTTGCTTCGAATTATAGCAGAAACCACATAAATATGATGATGGAAAAAATGTCACGTTCGACATGTCACGTATCGACAGAGATAAATATTTTTTTACAAAAAATTTACTTAAGATTTTGAAGCCAAATAATATGCATTTCAAAGAACTATTCATTCATAAGATATTAAAACTATTTGGGCTTATTTGTTGCGTTAGGTTTCCCTAAACGTTGTCTTTATATAGCTGCTCCCCAAAACCACTTCTGTTTTTGTCACGTTCGAATAGCTTCCAATTTTGTTTTGGAAACCGAATTTCACTTGATGTACACCTTAACACTAATTAAAGTGCTTGCTGAGAGCTATTTTATACAGTTAAGCCCCATACGGAGTACGACGAAAAATTCGTTTTTTTACAGTATTTCACATAAATAGAAAAACTTTCTAACAGCACATGAACATCAAAGCAAAGCCAAGGTGTTTCTAATTATATGAAATACTGTAAAAAAACGAATTTTTCGTCGTACTCCGTATGGGGCTTAAACAACGAATTAAAAATTCGATTTAATTTGACTTTTTTTCATTTTCAATGTGTACGACGGTCACGGTTCGACAGAATGGAAATGCACATATTCAGTTTGGTCTATAACACTGTTCTACAGTGAAGAGAATCCCTACTCATGCTGATTACGAGTTGCTATGTCAAAGCCATATCTTAGTTTCCGTTTCCCAGATATTTGGGAAAAACTAAATTTCTTCAACTTCTTGCCTTTTTAGAATTTTTGTAAGCCACACTAAGCATTAATTGCTGATTTTGTCAAACCAAACCATTTTGCTACAAAACATTATGTTTGTCAGGATTAAAAACTAGATTCCCGTTCCAAATTTTTATAGCAGTTTTAAAAGGCAACTTTGGTTTAACAAAATATTTGTTGAAATCAAAGTTTTAGTGCATTGGTGCACAACTCACATTATCATGATTTGCGCTGGTGTGTGTAGCAGAGCAACACGAAGTAAACGTTGTTATGTCAAATATAGGCTACAAACAAACACATTCCTTGTTTACTGGAAATAATTAGTGTCTTTATTTTTTTTTTTTTTACGTAACCGCGCGGGATTTTGTGGGACAGAGCCCCCCGACTTTATGAAAAGCCAACCCATATGTGTGTGCGTGCATTTTATAGAGCACACGAACTCTCTCTCTCTAAGCGTGTGTCGGCTGCGACGCTGGCAGAATTATGACTTGGTATCCCACGGGGTACGAAAAATGAAATGTGTGCACCACTGTTTTAGTGCTTTTTAAATGTGCTTTGAAATGTAATCTTAAAGAACTGTGAAATTTAACC
Source organism: Lordiphosa clarofinis (assembly GCA_018904275.1). Classification (NCBI taxonomy): domain Eukaryota; kingdom Metazoa; phylum Arthropoda; class Insecta; order Diptera; family Drosophilidae; genus Lordiphosa; species Lordiphosa clarofinis. The sequence continues at coordinate 597,423 of JAEIGQ010000131.1, forward strand.
ATAGAGCTATATACATATTTCCATCGGAAATGATTCCTCTCTGTCACATACTTTTGCACAAGCTTAAGGCCCTCTTCTGCTATAGAAAACTTTTTTTTCAAAATTTGTATTTCTTTTATTTTTTAGCTTAGGTATTCAAAAATATTATCCGTTTTTGTCGACCAATGTCTTTGATAAAACAAGCCATTTCCAATTTCCTTTAAACTTTGTGCGCGTTTTTCTCGAAACCACGTTTTTCAAAATGGTGCCCACGTTTTCTCAAGTTCTACCGAACCGATGTTGATGACGTAGGGCTTTATGGACGCAGAATTAAAGTGTCTATCGTCCCTACTTCAGTCTTTTAAAACAAAAAGTTTTTACTATTATTTTTTTGTACACTGGACTTAAACAAAAGGTCGAAAATCGATTTTTCGTTTTTTAAAGGCCGCCATTTTTTAAATTCAATTTTATTTTCACAATTCTGCTACGGACGATAAAGGCATTATTCATACTAACCAACTTCCCATCTTCCATTTTGCTTTATGATAATTGTAAATCCCGGAAACGTGGGTACCATCGACACATCTTTCTTTGAAAGAGCCTACTTTGGATCCCGAGAACTTTTTGAACAGCCCTAGCATTCACAAATTTTTAATTTTGTATTTTTTATAACGAATTGTACAACCAAATACAAAAAACAGAATTACAAAATCTCTTCCCTATTTCTTTCCACGAATTTTTAGAAAACATGTAAAATTTAGCCCTCTGGACCAGAAGAAGGCCTTAATATTATTAGGTACGGCGTTTAAACAAAAACTGAAACTGTTTCGGCTTCGTTCCGGTACTAACGGTTCCAATAATAACGGTAAACGGTATTCGGTTCTCAAATAAAAAGTTTATAGGTTCAGGTTCCCGTACGCGATTTCAATTTGAATCGGTTTATTTCGGTTAACGGTTCCAGTTATTGGACATTAAACCACCAACTCGTAGAGTGCGGACAGAAAAAAATATCACAGCAGTATCCGCCAGTGTTGTTAACGACCGTGAATTGTCGATTCGGCGCCGTTCGCAGCAATTGGGCCTCTGTTGTTCCACTACGTAGAAAATTGTTCGAAAGGATTTGGAAAAGAAATCTTTTAAAACTTTTTGGTTGGTTGAATTGGATACGTTAACAAACAAAATTGTCATATTGGGTTTGAAGAGCAGAAGCGTTGCAAAACCTGCCAATGCATGCCAAAAATTGCACTGTTTGTTGTGGATAATGGGCCGGTTGCCTTATTGGATCCTACTTTTAAAATATGACGATAGCAGGAACCTTATACGTTTAATTACAAACTTTTTTATGCCCAAAATGGTAGAGCTGGACTTGGCTTACATATAGTTTCAACAAGATGGTGCTACATGCCACACAGCACGCGAAACAATGGCCCAATTGAGAGGCGAGTTCAGTGAACACTTTACATCAGGTTTAGGGCCGCTCAATTGTCTGCCCCGATCGTTTGAGGGGCTATGTTAAGGGTCATGTCTATAGCGATAAGACCGCAGACTCAGTTCCTTCCATGTGGCAATGTCCAGGCACCCATATTTATAAGGTGTATACTGAATTGTCGTGCAATCTCATTCAGAGATAGGCTTAATTTCGTTGGTACCACCTCTGATTAGTACACACTACAGTGATCAGGAAGGCGCAACGATACGTTGAAATCTAGGTTGGGAGAAAAAATCTACTTTTTGGGATATAGACGTTGTTTAATTTGTCGAACGTCGTTTGAAATATACAGTAGTCTGTATTTAATGGTATACCCTCTTGTTCTTCGAGTATGATAGAGTTACCCCTGTTCCAGGTAACGGACTTTCGTAGTCTGAGGGATGTTGTGATTTGCTTCAAGGTCTAGGTGTAGAACGTATAGATTATTATTAGTCGTTCGAAGAGCTCGCTGGTACTTATTTCACACTTCTCTGTTCTTTATTCAGATTGTTATAGTAGTAGTTTCCTATCCAGAACGACACACAAGTATTTGACATTGTCCCCAAACGTAAGCCTTACTCCGTTGATTTTAGAAGGAACAAAATCAGAATTTTTGTAATTTCTGATGAAAAAACTCTTGTTCCGTCTTAGTTGGGTTGTCCACTGAGCAAGTGCTGTCAGTGCGTTCTGCATAAGGTCACAGAAAGTTCGAAAAAACATTCCACATTAAAAGAAGGCAATATCCCCTAAAAAAAATATAAAAGAATACACAAAAACTATTTTTGTGATTTTCTATTTAAGAATCGCGTTTCTACAAAGAAGGTATTGGTGATGAAAATGTATGTATAAATACCTGAACTGGCTCAAATTGAGTGGAGCTTTGTTTAAAACTCAGTTAAGCTATTCAATATCTTCTGAAGTTCGACTTCTACCTTCTATACTTTCCACTCGAAATACTAAAATTTTCACAATATAACTCATCTTCTTAAACAAAATTTGTGCTCCGTTCCCATTTCGAAATTTATTGTGGTTTTTTGTTCCCCAGAATTTGGTATGACACTCGCTAAATATAATTTAGAATTCAACTATTCACTGGAATAGGCATGAGTCATGTCCTCATTTCTCCTATGA